>ML058554.1:208944-808944 GCA_003013855.2 Liriodendron chinense
TGAGATATCGTTAATGGTCATTGAAAGACTAAAGGTGTGATGGGAAGGTGAGACTAGGGGTACCGTAGTTTAACTCATGTTAGGGTCTAAACGGTTTAGTATCCACGTTCTACGGTTGTTTATACGTCTACTTCACTCTAGTCATCATACAAGAAACACACATACATACATCTAGGAGAATGCATAATTATCCCCAGGCTAAGCCATAAATACGGTTCACGTAGTGATGGCATCACGGGAGAACGGTTCAAGTAGATTGAAATCTGATACTTAGATCTTCTACTCACAGTTGAGCATTAAGTTCATTAGTATCTATTCGAAATTCCGAGTGTCGACCCTCGGGATTTGAACTTGGATCCAATCATTTACACAATATATCAGGTACAGTTCCATCCTTCCGTGTGGCCGTTTAGCTTGACATCATGAGGACCTTCATGTATTCTCCCAAATGGCATAAAGTAATCAATAAGTTCATGTAAAATAAAACCCATCATTACAACAAATCAGAATATTACAAGGTCATATTTACTTTCGTCGCCATACATGATCAAAGATCTACGTGGGGGTTCGTTATGACATTTTATGGTTATGATAACTTACCTAAGGTATTGAGTTGGGCAAAAAAATACATAGGAACGTATAATCAAATATTGAGGAACACTCTTAAGGTGTAGGCTTATGAAAACTAATCCTAATCAAAGGGGTTCCAGGGTTTAAGGCTAAGGGAACTAGGGTGGCGCCGAATCTGGAATGTAGGACCTACAAACGTTCCTAGAATTCTTTCTCTCAAACTAAATATCGGTTCCTCTTGAAATTTGGTAGGTAAGCTAGAGGTTAGGTGGGGAACAACCGTGATTTTCTCAGGTTAAGATTCCTACGATAACACATGTTTATACCCTAATCTAGTCCGAAAAATGCAGCAGGTCAGCAGAATTTTGTGCAGTATTTTCTCCACTGTTAGAATTTTCCTGATTTATCCATCCATCGGATTGGTCTAAAATTTTATAGAGATCCTGAGAAATGAGTCAGGAGTCTCTAGAAAAATTTACGAAAATTTTCTAAGTTTGAAAGTACTATTTCTAATAGTAGTACTATTGCTGGTTCAAAAAATCTAGCCTAACTTTGAAAATTCTAAATAAAATAGCTAATGATATAATTCGAGGGGAATAAATAATACAATTCAGTGGATTGCTGAAATAGATATGGGGAATGGATAAGAGCCCCAATCTACAATCAAAAGTGGGAATGCTCTTCCCAAAAATCCTAAATTTTCAAATTTCCACGTTTATCGACTACCGTAACAATATCAAGGGGCCTAAGTATGAGTCTCTATATTCACACTACAAGAAATTCCATTTTTACCGACGAATGATTTCGTCGGTAATCAGTAAAATTTCGTTGGGAAATCTTTTTCCCGACGAAATAATTCGCGGCTAACATCGTCGCAGAAAGGCCGTCGGTAAAGGTTTTTACCGACGAAATAATTTTTCGTAGGTAATAATTACACCATTACCGACGAAAATATTCGTCGGGAAAACATATGAATGTTTGTCGGGAATGAAAATGATACGTCAGTGAAAAAACTTTTACCGACGAAATAATTCGTAGGAAAAAACATGTTAAAACTTTTTCCGACGAAATATTTCGTAGGTAAAAACTTGTTGAAACTTTTATCGACGAATTATTCCATCGGTAAAAGTATGAAAAATATTTTACCGACGAAATATTTCGTCGGTAAAACCATTTTAAACACTTTTACCTACGAAATATTTCGTCGGTAAAAGTTTTCCCTATCTTGGTTTCATTTGTTTTCAAAATTCAGGAAAATTCCTGATATACACCTGTAAAAAAACCTATACATTTTGAATCCTATTCACATCCACAAACATACAAATAAACAAAAACTACATCATCCATACACAAATAATCATTTCCACATCCACAAACAAACAATATTCATCCACACACAAATACATAGAAGTTAAAAGTCGTATATTAAAAAAAATAATCAGGAAGATGAAGGCGGAGGTGGCGGAGGTGGCGGAGGTGGCGGGGCATCGGCGCCAAGGCGTGCAGCGAGAGCCTGAAACATCTCCTGCATCCATCGCTCATGCTCCTGCCGCAACTCCTTGATCCTCCTCTCCTGCTCCTCCCGTCGCCTCTCCTCCTCCTCCCTCTGCCTCTCCAGCTGCTCCCGAATCCCATCGATGATGACCCGTAGCTGCTGAACCTCTCTCTCTGCGATGTCAGCTCGGCGTTGAGCGCTCTCACCAGCTACGGATCGGCTGGAGCCAGCTCTAGTTTGTGCTATGAGCTTAGCACCATGGCCAAGCCCACGCACATATCCAGAACAGGTGCCAAGCACCTCGCTCAGGATTTCTGGCTCACTCCGCTGACTACCATCGGGAGTGGGCTGACTGCGTATGGTGTCCATCGCCGCCTGTAATGAAAAGATATGAAATTTCATAAAAAATGACATGAATGACATTATTATCAATCAATGCGCAATTAAATTTTACAAAGTAAAGATTTTTACCCAATACTCACTGGCTCTAGGATGAACCCAAGATCCCGTCGCCTGCCGACAGTGAGTCCCTCTGTAGAGGTCTACTGGTCCAGGCTCCTGGCCGGTGACGGAATCCCGCTGCGCAATCGAAAGGAAAAAAGACTTATAATAAATGCCAATCAAAATAATATATTAACTTAATAATCATCAATAATTTCTTACCATGTCGTAACGATGTCGTACAAATGACTTTGAACCAGCTACATGGTTCACTTGTAACTTTTCCCTGTTTGCAGAATTTATTCTACTCCTCTTCTGAACACATTATACAAAATACATTTCTATTAATTGCGAAATTAATTGCGAATTTAATTGTTACCGTAAGATATCGTACATGTAAATATTACCTGAAAAGCCTCCGACGAAAATCTCTCGCAAAGTATCCGCCAGTCGTCTGTACTAACGTGTGGCGGTGTGGACAGTACGGCCTCATCGTGTGTCCTGCACCGCTTGTACCGCTGGAGCAACTCTCCGCGGTACTCCTTGAACGGCTCCCTAATCATGTCGTCGACGGCATGAGAAATGTAGGGAACATTCAAATCGAATTCAAATTTATCCTGCAGTTTCGTAAATAATAAATTAAGGCAATAAACTTATTAATAATAGGACTTAACCGTAAATGAACTTTCGCAAAAGAAAATTTCAATTTACTAAACTTTACCTGAAGGCGCTGACGGATGAGCTGTCGCACATCATCTGTCACGTCAGTCCAACGGGGGGTGGTGGCGGGGATCAGAGATCGGCATAGGACACCGACCTCAGACGTAAACAATCTGGCACTGTCCCCAACAGGTCTAAGGCAGTCCTGTGGAAACTCTACTGCCACCCTACCCTCACGCGTAAGTCGCTCTAAAACTAACCCACGCGTGGGTCCACGTCCTCGTCGGCTGGTAGAAGATGCTGCTGCGAAAAGATATATGTAAGTAACAATATAAGCAGAAATCACTAAATAAATGTCTAGACTTACATGCAGTGCCCGGTGTATGCTGAACCGAAGGATCAGATGACTGTGATGCACCGTGCGACGTCGATGCTGTCTGCGTCGCATCACGGGTGGAAGGGGTAGATCCAGCGTGCGAACGACCTGATCTCCCACCTGGTGCCATGACTGAATATATCTGAAATACAAACTTATAAATTTAAACAATGTCAATGCAAGTTTATGAACATCATTGCAGAGTGAATTTGTGCTTATGCTTAGAGAAATGATAAAAATATGATTAGACCATTACACTATAATGCAAGCAGAATATAATAAAACCGTAAACAGAATATAATAAAATCGTAAACAGAATATAAAAGTTGAAAAATCCATTACACATTGTCATTCTATATTAAATACATATATCTCATTGTAATACAAATCAACTTCGGATCAACTATCCGAAATACTCCTGCGTAAGTTATCGTACGCTGCAGATGTATATGTCAAGCTGTATGAAGCACTCGACATTGTTACAGCCAACATGCCAGTCACAATAGCAGAAATCTGATCTCTCGGGACTCCATTCAGATGTGCAAGTGATAATGTCGCATCTTCTATACGAAGTTTTTCGCGGTTATATTCCTCAATCAGGTCCGAAATTTCTTTGAGATTGTATAATCTTTCATCTGAGTCATCGTCTTCCTCCCTACATTTCTCGACCAGACCGGGTATCTCTCTGGCCCTACCAGAAGAATATAGGGCCGGAAAGTCCATCCGCAACAGCTGATGAAGTATGCTGCGTGCTTCCGCTACGCTCCACTTTGTGGAGGACATGATCAGAAAATGACTTAACTGTAAATATAGATTATCAACAAGTCAATTCAGGAAAAAATCATGACTTGTAAAACATATATACATGTAATAATCAAATTAATCGAATTGAAAAATTACATGTAAATCTTGTATACATTTAATAATCGTCGTTTGAATCATTATCGCTTAGGACTCTTTCTTCTTCACCATCACTATCGCTGATCAGAATTTCCTCTTCATCGTCTGCAACGTTGTCATCGATGAAAGCGTTATCATCTCTAACAATGTCATTTATGATTGAGGCATCAACATGATCAGGTGGCACATCATCTCTATTCAATTGCACCACATCAATATCAACATTTGGATCATTCCCTCTATCCCAAGATGGCATGTCTTCTTGGTATGCTTGTTCAACTGACGACGTTCTATTACTCCCTTCATCGTTATCTTCAACGTCTACTTCGGGAACGTCAAATATGTTCCTGGGCTTTATTTTCTGCACCACGTGCCAAGAGCCGCCTAACTTGGTGTCAGCGAGGTAGAATACTTGTTCGGCTTGGCCGGCTATGATAAATGGGTCATCTTTAAACCACTTCCGAGATAAATTTACGCTCGTGAAGTAATTATCAGTCTGTATTCCCAACTTTTTATTTTCAATATCCCACCAATCGCATTTAAATAAGTACACCCGCTTTCTCATACAATAACTCAGCTCAATAATATCCGTCAAAACGCCATAAAAATCAATTTCGACCTCCTCATGTGTTCCCTTCACAACCACACCACTATTTTGTGTGGTCCTATATTTCTCACGCTCCTCAGTGTGGAACCGAATCCCGTTTACAATACAACCTGTATATCTAGATACACGTCTATCAGGGCCACACGCCAGTGAGTAGAGCGCATCAGACGCATCCACAGAGTTGCTAGCGCGCAACATCTTCATCTATCATCATGTACAGAATATAAATGTATGTTTAGGCATTTAAAATTACGTGTAAATATTGTGCAATACAACAATATTGTAAGTGTGGTGAGATAGAAGGTAAATTAATCTTACACGTTTTGCAAACCATTCTGGAAACAAATCCTGATGCATTCGATCATAATTTGTAGGGT
The DNA here is from genome assembly GCA_003013855.2 of Liriodendron chinense. NCBI lineage: Eukaryota > Viridiplantae > Streptophyta > Magnoliopsida > Magnoliales > Magnoliaceae > Liriodendron > Liriodendron chinense. The sequence goes on from ML058554.1 coordinate 214,371, forward strand.
ATTGGGACTTCATCTCCTCGATGTGTTCGCTATACACAATTGGTACGTTGTAAGCAAGAAATTTTGAGATTAAAACTGTCTGTAGATATACAATAATTATGTGCGAAGACTTACTCCAAGTACGACTCTATTTCTTCACAGTTATGCAACACATACCACCGCGCCTTCGCTTGATCCCAAGGGTCCATATCCTGAAACGTCGGCGATCCTAAAGGACGGACGTTATGTGCGAATACAGATATCTTGTTCATGCTCCTGCCCTGCATCGGCATTACGATCTTCTCAGTTGAATCTAGTCTCTATGCCACGAAGATACATAGAGCAAAATGTCAGGCACTCATTATCAATGTACGCCTCAGCAATGGATCCCTCTGGACGTGCCTTATTCCTCACATATTGTTTTAATGTGTGAAGGTATCTGTACACAAAATCAATATGTTTAGGACATGAAAACATGGATATACGTAGTTTATGGAATGAATAAAAATTTATGATCATTGTTCTATCACCTTTCGATCGGATACATCCAACGATATTGTACTGGGCCTGCAAGCTTCGCTTCGTGCGGTAAGTGAATCGCTAGGTGTACCATGACATCGAAAAACGCAGGTGGAAAAATTCTTTCAAGTTTGCAAAGGATTACGACAATATCCTTCTCCAGTCGTTTAATAACCTCTACATTCAAAGATTTCGAACACAAATCCTTAAAGAATATCCCTAACTCAATCAGCGTAGCACTGACATCCTTGTTAAGGAATCCACGAATCGCAACCGGTAGTAGGCGTTGAAGAAGGACGTGACAGTCATGACTTTTCATTCCTGTTACCTTACAGTCCGTAATGTTGACGCGCCGAGAGATATTCGATGCATACCCGTCGGGAAATTTCACCTTGTTCAACCATTCACATACATGTTTTTTCTCTAGTTTTGTCAATGTGTAGCAGGCTGCTGGTATAGTATATGAATTTCCATGTGGTTGCAAGTGCAACTCTTTCCTTAAACCCATTGCTTGTAGATCCAATCGAGCCTTAAAACTGTCTTTTATTTTCTTCTCTATGTTCATCAATGTTCCAAAGACATTGTCACATATATTCTTCTCAATATGCATGACATCCAAGTTGTGTTGTAATTTCAGATGACTCCAATAAGGCAACTCAAAAAAAATACTCTTCTTCCTTCAGTTGTACTCCAATACTGTACGTTTTAGGCTAAGTTCAAGATCGGGTTTAGGGTTAGGTTGCCGAGTTTGGGTCTAAGTTTAGGCTAGGTGAATGGATTTAAGAATAGGTGTAGGTTTAGTTTAGATGATTTGAGTTTAGGATTAGGTTTAGGCATAGGTTGAGATTTTCGGGTTCGGGATAGCGTTTTGGGTTAGGTTTTCATATTTGGGTCTAGGTTTATGTTAGGTGAATGGATTCAGGTATAGGTGTAGGTTTAGTTTAAGTGATTTAAATTTAGGATTAGGCTTAGGTATAGGTTGAGATTTTCGGGTTCGGGATCGAGTTTCGGGTTAGGTTTTCGTGTTTGGGTTAAAGTTTAGGTTAGGTGAATGGATTTAGGAATAGGTGTAGGTTTAGTTTAGGTAATTTGAGTTTAGGATTAGGTTTAGGCATAGGTTTGGATTTTTGGGTTCGGGATTGGATTTCGGGTTAGGTTTTCATATTTGGGTCTAGGTTTATGTTAGGTGAATGGATTCAGGAATAGGTGTAGGTTTAGTTTAAGTGATTTGAATTTAGGATTAGGCTTAGGTATAGGTTGAGATTTTCGGGTTCGGGATCGGGTTTCGGATTAGGTTTTCATGTTCGGGTTAAAGTTTAGGTTAGGTGAATGGATTTAGGAATAGGTGTAGGTTTAGTTTAGGTAATTTGAGTTTAGGATTAGGTTTAGGCATAGGTTTGGATTTTCGGGTTCGGGATTGGATTTCGGGTTAGGTTTTCATATTTGGGTCTAGGTTTATGTTAGGTGAATGGATTCAGGAATAGGTGTAGGTTTAGTTTAAGTGATTTGAATTTAGGATTAGGCTTAGGTATAGGTTGAGATTTTCGGGTTCGGGATCGGGTTTCGGATTAGGTTTTCATGTTCGGGTTAAAGTTTAGGTTAGGTGAATGGATTTAGGAATAGGTGTAGGTTTAGTTTAGGTAATTTGAGTTTAGGATTAGGTTTAGGCATAGGTTTGGATTTTCGGGTTCAGGATTGGATTTCGGGTTAGGTTTTCATATTTGGGTCTAGGTTTATGTTAGGTGAATGGATTCAGGAATAGGTGTAGGTTTAGTTTAACTGATTTGAATTTAGGATTAGGCTTAGGTATAGGTTGAGATTTTCGGGTTCGGGATCGGGTTTCGGGTTAGGTTTTCGTGTTTGGGTTAAAGTTTAGGTTAGGTGAATGGATTTAGGAATAGGTGTAGGTTTAGTTTAGGTAATTTGAGTTTAGGATTAGGTTTAGGCATAGGTTTGGATTTTCGGGTTCGGGATTGGATTTCAGGTTAGGTTTTCATATTTGGGTCTAGGTTTATGTTAGGTGAATGGATTCAGGAATAGGTGTAGGTTTAGTTTAAGTGATTTGAATTTAGGATTAGGCTTAGGTATAGGTTGAGATTTTCGGGTTCGGGATCGGGTTTCGGGTTAGGTTTTCGTGTTTGGGTTAAAGTTTAGGTTAGGTGAATGGATTTAGGAATAGGTGTAGGTTTAGTTTAGGTAATTTGAGTTTAGGATTAGGTTTAGGCATAGGTTTGGATTTTCGGGTTCGGGATTGGATTTCAGGTTAGGTTTTCATATTTGGGTCTAGGTTTATGTTAGGTGAATGGATTCAGGAATAGGTGTAGGTTTAGTTTAAGTGATTTGAATTTAGGATTAGGCTTAGGTATAGGTTGAGATTTTCGGGTTCGGGATCGGGTTTCGGGTTAGGTTTTCGTGTTTGGGTTAAAGTTTAGGTTAGGTGAATGGATTTAGGAATAGGTGTAGGTTTAGTTTAGGTAATTTGAGTTTAGGATTAGGTTTAGGCATAGGTTTGGATTTTCGGGTTCGGGATTGGATTTCAGGTTAGGTTTTCATATTTGGGTCTAGGTTTATGTTAGGTGAATGGATTCAGGAATAGGTGTAGGTTTAGTTTAAGTGATTTGAATTTAGGATTAGGCTTAGGTATAGGTTGAGATTTTCGGGTTCGGGATCGGGTTTCGGGTTAGGTTTTCGTGTTTGGGTTAAAGTTTAGGTTAGGTGAATGGATTTAGGAATAGGTGTAGGTTTAGTTTAGGTGACATGAGTTTAGGATTAGGTTTAGGGCATAGGTTTGGATTTGCGGGTTCGGGATCGGGTTTCGGGTTTTGTTCTCGTGTTTGGGTCTAGGTTTAGGTTAGGTGAATGGATTTAGGAATAGGTGTAGGTTTAGGTTAGGTAACATGAGATTAGGTTTAGGGCATAGGTTTGGATTTGCGGGTTCGGGATCGGGTTTAGGGTCGCATTTTCGTAGCTTATAGGGTCTAGGTTTAGAGTTAGATGAATTGAGTTTAGGTTTCGGTTTAGCCATAGCTTATAGCTTTTAGTTTTAGGTTTATGGTTTCGGGTTTAGGGTGTAGGTCTTGGAGACTCAAGCAACTAAAGGATAGCTCCGACGCACATCCGGGTCTGCTCCACACAAAGCGGGCCTGTCCAAATGGCCAGGCCACCCATATTGCTGTCCATAGGAAATGGACTGTTTCATCATGGTCATAACAGCGGTTCCCACCTTCCAGGGACCCCCGCTCAACAACCGGATAGCTCCGACGCACATCCGGGTCTGCTCCATTAATTTCAAGCTAATACATAAACACGGGCCTGTCCAAATGGCCAGGCCACCCATATTGCTGTCCATAGGAAATGGACAGCTTCATCATCATGGTCATAACAGCGGTTCCCACCTTCCAGGGACCCCCGCTCAACAACCGGATAGCTCCGACGCACATCCGGGTCTGCTCCATTAATTTCAAGCTAATACATAAACACGGGCCTGTCCAAATGGCCAGGCCACCCATATTGCTGTCCATAGGAAATGGACAGCTTCATCATCATGGTCATAACAGCGGTTCCCACCTTCCAGGGACCCCCGCTCAACACCCGGATAGCTCCGACGCACATCCGGGTTTGCTCCATTAATTTCGAGCTAATACATAAACACGGGCCTGTCCAAATGGCCAGGCCACCCATATTGCTGTCCATAGGAAATGGACCGCTTCATCATCATGGTCTAAACCGCGGTTCCCACCTTCCAGGGACCCCCGCTCAACAACCAGATAGCTCCGACGCACATCCGGGTCTGCTCCATTAATTTCGAGCTAATACATAAACACGGGCCTGTCCAAATGGCCAGGCCACCCATATTACTGTCCGTAGGAACAGGACAGCTTCATCATCATGGTCTAAACCGCGGTTCCCACCTTCCAGGGACCCCCGCTCAACATCAACATCAATCAACTACTCTTAATCACAAGTATCATGTTCGTCATCTAATTTGCCACTAAATGATAATATAATAAAATCAGTCGCCCATCCAAGGATGGATAGATTGAAATGCTATCATTATTTCCATTTAAATGCCCAAGCCTAAATTTCGACAGCATCTCCCCCTATCTCTCCAGATATATTTATCTTACATTTAATTTCCACGTCAACTATCCACACATTGTATGGATTAAATTGACAATGGAATTAAACATAAGAAACATATCCAGAGAGAATAGGAGAGTTACCGCACGAAACTAATGACAGAGCATGTAAATGACAAACAACGATAACATTCCAATCTATCCAACCTTGGACTGTCCAACAGGACAATTTGGCAGATTTCTATACCTCCAAAACACACTTTATCTATGCTCGGCAATATAGAAATCTCCAAATGGGCTAACTGATTCTATTATACTACCATTTGTGGACAAAAAATAACTATTAATAATAAGCCAAATACATCCACAACATACATCCACATAAATCAACCACGGGTAGCTCCGACGCACATCCCGGGTTTGCTCCATCAATTCCAGATACACAAGCACATAAAATGACAGAATCATCAACACCATGAATCAAGTCTAATCAAATACCTAATGACTGCTACTTTCTCAACAAATAAGTATGTATGGGGCCCACCATGGGAATCGGATTGCGTGCAGAGTAACCCTGCACGCTCTTATCATGTAGAGTAAATTCAGTTGGGCCCACCTAGAATGTATGTGATTTATCTATTCCGTCCTTATGTTTTTTCAGCTCATTTTAGTGGTTGAGCCCAAAATTTAAGCATATCCAAATCTCAAGTGGACCATGCCATGGGAAACCGTGGGAATAATGATTTCCACCATTCCCAGGACCTACAGTGATCATTATTTGTCATCCAACCTGTTCATAAGATCACATGGATATGGATGAAGGGAAAACACAAATATCAGCTTGATCCAAAACTTCTGTGTCCTCTAAGAATTTTTCAATGATAGACATTCAGTTCACACTTGTGCTGTGGTCCACTTTAGATTTTGATATGCTTCATTTTTGGGCACCAGCGGTTCCCATCTTCGGGGGCCCCACACCCAGTGGACAGCGACGGTGGGCCCCACAGGCAGTGGACAGCGACGTGGGCCCCACAGCCAGTGGATAGCGACCGTGGGCCCCACAATTACGTATTTCATTTTTTTTAATTTGTAAAACAAAATTTTGGATTTTAAATTTTTAAATCCCTAATTAGGGATTTTAATATTGAAATCCCTAATTAGGGGATTTTAATTTCGAAATCCCTAATTAGGGATTTAATAAATCAGTGGGCCCCACCAAATTGTAGACAGCTAAGGTGGACCCCACATGCAATGGACTATGGAAAGCGATGGTGGGACCCACATGCAATGGACGATAGAAAGCGACTTTGGGACCCACCAACATGCATTGGACAGCGATGGTGGGACCCACATGCATTGGATTTTGGGAGTGGGCCCCACAATCAACAACGAGGAGAGAGGGAGAGAGGGGAAATGGAGCAAGAAGAAAGGGGGAGAGGGTTACCGGAGGAGGCGGCGGCGTACGGAGGTCGGTGGAGGCGAGTGGCGACCGGCGACACTGGTCGGCTGGGGAGGGGGGGGGGTGGTCGGCTGAGGCGGTGGGCCGCCGGTGATGTTGACGGCCGGCGGTCGGAGATGAGGGAGAGCCGAGATGGGTGGACCGGCAGCGCGCGCGCGAGAGAGAGAGAGGAGAGAGAACAGAGCGAGAGTGAGAGAGATGGAGAGAAATGAGGGAGGCCCGATCGGGTAAGTGAAATAAAAGACTTTTACCGACGAAAATTTTCGTCGGTAAAAGCAGATTTTTCGTCGGTAAAAGTCCTCTTTTTCACTTGGGCGGGAATCAAATATTATTACCGACAGGCAATAATCGTCGGGAAAAATGACTTTTGCCGATGAAAACTTTCGTCGGTAAAAGTCCTCTTCCTTAACTTACGCAGATACCACACATTATTACCGACAGACAATAATTGTCGCCAAAAAAAGACTTTTACCGACGAAATATTCGTCGGTAAAAGCCAAATTATTTTTTAGCGACGGGTAGTTTCGTCGGTAATAAACTTTTTACCGACGAAATCATGATTTCGTCGGTAAAAGTGTGTACTGGAATGTATTTTACCGACGATTACTTTATTTCATCGGGGAAATGGCTTTTTACCGACGAAAATAATTTCGTCGGTAATACTTTCGTCGGTAAAACACCGTTTTCTTGTAGTGTCATAACATCACATACAATCATTTATGGTCGTTCCTAAGTTAATTTATTACTAGTTTCAGTGGCCTAAGTCCTAGGGTAAATTCATTATGCGATGGGTTGGGTTTCACACCCAAAGGTCCCGTTTATCCTCTGATACCAATTTGTAACGCACCGAAATTTCGACTCTCGTGGACAACACGATGGGTCGAGCTTCCGGGTGTTAATTCATGTGTGTCAGGGTTACATTTCCACACACTTACCTGTAATTTCATACATTCATGGCATACATAGCACAATGACGGAAATTTAAGTTCTTATTCCATAAATATTCTATTATAAGTTTTAAATCAACATAATAAAACATGTTTAACCAAACATTTCCAATTATTATCTCCATGAGAGACTTATTACATGTTCAAAGGAAAAAAATAAATCTACTCTACAGAGATAATAAACATAATCCATCTTCAAGCCGCTTCGGTTTCATTGTCCGTCACTTGCTGCCTCGAGCCTTCGAGCACCTCATCGTAGTGTTCGATTCTCTTACTGGATCTTCACCTGGATTATCTGAGATGTGGTTGGATAGCGTTAAACGCTATCATAGTGGGGAATATCCCTTTAAAACAATCATGATAATAATGGCACAGAGTAAACGCAAGCAGAATATTATCATTTAATAAAATCAAAACAACCCAATAAAATATCTTTATTAATGCAATACATGACATGGATGCTCTGGCTAAGGCACCCTGACCAAATGAGATGGGATCACTCTACTCTTCTCACCAGCCACTAGTCACCAGAGGTTCTAGCTAGGACGGGATCACTCCACTCTTCCCATGCACCAAAACCCAACTAGTGAAACGGGCCCATGCACACTTTCACTAGATAGCGAGAGAGAAACGGGCCCATGCACACTTTCTCTAACACCCGAGGGGCTGACCCACTAAGACAGGTCCAGTGAATGCATGATTAGTTTTACCTTTAATTAAGTCAGTTTAGCATTCAGCCCATTAAATGATGTTCACGACTAATGATCACTCATTACCCCCAATTAGTTCAAGAGTCTTCATATTCATCAATTTCATACTTCAGTGGATCCATCACAGGTAACAAATTAATAAGGATCCCTTAGCACATAAACAACAATGTGCACACGATAGTGCTAAACTTAACATCATGGCATATGCAATCAACAACACATACATGGTAATGCCAATACCTAATTCTCAATGTCGAGGCATATTCATTCAATAAGACACACAGTAATGCCGACTTTCATAATAAGGCATATTCATCCAAAACATTCTCATGGTAATACCAACGTAACAAGGCCTCGTACAGGCTTCATCTTTTTACATCAACAGTTACATCAGTATGGGGCCAAAGTGTTTTCATTAACGTAACATCCATATACAATATCTCATAGCAAACAATACATCAATCATCATAAGCATGTGACAACAAAAATCGAGCGTGGTTTCCATATGAGCATATACATCATAACAATTCATTTTCCAACTACTTAAGCATAGTTCATACATCAAAATTCAACATACATAACAAGGAACATCATACAATTTATATTTACATGGAAACATTTCAACAAGCACGGTTTCAAGAAGTCACGTAACAAAATCTTAATTTCCAAGCATAAAATCAACACACAATTTAATATTATCGTAGATGGGCTTAAAGGAAATCCCCACCTCTGAGTTTGGTTGGATTGAGACGTTACTAGGGCCGTGGAATCGAGTTTAGCTCCAAACCTGTACCGCTTGATAAAGAACATAAAATCATAGGGTAGATCGATAAGATTTTCTTGGTTTTGATCACTTAAGATAGAATTTCATCTAAGATTAGGGCTTAGGGAGGATTTTAGAAATGAACACATGGATTGGATAAACTTACCTCTCCAAAATTGGATTCTCAACCGAGTCGACTCGACTTCTTCTTTTCTTTCTTTCTTTCCTTTTCTTCCTTCTCTTTTATGGTAGATAGGACTCACACAATGGCTATAAATAGGATCTGGAACGTCCATGCAAAGTGCATCCTCAGATGATCTGAATCTTGATTTCTAAGGTTAAAATCAATGAGTTAGAGTGGGCCACACAACTGACAAAAGATTGCAATATTTGGACGGACCGATTTTTGGTGAGGTACTAACCTGATGGATGGCTTAGATCCAAGAAAGGGGCCCAGCTGGTAGACGGTGTAGAGACGTGGGGGCGGCAGCGAACGCTACTGTCACAGCGGGCGGATGAGGAAGATGGAACATCTCTCTCTCTCTCTCTCTCTCTCTCTCTCTCTCTCTCTCTCTCTCTCGTCCTCTCTTCACGATCTCTCTCTCTCTCTCTCTCTCTCTCTCTCTCTCTCTCACGATCAGATGACTGAGAAGAGGAGATATGCGGCTAGGGAAGTATGAACTAGGGGTTTTTTTTTAAGTCGGCCGAGTGTTGGGTGATTGCGGAACGCGGTTTGAGTTGGAGAAAGAAACGGATCTGATTTCGGAGGTGGTTTACACATAGGATTCGTTGAAAGGCTAGGTGGGGTCCACATAAAGTTTTGGAAGAATCTTGGACCATTCATGCAAAGCGATGGGCCCGATCTTGATAAGTCTTCATTTGAACGGTGGTTTGGATCGGATTGCACAAGTGACGGATGACAATAAAACATTGAATGACTAGGTTTGGGTGGGGCGCTGTCACGTGGACGGAGTGGATTTGGCAATGGGGTCCACTTTGATGGACGGTGTGGGGTAGCTGGAGAAGAAGAAGAAAAAAAGAAACTCTTTCTTTACGTGATTCTTGGTCAAACGTATTTGACCAAGATGTGAAATAGGTGGATTTCAAGTGTGTGGTCCACTGAGGTGGAGCAGAGTCGTATGCACCGTTCAATCAGTGAGAAATACAAAAACAACCGTTGACATGAAAAATGAGGCAAATCCGAGTGAAGATGGGCCACTTATGATTAAATTTTTTATTAGGGCATTTGTAGGATGATTGGAAGGCTAAAATTCGACGTGTACGGCTAAGATGTGTCAAAAAGCTCATATACGAAGTTTTGTGTAAAAGTGATCGTCAGAAATCATAATACTTAAAAATGTCAAGTTAACTTAAATTTAATTAATAGCATTTTCGTAATTATCTGAAAACTATGAGATTTTCAAAATCCGATCTTTCTATGATGTTTATGGAATCATTTTGAGCAACTTTTGTAAAGGGCCCCCTATCGAATCTCCTACGAATGGTCCGTTGTTTTCAAAACAAGGTAAACATATGATATAAATTCAAAATAAAATTTTTAAAAAATTTGAAACAAGTCTCGAAATTCCGGGGTGTTACACGCTATACCCCAAGAACAAAGTAAAAAAACAAAAAAGCAAAACCACAAACCTAACAAGCAGCGTGGGGGCTCAGCCCGGCTAAAATCGCTTCCTAATCCTGCCAACCCCTTCCTTATCTAAGACGAGTGCACCCCTTACCAACCTCGGAAGCTTTGCCCAAGAGGTGATAATCTTATCTGGATGACTAGCACTTCCTAACTAGGCCAGCCCATCCACCACCGAGTTCCCTTCATGAAGAATGAGCAAGAATAACCACCTTTAAATCGGTTTCAACAACAATATTGTTAGAGATTCCCATGTGGGCGCATATTTCTAGCCCATCATCCAAGGTCCTCGCTTCAGCCACATTGTTGGAGACTCAGCCGTAGGCTTTGTGGAAAGAAAAAATCATAAGCCCGTTGTGATCTCTACACACTCCCCCTCCTCCGGCCTCACCTGGGTTAGCTCTCGACGACCCATCGACATTCAACTTAAAGCCGCCTTGCTCGGGTAGCTACCTCTTCCATGGATCTCGTAACAGACCTCGGACAGGAAAGGCTCATCTCTTATCCATCTATGAACTTTTATTTATTTATTTATTTTTATTTTTTTGCAGAAGGAAGCGTTTGTTTCAAAATGCTATATATCCAGTATAGACAGCTAGGAAGCAGGAAGAGGAGCAAACACAAATCTATTCAAAATACTATCATCATAGGTCACCGTGCATATGTGCGCCCAGTTCCCCAAATTGTTCATCAGCTTCTATAGTATCCATTGACAATCGAACAACATCCAGCTTTTACTTGAGGACTTCTATCGCATTGGTTACTAGCTGATAAGCTTTTATGGCAACTGTGGATTCCACGGTGAAAATAAAACTGTCTTCCCTGGCATAGATCTCCACGAGTCCCAGCTTTTCCATTGCTTCTGCTTTCTTGATCACTTCTTCGTCACAAGGGTATGCCTCGGGATCAGCCACGGTCACCTGTTGAGTATTTGGATCAATGTCAAAAACTTTCGTAGGACTGCTTTCAATCCAGTTTCTTTTCTCCTCGAGTGTCAACTTTTCCATCAAATCCTCATTTATATGAATCTCTGGTTCATACAAACACTGTTGCAGCACGTGACCATTTTGCTTGGTCTTTGCCAATTCCTTTCCTCGCTATTGCCCTTAACCTCAATTCTTGCCCACAACGTAGCTTAATTTACAATTATAATACCCCTCTGCTCGGAGGGATCAAAGCCGTTGGTAGGATCTGCAGGGCGGGGCAGAGCATCAACAGGGTAGACAGTAGGGTCGAGGTTGCGGAGATTGACGCTGGTGATGCAAGGGTCTGTTCGGTGGTGCACATGGCATTGAGGTGGAACTCAACGGAGCAGTACTAGCAAGCACCGTCGCCATTGCAGGTATCACAGTCGCGGGAGAAGCGCATGGACATGGCACGGTCGCTGACTAGGGGGATGAGACCGAGTCGGTGGGCGATGAACTCATCGTTGAGGACAGAGGAGTTCACCTCAATCTCAACCAGGTCGATGGCGATGGTGGGGACCTTAGCGAGCATGACTCGCCTCAGGGCATTTCCATGCTCGCGTCCGTCTCACGCAGCTTGAACTTTAGGTAGTCGTCTTTCATTTCCCTTTATCTCCACCTTCGGGAATCAATGGTATTACACACCTGTTCACTCCCCAAGTGTAGGGTTGCGAAGTAGTAATAATTCGGAAAGACCGAGTATCGTTCCCACAGAGATTTATGAATGGGTATTCTCAGAATTTGTCTAAAATAACTAGTAATTAAGATTCTATTAAGAACTAAAGGTAGAAAATAGTGATTTGGGTTTAAACAGTGAATGTGTAAGGTAATTTCAATCTAAAAAGGCACTAGAGCGCCAAGGATCCACTTTTGATAAGTTTCAATGCATTAACACAACTAGGTCTCTCATAACTCAATCGGAATCGAATTCATATCTCTATCCGATTGGAATATAGAGCGGTTCAATCAGTAATTATCCAAAACAAGTGTTTATTCATTGATTCAATTCCCACATCAATGCTCAGGCCTTGGGCACACTCAATTGTGTAGGCCAAGCCTCTTCCCAATCTAGTTAAGATTCACAACCATAGCTTTCATCAAATCCTGTCACTAGACTTGCTTACAACTAATGATCAGAACTCTAATTAAATCAAAATCAATCAATAAACAGTTATTTCAGATTACTACAAAAGATAAGAACTTTAGTTGAATGACTTCCCACATGAAAATCAAGCCATTGTACATAAGGCAATCAAAGGGTCTACCATGCCCGGAGTCGATGATAGATCAATGAACTACACAAGCATAAACAATGCTCATAAGATAAATTACTAAGTTAGGATCACTAAGAATCACATGAGCCCAGAGTCATCAAGAGATTAAAGTAAAAACTCAACTAGAACTTGATTCAAACTTACATTAACTAAAATTCATCAATTAAATCATAAAAAGGAAACCTAGGTTGCATCAATCCATCAAAAACAAATCAAAAGCTTCACCTCTTAGCCCTAGCTAAGAGGTTTTAGTTTATCTCTAACATCCTTGAACTAGAAGCCTCAAAAACATAAAAAAAAAAACTACTAAAACAGGAAGAAAACTTGAAGTAAAATCCGTCTCCCAAGCAATCCCCACATCCTAGCATGCTCTGGTATAAAGGGAAGAAGTCCTTTTATAGCTTGGAGGTGTCCATTGCGTAAGAAACTTTCAGATTGCGCAAGGATTTACGCACTTGCGCAGAGAATTTCGGAGCCCGATTTAGAAACTACTGTTTATGCATGGCTGACCGGTCGCACGACCAGTCTGAGGCTGCGGACGACCGGTCTGAGGTATGGACGACTGGTCGCACGACCGGTCTCAAAACTGCAGAATCTGTCCAGAGAGTTTATGTGTTTCTGGACTACTCTCGACCTGTCTGGTGACCGGTCTAAGATGAGAAAAACAGTCTAAAAAAAATATACTGTCGACCTGTTTGGCGACGGGTCTACAGACAGGTCTAAGCACAAAATTTCAGATTTTCTTCATCATCTCTTCTCTTTCTTTCTTGCTTCTTTCTTCCACCTTTCGGCACTTGTTCTATTGATCTTCAATGCATACAAAGTGACTCTTTTAACCATGAGTTGGTGAAGTCTCCTTCTCATTCCTACAATCACAAATCCATGCATTAGATTAGTCTTTAAATCATGAAACCATGCATAATGAGTGATGAATTGGGGTTAGAATATGCGCAATTAAGAGCTCAACAACACCCACCCTCTCTCTCTCTCTCTCTCTCTCTCTCTCTCTCTCGCTCCCGGGTTTATTGCTATGATCTTGTTGGATGATATCTTCTGACCTTTAAATCTGGAGCCATTACGGCTTATCCTGTTGAGAATAAGTCAAACTTGTTGAACGTTGCTATCCACCAACGGTCATAAGAACGTTTAAAGTTCCATTGTTTTCTCTCTATCAGTTGTAACTGAATTGAATGTGGTCAAGCCACAAGTCAGTTGCTGATTAATTCTTTTAGTAAGAATCTCTCAATTGTTAGTTTAGGTGTAATACCCCGTATCTGACATACAATTTGATGTCATTTTGAAGTTAACTACTTATAGTATAATTTTTTTTTTAATAATTTTAATTTATATTTTATGAAAATACTAAATTTCACATCGGATGAATCCTTGACTAACTAAAAACTCTCAATTATTAAATTAATATCTTACATATGTGTATCCTATTGGTATATAATAATATCGATAAATAATTAGAATGGTTTTAATTTCTTTTGAAATTATAATTTAATATAGTAATAATAAAATTTTAAACTAATTAACATGATAATAATATTATTTTTATACTATGATTGGGAGCATAAAATGTTAACTATAGAGATTGTATTGTATAGTATAGATAATACAAATGGGCTGGATATTTTTAACTGTCCAAATCTAGGTTGGAATGAACCTAACTATTAAATGGTGTAAGGTATCTTAATTATAGATTATTTAGTGTATGGGGTCACCTGATTGATGAAATAGACCAATCATGAGATATGAGAGTCGGAGTACATATAGAAGGTATGGATGGTGTGGATTACATTTTTAGTAAATGGGGCCCACACTTTTGGTGGGCGTGTGTATCAAAATACCTGTACACATGCCGTGCACCATAACTGAAGTTATGGGTCAGCGTACGATGACCCGATTTCCCTAAGAGGAAATGTCCTCTTCTTCTTTCTTTATTTCCACCGAGCGGGCAGACGACCGCTGCCCGATTTTGTTGCTTGTGCGACCCACCTTTGAGCAACGGTCGGAATGATCCAAACCGTCCATTTGATTCGCACGGTCAAGGTGACCGAAACCTTAGTGGTCCGTGCTATTTTTAGGTTGAGAGATATGTGCAGTTAGAAGCGGAAGATAGACCGTCTAATCTGAAATTTGTGTTTCCAGCATGACTTTTACCTTCAGATCTTGATCAATAGAGCCTCCTTTTGGGCAATCCAAACCGTTCATTTTGTCGAGCATGTGGTGCTCTACCTAAGGATGTTGGTATTTTTGTGTGGGGTCCCTCATATATCTGTAAATCTTCAACCAAAGTTCAGTTTTTAACCTTGCTTTCCAAAAACGGGAACTGCCAGGTTAGCAATCCGCGTCGGTTGATTTCTAAACATTCTTAGCCGTCCATAGTTGTTTAGAATAGCAGGTTTTAGAGTGATCTCAGCCGTTTGTTGCCCATCACACGGATCGTCAATCCATGTATATAACGGAAAGAGTTTCCGTCTCTTTCTCTTTAGCTACAAATAGAAACCCTAGCCTCTGAAATCGTTCCAGAACACCCAAATCCCCTTCTGTATCTTGCAAGGAAACCAGAGAAACCAGATATGACCTCACCTTCTCCGTTTTCTCGGTTATTCACGGCAGCCATCGCAAATCAGTCGATCTCCTTGTACTCGCGAACCACAAGAGAAAGCTCAAGATAACTTTCATGTCCTTCTTCTCCAAGCTTCCTTGAAAGGTTTCAGGCCTTCTACAAAGCTTCTGAATCAAGAAATTCAAGCTGGGTGCGGATCTGCCATTGGAGTCGAACTTTCTTCCTCAAACAACCATCGTTAAACCTCATTTGGCCAGTAATCTGAGATCGAATCCGTACTGAAGGTTAGCCATCTGATCACCTGTCATTTAGAATATTAGCAAATCGAATCGAGCTCTAGATTTGTATCAGATCCGACCTCCTGCACTGTCCCAGTCTAGCACAAGTGCTGGTATGGGCTAGAAGAATGGTCGTGGCCTGCACTTTCCTTGTTCGAGTCTGTATATCAAGTCGTCTCTCGATTTAACCACCAAGTTCATTGGGATCTATTCATGGCTGGAGTGTCGACTTACAGCTAGCCTAGGTTTCAGGAGATCGGTCAGTTTCAACTAAACTCAGTGGGAATTGTGGGACTGGATAGACTTGGGTTGGCATTGATTTACAAACTGAGTTGAATCGGGTCAGTTCTGTTCCACCATAGTGTATCAATAAGTAAGAGGGTTTGATCTGATTTGTGTGTTGCTGGATCTGTCCAGCAACCCAACTCAGTTCATGAACAATGTTAGTTTAGAGAATTCATTTATTCCAAGGGATAGTTGGGTCTAATCTTAAATTAGGAATAGTTGGTGTAGGGGGCTGTTTGTCTCTAATTTAAGGTTTCTCTTTTACTTGGATTGATTTAGACTTTGAGGTTGGGGAGTAAATTCCATAAGAGTTTCCATTTAAAACTCTAATGTTGATTCTAATGATCCATTTGTGATAATTTAGGTCAGAAATTATGCCTTGTGGCTCACCGTTGTATTCTAGCAAATCTAGAGGAGAAACTGCATCCTTAGGTGAGGTCCCTTACCTTCAAGCTTTTCCCAATTTTTATTGATTATTAATTCTTAATTGTTTTGTTGCAAAGCATGTTATTAGATTGATAGCACCACATTTGGAAATTATATAAATAACTGGAAGGAAATTAAGTAGTGTTCTCTTGTTTGATTCAAAAAGCTTATTTGAATGAAATTTGATTTTTAACAATGGAACATGTTAAATGCTTCACATGTGTGTTAATTTTATGTATGAAGTGAATGCTATGAAATCTTATGATGCATGTTGGACATTAAAGTAAATTTAGTTTGAATGATATTTGTTGGAATATATGGGCATTATGATAAATAATGATACTGGATTACAAATTATATTGATGTTGGGTTGTAGTATATTATTTAGAAAGGAATGGGAGTTAAACCAATGATCATTCCTCTCGTGGGCCGGGGATGGTGTTTTGGGATGCTATGCCCGAGCCGTCGGCCTATGCTGGATTGTGCACATCCCCCATAGTGTCCGCGAGTATATTATTAAATTACCAAATGGACCAATGACGGCTGGGTAATCATCCATCGCATTGCATTTGTGGATGTGTTGACGACGAGTCACACTATTCTTGGTTGATAAGCATTGCATTGCGGGTAACTTTGGTGATTAACCGAGTTACTGTCGGCTCGACCCTCACCAGCTGGATACATCCCCAGGCTGAAGAACATGTGCATGCATTCATGCACTAACAAGATTTAAAAGTAACATGATAATAGTAATATGTGTTGGATACTTGTTACCTGTTTCCTATGATTATTTACATCTGCTTTTAAGGATAATTGTCTTGTAATATGTACATGAAAATCTTGGAGGGTGTTTCCTCACTATGACAACGAGTGACGTTGTCGAAATATATCAGATGGTGCAGATGATGGAGAGGATGTCCCTGTTCCAGTTGTGGAAGAGCCTATGGCGGACATTCGAGACACTTGGCCGTACCTGTCCCAGGAGGAGCTGGACCAGATGGCAGCCCTTGACGAATAGTTTACTTTCCTTTTTGTGCGTTACTTTTGGAACATTGAATTTGTATAAGCCTTATGGGCATTACTTACTTCCGCTCTGATATGATGATTTTGCTTTGTGGGATTGTTAGATCTATCTCTCGTATTTGGATTACAAAGATATTGTTAAATGATGATTATTAGTCTTTACACTCGGGTTTTTCAGAGCATGGGCTTCTTACTCGACCCCTGAAAAACCGGGGCGTTACATTAGGTGTCTATGCATGTTTTATCACTCATCATGTCTATAAAAGAGTCTTTTATGTAGTGTAAAAGTACAAAAAAAATTCAACATACTCTACTATCCTACATTTTAAGAAAATAGCCCTTATTGTTTTATGTGTGTTATTTGTGAAATATATGTTATTTGTGATTGAGTTGCTATTACTCCAACAAATTTGGTATCAGAGCTTGGTTCTGCAGCAATTTGGAGCAAGGTAAATGGTAATGGCAACCACAAGTAGCACGACAGTGTTAATCAAAATTCTGTTCCCATTTTCAAAGGAGAAAATTATCCATTTTGGGCTATTAAAATGAGAACAATATTTATGTCTCACGATGTATAGGAATTAGTAGAGGTTGGTTTTACATGTATAATGATAAGAAGGAAGGGTGACCGCAGCTTAAAAAGTGGAGATGAAAGAAAATAGAAAAAAAGATGTAAAGGCCCTGTCATATATCCAGCAAGCTCTGGATGACACAATCTTTCCAAGAATAATAGGAGCTAAAACATCTAAAGAAGCATTGGACTTGTTTCAAGATGAATTCCAAGGGTCAAGTACAGTAATCACTGTAAGATTACAATTTCTCCGTCGTGAATTTGAAACTTATTGATGAAAAATTCAAAATCGGTTCAAGAATTTTTCACTCGAGTCAGCTCAATAGTAAATCAAGCTAGGTTTTTTGGTGAAGACCTATCTAAATAAAAAATTGTTGAAAAGGTGCTTCAGAGTCTTAATTCAAAATTTGATTCCATTGTTCCTACAATAAAGGAATCTAAAGATCTAAGCACTCTGTCTTTAACTCAATTAATGGGATCTCTTCAAGCTTATGAAGAGAGGCTACAAAAAGACACAGAAGATTCTGTTGAGTAGGCATTGCAGACAAAACTCACTTTGAAGGAAAGCTAAAGTGAAGGTGCTACAACTCACCCATTTTAAAAAGGGTCATGGTGGGAAAGCTCGGTCAAACCAATCCTTTAAAGGGAAAGGAAAAGGCCACTACAACAACTCTAGAAACTCCAATCGAGGTAACCGTGAATCACCTATTCAATGTTATGAGTGTAAAACGAAAGGGCATATTGAAAGAGACTGTTGGTATAAAAATAAGGATTCTAATGTGCCTCATTGCTCAATTTGTAAAAAACTTGGGCATGCTGAAAAAAATTGTTGGTATAAGCCAAAAGATAGGGCAAATTTTCATGAAGAAAAACAAGATGATGAAAAAACTGATGAAGAAAGCCTGTTTCTTTCATGTTTTACTACATGAACTGAAAATGTTTGGTATCTAGATAGTGGTTGTAGTAACCATATGACAGGTGATAAATCTTTATTTGTTGAGATGGATGAGACTATTAGGTCTCAAGTATGGATGGGAGATGATAATCAAGTTCAAGTGCGAGGTAAGGGAACTATTTCCATAAACACCAAATCTAGTAAGAAGCTTATTCATGATGTTATGTATGTTCTTGGCATTGCTCAAAATTTAATCAGCTTGGGATAATTGATGAAAAGAGGACTTTATGCTATTTTTTTAAAAATAAATGCATGATATTTAATGAGAAAAACAAGGAATTGATAGCTTCAGTTGAAATGACTGATACTAAAATGTTCCCTCTTAAATTTTCTGATCTCACCATGAATGCTTTTAATGTTGAATCTAGTGATACCTCTAGGCTATGGCATAAACGATATGGGCATCTAAACTTTGGTGGGCTAAATTTACTGCATAAAAATATAATGGTTGCTGGTTTACCCATGCTGACAAATGATGGAAAGTTTTTTGAAGCATGTGTATATGGAAAACATCATAGAACTCCCTTTCAAGTGGGTAAATCTTGAAAGGTAATTGAACCTTTGATGCTTATACATGCTGATATCTGTGGTCCTATGAGTTCATCCTCTTTTGGTGGATGTAGATATTTTCTATTATTTGTTGATGACTTTACTAGAATGTCATGGGTGTATTTTCTTGAAAAAAAAGTCTGAAGCTCTTTCATTTTTCCTACAATTTCGAGCTTCTATTGAAAAACAAAGTGACTATTCTATTAAAAAATTGCATAGTGACCGAGGTGATGAATTTACATCCAAAAAAGTCTTTATGATGTATAAAAGTGCAGGTATAAGTAGAGAACTTACGACAAGCTTTACCCCAGAATAAAATGGGGTCGCGAAATGAAAAAATTGAATAATCGTTGAAACCGCAAGGTGTATGTTGAAAAAAAAAGACCTACTAAAAACTTTTTGGGCTAAAGCCATAGTAACTTCGGTTCATTTATTAAACAGATTTTCTACTAAGGTTATCACCGAAAAAAACCTATATGACGCTTGGTTTAGGAGAAAATCAAATGTGAGTCATCTTAAAGTATTTGGATCTATAGCCTATGCTTATATTCATTCACAAAAAAGGTAAAAATTAGATGATAAAAGCAAAAAATATATTTTTATTGGTCATAGCGATGAAACAAAAGGCTATAGGCTCTATGATCCAAAAAATAAGATTTTTGAATATCAGTCGAGATATTATCTTTAATGAAAATGATGCCTGGAATTAGGAAAGTAGTGCTGAAAATACTCACTTGGTTGTTGATCATGAAGAAATCACATCTTGTATGCCACCAAGTATGCCACCAAATGAGTTTCAACCACCACCTTTACCACATATTGAATCAAGTGAATTGCCTCCAAGAAAGGTAAGAAGTCTTACTAATATTTATCAATCATGTGATTTTGCCTTCTTTTCTTCAGAACCCACATGTTTTGAAGATGCAGTGACAAAAGAAGAGTAGTATAATGCAATGAAGAAATAAATTGATGCTATTGAAAAAAAAAATATGGAGATTGGTTGATTTGCCCCTAGGAAAAGAAGCCATTGGACTGAAATGAATTTATAAATCCAAATTCAATCTCAATGGATCTTTGAAAAGGCATAAAGCTCGCTTAGTAGCAAAAGGTTATGCTCAAATTCCAGGTGTTGATTTTTTTGAAACCTTTTCTCCTGTTGCTTGATTAGAAACTGTTATAACTATTTTATCTTTGGCATCTCAAGAAAGTTGGCATGTTTATCCATTTGATGTCAAATCAGCTTTCTTAAATGATGATTACAAGAAAATGTATATGTAAAATAGCATGTAGGATTTAAACTCAATGGGATGGAAAATAAAGTTTACAAATTGGAGAAAGCTTTTTATAGACTCAAACAAGCTAGCTCCAAGAGCATGGTATAGTAAAATCGACGGGTACTTCTTTGACACTAATTTTAAGAGGAGTAAAAGTGAACTTACTCTTTATGTGAAAACCCAAGGTATGAAACTCCTTATAGTTTTTTGTATGTTGATGATATGATATATACAGGCAATTCTATAAGTTTGATGAAGCAATTTAGAGAAAATATGATGTCTAAATTCGAAATGACCGACTTGGGTCTTTTACATTATTTTTCAAGCATGCAAATTATTCAAGATTCTAAAGGTATTTTTGTATGTCAAAAAAAATATGCTCATGATATATTAAAAAGATTTTATATGACTAATTGTAATCCTGCAAAAACTCCTATGAATATAAATGATAAACTTATGTTAAAATATGGGGTAGATTAAACTAATGGAAAAGACTACGGAAGCTTAATTGGTGGACTAATTTATCTCACTCATACAAAGCCAGATATAATGTTTGCAGTGAGCCTTCTATTCAGTTTCATGCAAAATCCAAGTAAACAACATATGGGAGCAGTAGGGAATCAGGTATCGCAAAGTGAGTGATTTTAAACTTATGACTTATATTTATAGTGATTGGGCTGGTTGTGCAGATGACAGAAAAAGCACTTCGGGATTTTCGCTTAGTCTTGGATCTAGAATGATATCATGGGCAACTAAAAAGCAGGAAACTACCACACTATCAAGTTCAGAAGCCGAATATATTGCTACCACAAGTGCCGCTTGCCAAACAGTATCACTTAAAAGGATCTTATTCGATTTGAAGGGAAAAAAAGAAGAAGCCACGGTGATCTACTACGACAAAAAATTTACTATTGCAATGACAAAAAATCCAGCATTTCATGCAAGGATTAAACACATAGAAGTACGTCATCACTTCATAAGAGAACTCGTGACGAAATGAGAAATCAAGTTGGAATAGTGCAACACCGAGGATCAAATTACAGACATTTTCACTAAAGCGCTTTCCTGGCAGAAATTTGTCAAGTTACGAGAAATGCTTGGAGTTGAGGTTGTTTGAATTAAGGGGACGTGTTGAGAATAAGTCAAACCTGTTGAACGTTGCTATCCACCAACGGTCATAAGAACGTTTGAAGTTCCATTGTTTTTTCTCTATCAGTTGTAACTAAATTGAATGTGGTCAAGCCACATATCCGTTGCTGATTAATTCTTTTAGCAAGAATCTCTTAAGTGTTAATTTAGGTGTCTACGTTTTATCACTCATCATCTCTATAAAAGAGTCTTCTATGTAGTGTAAAAGTACAAAAAAATTCAACATACTCTGTTATCCTACATTTTAAGAAAACAACCCTTATTGTTTTATGTGTGTTATTTGTGATTGAGTTTTTGTTACTCTAACAATATCTTCCAGGATATAAGCGCGGGCACCAACCCTAGGAGAACCTTAATGATAGAGGATCTGTTTGATCTTGTTGAACTTTCTCTAAAAGCTCGATCTCTTAGAGGATGGTATATCAATGTATATCAAGGGACTTTAACACTCCGCTACACATGTGGGGTGGAACTCTGCACATGAACATAATGGACAAGGGTGAAGGGACATTTACACCATGAAGAGGTTGGACTTAACTTCCCCGTCCTCTTGACAAACTTGATTTTCCTTACCGTGGGAGAGTATATTAAGAGCCATATTTACTACTCCGGGATTCGAACACAAGACTTTCTACTCTGATACCATGTTAGACATGTTGAAGAATATAACTTCTCCATGCTGGGCCCTTAATTTCAATGCTATATATAGGAACTCATGAGGACCGAAGTTACAGCAATCTTTTAAATTTAAACCAATTCAAAATAAAATCAATCTCTATCCATTCAGGGATTTAACCGCTGTAGTGTTAACACCTTTCTTAGGCACAGAAACTACAGGTGGGACCCACAGATGAAGAACCACTGTTTCATGGCACGCGTGGAAGAATGATATTAGAAATCCGATAATCACGAGAAGAGCCATAGCAATCAACGGGTCGATCTCGAACCAGTAGTGCTTTTATTGTCTTAGTTTGACTTTGTAGAGCCAATCATTATTATCCTTAATATCCGTATTCGTCGTCTTTAAGTTTGACTTTTAAAGAAGATTTTTATTCCATAATCTTCTTCTTCTTCTTCTTTTTTTCTTTTTCTTGGTTGAAGGCGGCCACGGTTTTGTCGAAGAAATTTTTATTCAATAATCTACAATGTGCGTTTGCTACAATTTATTAATTTGAGGAAACTCATCCACTAAGCGTGGCATAAGTAACACCTGTAGATGATGATCCTAGCTGTTCGTATTCACTATTTAATTTGGTCATTGTAACTTGCCAATTATTGATGACCAAACAGATCTATGAAAAGAAAAAGGTCAACGGTCAAGATTCACTGGGATAAATCAGACGATTTAGATCATCTGTCCCACGCAATTGGACAACGATTTGGGCATTAGGTAGACATGCATATGTGAAAAAACTCATGAATGATCAGTTATCTCAACTGAATGGCAGACGCACCTTGGAGTCTAAAGAGAGAGGGTTAGGACAGGCTAGGAAAACAATGAAGCCGGCCCACTTTACTTTCAACGTCAACGAAAATTAAGAAATGTTGGTGTGTTGATTCAGAGAGGAATGAGATTTTCAAAACTCCAAACACACCTTAAAACAAACCCACCATCTTGAAATCCTCGGGCTTATCATTCCCTCACTTGCCTATTTAATGACCTCAACCCCATGCCATTTCATCATCAACAACAACATGAAGATTGCACCCTTCTCATGGTTGCTGCTCTTTACCTGCTTCTTTGCTTGGCCCACCACCAATCACGCCAATGATCAGATCACCAGTTTAAATAGGTTGATCAAATCACTCAAGTCATCCCACCCACCACATGTTGAATCATGGGCCCCAATAGATGCGAGCAAGGCCTATACACCCGTTTACATTGGCCCACAGGATGGATTGATGGAGGATGACAAGATCGACGCATTGCCTGGACAACCGAATGGAGTGAATTTCAATCAGTACGCGGGATATGTAACGGTGGACCCTAAGAATGGAAGGGCGCTCTTCTATTATTTCACGGAGTCTTCGGAAGATCCTTCAACCAAACCTCTAGTCTTATGGCTCAATGGAGGTAATGAAAAACCATTACTACCACTACCATCATCATCTATATCAACATCCTCGTGAATGTTTTCTCTCTTCTCATCATCATCACATGGCCATGTTATCATTGCAATGCTATCTTTGCGATCGCAGTGATCTTCAACGTCTGCATGATCGCCATGGTCATTGACATGATTGTCACTGTCATCTCCAATGTTGAAACTGGGCCAGGTCGAGGGCATCACTTGTTGAAGCCGGATACATGGTTTAAGGAACTGGTCCCAGTTCCACCCGGTCGCTAACGATCCAGGCCGATGCCCAACCTAGCCTGCTAACCATGAACTGACTCCGGCGGGTCAAATAAGTGAGTTGGGCGAGCCCTGACTGTCAGTTTTTCAGCAAACACATGTCATTGCCCAACTGGTGTGCCTTTATGTTAAGCCTTAATGGCACCATTGGCAAACTAACCATGGAGTTTTCCCCCATCAATGTCAAAGCCAAGAACATCATCATAAATGGTTGACATGACAGCATCTCATGATCATTGGCATGTGTGTGATATCTTATGATCCTCTGGTGACCATGATGAAGTTGGGTTATGCAGGTCCTGGATGCTCCTCCCTAATTGGAGCTATGATGGAACAAGGTCCCTTCAGAGTCAACCCAGATGGGAAAACTCTCTTTAAAAATGACTATGCGTGGAATAATGGTGAGTGAATCTAGACTTCATAAAACTTCAAAA
Organism: Liriodendron chinense; assembly: GCA_003013855.2. NCBI lineage: Eukaryota > Viridiplantae > Streptophyta > Magnoliopsida > Magnoliales > Magnoliaceae > Liriodendron > Liriodendron chinense. The sequence continues at coordinate 238,584 of ML058554.1, forward strand.
AATAACTAATAATCAATTACTCGAATCATCAACAAAGTGCTTTTAATTGCCACCTCACTAATCAATCATTCTTGCTTCAACAACGGCAGCGGCAAACGTGATCTTCTTGGAGTCACCGGCTGGCGTAGGTTTCTCATATTCAAATACGACCTCAGATTACGATCTAAGCGGAGACAAGAGAACAGCCGATGATGCCTATACATTTCTTGTAAACTGGCTAGAGAGATTTCCTCAGTACAAAACACGTGATTTCTTCATATCTGGAGAAAGCTATGGGGGCCATTATGTGCCTCAGTTGGCCTACACCATCCTCCTCAACAACAAAAACACCAACCAGACAATCATCAACCTCAAAGGCATCGCTGTAAGTCTTCTATTTCTGCTAGCTCCCATTCATCGGTGGGCTCCACCACGTATGTCCTGTGGGCCAGAGTCAGGTGGGTTGCTTTTGTACGTCAAATGTGGAAAATTACTCAGTCTTTAACCGATCGTTTGTTCACATTCGCTTTCATCCAGGCTGAGGAACATATGCAGTACCCCACATGATGTATTAAAGTCCCTTTAAAAAAAAAGTGCCTTGATACACATTGATATGCCATCCTCTAATGGCGAACAAGTGGTTGTTTGAAATGGTATCTGAGCATAAGGTCATGTGTTTGAATCCTGGAAGCAGCAAATATGCCTCCTAAATATATTCTCCCTCGGCCATTATTTATCGTGTGAGTGAGGGACCAGCAGGGTGGAGTTAAGGGCCTGTTTGGTTCTTGGGCTTAGGAGGGATTAAGTAGGATGGAATTGCATTTGGTTCCGTGCAAAATCCATAGGATGTTTGGAGACATTGGAAGGAATGGGATTAGGATGAATGGAATTGCATTTGGTCCCATTCAAGATTTTTTGTACATTTCGAAATCCTCTACATCTGGGGGGGGGGGGGGGGGGGGGGGGGGGGGGGGTCATGTGCCTTGCTGCACTTCTCTTCTATTGAAGCAGTATTTTCAAGTTTGAACCGGGAACTGATGTTCTGGGGCCATCCACTAAATCTATGAGCCCTACATTAATGCATGTGTTTTATCCATGTGGTCCATTCATGTGCATCCTTTACACCTTTTTTTTTTTTTTTTCCTTTTTAGAATTAAAAGAGCTTTTATTGAAAACTATGAACAGAAGTAAAAGAATGACGGCCTCACCAATTGTATAGCCCATAAAGAATTAGTCATTTCTAATCATTCCAAAACCCACATTATCTAGAGTGATGAGACTCCTTAATTATCTGGGTGGGCAGATCAGCGAACTACTTAAATATCTGGAATTTGGCCATCCACCACTCCCCATCTTAGCCAAAGCATCCGCGACTGCATTACCTTCCAACAAAATATGGGATATTCTAAAGTTATTGACACTCGCAGGGGCTGAATGGCTTGAAGACGATACCAAATGGAGCAAGGGGCCTTGGCTTGGAAGTTGGCCGCTACCTCTGCTATGACCCTAGAATCTGTTTCTATAATAATGTTTGTGAGACTCATGCTTTGCATATTTTAAGACTATTGGCGAGGGCTTGAATTTCTGTGGCTGTGTTAGTCATTCGGCCTTAATAATTGTGAAAAGCAAAAATAACTTGGCCTGATGGTTTCTACTTGTCGGGTGCATCCTTCACACTTGACATTTAAGTTGTCTATGTGTGAAAGTGACCGACATTAGTTATGAATCTGGTCCATTGATTACAAATCCATTGTTTATGGTGTGAGTGAGTGTTCCTCCACCCTTACCTACTATGTTCCAATGCAGAGTTCCACCCTGCACATGTGGGGGAATATGAAAGTCCCTTGATATACATTGATATATGCCATCCTCTAACAGCTCACATGATGAATGGTATATATTTTGCCCCCATGTGTATATATTTTGCCCCCATGTGCCACATTGGCATGGGTGAGGAAGTGAGCTGATGGCATTTCTGCTATAGGAATACATTATCATCGTTTTCAACATTAATGGTGCGTTTGGGTGCACCAAATATCATGTCATAATATTAAATATTATAATATTTCATAATTAATGATGTAGGACGGGTCGCTGACTATTTCATGGGCCAGATGGACCAAAAGAAGACCGGACGGGGCCGAAAGTGATCCGGACCGTCAGGACCGTGAATCGGTCGTATCTCACAATCCGAAATGAGTTACGGGACGTATAATATATCAATTTGGGGTAGCTCGAGCTACTTTAGCCAACCAACCCCGCTACGTCGGGTTGCCCAATCCGGAATCGCGAGAATCGACCGTATCGACGGTCATTAGGCTAGTTTATTTTCGTTTTTACTATTTATAGTAAGTTTTAATTCGATCATAACTTTGCATCCGTATGGTTTTAGAGTTAGTGCCCAACATGAAAAGGGCTTAGAATATTTTGTAGAACAGCGTGGTTGAGGCCGTTTGAAAACTTTCTATTTTTGGCCGAAAACCAAGAGTTCTAGTAGGATTGAACGACTTCTATAAATAGTAAGTTTACTATTTATAGTAAGTTGCGTTTTCTAGGAGTTTTAGTTGGAGTTGGATTTTGATACTTTACCTAGGGTTTAGTTTCCTATTTATATGCATTGTAATTCCGTTTTTATTCATTCAATTATCAATAAATCAATTATTCGGAATTTATTTCCTCTTTTTTCTTTTATTTCTTCTCGTGGATTCGAGAAACTATCGGTTAGGGAGACGGTGATCGACCTACCACGTCCTCCCTGCGTCAATTAATCAGTCTAATATGTGCACAATATCATGAAATTTCATTATATTTTGTGCAACCAATCACACACCCCAAATCTCAGATGTTTTTCTCATGACAAGTGAAAATAAATAATCAAGAAAAGAAATCTTCATAAATGTATTGATGTACGATGGATGTCTTCCAGGTTGGCAATGCATGGATCGACCACGACACCAATAAGATGGGGACTTATGATTATTATTGGACTCATGCCTTAAACTCAGATGAAGTCAATGCACTGATCCATGCAAAATGCGACTTCTCCAACTACACCAAAGAATGCTCGGTGGCCCTGGGTGACGCTAACAATCAAATTGGAAATATTGATACCTACAACATATATGCTCCGCTCTGCGACGACACCAACAACCAAACAAATGCCTCAACTGGTTCGGTAAGATTCTGCTCAGAATACATTTGTTGAAGTCCCTTGATATACATTGATACGCCATCCTCTAACAGCTCGTTCTTTTAGAGAAAGTGGTTGTTTAACGTGGTATCAGAGCGGAAGGTCATGTGTGTTCAAATCCCAGAAGTAACAATATGCCACCAGAACATATTCTCCCATGGGATCATTTATGGTGTGAGTTGTGATTGTCCCTCTACTAGCTCGAGCTTTTAGAGAGAGTGGTTGTTTGACAACTTTTAGGTTATTTCTAACGTTCACATGGGGGAGTTGAGGTCTGATCATGCGTGCTGGATCTGATCAAAGCAGATTACGAACTTTGATCCCTGCTCGGAATACTACGTCGAATCTTATATGAATGTCGCCGAGGTGCAACAGGCTCTTCATGCGAACGTTACTGGGTTGGACTATGAATGGAGTGATTGCAGGTACTAACTATCACCGTTTTGCTTGCTTTGAGTGAAATGTCTCCAGTTAGTCCAGTCGGGCTGGTACATTCATTAGGTGGGCCATACATACAGCAAAAGAATGTACAGTTAAAGAAAATTCTCCTACTGCCAAAATTCAGTTTTACTTGGGGCCTAGTCTATGGTTGTCCTTGCCGGATTTTTTAGCTAAGGCATCTAGAAGGCTAGGGCACACATGGTGCTTGGCTTGGATGGAGCGCACGTGCGTTCGTGGGTGAGTAAAGAATGGCAAGGAGAATTAGCTACCTTGGGTGAAATTAAGATTATTCGATTCTCCACTCGAATCATTGTTATTGAGAAAGCTACTGAGAGTTCGTTTTGCCTGTGTTCTTGACTGAGGATCGCATGGTCGAATAATTTGAACGGTCCATACTCTCATAAATAAGCTATTTTCCTTAGTAATATCAGTTTAATGTTGAATGTGAGCCGTTGAAAGTTTTCTTTTAAATGTTCTGAATCCGTTTGCACTTAGTGATGGTCATTATAATCTGTTCATCCGCCCTTAAAACTTAGCATCCAGAATATGGACAGTTCAGAATATTTCAGCATGTGGGTTAAGAATGGGATGGCACGTGCTCGAAGTCTTACGTGATTACCCAGGCTCGACGACAAACACATCTCTGCAGTTAATGAGTTTTTGCCCTGATCACCACCTTTTATTTTGGGCTGTTTGGCAGTAAGTCTAGAGGTGGCAATGGGTCGGGTCGGGTTGGGTTCGGGTCGGGTTGTTTCCACCTCAACCCTAACCCAACCCAAATTGAATTCGTGTTCAATTTTCCCAACCCTTAATCCAACCCCAAATTAAACTAGGTCGGGTTAGGTTTACCCAAATTTTAATGATCAACTAACTAATTTGTAGATTAAATTAGGTACATATAACACTAGCATTCAATTGAAAACCAAACCATCTATGTTTAATAGGTATGAAAGTGCCTATATATATATATATATATATATATATATATATATATATATATATATATAAACCGAGGCTTTTTTATAGAGTATTTCTATTATGCAAATACTGAAAGAGAAAAATAAACGGATAGAATGGATAGTCTACGTAACCCCTGTATGATTTGGGTTGGGTTGGGTTGGGTTGGGTCGGGTTGGGTCAGGTCAACTCGAAAATTTAATTCGGGTCAAATTTCTAATCCTAAATAGGAAAAAAATCAGGACAAGTCGGGTTAGTGGGTCGGGTTGAATTTTGTGAGGTCTAGCTGTAACCAAAGTTTAGCCACAGACGAACCATCTAGGTCATGCTTGCCAAGAACAAGTTGCAGGGGCTTAGCTGTATTGGACTGGCTCTTTTAAAACCATTTCTTGAGCACCCTATAATAAAAAGTTCGGAACATAGTATATGCACACATTGATAACTTGGCACACATGACAGTTAAAAATATTTAGTAGACTCGTGGTACATGCAGCGGCCTCCAAGAAATATATATATATATATATATATATATATATATATATATATATATATATATATATATATATATATATATATATATATGGGCTCATGTGCCACATACAGTGTAATTGATGGTTTACAATGTACAACTTACCAAATGCGGCAATGTGACGCACAGGAAACTTGAAATTTGAAAGTTATATGAATATCAGTCGGACCTTTTTTTAAGGAATTTTATTCGATAACTGCGGCACCTGAAGATATTTGGTAGCATTTGTGGCACATTGAAACATGGAGAATATGTATTTAAAGAAATGTTCTACATGTAGAATATGTAGTTAAAAGAAATGTCTACACTGCTGAGTGCTGGCTAGTCCAACATGCACCCTAAAAAAATACACCCTAAAAGGGATAAGCAATCCATTATCATTTATAGTTAATTATCATAGACCTGCATGAAGGGAAATCACAAATTTCAGCTTGATCCAAAACTTGTGGCCCCCAAAAAAGTTATTGATGTTAAGTATTCAATCCCCACTATTTCCTATGGTGTGGTCCACCTAAGATTTGGATTTGCGTTTTTTCCTTTTTTTTTCTTCTTTTTCTTTTTCCAGAAAGGTAGGATCACACCACTAGCTATACATTCCTTTGGACAGACTCCACAAAAGGAAGAATGGGCCTTACCTTCCATATACTGCTCGTATACAGCACAGAAACTATACAAACAAACATCACATGACATACTTGGATCCAGTCAGATCGCGTCCCTGGGAATGGGCCCAAAAATAAATCAGATCCAAATCTCGGGTGAACCTCACCACATGAAACAATGGTGATTGACCATCAAAATCTTTTTGTGGTGCAAAAGTTTTAAATCTAGCTGATAATTGTGTTTTCTCTTCATCCAGGTTTGTGCAACCTTCTCAATAAGTTGGATGGCAAATAAACATTACCAGTGGACCTAGGAAGTTTTTAATATTGGGTGTTCAATGACCACTGTTTCCTGTGGTGTGATCCACCTTAGATTTGTATCTCCTTCATCTTTGGGACCATGCCCTAAAACAACCTGGCAAATCGGATGAACAGCATGGATATGCAATACATACATTGAGGTGGGCCGCACGGTCAGGGACTCACCTACTAAGCTGATACACTGTGCTCACTAAACCTGGGCCCAAAGAGGACAAGTTATTCTCACTTTTATGGCATTCCGTGAAAAAAATAAATAATAAAAAAAATAAATTAAAACAATATTCAAACTATAGATAGGTTGTTTAAACTCATCTTTGTGGGATTCTATGTACGCATTATTATTTTTAACGAACTTTTGGGCACATAAAGTGAAATGCTTTTTTTAATTTTCTCCTTTTTGTTTTACGAAGAAAGCAACACAATGAAAGAAGAAACAACAGTTTGCAGAGAAAGAGAGGAAAAAAGAAAAAAAAAGAAAAAAAAGAAAAAAAGAAAAAGAAAAAGAAAAGAAGAAGGATTTAACATTTCTCCCAAGTTACTACTACTTCATCTTTTTCATTTCGTTCTTCTAACATTGTGTTTATATGATGAAGCGGCTTGGATTGGAAGGATAGCCCATTGACCCTTTTACCTACCATGCAGCAACTCATTGCCAGCGGCATAAGCATCTGGATGTACAGGCAAGTTTCCTCACCCAACACATACATGCTCTCTCCTCTGACCTTTCATTTCATGCTTGTAGCTTAAAAGGCCTCTCTCACATTTTCTTTTCTTTTTTTCTTTTTTATTTTTTAAATTTTGCAGTGGGGACATGGACGCTGTGTGTCCTGTTACAGCGACCAGATACTTCGTAAACAAGCTTGGATTAGATGTGGATACTCCCTGGCGCCCTTGGTACTCCAACAATGAGGTAATTCGTTGGGCCTGGGCACACACATATATTGGGTAATGCGGTCACCCAATACCTAACACTTGGCAGGTGGGGCCATAAATCCCAGATTGTCTACATTGTGGATACTGTCCATGAATTGCATATGACTCAAAATCACACAGAGCGAACAATCCCATCCATGCAGACTGCGTCCTTCAGATGGATGGCCAAATGATGATTAGAATCATCTGTTCAGTGTGATTTTCGACCAAGGGCCATTTATGGAGATGACCCACTAGATGGATGATCCACATTCACCTCCCATAGGCCCAGTTGCACTTGTCTAAGGACATGCCCAAATAAGAATAAGGAATGATGATGTTTGATTGATGAATGTATGGCAGGTGGGAGGATATGTGGTAGGGTACGAAGGACTGGCACTGGTGACAGTAAGGGGAGCTGGGCACTTGGTTCCAAGCTACCAATCTCAAAGATCACTGACGATGATCTCATCCTTCCTTCAAGGGGTCCTTCCTCCTTCTGCATAAGTGTCTGAAAGCTCATGTATCATCTGGTTTTCGTCTCTTAGTAATGTTCTAATGCTTCTTATCATGAAAGATGCTCACGTACATCCCGCTTTGTTTGAATCAATAAATTTTCAGGGGTGTGCTCCCACCTTTCATTGAAAAAAATAAAAAATACAAATAAAAAATATCAAAAAATTTCATTGTCATCACATTACACTCTTCTTGAGTATGGTTTAAACACCCACGTTTAATGGTAAACAAAAGCCTGAGCTGAAATCAGGCAACCGTGAGGGCGGATTAGGTGAGACCCCAGCCTCACCCAAGACCGGGTGCGGCCCTTACTGTGGTGGGGTCACGGTGGGGCCCACCTTGATGTATGTATTGTGTATCCACGCCGTCGATCCATTTTTACAGATAATTTTATGATATTATCTGAAAGATGAAACAGATCCAATTATCAGGGGGACCATACCATAGGAAACAGTGTTGATTGACCATTAATGGGCCACAAAAATTTTGGATCAAGGTGATTTTTTTATTATTATTATTATTTTTTTTTATCCTTCATCGGCTTATGTGACCTTATCAAAAGATTGGATGGTAAATAAACACTACATAAACATTAAGGTGCGTCCTAAGAAGTTTTTAATGGTAGGACGGTTAATCACCACTGTTTCTTATGATATGGTCTACCTGATAATTGAATTTTCTTCATTGTTGGGATAATTAATGCCATAAAATTACCTGTAAAAACGGATGGACGGCATGGATACACACTACATACATCGAGGTGAGCCCCACAGTAATCTCATGGTAAGGGTTGCACCGTCTTGCAACGTACCATCAGTCAGGCCCAGTAAATCATAAATTGTACATGTGGCACACATACATACCCTTCCGTATCATGGATGGCCCTTGAATCGCACTGACTGGATAATCCTATGCTTCCAATCAGTGACCAAAAAATGGACGGTTAAATGGAAAACATTTATAAGTTGAAATTTAGTGGATGAAATCAGATGGCTAATACTCCAGATTCTCGACTCAATAGTATGTGTCACAATTTGGACGGTGCAAATCGGATTTGGATCAGTACTTAACGGACCCAAGAGAGGTCCAGCTAGCGGCCTGTTCTTGCTGCTGCCCAGCTCTGCTCTCAGGCTCTTCCAGTTCTTCTATCATTCAATGGTGGAGTTCATGCTCTTTCTTCAGCAGTAGTCCGGCAATTGGAAGCATCTGAATGGTTGAAAGGAAAATCAATGGAGAAAGTATTATCAATCAAGATTGCGGGAAGTATTGTAAAAAAATAAAATTTAGTAGGGGTCATTTATTCAGCCAAAGAAGCATTCTCCATCTTCTCCAATATTAGTAGCTCAGCTTCAGTTCCTTCCATAGCAATAACATTGTTTAAAAAGAATAATTATAATAACATTAGCATCAGGCTGTCATCTTCAGCATTCCCCCCTTCAGCCCAGCTTCAGCAGCTATTATCTTTGGGTAGCAGCATCAGCAGCTTCACTCCATCATCTTCAATAGCAGTAGTGGCTGTTAGCAGTAGCTGAGGGTAGTGAGCTGGGCTCCCAAGCTCACTGTTTTGGTGAGGTGGTTGGATGATCCACCGTCTTCTGTTTTATTCTCTAATGGTTGGTTTCTCTAGAGTGGCTGGTGTTGTTGGTGGATGCTTAGTTGTGTGATGTTTGGCTGGTAGTGGTTGCAAGGTTACCAGCTGTAGTCGGTGTCTGCAGTGTTGTTGCTTGTAGCTGATGGGTGGAGTCCTGGTTGCAGATGCTGGTGCTCTCAGAAGTTTTTGTTGCCCTGTTCATTTGTTATTTTGGTGTATTGGCTGGGCATTGATGGTTCCCTGGTTGCATCTTGAGGTGAGCGGTTGTTCTGTACAGTTTCTGTTTTGGTTTGGTTATTGTGTATTATTTGAAGAGAGACTTTGATACTCTGGCAATGTGTGGTGGGTGATACTCGAGCACTAATAAATTACTTAGAAGTTGCATATGAAGAATACAAACTAATTCAGTTTTTTTCATCAATCAAACTAATTTAAATTAAACAGTCCAACTTATAATGGGTTCAGGTTTTAATGTATAATGAACTTATAAAAGTTATACTTGTTTGATTACCTGCTTATATATGAGATTGGTGGAAATTTATTCGATGGTGAAGAATGGAAAAAATCCAACGGTCCTATTTCAACAGGCAAGTGTCCACGAATCAATATTTATGATGGTTGAATGAATCTAATAATGACAATCAATTTGAGCTAACGTATGCCTAGTGTACAATTTGCAAGTGCCTCTGCATCAGCTGTTATACTAGACGGAGTATTAAATAACTCCTCTTCCATGAAAGAGGGAGAGAGGAGAGGCATTGAGAGTAGTCCGCTCAATATCAACGTATTACGATAAGATTCATGCGGACAATAGCCGTTGATTATCCAATGATCCAAACCGTATCTATGACAGGTCTCACTTTGTACGGTGGAAAGACAACAAATAAAATCATCTCCTATCGATCAAAAGGGTACTGCGTCTCACTGAGACGGTTAGTATTTTCTAGCCACTGGTTCATATAATTTTAAAGCGGCTTGCAAAGTAGAAAGGTTGTCTTCTGTATATAGCTGTTCATTTCCATCCAAACCATTCATCAGATGCATCTCTTCAAGATGAAAGGACCATCTAGAAAGCAGCCTAGCCCAAAACACAGGGCCGACCACAGTACTACTTGGAGGTTTTATGAGTGATCTTAAGTTGTTACCCGTAGTGTGGCCTCCCTAAATTTTGGATCCAACTGTTTGTTTATCTACAAGGTGAAAATGAGGGAGGACATACCAACGAAGTGGATGTCACACACAAAACTAAGTGAGCCCCACAGATGTCGGTGTTTTGTACGCACTGTTTCACCCACCTGTTTGTTTTACACCAACTGATGCAACACCACCTGTTGGGCAAAACACAAGTAACAACCGAGCTTCATGGGTCCACTGCATTGTGGGTGACATCCACTTGCGACATCGGTTGTGTCCCACGATTTTTTTTTTTTTTTTTTTTTTCATAAGAGACCAAAATGACGGAATCAAAATCATAACCCAAGTCTAGATCATCCCAATGTTTTAGAAATAGGAACAAAAACAAAAACATACTAGTTATGGGATTGCACCTTAATCCACCTCCTTGATCTCGTGCCCCAAGATTTTAGGCTCTTGGCAAAATATGAGCTACAAATGATCAGAAGGGAACAGTAGAGAGGGGAGGCCAACGAAATGTTGTATATGGGGCGCAGCATGATCTGTATGTTTCATCCAATCCATTCATCAAGTGTGCCCGACTAGGGTGAAACATGCTGCAAAAGCATGAATCCAACTATGTCCGTGCACGGAATAACCATAGAAGAATCGCAGCCCACCCGAGTCTTTTATAAAGATGTACAGTAAAATTGATAATTCTCACCTGCCCAGATGGAGTGGATTCACACACAAGAAAAAAGATGGGCCCTATCAAATTCCGGTGTTACGTCAGCTCTGTTTCCAGCCTTCCGGCCCTTCGCATGTGAAGACTGATGGCAGCTGCAGATGTGGATTATGCTCCGTAAGGAGCTTGCTGCCAATAAAAAAGCACTACATGCGTGTGACAATTATGGAACTTACAATAGTAAAAACAATGATCGAAACACAACGGGGTATCATAATCACCTTGATTCTAGTGTAGTTGTGATTTGGATTACAATGCATTACAAATACAAGCTCTGAAACTGAAAGGAGCCCTTAACAACACCTGCTGTACACAGCCGGTAACTATGTTGTTCGCATGAACTCCACTCCGTCCATCAGGTTGTCTCTCCATCTTAGGAGTAGGAAAAAAAATCATCCCGTTCCACAGCTAAGGTGGGCCGAACCACAGAAAATAATGGGGAGAGGATGCAAACAATAGGTCTGGGTGAGGGGTCCACCTGGGTGTGTATAATAGACATCCTGATAGAGAACTCAGGCTGGCCACATCACCTGAACTTGAGATTATGGGTGTGAATTTAAATTGTTTGCATGTGTTTTGGCCGACCTGATTTTTAGACTTGGCTAACTTTTTACTAGCTACGGTGACCATTATGCAGCGCACTTCACTTTGTGGACGGTCTGGATTTCTACATAAATAACACTACTGGCTCCACGGTGCTCGCGTGTTGAAACGGTACAAATTAAGAACAGCTGTTGCAGAGGATTCAGGTCCGGAAAAGTTGAAGGTTTGGGATAGGGATTTTGACCGTACTAGCCTTGAATTATGGACGCATTCCCTGGGTTTCTAATTTCCCTTCATAGCCTTAGCATACCTGTTTTCTTTTTTCAGACCAAAATGCCCAAGCCTTCATCGTTGCGCCCTGCAGGGTAATGATGATGGGAGAGATGTAGGCTGTAGGTCTTGCGCTGAATAGTATTGTGCATCGAAGTGGGGCCCATTTTGAGACAACTATTCTATCCGCACCATCCATCCGTTGTACGAGCTCATTGTAAAACATGACCTAAAACTAAATCTTACCTATAGATTGAAGGGATAGATGAAGGGGACCACCCCACGGTAAACCGTGTGAGTTACATGCTATCATTGAAAACTACTTGGTGTCCCATGGACTATTTAGATAGATATGATATTTTTGTTTTCCCTTTATTCTTGTGTCCATGATATTATGAACATGTTGGATGACATAGAAATATCATTGTGGGCCCCACAGAGCTTAATGTGTATGTATCCCAGTTAACCACAAGTCGTACCAGAAAAAACCAGCTTTCTTAAGAAGTTTTTACGGTTAAACTTCCTGAAAGGGCTGTCAAAAAATCGACTAAACTAAACCAGACCGGACCGGTTAGTTTTGATTGGTTTTCCATTTTATTTGGGGTTGTTGGTTTGTGAAAATTATAAACCATTTTAAACCGATGATTGAGCGCTCACCATTAAAAATGTCCTCGGGCCCACTTGAAGAAGATTTGCAATGTGTATTTACCATCCAACCCGTTGATAAAGTCAAACAGACCTGGATGAAGGGAAAAGTCAAATTTTACTTTTAACTTGATCCAAAACTTTTGTAACCTATAATTATAAAAGGTATTAATGGTCATTCACCAGTTTTTACATTAATATGGTCCACCAGAGATTTGGATCTTCTTAATTATTTGAACGTTGTCATGAAATCGAAAAAACTGAAAAAACTAAATCGACCGGAATTTATCCGGTTTGGTTCGGTTAATGAGGCTTTATCGATTCGATCGGTTCTATTTGTTAAATGTTCGAAACTGACTGAGTCAGGTCGGTTGAATATCGCCCCTCAAAATCGAACCGACCAAGCCATGCACAGCCTTACTTCCCAGTGCGAAGTTTGCATCAGTTTGATCATGTAGCCCATTGAAAGGTAGATCAAATCTGTTGATAATGTTCATGACTAAGGATTTCTTTGAGAATGTGTTACCTTCACTCTGTTACGAACTATCTATGGCCCACACTGAGGAAAAACGTCGAACAATTGCTAAAACAATATCTATTGTTTCCTTTTGTTGTGGGCTACGTAATCGGAAGATGTCGCTCATTTTATGAACATTTACCTTTCTCAAAATTCCAAAGAGAATGGACGAAGTGGATTTGAGGAAAAGTCAAAGATGGGATCCATGTAACCCTAACAACCTTGACCCTTAACACATGGCAACCTCAACCCCTCTTTTTTTTAGGAAGAAAATTTTACTGAAACATATGAACAAAAAATATTCAGGTGGATGCCACACAAAAAAGCACGACTGCCACACCTACCTTATAAACCATATAGTATTAGCCATTTCTAATCATCCCTAAGCCTGTATCATCAACAGTGATGAGGCCCCTAATCATAGTGAGAAGATAAGCTCTACTCAAATATCTAGAATTGACCCATCCACCACCTCCCATCTTAGCCAATGCTTTCGGGACCGTATTAACCTTGACCCGTAACACATAATAACCTCGACCCTTTAACACATGATAATCTCGATCCTGATAACCTCGACCTTTAATAGATGCTAACCTCGACCCTTAACACATGACAACCTTGATCCTGACAACCTACACCCTTAACACACAATGAGCGTTCAATCATTGTTAATTTCTTGTGGTGTACGTGGCCCACTTGATAATTGGATTTGCCTCTTTTTTTTTTCTCATGCACTGAAATGATCCCGTAAAATGGATGAACTATTTTGATATAGCACACACATCATGGTGGGGCCAACATTACTTGGTGACATCATGTCAATGGCGTGTGGCATACCATGCAATCTACTTCCATTTTTTTGTCCACTCGAGTGTTGGATCTGCCTCATTTTTGGGCTCAATGGCGTGAGAAAATGGATGGATGATACATCATGGCACCCCCCTACTATGGAAACATTAAAGTATGCCCTAAGAAGTTTCTAACTGTAAGATGGTGTGGAATGCGGTGTGGAATTGAATGCAATCCGCTTTTGTTTTTTTTGTTTTTTTTTTTATTTTTTTTATTTTCTTTGGGTTAGCACAAACAGCCCACTGTTAGTACACACACCCACATTGTTAGTCACCCTTCAATGTTAGGTGAGACCAGGATCCACAGGTGCGCATGGGACCCTGACTGTGGGGCCCACCTTGATGTATGTGACTGCATCCACAGCGTCGATCTGTATTGAAAACTCATTTTAGGACATGTTCCAAAAAATAAAGAGTGATCTAAAACTCAGATGGACCATAGTACAGGAAAGAGTAGTAATTGACCATTAGAAGCTTCTTGTGGGCCACCAAAAGGTTTGAATCAATAAGATATTTGCGTGGTCTCTTCTTATAGGTCTTTGTGACCTTATCAACAAGTTGGATGGCAAATAAATATTTCAGTGGACTCCATAGTTTTTAATGGTAGTGATTCAATATGACTGTTTCATGTAGTGTGGCGATTCAAAGATTCAGGCATGCTTCACTTTTTGGATCTTGCCCTAAAATGAGCTTTGAAAATGGTTGGACGCATGGATTTAAGGCACATACATCACTGTGAGACCCATAGCCGGGTCCAGGGTCTCACCTGATCCGCCCCCTCCCTATTTTTGTGGGATACGGCCCCAGAGATCCGCCTCCCTATTTTAGTGGGATACGGGCTTCCCAAGCTTTGTGGTCCCACCATGATGTACGTGTTGTATCCACACCATCCATACATTTGTAGAGATCAATTTACAGCATGAGCCAAAGAATGAGGCAGATCTCAGGCTCAAGTCTACCCCATCACAGAAAATGGTGGGGATTGAATGCCTATCATAAAAAATAAAAAAAAACTTCCTGGAACCACAGAAGTTTTCGATCAAGCTGATATTTGTGTTTCCCTTCGTCCATGTCTTTGTGAACCTACAAACAACTCGGATATGAAATAAACAAAATAATAGGCCCTGGGAAGATTTCAACAATATGAGTGTCACTATCCCCACTATTTTTTGTGCAGGGTCCACTTGAGCTTTAGATCTGCCTGGATCTTTAGCTCATGCCCTAAAATGATTTCTCCAAATGGATGGATAATGTGGATACAACACATACATCATGGTGGGGCCCATGGAACTTTGGCAGCGAGATAGCTACGGTAGTTCTCAGTAGCGGACTCCGATTAGCTACTGACAGGTTGAGTAGCCATCTTGTTACTGAAGTGACGTCACCATTTGGAGAGATCATTTTAGGGCATGAGACAAAGATTGAGGTAGATCCAAAGCTCAAGTGGACCCCACCAAAGAAAGGAACAAGGGTTGATCTCCTACCATTAGAAACTTAATGGGGGCACAAAAGTTTTCGATCAAGTTGATATTTGGGTTTTCCCTTCTTCCATATCTGTGTGAACTTTATGAACAGGTTGGATCTCAAATAAACAACATGGTGGGCCCTAGGAAGGTTTCAACGGTCGCGACACTGTCCCCACTGTTTTCTTTGGTGGCATCCACTTGAGCTTTGGATATGCCTAAATCTTTGTCTCATGCCCTAAATTGATCTCTCCAAATTGATGGACCGTATAGATACAACACATACATCATGGTGGGGCCCACATAAGTTGGTGATGTCACTTCAATAGCGAGATGGCTACTCAACCTGTCAGTAGCTAATCCGCATCCGTCAGTAGCTAATCCACGTCTGCGAGAGACGTGTGGGGGCACCACAAAATCCGCGTATGAAGCAGATTGCATCCTGTACCACGTGCTGCCAACTAACGTCACCAAGTTTTGTAGGGCCCACCATGGCATATGTGTTATATCAAAACCATCCATCCATTTTCCCATATCATTTTAGTATGTGAGACTAAAAAAGAGCTAGATCCAATTATCAACTGGACGACACCACAAGAAAACAGTAGTGATTGAACTCTCACCATTCAAAACTTCCTATGGCCTATTGTAATGTTTATTTACCATCCAACTTGTTAATTAGGTCACACGGACCTGGATAAGGGAAACCACAAATATCAGCTAGATTAGAGCCTTTTGTGTGCCTAAGAAATTTTCAATGGTAGGCACTCAATTCCTACTGTTTCTTGTAGTGTTGCCCACTTGAACCTTAGATATGCCTCAATTTTTATCTTACACCCTAAAATAGTATGGAAAAATGGATTGACAGTGTGGATAAAACACAAATGGTTACCATATGTTAAGGGTCGAGGTTATCATGTGTTAAGGGTTCGAGGTTTCATGTGTTTAAATTGGAAGTTGTCATGTATTGATAATTGGGCTTTGGACACCATGAGGTATGTGTTGAATCCACTCTATCCATTATCTCCAAAATTTTGAAGAAGGCACTTGTCTGGAGAACCATCCACGTCTTTTAATTAGGTGGCCCACACCACAACAAAATAGTAAGTACTTTTCCGGCCACCATTTAGAGTTTTTTCTTCTTATGGGCCACTCGTAACAATATGAAGATAACATACAAACTTGCGACTAACCACGATCTATACACACTAGGTTCTGTGGACCACACGAGGTTCCAACCCGTTTATAATATCACAGAAGTATGAGTGAAGGAAAAATAGAAATATCATATTTATCCAAAAATTTTAGCCCACTAATTAGTTTAATTTCATCGGTAACGTGAAACTCACATTATTTCTTGTGAGGTAGTGCACTTCATCTCTAGATATGGATAACCTTCAGTTTGGTGATGATGTTTTACAATGAGCTCGTGAAATGTACTGAGATGTGGATCAAACACTTGCATCGTAATGAACACTTGCATCACAATGAACCACTCCGAGGCACTATACCATCGAGCGACACCCATCTCTCTCATCAGCAATACCCTGATAGGCGCAACACAGAAAAAAGGGGCAGTTTGGTCCGAAGGAGGACTACGAAGGAAAATTTTCATTCCTAAGACAGGACGCGGATTGAAAGGCATCTCCTGCGCTCGGAATTTGGGTGGGCCCCACAGTGATGTTTGTGAGAAATCTACGCCGTCCAACCGTTTTGCGAGATCATTTTAGGCGTTGCAACCAAAAATGAAAGGAATACAAGACTTAAGTGGGCTGAAAACGTGACGATTGAACGTCCACAGTTGAAATATTCGTGGGGCCACAGAAGTTTCGAATCAGGATAATATTTAAGGTTTTAGGAATGACATTATTATGAACAGTATGGATGGCATATAAACATCACTGTGGACCCCATAGAGATTTCAACGGTGGGAATTTCCGTACCCACATTTTACGTTAGTGCGGCCCACTTGAGTCTTGGATCCCGTTTAGTTTTTGTCGCAATGCCTAAAATGATCTCACAAAACGGTTGGACGGCATAGATTTCTCACAAACATCACGGTGGGCTCCACACAGATTCCGAGCGCAGGAGATGCCTGCAAAAGGCTTTCGCTGGCAATCCGCGTCCATAGGACAGACGGAAAACTACTAAGTCAACGGTTACCTTTGACTTCATGGTGATAATTGAAGTAGACATAGGGTGGTCAGTCTCATTCTCCCTGCACGTTCTGATAATGTGCGGCACACCCCTTATTCACATCAAGTGGATAGACATGCATGAGAAAATGGACATTTAGAAAGGAACGAGCAACGATTAATGATATACAATCTGCATGCAGGCATGCCCGTCTGAACGGTCCTGACTTTCTCGGGCACAGAAACGACAGGTGAACCCACAAATATTGAAGAACCACGTGCTTCATGGCACGTGTGGAAGACTGATGTTAGAAATCCGATAATCACGAGAATAGCCATAGCAATCAACGGCTCGATCTCTAACCAGCACTACGTGTATTGTCTTGTTTGACTTTCCAACAACATTGTTAACTTTGGTATCCGTATTTGTTGTCTATTAGTTTGAATTTGGAAGAAAATTTATTCCGTAATCTACAATGCGCGTTTGCTACAACTCATTAATTTACGCGTGGCATAAGCAGCACCCATAGATGATGATCCTAACTTTGGAATCCATTATTTTGATCATAGTAACTTCCTGATTAGTGATGACCAAACAGATCTTTGAAAAGAAAAAGTTCAGCGGTCAAGATTGACTGGGATAAATCAGACGATTTAGATCATCTGTCCCACACAATTGGACAACGATTTGGGCATTAGGTAGACATGCATATGTAAAAAACTGACGAATGATCAATTATCTCAACTGAATGAACTGTGGCAAACGCACATTGGAGTGTAAGGAGAGAGGGTTAGGACAGGCTAGGAAAGCAATGAAGCAATATCCAATTTACTTTCAACGCCAACTAAAAATAAGAAATGCTGGTGTCTCGATTTGGAGAGGAATTAGATTTTCGAAACTCCAAAACACCTTAAAACAAACCCACCATCTTGAAATCCTCATCCAACCATTCACTCACTTGCCTATTTAATAACTTCAACTGCATTCCATATTCATCATCAACTACAAGATGAAGATTGCACCCTTCACATTGTTGCTGCTCTTCAGCTGCTTCCTAGCTTGGCCCACCACCAATCACGCCAATCAGATCACCAGTTTAAATAGGTTGATCAAATCACTCAAGTCATCCCACCCTCCACAGGTGGAATCATGGGCCCCAATAAATGCGAGCAGGGCCTATTCACCCATTTACATCGGTCCACAGGATGGATTGATGGCGTTGGACAAGATTGATGCGTTGCCCGGACAACCAAATGGAGTGAACGTCAATCAGTACGCGGGATATGTAACGGTGGATCCTAAGAATGGAAGGGCGCTCTTCTATTATTTCACCGAGTCTTCAGAAGATCCTTCAACCAAACCTCTAGTCTTATGGCTCAATGGAGGTAATGGAAAACCATCACCACCACTACCATCATCATCTATATCATCATGCTCATGAATATTTTCTATGTTCTCATCATCACATGGCCATCTTATCATTTCAATTCTATCCTTGTTCTCATCACCCAATTCGTTGTAAAGGCTCCTTTTGTTGAATAAGATTCAGGTGGTATCCTTCCACCTTTCTTTAAAAAAAAAAAAAAAAAAAAAAAAAAAAAAAAAAAAAAAAAAAAAAAAAAAACCTTCAACGTCTCCATGATCTCCATGGCCATTGACATGACTATCAATGTCATCACCAATGTTGAAACTGGCCAGGTGGAGGTATCACTTGTCAAAGCCGGATACATGGTTTAATGATTGGCTCCCGGTTCCGCACAGTGGCTACTGATCCAGGCCCATGCCCAACCTAGCCTTCTAACCATGAACCGAGACCAGTGGGTGGAATAAGTGAGGTCTGCCAGGCCTAAGTGTCAGTTTTTTTTTTTTTTTTTTCAGCAAACTCGTGTCATTGCCCAACTGGTGGTCCATTAGGTTGAGCCACGATTGCCACCATTGGCAATCTAACCATGGAGTTTTTCCCCATCAATATCATCCAACCGATGAACATCATCATCAAAGGTTGACATGGCAGCATCTCATGATCATTGGCATATGTGTGATATCTTATGAACCTTTGGTGACCATGATGAAGTTGGGATGTGCAGGTCCTGGATGCTCCTCACTAGTTGGAGCCATGATGGAACAAGGCCCCTTCAGAATAAACCCCGATGGGAGAACTCTCTTTAAAAATGACTATGCATGGAATAATGGTGAGTGAATCTAGACTTGATAACACTTCCAAAAAAAAAAAAAAAAACAAAAAGGCTTGAATCATTGACGAAGAGCTTTTAATTGTCACCTCAATAATCGATCATTATTGCTTCAACAATGGCAGCGGCGAACGTTATCTTCTTGGAGTCGCCAGCTGGTGTAGGTTTCTCATATTCAAATACGACCTCAGATTATGATCTAAGCGGAGACAATATAACAGCCGATGATGCCTATACATTTCTTGTAAACTGGCTAGAGAGATTTCCTCAGTACAAAACACGCGATTTCTTCATTACCGGAGAGAGCTACGGTGGCCATTATGTGCCGCAATTGGCCTACACCATCCTCATCAACAACAAAAACACCAACCAGACGATCATCAACCTTAAGGGCATCGCTGTAAGTCTTCTATATATTTCTGCTCGCTCCCATTCATCGGGTGGGCTCCACCATGCATGTATGTCCTGTGGCCCAGGTCAGGTGGGTCACTTGTTTACATAGAATGTGGACCACTACTCGGTCCTTTTTAAGGAGTCATTTCTTTTCATTCGCTTTCATCCAAGAAACATACGCAGTGGGCCCACATGATGAATGGTCCATATCTTGCTGCCATGTGCCGCATTGGCAAGGAAGTGATCACTGATAGCATTTCTTCTATAGGAACACATTATTATCCTTTTCAACATGAATGGTGCGTTTGGTTGCACCAAATATCATGACACGATTTTTAATATCATAATATTTCATAATTAATCAGTCTAATACGGTGAAAAGGATCATGAAATTTCATGATATTTAGTGCAACTAAATGCACCCCTAAATCTCAGATATTTTTCTCACAACAAGCAATCATAAAAGATCAAGAAAAAGAAATCTTCATAACTGTATTGATGGACGATGGACGTCTTCCAGGTTGGTAATGCCTGGATCGACTACGACACCAATTTAATGGGGTTGTATGATTACATTTGGACTCACGCCTTAAGCTCAGATGAAGCCAATGCGCTGGTCCATGCGAAATGCGACTTCTCCAACATCACCGATGAATGCAGGCAGGCCATGGATGGAGCCGCCCAACAAATTGGGGATATCGATGTCTACAACATATATGCTCCCCTCTGCGATGACACCAAAAACCAAACGACTGGTTCAACCGGTTCGGTAAGATTGTATTTCTTGTGTTATTTCTAACTTGAACATGGGGTGGTTGTGGTCTGATCATGCATGCTGGATTTGATTGAGCCAGATTACGAACTTTGATCCCTGCTCAGAATTATACGTCGAATCTTATATGAACATGGCCGAGGTGCAAAAGGCTCTTCATGCAAACGTTACTGGGTTGGACTATGAATGGAGTATTTGCAGGTACTATCACCGTTTTGCTTGCTTTGTGTGAAATGTCTCCGGTAAATCAAGTCGGGCTGGTATAATCATTAGGTGGGCCATACATACAGCGAAAGAATGTAAGGTTAATGAAAATTCTCCAACTGCCAAAATTCAGCTTACTTGTGGCCCCGTTGATTGTTGTCTTTGCCTGATTTTACAACTTAAGCATCTAGAAGGCTGGGGCACACATGATGCATGGCTTGGATGGAGCTCGTGTGTTAGTGTGCGAGTAAAGAATGGCACGTGGAATTAGCCACCTTGGGTTAAATTAAGGTACTTTGATCCCCGCATCTCGCCTGCTAGCCGAGCTGGAAGATGCCTAGGCATTTCAACAGCAGGTCTCAGGTTCATGTGCTAAAGAGACACACTAATCCACCGGTGGGTGGGTGGGTGGGTGGGTGCCTCGTGTGACTAACAGGGTGTGTGCGTTGCATGACTAAAAAAAAATACTTTGATTCCCCACTCGAATCATTGTCATTGGTAAAGCTACTGAGAGTTCGTTTGCCTACATCCGTGACTGAGGATCGCCATGGTCGAATGATCCGAACCATCCATATTCTGATAGATAAGCTACGGTACCTAATAATAACGCTTTAATGACGAATGTGAGCCGTCGAATGTTTTATTTTCAATGTTCTGAATCCGTCTGCACGTAGTGATAGTCATTATAATCCATTCATTGGCATAGCATCAAGAATATGGACGGTTCAGAAAATTTCAACATGTGGGTAACAACTGCTCGAGGTCTGGAGTGACGACCAAACACATCTCTGCGGTCAATGTGTTTTTACCCTGATCAGCACCTTTATTATGGATTCTTTGGTTGTAACCAAAGTTTAGTCATGGACGAGCTATTTTTTTTTTTTTTTTTTTTTAACCAAAAGGTGGGAGCAACCCACCTAAACTTGTATTGCAAGAGAAGAGACTATACACACTTTCAGACGGGCGCCACAAAAAGCCGACGGGCCTCGCCTATCATATAGAAAAGACAAAAAGAAATACCCAAGAGCTAGGGCCTAACCGAGCTCAAGCGGCGCGAGGGAGGATGCACTAATGAGAAGAAGGGGGTCGAGGAAGCTCAAGAAAATTTGAGGTTTCCCAAACCCGTGCGCTAGCTATTTAGGTCATGCTTGCCAAGAACAAGTTGCTTGCCAAGAACAAGTTGCAGGATGGACGAGCTATTTAGGTCATGCTTGCCAAGAACAAATTGCAGGCGCTAGCTGTCATGGACTGCCTCTTTTAATGCCATTTCTTGAGCATCCTAGTATAAGCACCTGGTACATTCAGTACATTCAGCATCCGCAACATGGTATATGTGCACATTAACACCTTGGCATATATATGGTACATTCAGCACTTCCAAATATGTACATTGGCACATGTTGGCTCACATGGTGTAATTGACAATGTATAGTAGTGCATGTGGCACATGCGGTGAATGTACAACTTAGCAAATGTGTCAATGTGAGACATAGGGTACTCGAAGGTTATACGACATGATATTTGTGATACTTGAAGATGTACAGTGACATTTGTAAGCAAGAAGGATTTAACTTTTCTCCCAAGTTAATGACTACTACCCTTTAATTTCGTTCTAACCTTATGCTTACATGATGAAGCGCTCTGGACTGGAAGGATAGCCCATGGACCATTTTACCCACCATGCAGCAACTCATTGCCAGTGGCATAAGCGTCTGGATGTACAGGCAAGTTTCCTCACCCAAAACATTTCCTTTCAGACGCCTCTTAACATTTATGGCGTGTGTAGCTTAAAAGACCTCCCTCTTCTTCTTGTTTTTTTTTTTTTTCTTTTTTCTTTTTATCTTTTTTTTTTTTTTTTTGTTGCAGTGGGGACATGGACGCTCTATGTCCTGTTACAGCGACCAGATACTTTATAAACAAGCTTGGACTAGCTGTGGACACTCCCTGGCGCCCTTGGTACTCCAACAATGAGGTAATTCGTTGGGCCTGGGCACACGCATATATTGAGTAATTTGGTCACACCTAACACTTTGGCAGGCGGGACGGTAAATCCAAATCATCTGCACTGTGAATCCTGTCCATGAGTTGCACATGATTCAAAATCACACACAGAACAATCCCATCCATGCAGACTGCGTCCTTCAGAAAGATGGCCAAATGATGGTTAGGATCATCTGTTCGGTTACGTGATTTTTTATCAAGGGCCATTTATGGACAAGACCCACTAGATGGATGGTCCAGATCCACCTTGCCCAGTTGCACTCTTAGGCTTCCTAGCCTTGTCTAAGGACATACCCAAATAGGAATAAGGAATATGATGATGACTGATGGATGAATATATGGCAGGTGGGAGGATATGTAGTGGGGTACGAAGGATTGGCACTGGTGACAGTAAGGGGAGCTGGGCACATGGTTCCACGCTATCAGTCACAAAGATCACTGACTATGATCTCATCCTTCCTTCAAGGGGTTCTTCCTCCTTCTGCATGAGTGTCTGAAAGCTTATGTATCACCTGATTTTCTTCTTCTCTTAATAATGTTCTTATATTTCCTGTCATGGAAGGTTCTCTTTTTAAGTCAATAAATTTTCAGGTGGTGTGTTCCCCACTCTCATTTAAACAAAAAAAAAAAACATTTAAGATTTTCTTTTTTTGTCCCATAATATTCTCCTTGAGTATGCTTTAGACGTTTTCGTATTTTTATTGGATGGTAAATCAGGCAACCGCACCCTGAGTCAGGTCCAGTAAATCATCAATTGTACGCATGACATAGCCGCAAGCTCATCTGGATCATCCAAATGCTCACTGTGGACGGCCCTTGAATCATGTAGACTGGATAACCTTAGATTTCTATTAAAGTGACCAAAGAATGAACGGTTAAGCAGAAATTTTCTAAAGTTGAAATTTAATGGGTGAAATCAGATGCCTAAGACTCCAGATTGTCGACTTAATATGAATGTCATAGTATGTGTCACAATTTGGACGGTCGAAAATTTAGTTTTGGATGAGTTAACGGACCCAGATTGTCGACTTAATATGAATGTCAGAGTATGTGTCACAGTTTGGACGGTTGAAAAATCAGTTTTGGATGAGTTAATGGATCCCTGCAGATTGTCCACTTAATATGAATGTCAGAGTGTGTCACAATTTGGACGGTAAAAAAATTAGTTTTGGATGAGTTAAGGGACCCAGCGACATCCAGATTGCCGGCACCACCCAGTCTACAAACCAGTGTGTCTAATATAATTTAACAAATCAAATCAACCACAAGAACCTATGATTGTCGCACTTTGGCAATAGTATCCCAGTTGTCCAATTCCGTGATTTGGCCCACCTTGGCAAGGTTTACCCAGTGGAGAAAGTTCTAGGTTGGCGTCTCAATCAAGGGATTTACAGGCAGAGGCCGGACCTTCCTTGGTGCTCGCTCAATGTTGACGGCTCTGCTAAAGGGAACCCAGGTCAATCGGGTGGGGGAGGGATCTGCCGCAATAGCAACAGCGCTTTTATGTTCAGGCAGTAGCCGAGGGCTGGCGTTTTGCTTGGATAGGAGCCTCTCCAAAGTGGCAGCGTCGACAGATTCAAAGGTGGTGTCGGGCTCCTCTCCAAGTCCAAACCCTCCTCTTGGCCCATGTGGTATTGGCATGCCTGGATTACCACGCTTATGAGTAAGGCAGAGATAAAAATTACTCACACCCTGAGGGAAGCTAACGCTGTTGCTGACAGCCTTGCCCGCTGGGGAAGTGACTCGCAGAGATATCGTATCTTCTCTGTGAATTCAGACTTACCATGGTGTCAAGAGGCCTTTATTTCTGGACAGGGTTGGTTTGGGAGTATATTAGGAAAGTCTAGCATGCTTTTGTTCAGGTTTCTTTTTTCGTTACGCTGTGTGCCTTCTGATTTTGTTGTATGCGCCCTTTGAGCCTTGTGTCTCTAAAATAATACTCAGTTTAAAAAAGAAAAAAGAAAAAAAAAAGGACTTACAGTGAGAAAAGCAAAGATTCCAACGGACACGAATTGGGTACTAGCTCCTCTGGGACCAAGATAGAGATAGACGGTCATGTCAGGGCTATGTGGGGCCCTGTGATGTATATGTTTTATTTACATCATTTATCTTTGTTTACAGATCATTTTAAAGCATGAGCCTAAAAAGTGGTAGATAGGAGGCACGAGTGGACCACAACACAGGAAGCAGTGGGGATTGAACTCCTACCATTGAAAACTTTTTGGACCACCGTGATTTTTATTTTACTATCCAACCGGTTCATAAGGTCACATAGACTAGGATGCTTGAAGGAAAACATAAATATCAGATTGATCCAAAACTTCTGCTTTCCCTGACAAGTTTAGGCTTTCAATCCCCACTGCCTCATGTTGTGTGGTCCACTTGAGCCTTTAATCTGTCTCTTTTTGAGTTCATGTCCTAAAATAATCTATCAAGATGTACGACATGATAAATCATATACATTATAGTGGGCCCTACAGTGCCCCTGACAGGACCGTCCATCTATAGGCCATTATATTTTATACAGATCCTCATTTCATTTATGGATCATATAGACTGGATGTATTGCCACTTGTTATAATTTAAGTGTGTTGGGACAAACACAATTGTAGGATTTGGAGATTTCTTCGCAGGAGGCGACTAATTGCCTGCAAACCCAAGCTCTATGACTGCCCATACTCCATTTCACCAGTTCATTTTAAGACATAAGCGTACATGCATGAGGGAGATCCAAAGCTCAATTGACTTTTTTTTTTTTTTGAATTGGATGCCCATTAATATTCAAATATAGGGCTGCAAAAGCTTTGAATTAGGATGATAACCTTCATCCAAATGAGAATTATTTAACCAAGGCATTTGGTGGTACGTAGACATCACGGGAGGCCCATGAAGATTTTAACAATACGAATTTCCATCCACACTCTTTCATATGGTGTGGCCTAGCTGCTTTAGATTTGGGAGCATGAGCTCATGTCATATAATGCGCTGTGCCATAGATGATTGGATGGATAGAACACCAACGTCAATAAGGTCCCCTTGCTAATGCAGATTGTGTCCAGCAGGGTGCTAGACCTATCCATCCAGCCTATATCAAATGTAATATAAGCATTTGTTGGGAGGACAGATTGCCCGGAGACCAAGCTCCGTGGGGACTAGAACCTCGTATATATTTTTCCCGGGCTGTTGTCATCCACAGTCACCTCATCGTAGGGTATAAATCCAAAACTCAAGCCAATCCAAAGCTAAAGTGGACTACACACTGTTGAAAACTTCCTAGCTCAGCGTGATGTTTATTTGTCATCTAACCTATTTATAAGGTCACACAAACATGAATGAAGGGAAAACTCAAATATCAGCTTGATCCAAAACTTCTATGCCTACTAAGAAGTTTTCAATGGCGGATATTTGACTCCCACTTTTTCTTGTGGTGCAGTCCAATTGAGCTTTGAATCTGCCTCATTTTTGGGCTCATGCCCTAAAATGAGTCAGCAAAAGCAATGGAC
Organism: Liriodendron chinense; assembly: GCA_003013855.2. Taxonomy (NCBI): domain Eukaryota; kingdom Viridiplantae; phylum Streptophyta; class Magnoliopsida; order Magnoliales; family Magnoliaceae; genus Liriodendron; species Liriodendron chinense. The sequence goes on from ML058554.1 coordinate 264,967, forward strand.
AGCTTCACAATGGGCCCCACATAACTTGCTTTTCAGGTATTTCTGCTAGGTAATGGAAAAAAAATTATTTCAGCAAAAAAAAAAAAAAGAAACTTGGGTCTCCAGGCAACCCCAGTCCAAAGAAAAAGGGATTTTTCCATGCACTGCCTGTCTTTTCAGCTATAGACCGAAAACCGTATGCTTTTAAACTATTTCCCAAGACCCACCTACCTATTTCCTAGAAGTCTTGCAGCTGCTTGCACTAACGGGAAGGAGCCATTAATTAAAGAAATATCAGTTTTACCCTGGTTTACAGCATATATTACTGTTCCACTCTTTTCCTAGTTTTACACTTGCCAAATGACGGGCTACCCTTTTTGCACCAATGTTCATCAATTGTATGAACCGTCATGGCATGAAGACGTGTGAGGCAAAGTAGGATCCACAGTTCATCTTGCATGAAGACAGGATCGCTAGTTGCATCTACGTCTCTTTTAAACTAACATCCACTGTCCACTTGGCTAGGATGCATTGGGATAATCAAAATCACACTCATCACACTCATCCATTACTCTAAAAAAAAACCTATACAGGAGTGCTCAGAAATGGGCAGACTACGATCACAAAATAAAACAACCGAAAGCCCTAAAAATCATTCATCTCGACATTAATTTAGCTGATTAGTGTATGCGAAGAGACGGACAAGATTGACTTACTAAGTTCGTCCACGCTAATACCATGATTCATAAGGACTCAGATTGCATAGTCTACTATATGGACGCAGCAAAGTTTCGTAGGCCTCGTGTTCGGGTCGGGTTATGTACGGGTTTAGGCCGGGTCAGGTTCCGGCCAGGTGGTGTTCAAAAAAAAAAAAACAAAACAAAACAAAACAAAAAACGTAGGCCTCATCATGATATATGTATTATATTCACACTGTGCATCCATTTTTCGATACCGTTCCAGGGCATGAACCGAAAATGAGGTAGATGCAACGTTCAAGTGGACCACACCACGAAACTCACTGGGACAATGATGCCCACCGTGGAAACCTTCTTAAGGCTCACCATGATGTTTATTTGCCATCCAACCTCTTCATAAGGTCCCACAGACCTGGATGAAGGGAAAAGACAAATATCAGTTGATCCAAAACTTCTGCGGCCCCTAAGAACTTTTCAATGGTAAGCATTCAATCACATTGTTTCCAATGGTGTGTTCCACTTGTGCTTTGGATCTGCTTATTTTTTAACTCATGCCCTAAAAGAATTTAGCAAAATTGGATGGACTGTGTGGATATATGTGGGGCCCACAGAACTTTGCCATGATGGTTCTATGCTACAGTTTAAGGCATGATCCCAAAAATGAAGCTGCTCAAGGGACCACACTACAGGAAACAGTGGCAATTGAACGCCCACTAATTTTTTTTTTCCATCCAACCTGTTGATAAGGTAACGAAGACCTGGATGAAGGAGAAGAAATAAATAACAGCTTGATACAAAATTTTTGTGCCACACAAGAAGTTTTTACACTATGTGAAAAAAGCCAAATTTCAACTGTTCTGGACCGTCAAGTTGTTGTAAATTCGACGGTTCGTCCCATTAGGAAAAAAAAAAAGAGTCATGATATGACAGCCGAAAGTGAAATTCGACGGTCCCCAAATGTCGGCAAATATTCGACAGTCCAAGACAGTGAACCAAGTTTCGACAATCCATACCAATCAAATAGTGTAGAAAATCAACATTGGGGGACCGTCGATTGTTTACACAAATCGACGGTTAAAAGTAGTCGAATATTTATCGACAATCCACACCCACCGTTTTGATAAGAATATTCAACTGTTATGAACCGTAGAAAAACTATCGACGGTCCAAACCCAACGTTCTTATTGAAAATTACAGGAACTTTTTTACTATCATGAACTGTCGTAAATATTTCGACGATCCAAAATCACCGTTCTGGATGAAAAATATAGGAATTTTTTACTACTATAAACTGTCGAAAATAATTCGACAATCCAAATCTGCCATTTTGGATGAAAATTATAGGAAATTTCAACAATCCTGAATAGTCGATAAGTACAAAAGACGGGCCTAAACCGTCAAATTGTAGGTTGCACAGAAAAAAATAACCTGAATTTTGTCGGGGTTGTCCCCCAATACACAATGTAAACTTGTAAATCCATAAATAATTTCCAAAACCACAATACAACTACAACATTTACCAATACAATGCAACTACACTCCACCAACACGATACTTTTTTTAAGCAATTTTGTTCCATTCACTATTTTTTTTTTCTACATTCGGATAGTTGAGGCACCCAAAAAAAAAAAAAAAAAACCGCCACAGACCCCTATCATATACTAAACAAAAATAAATCACAACAAAAACATAGAAACACCATAACAAAGATGGGTGCACCTATGCAAACCTCAATCCTCCCTAACACAACCTAGGCCCATACGGTCAAGAAGAAGGGTTCCACAGACTGATCTAGGAAGCTCGCGAATATTTTCAAAGGCCCTCCTACATTGAGTCTCACTCTCCAACCAGCCCAAACCATCGGCAACTCCATTTACCTCTCTAGGAGCATAAGAGATGTTCACTTCCATGCTTTTTGAGAGAGAGGCAACCTAGGTCTACCAAAACCACAAACATCAATTGGTTGGAATGCTCTTATTCAAGAAACACAATCCATAACCAACACAATACAACTACTCCACAAACACAATCCTCCACCAACAAAATACAACCACAATATAATTACAATCCTTCATAACCACAATACAACCACAATCCTCCACAACCACAAGTACCAACAATCCACAATCATGATCTTGTAAACTTGTAATACTACCATAAAAATGACATTTCCCGACGGACAAAAACCGTCGGCAAAGACCTTCGCCGACGGCTTTTAGCCGTCGGACAGGCCGTCGGGAAAAGGGGCGTCGGCGTTGCGCTCCGACGGTTCTCGGCCGTCGGAAATTGCGACGGTTATGGCCGTCAGATTAGCTGTCGGTAATTCCGACGGCTTTAAACCGTCGGAGAGTTTCACGAGTTTACTTCTCTAGCGACGGTCCATCTGAACAACGCCGACGGTTAAAATCCGTCGGCGTTTCTAATTTAAAACAAAAAAAATATAATTGTTTTAAAAATTTGTTGACATAAACCTGTGCATGTTTCACCCATTTTACCGGTATCATCATTCATTCATTCACAAAGGCATAATACCAACAAAAATGATACCTATTTGAAGTTCACAAAAATTAATTACAAAAAAATTTGCTTCTTGTACACTTTGTACTACAAGGAAACTTGAAAAAAAAAATGTTCATAGGGCTTGCAACAGCTGATACAGTCAACTTTGATTGGCTAGTCCTCTTCGGTCTGACACGGTCAGATCTGATTGCATCACTATCTTGTTTCCCTGCAAGCATGGAAATGAAAACACCAAGTCAAAATCCCAAGACCATGAAAAATTCCAAATAATCTACTAAAAAACTTGCACGTGTACACAAGTACATGCCTGAATATAAATAAGAAGGCCTTTGCAATCACTTTTAAGCTAGTTCATTGGTAAGAGAGTGTTTACAAGAAAAAAAACATTAGTATAGCTAAGGGTACTAGATCAAAGAAAACCAAATACATATTGATAATCGGTTTTTAAAAAGTAATAAATATTGGCCAATATTTGAACCATGCTTACTAGATGGCGATAGAACTAATATGGGGATACAACAGAGAAAACTTACAGTTGATTCTTCCATGGGCACAGTATGCATGGCGCCTCTACTTCTGGGCTTGGTTTCCTAGATATGAGATACAAACAGTGTCTACATCCAAACCTTCCACTTGAGATGACAACATTATGCATGTAGTTAGAGAAATGAGGTGGCAGATGGTACACAAGCAACACATCTATAGTAAAACAAACATATATCAGCATTGCTCTTTACATTCTTAAGCAAGTCCAGAATGAACCTAGCAGATTTAGCGGCTAATGACCTTGTCCGCTATAGAAAATATTTGGATTGTTAGCTGCAAGGAATAGTCCATGTTCAATGGACAAAATTCCCTCGATATGAAGATGGGGAATGGTCTTATTAGAGTCACATATTAATTTCAAAGACAATTCAGGATGAGTTCACTACAAAAACAAGGGGCAAAGGCTACGGATTATGAGTTTTTTTTGCTAGGGACATAATCCCTAGCAATTCTGCTACGGATTTAATCCCTAGCTAAAAGCTACTGCCCAGCTCCTATTGGAGGGTTCCCTAAGGGGCTTTATACGACACACCACAATGTGTGTGTTTTATCTAAGCCGTCCATCCATGTTGGAAGCTCATTTAAGGTATGAGCCCAAAAAAAAAAGTGGATGGAAGGCTCAAGTGGACCACACCTTAGGAAATAGTGAAGATAAAGTGCCTACCATTGAGATGTGGTGTGGTCTACTTGGGCCTTTGATCTACCTCCTTTTTGAGATTATGCCCAAAAATGAACTTGCAAAATGAATGGACGGAGTGGATAAACCACATACATTAAGGTGGGCCACACGAGCCCCTGACATGACAATCCGTCTCTTGCTCCGTCCCGCGCCAAAGCTCCCCGCGCCCAAACTACCGCTAAAGTGAAAAAAGCCCAGAGAACCCTAATCGCAAAAATCCCTCACCCCTCTTTTGAGCTCCCGCTCTCTTGCCGCCCTCCCTCCCAAAGCCCCTTTTCATTCCCCGTTCCCCCAGAAATTCCATCTCAACACGACTCTCTCTCTCTCTCTCTCTCTCTCTCCTCTGAAATTAAATCAGATTTGTCGTATGGTGGTCGAACAGAGGATGAGGTGAAGTCGTGCGAGGTGGTCGAGTTGGGGTTTTGCTAGGGTTTGGTGCACGATTGGGCCATATGTGGTTGGTGGGTCTTTGAGGTGGGGTTCGATCGGGGCTGGGGAAGATGATGTGGTGATGTGGTGGTCGAGATCGGTTTTGGAGGGTTTGGTGGAGTTGCGATAGGGACGAAGGATGGTGGCTGTGATGAAGTCTAAACATGGGTGGGTTGTGGTGATGGCGTGGGAAGGGTTTAGGGCCGGCAACAGAGGTAGTCGGTTTCGGATCGGAGTAGTGGTCTCCATGGGCGGGTTTCCTTGCCTTGAAATTCCAAGCAGTGCCACCGTTCCCCCTCTCTGAACTCGAGCATCCCAACAAATGGGCAGGCCATTTTGTCACAGTCAGGAAGTTCTCTGGGTTTGCTCAGGACATCAACATTGTCAAGGAGGCAGAGAAACTTGCCATCAGCTTGAGCTGATCTCCGCGGGCGAGTTTAACCACACCTAAAGGTGAGAATGCTTAATCCCTCAATATAATTCCCCTTTCTGCATTATCGGGCTCAAAAATGAAGTGTGGGTGGATGTTCATGGGTCTGAAATGGATGGTTGCCGATCAGGCAGTTTAGAAGTGTACAGAAGATCTTGGATTTAATGGTTAGATTGTACTTAGATGGATCTTCTATGTGGGTGCTATTTGTTGCAACTTTCTGTTCATAATGGCATCTAGAGAATCTTGAAATTTCCTAATATTTTGTGCCAAATCAGATTGATTAATCTTGAAATTTGATGAATTTTTTTTATATTTGGTGTAACCAAACATGTTGTTTAGGTGGTTGTGTGATTTCTACTATGTACAAAGCAAGCTGAAGTAGATTGTATATGTCATTGTTGTGTTTTAACTGTATGTTTCAGTGGATGGAGGATGATCAGAGCTGTCCACCTGATAGGTGCTGCTATCATTGATTGCTTTTTTGAACTATCACTCATAGTGGATGATCATGGCCATTGATTTAATGTTGTTAGATCTGGGCCGTTGCCTTTTCGTTTTCAGCTGCCTGTTTGGATTCCAGCAATTGGTGTTCAGGCTAAACTGTTTGCTATGAGTTCTGAACCATGGCTGATTTATGTTCATAGAAAAGATGAGCAGTTCTGGTCATCCATTTGGGGCTCCATCCAATGGTTCATATGGTGAGATTTAATTGATCTAGATCCACAAATTTTTTTTGGGTCATGAGTGATCTGGATCCTCCCTTTCTTAGTGGTTGATCAAATAGATAGGATCACCAAGTCAGAGTGATGCAGGAAAGTGATTGGGAATTAAAGGTGGACCAATAACATGGGCAGTGTAAATCCGTGGTTAGGCTCATTTTCATGAATGATCAAGATTGTTCATTTTAATGGGCGTTGATGGAATGGCTAGGAATGTTGTATGATGACTCTCGGAAGGAATAGGGAATTACTGGCCAGGCATATTTGGCCAGGCATAATCTGTTTGCATTCTCAAGTTTCCACATGTCTGGGTTTTTAATATGCCAATATTTTCCGCAGATTCTGGAGCCATGCCAAAGTCAAAGTAGTCTTGCTTATCAGCCTCCTAGCTAACCCCTGGACTATGGGCATCCTTAGTTTGCTTGGTGATATCTATGCACTACCAAACCTTAAAATGAACCTGAAGTTTCTGAGGTGATATCGGTGCCTGAGGCTTGTTGTTTTCTTTTTACTTTTGCTTCTTAATAAAATCAGTTGCTTTTTTTAAAAAAAAGGTCCTATTTAAGAATCGAGCCCCAAAGCCCAAGATATTACTTTTCCCCATGCCTGAATAAAATCACAATATTACTCTTCCCACAAACGTAACGGAAATGGTGGTTTTGATCCGGTTTTGGTTGATGATTTGGCACCTGCTTTAGGATATTGGGTTTGATTTCATGTGATGAATTGACAGAATAACTTGATTCTTTCAGTTGCCCCTTTTCAAAATTGTTCTTGGATTTAAAATTTTGAAAATCTATTCTCATGCATTCATATCTATAGGCCAAGATATTGATCTTGACATGCATAATTTGATTTGTACAGTCTGTCAAGGTTACCTTTGATCATGTAGCATGCGGACTACATTGCAGGTGTGGCTTGATAAAAATATCAGATTGTAGGATTTTGTACATTGTCTTCTAACAATATGTACTTCAAATGGATTGGTATCTAATGCAAGGTTTGAATTTTGTAAAGGAAAAGCTTTTCAAGGTTGCAGGTCTGCCAATGGTGGAGAATTGCATGTCTGGGTATAATAGTTGCATGGATTGGTATCTGAGAATTGCATCTCCATTAGCGCTAGCACCTGCTTGGTGTAGTTCTTTTAGCTCCAGTCAACTCCAGAAAGGAAAAAAATTAGCAGAGTCTGTTTGTGCTATTTGTAGGTGGTAACTTTTCAATGCAAAACACCATTTGAAATGATGTAGCTATTGCAGTAATTGTAGGTTGTTTGAATGTTCTCTAGTAATGTGTATCTCACCTTCTCAGAGTACTTTCCATGTTGATGAAATGGGTTTCTCATTTCAGGATGGGAGTTACATATATGTAGAAAAAAATCATCCGCGGTCCCGATTTTATGAAAAGAAGCCATCAGGTATGATTTGAAGTCATCACCATTTTCAATTCTTCATTTGGGCCATTTGAGCAGATTTGGAATGCCAACAATGCAGGTGAATTCTGCCCAATCACCATCTGATTTTGTTGGTGCTTTGTGGAAGAATTCCCAAATAGCAGACGTTCGACACTATCTATTGTCTTAGTGTCTTTGTCATATTGATTCCACAGGACAAACATAAGCTAATGAAAGTTATTCAAATGTGTCCCCAACTGAAGGCACGCCAACTTTGTCACAAATTTGGTCCATGCATTTTGCACATCATCCTTCATGTCCTAATGTTGATGAGTGCAAGGAGGTTCAAGCATCTTGAGTCAATTTACTGATATCCCCTGCTCATCTCTGTTGCATTTGTTGCTCTGTTCTCATTTACTTGCTCTAATTGAGGATTTTACATGGGATGGTGACTTAATTGAATACAAGCCAATATACAGTTATGTTTAAATCTGTGTTTATATTTCTCAGTTCTAGGTATGCAACTTGAGAAAATTGCATAGACATGTGTTAGGTGTTACATATTGACAGCAGTTTGGGGCCACAAATCTGTCAAAAAGGATAGTGCATTTGTACCACAAAATCTATCCAAATATAGACAGCATTATGGACCACAGATCTGTCCAGTTTGGACAAAGCTGCATTGGTCACCGGAATTTGGCTCACAAAAATCTGCCTTGTGGACATAATGTTAGGACTCAAAATGGTCCCAAATCTGTCTAGTGTTTGGGGCCAGACCTGTCCATGAATTGGACAACATTTGGGGTCAAAACGATCCCCTTTTTGGGAACCCAAAGCTGTCCGAAAATGGATAGTGTGTGGGAACACAAAAATGTGCAATATGTGGGTCTAATTCTGTCCAAATTTTGGACAGTGTGTGGGACTTAATTATGGCCACCGGTTGGGCCATCTTTGACCCTCAAATCAGCCTAGCTAGACCATGTTTTGGGCCCACAAAACTGTCTAAGTTGGGCCACGTTTTGAGCACACCAATCTGCCTGATTTGGACAACGAATTGCACTCAATTTTACTCATTTTGAACAGTGAGATTTGGTCTCAAAACTGTCTATAGTGGTCAGCGTTAGTGGGTCTCAAATCTGGTCAAGTATTGGTATTTTAATATATAGATGTTAGAAGAACCATATGGTATCATTCATGCATGCTGGAAGGTGATTAAATGGCAATGGAAACTGGTTTCCCCTATTGTAACAGCCCGGCATGTCTGAATTTTGCGGAATCCTTTAGAACAAGTGAGAGATTTCCATGTCATTTCCAAAAGCACTTGTGACAGGTTTGTATCATTTCAAAACATCCATACACAAACAGTGGCAACAGTGCTGGTTATAGCAGTGCTGGTCCTAGTGTTATGGAATGAATGGAGTGTTCAAATTGAGGATTGGCTGTCCCACAGACTGATTCGCAGTAGGTTTGTAAATGATGGAGCTATACAACAAACTGGTGGTCATGGCAACAGACCTGATTTGGGTCAGCCGGAACATAGCGCATTCACCAATTCGGCCTGGAATTGAGACCCCATCCAAGTCGTTTAACCATCAGGACTGTTCAATAGGTTGTCTATGTTGGGGAAGGATGCACTAAAAGTTAAAGGATGCACTGTTCAATCCACCTGAGGCATAATTTGTTTGGTTTCTCATAAATCTGGAATAATGTAATGGTGGGTGAAATCCAAGTCATTCATCAGGTGGATTGCACTGTGTGAATACCACGGTCCAATGTATGGGTATGGTTTTTATAACACTCACTCTCATACTTGGGTATTGTGCTTAGCAACTAGAATTTTAAAAAGGCAATTGGAGAGGATTAAAAATCCTACTTTTTGAAGATATATTGCTAGCTAGACAAGTTATTTATGAGTCTATGACTGACTAATCTTAGAATGAATGGGCAGTCCAGATCATCCCTAAAATAATGATCCAAAACGGATGGACAGCAGCAGCTAGCAGCAGCAGCAGCAGCAGCAGCAGCAGCTAGGGTGACAGGCATGCTAAGGTGACAGGCATGCTTCTGGAGATGGACCAGACTGAGGTGCTGCACCTGTTGGCGTCTCCGGAAGCTTTAAAGGCGAAGGTGGTAGCAGCAGCAGGTGGCTGAACCCCAACTGATCAACTATCGGCACTTTCTCTGAATGACACGCTCGTTTCCTGAGGCAGGTTAGTTCTGTTTTCTTCATCCATCTGTGTGTGGGTTCATCAGCTTTCTGAATTGAAAGGCTCATCAGCTTTCTGAATTGGGTATTTTATATGAATATAGGTCCTCTTGCTGATGACATGTTCCACTGGCAAGAAACAATTATGGGTCCAGTTGTAGGTGGTGTATTTCTGTTAAACCATTCACTTCCCACCAGGTTACCCATTCAAGCCACCTAAGGTAAATCTCTAATATGCATATGACCACATCTGTTCATTGACATGTTCCATCCGAACCGTAGGACTAGACAGGGAGCTGAAACAACCAGAGAAATTGCACCTGTTGGATTATCCTAAGCAACCAACAGAGATCCTATAAAAGGAAGGTTAATCTATGTTAAAAGTATATCATGCCATCCTACCAACAGAGCGGGTTGAAAGTGAAAGAATGCGAGTTGTTGAGAAGGAACTTCAGTGATACTGGGTGCTTCGGCTTTGGTATTCGGGAGCACATTGATCTTGGAATCAAGTTGGTTCTTTTAGCTACGATGCATGTGTTTTTTTTATTCTTTGTCCATTTGCTTATCATGGTTGTACCAGCATGGCATGAAAGGTCTGAGATCCAATCCATCCATCAGAATGACACCACTATATTGACGTCCTAGCCCAAGAATCAGGTTGACCCACTGGTCAGTTGGCGCACAGTTTGCAAAATAAATGGACAGCTTGGAAGGCTTCACTGAAGTTTTCAACCCATTCACCTGTCTTGCAATATTGGGGTCCACATGCTGATTGGACCAGATTTTATTTTTGGGAAAGCATGTGCAAGGTTGGGCCAACCTGATGGATGGATTAGATCTCACATGTATGTGGGTCTAATTCTGTCCAAATTTTGGACAGTGTGTGGGACTTAATTATGGCCACCGGTTGGGCCATCTTTAACCCTCAAATCAGCCTAGCTAGACCATGTTTTGGGCCCACAAAACTGTCTAAGTTTGGCCACGTTTTGAGCACACCAATCTGCCTGATTTGGACAACAAATTGCACTCAATTTTACTCATTTTGAACAGTGAGATTTGGTCTCAAAACTGTTGGAGTTTTTTGGTGTCTCACATCAACCGTGTGGCCTACATATATAGGCGTGGATTGTTCAAACATGTCCCGCATGTACAGAATCCTTCGAATGGATTGGTATGGCTCATTTGATGATTGCTATGGGACAACATGGAAATTCTTGAACCTCTGTTGATGTACCCTTAGTTTTATGAACTGTCACCAGTATGACTTTATACTCTCATGCTGATGGGTGCTGAACGTTTGTTTTAGATTGGCATCTACGCCGGCAATGTTTAACAGCACGCTTACAGAGGATGAGGAGTTTTGTCCAGTTGATGGATCCATAATGATAACAGGTATTTGGAGAAAATAATGCCATTTTTGGATTGTACGGAATATGAACTTAAGTTCCAGTACCTTGCTAGTTATTTTTAGGACTGGCGTAGCTGGTAGATAAATTAAGGGCCTAGATCTGTTTATTGGAACTGAGGATGGTCTTTCTGTTTTTTTTTGCATCCAGCTTTTAGATGTGGCTGTTATTTTTTGTTATTATTTTAATACTAAGCAGTGTATGATCGATTTGCTGATTGTGCTTCCTTCAGAGAAACCATTGGATGGATTCCATATAATTGTTGATGCAGGGAATGGAGCAGGAGGGTTCTTCGCGGTAAGCTTATACATTAAATATGAAACTGAAATTTCCAGGATAGTTGTTGATGCACTGATATCTCCTATTTTATCTCAAGTCAGTCGTGTAAGTGCAATGGTTGCTGTGTATTTTATCTCGCCAAACAGGTCATTATAATATTGCTCGTGAATTGATTGTGAATTGTTTCTGTATTTTCTTAAATATCCATTTGCTTTAAATATCTCGAACATTTCCCAGGGGGATTGGATGAAACCATTCGGGCTGAAATTAGAGGCTTCTCATGAATCGGCGGTTGTACAAATCTGGTGTATAAATCTGTGCAAATCTGACTGTATCTTGTGCATCCAAGGTGTGTAAATCTGACCGTATAATTGTGCACCAAATCTATACAAATCTGACTAGACACGCATGAATCTGAGCTGCCAACAGACCTGGATTAGAACGTATGATTTTATGGACTCTCAGCTTAAAAAATTCGGTGGTGGCTACTGCTTTGCATTAAAGCTATTGAATTATCATAGAATGAGTTGAAGTTTGCTTGATTTTTTTTTTCAATTTTGTAGGAAACTATTGGCTACCACGTAGCATGACTAATTATGCAATTTGAATGAAATTCATATTTCATTAGCCTTGATGCCAAAAACTGAAAAGGAAAAAACTAAACAAATTCATGATTATCCACCAGGATGTACAATAAGGCGATCTCATATTATGAGTAGGCACTTGCCCTTTTGATCAGAAGTTTGAGCACCTATGTAGGTCTGGCGTATGGTTATCATTTGCAGGTATACTCTTTTAAGCCTTGGAGGCTTTTTTGTCTTTCCAATTATTTCCTTTGTATAAAGAGTTTTTTTGTTTTATGCATTTGCTTCTGACGAATACAGTTGTGCTTAATGCAATCTGTATGCATTTGGAACCTTTTACAGTCTCCAAATTATAATAGTATTGTTAGCATACATCTCTTCAGTGTTTAAACATCAAAGCTTTGTTAGTTTTGCATTCAGGGTTTGTGGTTAAAACCCAATGATCAAGTTTTGCACAAAGATGCTAACTTTGGCGCATGTGGATGAATGTCACCGTGTCACCGATCAGAAAAATGAAATTTGATGTCGCTAACCTGCAATAGTAAGTCTCACTTGTATTAGAATTTATGAATTAACTTGTATATATTTGCAATACTAAGTCTTGCTTGTATGTTCATCGGTCATGAAAGTTGTCTTTGAATTTCTAAATGGATTGATCTATCAGGGCATGTACTAGCTTGTATGTTCATGGGTTTTGAAAGTTTTGTTTGAATTTCTAGATGGATTGTTCTATTAGGGCTTGTACCAGAAACGGCTAGATATGCTGCTGTTATTTTAAAAAAATTAAAGACACTAGCTACGGATATAGTCCGAAGCCCTTAAAAGTAATACGTAGCATTATGTAGACATAATGCTACGGATCGGATTTATATAGCTATGGCCATTGTCCGTAGCCGAAATACTATAGCTACGGACTATATCCGTAGCTATAGCTTAAAAGGCTATGGCTACAGCACCAATAGCTACGGATCGGCTACGGGCCCGCTACGGATTATATCCGTAGCTATAGATGTATAGCTACGGATATAATCCGTAGCCTTTGCCCCATTTTTTTGTAGTGGTTGCAATTGATGGATAATCTAGACAGATTATTGAACCATCCATGTATTAAATGACAATTACCAATTGTCTATGCTAGGTTATGCATGGGCAATCAAGATAAGCCAACATGATGAAAAATGTACAACAACCTATGAAGCATCAAAATCTTTAATAGAAATAATCCAGTTCTTAATTAATCATCAATCTAGGTGATCCATCTAATCAGCTCACCTAAGAATGCCATGGCTAAAGCATCACATTGGTCGAGCAATCCTAAACGCATGATCAATTGCTTTAGAAATAAACTGGACTGACATGTCAATTCGGTAAAATGTGCAACACTTTTTTCTTATTTTTGAAATTTGGTGGTAGGTGTCAGTAGTTGATAGAGTGGAATAGCGGAATTGCTTCTGAAATCTGACAAACAAGAACTTGGAACATTATAGGTAAGAACAAGAGAAATGGTTAATATGAAATAATATAGTGCCCTTGAATGATTCCCTGTTTTCCTATTTGTAGGATATTGTGACCAATACAGAGAACTCTAAGAACCTAGATAAAATATTGTAACATAGATACTGGCATGGGACTTGGGAAGTATGGGATGAGAATAAATGGTTAAAATAATTACTTTCAATATATCTAAATGGTTTTCACCCATGAAGCATGATGGTTCTCATAAAAGTAGAAGTTTGATTGAACTCATCATTGCCAAATGTGAGCACCATCCCAAGCTGTCAAGAACAAGCGTAAGGTTAAATCATGGTTTTCTCATCCAAATTTTTATGTTATCAAAGGTAAATGTGGATCTTCAACAAACATTTAAGTTAGCTACATGATATCCATAGGAACATTTAAAGGGATAAATGGGCAGCAATATGAACAGAAATTCTGCTTCATGCTCGGTAGCCAAGCTGGTTAAGACACCCGTATTCGAGCACAAGTCATGGTCTCAAGTCCATTTGTTGTAAACGTTTCAATCTGGCATCAAATGATAAGTAATCTTACCCAAGAAAAGCCAAAAGAGAGGGCTCAAGTCCATTTGATATTGAAAACTCTGAATGAGGATCATGGTTGTGGCATGTAAAACTAAGGGGCTCAAGTATAACTATAACCCAAAGAGAGGACAGGTAGCAAACACCATCTCTACTATAGTCCATACCATGAAACTTTCAAGACAGTTGACCTCTTTATTAGCCTTCATTGCTCTTGACACCGGCAGTTTTAAACCAGCTAGAGGGCAATGAGGATCTTCATCACTATATTGATGCACTAGCCCAAGAATCAACTTGATCCAGTCTTTAAAACAAATGTACAGCTCTGAAAACCTTGGTTGAAGTTTCCTAACCCATCCAAGTGTTTCCAATATTGGGGCCCATGGGCCATAATTGGACCAGATTTTATTGTTTGGAAAACATGAGAAGGTCATACCAACCTGATGTATGAATTAGGTCTTGTACATTTGTGTTAAGCTCGTAAATGTGTGACATAGAACCACATGGACTTTTGAGTCATGGAACAGGGAAGTGTTTTTTTTTTTTTTTTTAAGAGATGAACAGGGAATATTGCTATCTATCCAGCATTTCCAATATATAGAAATTGGCAACATCTTTCCAACATTCTTTTTTTCCCTACTACATGTTCTTTGAATAGTAAGTACTGTAAAAGTAGTGAACAGATCAAATGGCTAAAGGAAGCATAGAAACTGACCATGGTACCTGGAAATATGAATATTTATTCACGCCACCAAAAAAATTGATCAAAGCTAAACCAAAGTCAAACAAAATGTTGGTTATAAAACAATAGCGTGCAACCAACAGTACTTCACAATTCCAAAATCATTGCCACATAAATTTTCTGGAAGAAGGAAAATTACAAACATATTTTTGGGCCATGGCTTGGAGATCAATCATTGGAATTAGCTTTATGGTTGTCTTTTCCGTGCATCAACAACAGCTACAACCTACAAAAGGATGTATAGAGAAAAGAGAACTTTCAATACTAGCAAAAAGACCTTAAAAAGTCACAACTAGAGAGACCAAACATGATTTCCACACAAAACAAAGTAACTTGGGTAAATGAAAGCAGTACCAATGATTTGCATGTAAAGATGAATTCAAAATGATCATGATATCTAGAATCCCCCTGTCTATATGCAAGCCGCCAAATTATAATGACAGGACTATTCTATCAAGAAATTTTTTGGGTTATGGTCCATCCATGCGTCCAAAAGGCCAAGCTCACCCATGGTCCATACATGCCTGAAACTCTAGGGAAGAACAACTTAAGGAGTTATTTCAACTAGAAACTTTTAGAGATTAAATCCATGTGGGATCCTATGCATTTAGGTAAAATGCTACTGCGTGGTTATAGATCTTAGACGTGCGTAAATTACATCCATGTTTAGAAATTTGCAGATAATCTGAGGATTAAGGTAAGATAACTCGACTTGGTGGAGCCATGGCCCAAGTAAAGTCCGTATTTTACTTTTTTTTTTTAATAGTCCATATTTTACTTGAGTAGTCATAGTGTGACTCAAACACAACTGTAATAGCGAGTGGAAGGAAAATGCTGACACTAAGTTGAATAACCCACAAAGTAATGAAAAATCATTCCATATTTTAGAACCTAATTGGTTTTCACTTGAATCTTATTTCTTAGTGGCCCTTAACAAAATAGTAGCCTCTTTCTTTGCATTTTTACCATTACAATTTACACACAAATACACTACTATATATAGCAATTTCTTACTGGAATAACTACAGTGCACTGACAATGTCATTATTACCTTTCCTAAGACAGGTGCCATTCCCATTATCACTGAAGGTAAAGCAGAGCGAACATGCTGAGAAAAATCTGATGACAATTCCTGTAAAAGGTGACGTCTTATGTTAGTTAATCACATTGGTGTGAGAAACTAAATAAAATCACAAGTATAAAGCACAACCTGTCCTGGGAAGAAACCTGAAAAATAAAAATAAGGAAATTAATGAAAAGCTGCCCCTAAAATATGTATACCTTCAAACAGGGAAGAGCGTGTTATTGCAAGTTGTGGATTCAAGATTCGGCAATACTTTATCACTTTTCTTGCAGTAGCTATACATACTTCAGCCTCATACATCTGAACATGTTTATGAGAAACAATCAATCCCCATCTCTCTAAAACTTACTTCAATAGGAGTTGGTTTGCCAACCTGGGTCTGCCTAGCACTGGAGGTACAATTACCTTTAGATTAAGTATGTCTTGCAGCCAAAAAAGAAGTTACACTAGATGCTAATTTTTCCTAAAAGAAGATATCACACATGGGATCAGATCTATTCATCCACCACCAAGAAATAAGAATAAGACAAAGGAAGCACAAAAACTTACCTCCTGACAAGTTCGCCATCGAAACAGCCCTAAAATCCTCCATTTTGCCATGCCCTAAAATCCCCATTTTGAATCTGGAAAGGCTACATTCAAATCTGAAAATTTCTAACACCCTAAAATCCCCATTTTGAATATGAAAATGCCACATTTGAATCTAGAAAATTTCAACGCCCTAATTAGATTAAAAAAGACCAAATTAGAATTTGGAAATTCCAAACCCTAAAATACTCCATTCCACCCTAAAATTCCTATTTCGTATTTGAAAATTCCACATTCGAATCTGGATGATTCAAAAGCCCTAAACAGAGTAATAAAAGCCACATACGAAAGGAAATTCCAAAGCTCTAAAATTCCTCATTTCACCATGTCTTAAAATTTCAATTTCGAATATGGAAAAACCTTATTCGAATCTGGAAGATAAAAGCCCTAAAATCCCCTATTTTGCCATGCCCTAAAATCCCCCATTTTGCCATGCCCTAAAATCCTCAAATTGGCACTGAGAGAGAGAGAGAGAGAGAGAGAGAGAGAGAGAGAGAGAGAGAGAGACGATTGACGGCGGTGGTGGTGAGGGGAAGAGGGATGTTACCTATTAATGACGATTGACGGTGGTGGTGGTGCGAGGAAGAGGGATTTCACTTGACCGGGGGTTTTGGAGATGGGTAGTGATGGATTTCACCTACCGATTGATGAGATGCTGGACGGAGAAGGATGTGTTTGAGAAAGCGGCCGTGATTGGGGAAGATCACCGCCGGATTTGAGATGAGGGTTTAGAGAGAGAGAGAGAGAGAGAGAGAGAGAGAGATGAGGGCGAGAGGGGTTTCAGGCGAGGGGGAGCGGGTTTGACGTTTTGGGGAATTCGGTTTCCCTCTCGAAATAGCAAAAGGATGAGAAATGGTATGGTGTAAAATGGCTTACATTTTAGTGGGTGTTACCATTGCCGTGTGGGGCCCACCTTGATCATTTTTTCATATATCTATGACGTCCATCTGTTTTTCAGCTCATTATAGATATTCTTGACATAATCAACAGGTTGGATTACAAACAAGCATTAAGAAAACGTTACAATGGGGCCTTTGGAATTTTTAATGGTGAGCATTCAATCGACATTGTTTCATGTGGTGTAATCCACCTGAGATTTGTAACTCTATAAATTTTAGTATTCCATCCTAAAATGGTCCATTTAAACGGATGGACAATGTGGATATACAAAAAAAAAAAAAAAAAAAATCAATGTGGGCCCCATGGTAGGGGTAATACCCACTAAGCTGTTATGTGGGCAACGAAATTGGATTGCGTGTGGAGTTACTCTGCTCGCTCTTATCGTGCAGAGTAAACTCAGTTGGGCCCACCGAGAATGTATGTGCTTTATCTATTTCATCCATATGTTTTTCCAGCTCATTTTAGGGGCTGAGCCCAAAATTTAAACATATCAAAATCTCAAGTGGACCATGCCACAGGAAACAGTGGGAATAATGATTTCCACCGTTGAAACCTTCTCAAGCCCCACAGTGATGTTTATTTGTCATCCAACCTGTTCATAAGATCACATGGATATGGATGAAGGGAAAACACAAATATCAGCTTAATCCAAAACTTCTGTGTCCCTCGAGAATTTTTCAATGGTAGACATTCAGTTCACACCTTTCCTGCGGTGTGGTCCACTTTAGATTATAGTATGCTTCATTTTTTGGAACCATATCTAAAATTATCTATTAATATGGATGGATGGAGTGGATGAAATACGTAAATCACGGTGGGCACCACAGAGTTTACTCCGCATGCTAAGTGCGCGGAGTTACTACGCAATCCGCTTCCGCGGGCAACACCCAATTCGCACCCCAATTCGGGCGCCGATTGGGGCTAGAGACGGACGGTCCAGTCAGGGGATCAATTCGCCATTCCGATCGCGGCAAAGATCCCGATTATTCGATGGCCAGATCTTGATTCCGATTATCGGACGGACCTGATTATTCGGGGGATCTCCAATCCTGAAGAATGATTTCAACGACAAAATCGCATTCGTCCAGTTGGATAGCTTTCGGCCTCTAGAAAAGACTTCGTTTCTTCTCTCATGCAACTGATTATACAGCATGTGTCGCCGCCTAGTGGGGCCCACTTGATGAGATTTTCTAATGACTTGAACTGTCCATATTTTAGAAAAATTAAGATCTATTTGTGATCATTGACTTCGATTTTTATATTTGAATTTGATCCATTGAAGTTTTTCTTTTCATTGTTCTAGATTTATCTGCCGCTAATGATCTTTCACCACCATCCCTTCGATGTAAGCTTCTTCCAGTGGCCGGTGTATAGCATAGAGTCCAAAACATGAACGGTTTGGATCATCATGATAATCGTCATGTGGGCTCTATTGGGCAGCGACACACGCTAGATTCTAAGTCAAAGAGAAAACGAACTATTAACAATATTTTAACAACCAAAGCAGGCGTGTGGTGTACAACAGAAAAAGATCATCGCTATTGGTTCCATGGGGCCCACTATGCTGTATGTGGTTCATCCACTCCGTCCATCCGTTTTTACGGATCATTTTAGGGAGTGATCCAAAAAATGAGGTAGATCAAAGATCCAAATGGACCACACTAAAATCAATAGTGAAGGGCATGAATCTAGATCCTTTCGATGTGGTCCACTTGAGCATTTGATCTCGCTCCTTCTTTAGGGTAAAACCCTAAAATGAGGTTTCAAAATTGATGGGCGGCATGGATATACATTAAAACATGAAGGTGGGCCCCAAGGTAAAGGATAACAAGGTGGGTGCGTTGAATGACTTGACAATAAAAGAAAAAAGGATACTCAACAGAAGGGTTTTTGCCGACGGCTTATTGTCATTTTCCGACGGTCCTAGACCGTCGGAAATTCCGACGGCTAAAAGCCGTCGGAAAAAAAGGCAGGACCGTCGGGGAAAGTTCATTTTTTGGTAGTGAATATACATCTTGTGAACCTATAATATACAATTCAAAAATAATTCACAAAACCACAACATATAATACCAACACAATACAACCATAATCCTCCACAACCACTAAGTACCAACAATCCATAATACAAACACAATCCTCCACAACCACTAAGTACTAACAATCCATAATACAAAACACAATCCTTCACAACTTACAAGTACCAACAATCCACCATAACATACAATCAACAACCTACAACCAACGAGCAACAAACCACCACAACCTACAAGCAACAAACCACAATATACTGTCAACCACAGGCCATGATCCACAACCTATGTTCGCTAGCCTCAAGTGCAAGGCTACGATGTAGTAATAATCAATCTTGAGTTCAAGATCGTCCCCAGGAATTATGTAACTAACCCGATTCTATAAATTCTAACAAAGTTAAAATAGAATTCTCAACAATTTAGAAGAAAGCATAAATTGCATTTGAAGAAGAGAATCTCACAATTAAAGTAACTTAGAGCGCTAAGGATCCACTTGTAGTAATTTTAATGTTAATTCATTCACCAAGCACAATCACACAATTGGAATTGAAATCATATTTTTATTCAATCGAAAAATATAACATTCAAAAGCACATAAATAGAACCAAACTCAAATTTAAAACTTTAACTTCTATTTCTATTTCAAGTATAAAGAACTTGAGCTTATGGCGCCACTTTGAAGCATTAACCATATTCTCAGATCATGGCTGATCTAGGGTTTCCACAATCCAATTTTCATAAAATCATAATGATTAATCTCATAAACTCATAGGAAGATCCTATACATGGCATACGAGATCTTAGAATTCTCTAAAACTATCAACTTTATTCAAACTAGAGCTTGAAAAATCCAACTTTAAAAGCTTAAAGTACTTGTATGAACGAATTAAACATTAAAACTAACTACAAACTTCACTTCTTAGCCCTAGCTAAGAGGTCTAGCCAACCATGGACATGATTGAACTAAAAAATAAAAGAAAAATAAGTAAAACATGAAAAACTAGAAGAACTTGGAGTTATAGAAGTCCCCTTTGAATTCCTCCAACTCCATCATGTCTAGAACTCTTCTAAGATGATTTTGAAAGAGGCAGAGATATCCTTTTATAGCAAAAATCACTCACTGACTTTGAATTTGTGTAAGAGTTTCGCACTTGGAGTTGGCTATCGACCGGTTGGTGATGAGCTCCGACCGGTTGGTGCTCAAAATCCCAATGAACATAACAAACTTTTAAATCTCTAGAATCATGATGACCGGTCGGCAACCAGTCGAAAATGACTAAGATCTGTCCAGTGAAGTTTCTTCAAAACTTCGATTTTTATCTTAATTTCAGGCTGGTCAGTCAGGGTGTCTAACCGGTCGATGGCCTCAGTCGACTGGTTAGTGACCGGTCGGTAGCTGCTATTTCTTCTGAATTTTTTTCTTTCTATTTTCTTCCTTTCTTGCTTCTTTCCTCCACCTCTTAGCTCTTCTTCCTTTGTTCTTTTGAATGCTTTAAAAGGTTCTAGTTAACACTAAAATCATGAGGTCTCTCTCTTTCCTTCAAATACAAATATATATAAGTTAGTAACTTTAATGGCTCAATCAAGGTAAATGTGTGATGAATTGGGGTACAGATATGCACAATTCAAAGCTCAACAACTCACAATTCACCATAACCAATACACGAGATGAAATGTAAGAAATGCATAAGTACAAAAATAATAATATAAGAATGTAAAACCAAACCAGAAAGTAATACTCATGTGGGGTACAGATATGCACAATTCAAAGCTCAACAACTCACAATTCACCATAACCAATACACGAGATGAAATGTAAGAAATGCATAAGTACAAAAATAATAATATAAGAATGTAAAACCAAACCAGAAAGTAATACTCATGTTATAAATATGTAACAAATCTAAGAAATACACTAGTGGTAAAAAAAATACCAAATATATAGAAGTTATTTCATAACAAAACTAAACTGCATTTAAGCCACCTAAGAACCTCTCCTATACCTACACTAGCAAACGTCATCCCCTTCGAAGTTTCAGGATCCTACAGCTCCGCACTCATATCAAAATCTCTTTGATGCATATAGTATAATAATTTGGATCCTGGACTTCGGTCTCTACCACCACTCCAATTGCGTAAGTCTTCGTGCACCGTATATTCTTTAGAAGACACTTACTTCCAGTCGCATCCTCAAGAGAGGGATCTAAAGATGATGCTGGTCTCATGCCTTAAAATAAGCTATAAAAATGGATGAATGGTGTGGATAAAACAAATATATCATGGTGGGACCCACAGAGCTTTGACACCAGGTTTTTTTTTCTTTTACATGAATATGTGGATAGCAGTTTCCATAGTGATGGCAGTAATGTACCTAGTATTGGACAGACTACAAAGGCTAACATCAACAATGAAATATCTGTTGGCGCCGCCTAAACTGCTAATAATTGGGAACCTGTGCCAGTTCGGAAGTGGTGGTGAGTTGATCCACATCACCTTATTCAAAATGTCCCAGAAATATGGCGGATTATGACAATGTGGTTATGCTTGAAACAGTTGATTGTCATAAGGAATGGCGAGGGAGTTTGTGAGGTTATTGTAAAAAAGTCCTCCGACTATGCCGCTCGGATGATGTCTTACATATCTAAATATACCACTGTCAACTAGAAGACGCTTGCCGCCTCTGACCATGGCACATACTGGCAATCCCTTCGAAAGGTGTCCATAGCTGTTGTTTGAATCTATCATTCATCTCCATGCAATCTATGTCTCAAGAAAATGAAGCAGTTGCCTTGACACAAACATTCCAAGACCAAGCAATGGTCAGTTGTGGAATCGTCCACCCGTGGATCCACTTTCAATAGAACATAATACGGGTGGTGGCCTGCCTTTGTTTCATCCCTGACTTCAACAATGAGGCATTCAATGTGGACATGGACCGCTTGGTCGATGATGTCATCGCGCTAACCAGTATTGCCCGTCTTAGCAATGCCTTCCCCTTGGTTCGCTACATCTCGATCGGGCCTGTGGCTTCCATTCAAACGTACAACTAAAGCTCATGACGGAATTGTTTCAGTGATACAGCAAAAAATCACTCTCTACTAATCATTGAAATCGCCATTAACCACTTGCTACTTGCACTTCCTCCTCTCTAATGGCTACCCAATGGAAACCATCATCTTTCCCCTATTTGAGATGTTCTTGCTCTCTGTCGATAGAAGATTATCTTTGATCACTTGGGCTCTTGCACTCCTTATAAGAAACCCTAAAATCCAATAGAAGCTCTATAAAGAACTTAGCGGAGGAGATGAAAAGAGAGAGAGGGTGACCTTAGAGCAAGTGAGTAAGTTGTCATATCTGCAAGCTATAGTGAATGAAGTTTTGCGTATGAAAACGATTGTGCCGCTTGCTGGCTGGTGTTTACGTCACCAGCCAACCTGCGTCCCCTGGAGAATGTTGAGTTTTGGGATATACTCGGAATCATCAAGTCAACGACTACCTTTGACTTTATGGTGAAATAGGATGGTTACTCTCATTTTCCCAACACGTTCAGATGTGGTTGCTCACGGCCTTCATAAGGTGTGCCTTTAACAACTTACAATTTTGCATGCAAGTTTATCTGTATGTGAGAATATATGGTTATACTTATTCAACTGTATCATTAATTTTAACTGTTTATCTATTTTTAATTAAAATCTAAACTATAGGGAGTAATTTTCACCCATAAAGTAAGTCTTCCTATTGTTGATTGTTAGGTCAAACCTCCGAATACATCCCCACTTGACTATCAAAACCAACCGTAGAAATATCCTATCACCATCAGAGGAAGAAGTTTAACTGTCCATTCTGTATTTGGACCATCTGATTATCGTAAATAAACTACTGGATCTCCATATCGGTTCATATACATGTTAGATTTAGAATCTAGTTCATTCATTTCATTTATTAACTAAAAATAAACGTAACCTATAGTCATGATCTCAATCTAGGTAAGATTGCATACATGAACTTGTCACTAAAAGCAGGCAGTGTAAATAAAAATAAGTATATGGTTATAACAATAGTCGGGTATATTTTTATGGTTATAACTAAAAGCAGGCAGTATAAGGTATATTTTTAAACTACCAGTTAGTTTTTACATAGGACACTAATACACGTTGTTTTGAAATTCGGCTAGATGTAAGCCATTAAAAAGGCATCTTGATCACCGTTTATAGATTTAGGCCCAAAATTAGTTTGTTGATAGAGCACGATAAATGACGAACTTGTGTCAAATTTTAGCTCATTTGGACGGTAGAATTAAAATTTACGAACAACAGAAGTCATAACAATATAAAAGGGCAGTAATTATCAAATGCCATGTATATACAACCGCACATTTATTTCAATTTCTCAGGGAAAGTTTTCAATGGTGTATAGTTTCTAGCTGTAGTGTGGGCCGCCTAATCACTAGATCTACCTCATTTTTTATCCCATACCTTAACATGGTCTTGTAAAACTAATGAACGGAGCTTATCTCTCCACAACTAGCTCCAATTAGGCTCATAGGCCTAAAGACATTTTAATGGTTGTTGGGTAATTATAAAAGAGAGAACCACACATGCATCCATACATACAACATCACATCTAACACACCATATCTCACAACCGGTAACCTGTTTTTAAAACCAACTACACAATTATTTCCCCATGACTCAATAAACACTATGAGCTAGCCTTTCTGTTTATAAGTTCTCTCGACCATCTATCCTAACGATAAACCCCTATGATCATCCATGGAAAAACACTTAAAATGAACCTTTCTTTCACCAATTCAAACCATTTAGGCAAGGTCACCTAAACACAAATAATGTGTGTGGTATGCATCACCTCTCTTGACCTCCTTACACGTGTGTAGTGACTTCGAACAACAACATGATACATTAATGTTTTCTTTAAAAGAGAGCTTAAGAAAAAGTGAAACACATCATGGGCACTAGTGTAAGACACTGGGAAGTGTCAATGGTAGGCACATCTTCTACCATTTCCTGTCATATGGCCCACCTGAGTATTAGATCTACTTTTTTTTTTTTTTACTCATGCCCTAACATGATCTGACTAATCAGATGGATGAAACGGATATCTCACAAACATCATAGTAGACCCCACTAGAGTCGGCAGTGATTCGCATCTGGAATTAGTCGAGTTCCAACCTGAAACCGAAACCATGTTCCCAACCCAAGCAAGTTTCGTTTCCAAAACAAAAACTCTTCCAGATTTCCTATCCTAATTATAATTGAATTCTTCTCAAAATCCATATGGAAACCTCTGCCATACGTCGTTAAGTGGGTCATCTTAGCTATCTATAACCACCATTCTTTAGATAAATTCGAACTTTAGATGGGCCACTTTGAAATAAAATATTATCTTTTTTTGTGCTCATGGCCAAACATGATTTGATAAAAATGATGGTCGGGGTGGATTTTTAACGGTGGACCCCAATTGATAAGTTCTCTCGACCATCTATTCTAACGATAAACCCCTATGATCATCCATGGAAAAACACTTAAAATGAACCTTTCTTTCACCAATTCAAACCATTTAGGCAAGGTCACCTAAACACAAATAATGTGTGCGGTATGCATCACCTCTCTTGACCTCCTTACACGTGTGTAGTGACTTCGAACAACAACATGATACATTAATGTTTTCTTTAAAAGAGAGCTTAAGAAAAAGTGAAACACATCATGGGCACTAGTGTAAGACACTGGGAAGTGTCAATGGTAGGCACCTCTTCTACCATTTCCTGTCATATGGCCCACCTGAGTATTAGATCTGCCTTTTTTTTTACTCATGCCCTAACATGATCTGACTAATCAGATGGATGAAACGGATATCTCACAAACATCATAATAGACCCCACTAGAGTCGGCAGTGATTCGCATCTGGAATTAGCCGAGTTCCAACCTGAAACCGAAACCATGTTCCCAACCCAAGCAAGTTTCGTTTCCAAAACAAAAACTCTTCCAGATTTCCTATCCTAATTATAATTGAATTCTTCTCAAAATCCATATGGAAACCTCTGCCATAAGTCGTTAAGTGGGTCATCTTAGCTATCTATAACCACCATTCTTTAGATAAATTCGAACTTTAGATGGGCCACTTTGAAATAAAATATGATCTATTTTTGTGCTCATGGCCAAACATGATTTGATAAAAATGATGGTCGGGGTGGATTTTTAATGGTGGACCCCATCCATTATAAAACAAATCAAACAATGTTTCTAACCTAGGTTACCATGTGGTGAACGTTTGAATGGGAGAGTTCTTCTCCATATTTCTTATTTAAATAGGAAATTTGAATCCCACAGATACAAAGGAATATTATGGAATGATCTAGAATGTTTATATTAGGAATATTAACCCCTAACCCTCGGAATGGATGGGATTAGATTGAATTGTTTAAATTTCAAAAGGAAAGAGAATCGGTAAATCTCACTTATCTCCCTCTTTCTGGACGTCACCACCTTCTTAAGAAAGGAGCGAGAGAAGGAGAGCCCTACTTAGACTCAAGGAGACTAACAAAAGAAAGAATTGTAGAGAGAGAGAGAGAGAGAGAGAGAGAGAGAAGAAAAAAAAGAAGAAGAAGAAAAGGGAGAGGAGAACTTTAGGGTTCAGATTCGATAAGACATTAATCCCCTCGTGTTATTCTTTTGTGCATTTGATTCTTCTTAGTCCATTTATGCTATGGATAGTTTGGATTGGCCACACTTCATTGCATAGATTTGTGGTGGATTCAGACTTAAGAAAGTAGTTAAGAGTTCAGATCTAGGCAGAATGTCTTAATTTAAAAACCAATTGTCCAGTGATCTAAGATCATATCCACCAGGATCATTAGATATCGAGAGTCAAAAGGTGTAAGGACCCACAATCTTAGATTGATCTGAGATTTAAGATGCCGTATTTAAGATCCTACCCTAGACCATCAGGTGAATCAGATCTGTGTTATACGATCTGGATAGTTGGGTGAATGTAAAGAAAAATCCAAAGGTTCGGCAGAGATTTGATCATCTAGTGGGCCACTAAGATCGTTGGTTAGATAGATGTTTATCATGTAAATCAGAATGGATATGGACATTAGATGGTCCAGATCTAATTAATGATCCATTATTCGTTACTTAATTTGATCAGGAGGGAATAAATGAATTGTCTACATCCGAACCATGTGATTAAGGAATCCATGAAAACTAAAGAAACAAAGAAAATCTCTAAATGTGAAAAATAGAACTAAGTTAAGAATCTGAAAGTCACAGTCTTCTACTAGTCAACTCGTTGGTTTGACCAATCGAAATGGTAAAAAATGGTCTAAAGACTTAAAATAGAATTCAGACTCGTTTCAATCGATCAACCGGGTGTTTCGACTGATCGAGATTGATGTTCAACTGGTTGATAAGACCTTTCGATTGATCGAACAAGGTAAAAATTGTCCAGTAACTTAATTGGATTTTATGGACATCTTCGATCAATCGATCGTGGATTTCAACCGATCAAAGTTGAGGCTTGACCTGTCGTTAGATTGATCGACCGGTCTAGCTAACATAAAAACTTGATTTTTCATATGTTTTCTTTTAAACCTTAAATTATATAATTAGAAAATACTTCTATAAGTTTAAGAAAATGAGTTGTTCAATCAAGGAAATGAGTTATTCAATCAAGGATGGATTGACTATATTAATCACAATTAAATGGGAGTATGATTGAATGATGGTAAAGATTTAGGAATTTACTAGTAGGTTGGATTTGGGGCACGTTTGGGATACACAACACCCAGTCAATTAAGGTGAGTGATCCCAACATGTTTCCTCTCCATTTTGGTTAAAATAGATTGTGTAATTTCTGTATATGATTGTTGATGAATGAATGTATGATTAATTATGAATTACATGCCTAAATTCTGATATGCAATGGTTGTGAAATACATGAGCATTGAACAACATGAGTATCGACATGAATTGATTATCACAAATACGTATCTTGGAAATGAAGGAAAAGAAAAGTTTACCCTCTCATATGGAGAGACGAGCCTATCTTATGATACATTAACATGTGCATTACATGCACCTCATTCTCATGCATAGTACTGATGAATACCTGGACGATCCCACTGGATGACCTGTAAGTACTTACAGTACTGGGTAACCTAGGGACCATCTTGCATGCCTACAATGTATAGATGCCTACCAAACAGGTGGATGCCCACCCTAGGAAGGGGGATGCAGGTTGATGGAATTGTTAAGGGAGGGCGAGGAGCACGCTATTCTTGCCTTTGGTGGAGAAGTTCTAAAATTGGGTGGCAGGTTAGAAGAGTAGAGTGATTGCCCAATCAGGAAGATTGGTGTTGATAAATCACGTGTTGATGAGCAGCATCCCGACTCACACGATGGCCGCTTTGGAGATTCCTTCAAGCATTCTTCAACTTCTGGACAAAATTATCGCAGATTTTTTTTCTACGGGTGGAAAGAAGGGAAGAGGAGATGTCACTGGATCAGCTGGAAGAGTCTGTTGGTGCCGAAATTAAAAGGGGGTTTGGGTATCAAACAGCTCAAAGATATAATGAAGTGCTTCAGGATCAAGATGGTGTGGGCGGTTAAAGACGAATCCAACAAGAGTGCCTGATCTACTTTCATGTGTTAGAAATACAGTAGAGACATAGCCACTTCTGGGTCAAGCCCTTCTAGGCCTCTCTTCTCCCCTCAATGGTCTAATATTAGGAAGCTCTTCCATGTGATAGATGCTAACTCGAGATGCGCTAATAGGTGATGGTCGATTAGATTTTTGGGATATCGATTGGTCAGGTTTTGGCCCGCTGTCATCTTAGAGGCTTACGTACGGACACCCTGGAAAGCCTCTCTGGGATTTTGGTGAGTAATATGCTAGGCCCTGCTGGTTTTTTGCAAAGGGAGCGGCTCACGACAGTTCTCCCACAGTTGGTGATTGATCATATCTCCGATGAGGGGTTGTCTACAAGTTTTGGAGAAGACAAGCGGATTTGGATTGGTTCAGCGATTGGTAAGCTTACCGTCAGCTCGACATGGAAGATTTGTCATCCAACAAGGGAAAGAAAATCTTGGGCTTATTGGGTTTGGCATGCCAAGTTGCCGCCTAGGATCGCTCTATTCTCTTGGAAGGTGCTGAACAGGGCAGTCCCAGTTGATCAGAGACTACAGAAGAAGGGTATCCCCCTAGCGTCTAGATGAAGTTGTTGTGACATGCAAATGGGGTCCACTCCGCAAGAAGAAATGCTGGATCACTTATTTTCAGCTAGCGTGCTGGCCTCCCAGGTATGGAACCATTTTGGCATGTTGTTTGGAATTCCGAATAAGGCAGGCCACCAAACCATTTTGGGGAGGACCAAACGGTGGTGGACAGCTACTCCCAATCATGAATGCATTTCTATTCTTCGGGGAATCTGCCCCCGTTTGATTCTTTGAGAAGTGTGGGCTGAACAGAATAGGAGTCAGTTTGAGGGGAGACAAGTGAAGGCGTTTAGTGTGATTGCTATAATATATTATTGGATGAAGGCCATTGGGGGTAGTCTACCCAATGCTAAAAGAGCTAGGAGGGCAAGCCAGATGTTTCTTCAGGTCTTTGGGATTAGTCCAAGCTATCCAACGCCCTAAAAATGGCAGTTGTTAAATGGAGGCGACCTAGCAAGGGCTGGGTGAAGATTAACGTTGATGGATCCTCCTAGGGTAATTTGAGGCCATCGGGGGGAGGGGGTGTTTGTAGAGATCATGATGGGAATTTTATGTTCGCTTTCTCTTCAGAGTACGGCTTCAGTTCCAACAATTGGGCCGAAGTTAAGGCTTTAGTGGGCTGGTTATTTGCGGGGATCGGGGCACTCGAAAGTAGAAGTGGAGTGTGATTCGAAGTTGGTAGTTGATATGCTAAACAGTAGGTCTCCGTCCATGTGGAGGATGTGGTATTGGTGGAGCTAGGTGGAATCATTAAGGCGTCGATTCGATGTGAAAAATGTCGGGGTTCTGAGAGAGGTTAACTAGGTGGCAAACAATTTGGCAAGGTGGGGTAGCGACTCCCAGGCCAAGCGTTTTATCCTATCCTTGGCAGATCTTCCGTTTCAAATCTAATGAAACATTTTGTTGGATAAAGCTAGACTAGGTAATCTAAGTGATCCAAGGGGTATTCAAGGGTGTTAGTAGGTACATAATAGGAGGGTTGCCCCGGTTCTTTTGTGGTGGTGACCCAACCTGAATGTAGTTAGTCTGTTCTATTTGTTGTTGATTAAATAAATTGGTAGTTAAAAACAAAAAAAAAAAAGTTGGATGTATTGAATGTTTGTGACAAATGTTATGTGATGCTGATGAGAACTTAGTATAAATACAATGTTGAGCCTGCAATTAACTGTGTGACAAGTGGTTAAGATACTCTTGGAGTACAAGTCATACACATACACCGTGACTTAGGCCTAAGGGTGCACGCTCTATGTCTGTCTGAACTGCCGGTGTGATAACACCCCACCCCTTAACCTATCACATCAAGTAGCTTGTCATGCATGAGAAAATGTAACGTTAGAAAGGAGCGAGCAAGGATCGATGTACAGTCTGCGTGCAAGCATGATCCGTCTGACCGGTCCTGACTTTCTCAGGCACAGAAACGATAGGTGAACTCACAATTGAAGAACCACGTGCTTCATGGCACGTGTGGAAGACTAATGTTAGAAACCCGATAATCACGAGAATGGACATAGCAATCAACGGCTCGATCCCTAACAACATTGTACTGTCTTGTTTGAGTTTCAACAACATTGTTATCCTTGGTATCTGTTTTTGTCGTCTATTAGATTGACTTTGGAAGAAGATTTATTCCGTAATCTACAGTGCGTGTTTGCTACAATTTATAATTTGAGGCAACTTGTCCACTGTACGCGTGGCATAAGCAGCACCCATAGATGATGATCCTAACTTTGGAATCCATTATTTTGATCATAGTAACTTCCTGATTAGTGATGACCAAACAGATCTTTGAAAAGAAAAAGTTCAGCAGTCAGGATTTACTGGGATAAATCAGACGATTTAGATCATCTGTCCCACACAATTGGACAACGATTTGGGCATTAGGTAGACATGCATATGTAAAAAAAACTCACGAATGATCAGTTATCTCAACTGAATGAACTGTGGCAAACGCACATTGGAGTGTAAGGAGAGAGGGTTAGGACAGGCTAGGAAAACAATGAAGCCAATATCCACTTCACTTTCAACGCCAACTAAAATTAAGAAATGTTGGTGGACAAGTTGCCTCAACTAAAATTCCGAGAGGAATTAGAATTTCGAAACTCCAAACACATTAAAACAAATCCACCATCTTGAAATCCTCATCAACTGCCTATTTAAGAACTTCAACTGCATTCCATATTCATCATCAACTACAAGATGAAGATTGCACCCTTCACATTGTTGCTGCTCTTCAGCTGCTTCTTAGCTTGGCCCACCACCAATCACGCCAATCAGATCACCAGTTTAAATAGGTTGATCAAATCACTCAAGTCATCCCACCCTCCACAGGTGGAATCATGGGCCCCAATAAATGCGAGCAAGGCCTATTCACCCATTTACATTGGTCCACAGGATGGATTGATGGCGTTGGACAAGATTGATGCATTGCCCGGACAACCAAATGGAGTGAACGTCAATCAGTACGTGGGATATGTAACAGTGGATCCTAAGAATGGAAGGGCGCTCTTCTATTATTTCACCGAGTCTTCGGAAGATCCTTCAACCAAACCTCTGGTCTTATGGCTCAATGGAGGTAATGGAAAACCATCACCACCACTACCATCATCATCTATATCATCATGCTCATGAATATTTTCTATGTTCTCATCATCACTTGGCCATGTTATCATTGCAATTTTTTTATATATTTTTTTTAAAGCAGAACTTATATTCAAAATGAGGAGAAATACAGACATTTGGGCTGAGGCCCACCAAAAAAACCAGGCCCAGCCTATCGTCTAGACCCTGAACAAAGTCGCCCCTCAGTCGCCAACCATTTTTTTTTTTTTTTTTTTACATGACAGTGTACCCCTTTTTTTCTTAAAACCATACCCAGAATATCAGACTATCGTTATGTATTATCCATCCCCCAGGCAAGGCGATACTGCCCAATGACGAACTGCTGCCGAACTAGACAATACTAACACCTGCACCAAATCAGCAGCGCAATGGGGCACCTCACAGCCACCAGCAAGCTTTAATCAAAGGCCTTGGCCTCCCTAATACTTTCCAGTCCCACCCGGTCCAGCAGCACCTTGCCACGGATTGTAGGGGGCAGATCATAAGTGGATTCAAACACTTTATTAGTTTAGGTTTCACTTCCCAACTGGGCAAGCTCGTCAGCCACACCGTTGGCTTCCCTATGGATGTGTATCTGAGCTCCTCTTGAGGGCTGCCACACAAGCCCACGATTACCACATTATCCAGCTGGATGGTTTGGCCCTGTTAAGGATATCGACGGCTGCCTTCGAAGTCGCTTTCTCATTGATTTTGGTTATACCCTGTCCACACACTGTGCCAGCCCATCCACATTGGCATGGGCTTCCTGCTGAATTAATGCACTTTGAGATACATGTATGTGCTCCAATACATGTACATGTACTTTAAGTTGAGATACATGTATGTGCTCCAATACATGTATATGTACTTAATGAGATACAAGTATTTGTTCCAATACATGTACCTTTTTGGAATACATGTATTTATTCCAATACATGCATGTATTCGTGCTTATAATTAGCTACCGATCCACGCCCATGCCCAACCTAGCCTTCTAACCATGAACTGAGACCAGTGGGTCGAATAAGTGAGGTCCGCCAGGCCTAACTGTCAGTTTTTTTTCAGCGAACTCATGTCATTGCCCAACTGGTGGTCCATTAGGTTGAGCCATGATTGGCACCATTGGCAACCTAACCGTGGAGTTTTTCCCCATCAATATCATCAAAGCCATGAACATCATCATCAAAGGTTGACATGGCAGCATCTCATGATCATTGGCATATGTGTGATATCTTATGATCCTTTGGTGACCATGATGAAGTTGGGATGTGCAGGTCCTGGATGCTCCTCACTACTTGGAGCCATGATGGAACAAGGCCCCTTCAGAATAAACCCCGATGGGAGAACTCTCTTCGAAAATGACTATTCATGGAATAATGGTGAGTGAATCTAGACTTGATAAAACTTAAAAAAAAATCAATAACTAATGAATTGAATCATTGACGAAGAGCTATTAATTGTCACCTCAATAATCAATCATTATTACTTCAACAATGGCAGCGGCGAACGTGATCTTCCTAGAGTCGCCTGCTGGCGTAGGTTTCTCATATTCAAATACGACCTCAGATTACGATCTAAGCAGAGACAATAGAACAGCCGATGATGCCTATACATTTCTTGTAAACTGGCTGGAGAGATTTCCTCAGTACAAAACACGCGATTTCTTCATCACCGGAGAGAGTTACGCGGGCCATTATGTGCCTCAATTGGCCTACACCATCCTCATCAACAACAAAAACACCAACCAGACGATCATCAACCTTAAGGGCATCGCTGTAAGTCTTCTATATATTTCTGCTCACTCCCATTCATCAGGTGGGCTCCACCACGTATGTCCTGTGGCCCAGAGTCAGGTAGGTCACTTGTGTACATGGAATGTGGACCACTACTCGGTCCTTATTAACCGATCATTTCTTTTCATTCGCTTTCATCCAGGCTAAGGAACATATGCAATGGGCCCGCATGATGAATGGTCCATATCTTGCCCCCATGTACCGCATTGGCATGGTTGAGGAAGTGATCACTGATGGTATTTCTTCTATAGGAAGACATTATTATCCTTTTCAACATGAATGGTGCGTTTGGTTGCACCAAATATCATGACATGATATTTAATATCATAATATTTCTCTCCCTCTCTCTTTTTTCTACACCCACGTACTCACACCACGGAATGAATGGGCCCACATGATGAATGGTCCATATCTTGCCCCCATGTACCGCATTGGCATGGTTGAGGAAGTGATCACTGATGGTATTTCTTCTATAGGAAGACATTATTATCCTTTTGCAACATGAATAGTGCGTTTGGTTGCACCAAATATCATGACATGATATTTAATATCATAATATTTCTCTCCCTCTCTCTTTTTTCTACACCCACGTACTCACACCACGGAATGGGTACCTCGGGTTGAAACTCTTGTGAGTCTGTCTACCAACAAGGCATGAGTAAGGACCCTAATAT
The DNA here is from genome assembly GCA_003013855.2 of Liriodendron chinense. Lineage (NCBI taxonomy): Eukaryota > Viridiplantae > Streptophyta > Magnoliopsida > Magnoliales > Magnoliaceae > Liriodendron > Liriodendron chinense. The sequence goes on from ML058554.1 coordinate 298,515, forward strand.
TTCATAATTAATCAGTCTAATATGTCGTAAAGTATCATGATATTTGGTGCAACCAAATGTACCCCAAATGTCAGATATTTTTTTCATAAAAGATAAAGAAAAAGAAATCTTCATAACTGTATTGATGGCCTATGAACGTCTTTCAGGTTGGTAATGCATGGGTTGACTACGACACCAATGTAATGGGGACGTTTGATTACCTTTGGACTCACGCCTTAAACTCAGATGAAGCCAATGAGCTGATCCATGCGAAATGCGACTTCTCCAACTACACCGACGAATGCGGGCAAGCCCTGAATAATGCCTCCCAAGAAATCGGGACTATCGATGTCTACAACATATATGCTCCGCTTTGCGATGACACCAAAAACCAAACAACTGGTTCAGCCGGTTCGGTAAGATTGTATTTCTTGGGTTATTCTAACATGAACATAGGGGCGTTGTGGTCTTGATCATGCATGCTGGATTTGATTGAACCAGATTACGAACTTTGATCCCTGCTCGGGAGACTGTCGAATCTTATATGAATGTCGCCGAGGTGCAAAAGGCTATTCATGCAAACGTTACTGGGTTGAACTATGAATGGAGTGCTTGCAGGTACCTACTATCACCGTTTTTTGTAAGAGGATTGCGTATTGATTAAACTCTGTGGAGCCCACCGTGATTTAGTTATTTTATCCACTCCGTCCATTCATTTTAATAGCCCAAAAGTGAAGCATATAAAAAGCTCAAGTGGACCACACCACAGGAAACAGTGTGAATTGAACCTCATTGAAAATTTCTTGGAGATGACAGAAGTTTTGGATCAAGCTGATATTTGTGCTTTCCATTCATCCATGTCTTTTTAATCATATGAACAGGTTGGATGATAAATGAACATCACTGTGGGCCCAAGGAAGGTTTCAACGGTGGAAATCATTATTCCCACTGTTTCCTGTGGTATGGTCAACTCGTGATTTGGATATGCATCAATTTTGGGCCTAGCCCCTGAAATGAGTGAGAAAAACGAATGGACGGTGTGGATAAATGACATAGCACATAAAGTCAAATTTTTTTTCTTTATTTTATCCTCTCTTTCTTTCCCTGGGAAAGCAATACAATGAAAGAAGAAACAAGTGTTTGGAGACGGAGGAGAGAGGATTTAACATTTCTCCCAAGTTACTGACTACTTTCTCTTTTCATTTTTTTTTTTCTAACCTTGTGTTTATATGATGAAGCTCCTTGTTGAAGTGGAATGATGGCCCATTGACCATTATACCCACCATGCAGCAACTCATTGCCAGTGGCATAAGCGTCTGGATGTACAGGCATGTTTCCTCACCTAACAAATTCGGTCTCCCCTATAACATTTCATTTCAGAATGGTAGGTTACAAGGCCACTGTTTTCTTTTCTTTTCATTTTCGTTTTCGTTTTCAATTTTTTTTTTTTTAAATTTTGCAGTGGGGACATGGACGCTGTATGTCCTGTTACAGCGACCAGATACTTTATAAACAAGCTTGGACTAGCTGTGGACACTCCCTGGCGCCCTTGGTACTCCAACAATGAGGTAATTCGTTGGACCTGGGCACACGCATATATTGAGTAATTTGGTCACACCTAACACTTGGCAGGTGGGACGGTAAATCCAAATCATCTACACTGTGGATCTTGTCCATGAATTGCACATGATTCAAAATCACACAGAGGGAACAATCCCATCCATGCAGACTACGTCCTTCAGAAAGATGGCCAAATGATGGTTAGGATCATCTGTTCGGTTACGTGATTTTTTATCAAGGGTCATTTATGGACAAGACCCAGTAGATGGATGGTCCAGATCCACCTTCCATAGGCGCAGTGGCACCTTTAGGCTTCCTAGCTAGCCTTGTCTAAGGACACCCAAATAGGAATAAGGAATATGATGATGATTGATGGATGAATGTATGGCAGGTGGGAGGATATGTGGAGGGGTACGAAGGATTGGCACTGGTGACCGTAAGGGGAGCCGGGCACTTGGTTCCAAGCTACCAGTCTCAAAGATCACTGACCATGATCTCATCCTTCCTTCAAGGGGTTCTTCCTCCTTCAGCATGAGTGTCTGAAAGCTTATGTATCACCTGATTTTCTTCTTCTCTTAATAATGTTCTTATATTTCCTTGTCATGGAAGGTTCTCTTTTTAAGTCAATAAATTTTCAGGTGGTGTGCTCCCAACTCTTATTTAAAAAAAAAAAAAAAAAAAAAAATCATTTAAGAATCTCTTTTTTGTCCCATAACATTCTTCTTAAGTATGCTTTAGACGTTTTGGTATTTTTATTGGATGGTAAACAAAGGCCCAAGGCTAAATCAGGCAACCGCACCCTCAGTCAGGTCCAGCAAATCATCAATTGTACACGTGGCATAGCCGCAAGCTCGGATCATCCAAATGCTCACTGTGGACGGCCCTTGAATCGTGCAGACTGGATAACCTTAGATTTCTATTAAAGTGACCAATGAAAGAACGGTTAAATAGAAATTTTCTTAAGTTGAAATTTAATGGGTGAAATCAGATGCCAAAGACTCCAGATTGTCGACTTAATATGAAGGTCATAGTACGTGTCACAATTTGGACGGTCAGAAAATCAGTTTTGGATGAGTTAACAGATCCCAGATTGTCTACTTAATATGAATGTCAGAGTATGTGTCACAATATGGACGGTTGAAAATTCAGTTTTAGATGAGTTAACGGATCCCAGATTGTCGACTTAATATGAATGTCAGAGTATGTGTCACAGTTTGGACGGTCGAAAAATCAGTTTTGGATGAGTTAACGGATCCCTGCAGATTGTCCACTTAACATGAATGTCAGAGTATGTATCACAATTTGGACGGTAAAAAAATCAATTTTGGATGAGTTAAGGGACCCAGCGACATCCAGATTGCCGGCACCACCCAGTCTACAAACCAGTGTGTCTAATATAACTTAACAAATCAAATTAACCATAAGAACCTATGATTGTCGCACTTTGGCAATAGTATCCCAGTTGTCCAATTCCGTGATTTGGCCCACCTTGGCAACGTTTAGCCAGTGGAGAAAGTTCTAGGTTGGCTTCTCAATCAAGGGACTTACAGGACGAGGCCGGACCTTGGTTGGTGCTCGCTCAATGTCGACGGCTCTGCTAAAGGGAACCCAGGTCAACCAGGCGAGGGAGGGATCTGCCGCAATAGCAACGGTGCTTTTATGTTCGCCTTCTCTTCTAGTTACGGGTCCAGGGTCAAACAACATGGCCGAAATTAAGGCAGTAGCCAAGGGGCTGGCGTTTTGCGTGGATACGGGCCTCTCCAAAGTGGCAGTGTTGACGGATTCAAAGGTGGTAGTCGGGCTCCTCTCCAAGTCCAAACCCTCCTCTTGGCCCATGTGGTATTGGCATGCCCAGATTACCACGCTTATGAGTAAGGCAGAGATAAAAATTACTCACACCCCTTCTGATTTTGTTGTATGCACCCTTTGAGCCTTGTGTCTCTAAAATAAAACTCAGTTTAAAAAAAAAAAAAAAAAGACTTATACAGTGGGAAAAGCAAAGATTCCCACGGACACGAATTGGGTACTAGCTCCACTGGGACCAAGATAGAGACAGACGGTCATGTCAGGGCTATGTGGGGCCCTGTGATGTATATGTTTTATTTACATCATTCATATTTGTCGACGGATCATTTTAAAGCATGAGCCTAAAAAGTGTAGATAAGAGGCTCAAGTGGACCACAACAAAAGCAGTGGGGATTGAACTCCTATCATTGAAAACTTTTTGAACCCACTGTTATTTTTATTTTACTATCCAACCAGTTCATAAGGTCACATAGACTAGGATGCCCGAAGGAAAACATAAATATCAGATTGATCCAAAACTTCTGCTTTTCCTGACAAGTTTTCAACCGTAGGCTTTCAATCCCCACTGCTTCATGTTGTGTGGTCCACTTGAGCCTTTACTCTTGTCTCTTTTTGAGTTCATGTCCTAAAATAATCTATCAAACTAGATGTATGACATGGATAAAACATATACATTATAGTGGGCCCTACAGTGCCCCTGACAGGATCCATCTATAGGCCATTATATTTTATACAGATCCTCATGTCATTATGCATCATATAGACTGGATGTATTGCCACTTGTTATAATTTAAGTGTGTTGGGACAAACACAATTGTAGGATTTGGAGATTTCTTCGCAGGAGGCGACTAATTGCCTGCAAGGCCAAGCTCTATGACCGCCCATACTGATGTTTGTGTATCCATTTCACCAGATCATTTTAAGACATACGCGTACATGAGGGAGATCCAAAGCTCAATTGACTTCTTTTTTTTTCTTTCTTTAATTGAATGCCCATTAATAGTCAAATGTAGGGCTGCAAAGGCTTTGAATTAGGATGATATTTTTGTTTTCCCTTTATCCAAATGAGAATTATTTAACCAAGGCATTTGGTGGTATGTAAACATCACGGGAGGCCCATGAAGATTTTAACAATACGAATTTCCATCCACACTCTTTCATATGGTGTGGCCTAGCTGCTTTAGATTTGGAAACATGAGCTCATGTCATATAATGAGTTGTGCCATAGATGAACGGATGGATACAAAATGAACGTCACTAAGGTCCCCTGGATAATTCAGATTGTGTCCAGCAGGGCACGAGACCTATCCATGTAGCCTATATCAAATGTAATATAAGCATTTGTTGGGAGGACACATTGCCTGGAGACCAAGCTCTGTGGGGGATAGAACATCGTATATATTTTTGTCCGGGCTGTTGTCATCCACAGTCACCTCATCTTAGGGTATAAATCCAAAACTCTAAGCCAATCCAAAGCTAAAGTGGACTACACACTGTTGAAAACTTCCTACCTCAGCATGATGTTTATTTGTCATCCAACCTATTTATAAGGTCACACAGACATAAATGAAGGGAAAACTCAAATATCAGCTTGATCCAAAACTTTTGTGACTCCTAAAAAGTTTTCAATGGCGGGTATTCAATTCCCGCTGTTTCTTGTGGTGCAGTCCACTTGAGCTTTGAATCTACCTCATTTTTGGGCTCATGCCCTAAAATGAGTCGGCAAAAGCGATGGATAGCTTGGATATATAAAATACATAGATCACAATGGGCTGCATGTAACTTGGTCTCCAGTTATTTCTGCTAGGTAATTGAAAAAAAATAATTTCAACAAAAAAAAAAAAAAAAAAGAGAAATGGTCTCCGGGCAACCGCTGTCCGAAGAAAAAGGGATTTTCCCTGCACTGCCTGTCTTTTCAGCTATGGATCGAAAATGGAAGCTTTTAAAATATTTCCCAAGACCTGCCTACCTATTTCCTATAAATCTTGCAGCTTCTTACACTAACGGAAAGGAGCCATTAATTACAGAAATATGAGTTTTAGCCCTGGTTCACAGCATATATTACTGTTCCACTCTTTTCCCAGTTTTACACTTGCCAAATGACGGCGCTTCCCTTTTTGCACCAATGTTCGTCAATTGTATGAACCGTCATGGCATGACGACGCGTGCGGCAAAGTAGGTTCCACAGTTCGTCTTGCATGAAGACAGGTGTGGTCCATCGCTAGTTGCATCTACATCTCTTTTAAACTAACATCCACTGTCCACTTGGCAAGGATGCATTGGGATTATCAAAATCACACTCATCACACGCATCCATTACTCTAAAAAAAACTATACAGGAGAGCCCAGAAACGGGCAGACCACGATCACAAAATAAAACGACCAACATCACAAAATAAAACCACCGAAAGCCCTAAAAATCATTCATCTAGACTTTACTTTAGCTGATTAGTGTATGCGAACAGACGGACAAGATTGACTTACTAAGTTCATCCATGCTAATACCATGATTCATAAGGACTCAGATTGCATAGTCTACTATATGGACGCAGCAAAGTTACGTAGGCCTCGTGTTCGGGCCGTGTTATGTTTGGGTTTAGGCCGAGTCGGGTCCCGGCCAGGTCGTGTTCCAAAAAAAAAAAAACCTAGGCCTCATCATGATGTATGTGTTATATTCACACTGTCCATCCATTTTTCGATACCGTTCCATGGCTTGAACGAAAAGTGAGGTAGATGCAAAGTTCAAGTGGACCACACCACGAAAATCATTGGGACAATGATGCCCACCATGGAAACCTTAAGGCTCACCATGATGTTTATCTGCAATCCAACCTTTTCATAAGGTCCCACTGATCTGGATGAAGGGAAAAGACAAATATCAGCTGATCCAAAACTTCAGCAGCTCACAAGAAATTTTCAATAGTAAGCATTCAATCACATTGTTTCCAATGGTGTGTTCCACTTGTGCTTTGGATCTGCTTATTTTTTAACTCATGCCCTAAAATAATTTAGCAAAATTGATGGACTGTGTGGATATATGTGAGGCCCACAGAACTTTGCCGTGTCAGTTCTATGCTAGCCTTTAAGGCATGAGCCCAAAAATGAAGCCGACTAAATCTCAAGGGACCACACCACAGGAAACAGTGGCAATTGAACGCCCACTAATGCTTATTTTCCATCCAACCTATTGATAAGGTAACGAAGACCTAAATGAAGGAGAAGAAATAAATAACAGCTTGATCCAAAATTTCTGTGCCACACAAGAAGTTTTTACACTACGTGAAAAAAAAAGTAAATTTCAACGGTTCTGGACCGTCAAGTTGTTGTAAATTCGACGGTTCATCTCGTAAAAAAAAAAAAAAAAAAGCAGTCATGATAGGACAGTCGAAAGTGAAATTCGACGGTCCCCAAATGTCGGAAAATATTCGACAGTCCAAGACAGTCAACCAAGTTTTGACAATCCATACCAATCGAATAGTGTAGAAAATCAACCTTGGGGGACCGTTGATTGTTTACACAAATCGACGATTAAAAGCAGTCGAATATTTATCGACAATCCACACCCACCATTTTGATAGGAATATTCAATTGTTATGAAATGTAGAAAAATTATCGATCGTCCAAACCCAACGTTCCTATTGAAAATTACAGGAATCTTTTACTGTTATGAACTGTCATAAATATTTCAACAGTCCAAACTCGCCATTCTGGATGAAAAATATAGGAATTTTCGACTACTATAAACCATTGAAAATAATTTGGCAGTCCAAATCTGCCATTTTGGATGAAAATTATAAGAAAGTTCAAGAATCCTAGACAGTTGATAAGTATAAAAGACGGGCCTAAACCATCAAATTGTAGGTTGCACGGAAGAAAAAAAAATAACCTACATTTTGTGGGGGTTATGCCCCAATACACCATGTAAACTTGTATATCCATAAATAATTTACAAAACCATAATACAACCATAACATTTACCAACACAATGCAACTACACTCCACAAACACAATACTTTTTTTAAGCCACTTTTTTTCCATTCACTATTTTTTTTTCTACATTCGAACAGTTGAGGCACCAAAAAAAAAAAAAAACCGCCACAAACCCCTATAATATACTGAACAAAAATAAACCACAACCAAAATATAGAAACACAAAAACAAAGAGGGTGCACCCATGCGGACCTCAATCCTCCCTAACACAACCCAAGCTCATACGGTTAAGAAGAAGGGTTCCACAGACTGATCTAGAAAGCTCGCTAATATTTTGAAAGGCCCTCCTACATTGAGTCTCACTCTCCAACCAGCCCAAACCATCGACAACTCCATTAACCTCTCTAAGAGCATAAGAGATGTTAACTTCCACCCTTTTTGAGAGAGAGAGAGAGAGAGAGAGAGAGAGAGGCAACCTAGGTCTACCAATACCACGAACATCAATTGGTTGGAATGCTCTTATTCAAGAAACACAATACATAACCAACACAATACAACTACTCCACAAACACAATCCTCCATCAAAAAATACAACCACAATACATAACACAATACAACTACAATCCTCCACAACCAGAATACAACTACAATCCTCCACAACCACAATTCTCCACAACCACAAGTACCAACAATCCACAATCACAATCTTGTAAGCCTGTAATATACATCTTGTGAACCTGTAATATACAATTCATAAATAATTCATAAAACCACAACATATAGTACCAACACAATACAACCACAATCCTCCACAAGCACCAAGTACCAACAACCCATAATACAAACACGTATAATCCTCCACAACTCAGAAGTACCAACAACCCACCATAACATACAATCAACAACCCACAACCTACAAGCAACAACCCTCAATATACCATCAACCACAGGCCATAATCCACAACCTATGTTCGCTAGCCCCAAGTGCAAGGCTGCGATGTAGTAATAATCGATCGTGAGACCAAGATCGTCCTCAGGGATTATGTAACTAACCTGATTCTATAAATTCTAACAAAGTTAAACTAGGATTCTCAACAATTTAGAAGAAAGCATAAACAGAATTTGAATAAGAAAATCTCACAATTAAAGTAACTAAGCACCAAGGATTCACTTGTAATAATCTTAATATTAATTCATTCACCAAGCACAATCACACAATTGGAATTGAAGTCCTATCTTTATCCAATAAAAAAATATAACATTTGAAAGCACATAAACAAAACCAAACTCAAATCTAAAACTTCAACTTCTATTTCTACTTCAAGTACGGAGAACTTGAACTTATGGCATTCCGAAGCATCAACCATATCCTTAGATCATGGCGGATTTAAGGTTTCCACAATCCAATTCTCATAAAATCATAATGATCAATTTTAGAAACTCATAGTGTAACACCCTAGTCTTCCAATACTCGGGTGTTTTTTTAAATTCTTCTTTCCTTCGAATAAATCGTGAAATCACATATTCACACTGTGATTGAAGCCCAAAAATTTTAAAGGTTACACATGAGGTAATGTTTTTGAAATCCAAACCTGAATGAAACTTTTGGTAGATTGTGAGGCCCCGGTCCTTTGTAATACAACCTGAGCATTCACATGTCTCGATCAACACCTTCAATGTCTTGTACGTGGCGTCCTTGATCATTTAGTATCGAACCTAATGATTTATATCCAATGACCTTGAAAATAATGTCATATCGACCGCATCGTCGCTGCAGTTACAATGGCGAAAACCGTGCGTCAATCTGAGACCCGAACGCAAAGATATGGGCATTTGATTAAAATAACCGAAAACGCAATTTCTACAAACCTATGTGGGGCCCACCTAAAGTGGGGCCCACTGCACGTTATCCCAAGTAGCCATTTTCCCCTCTTTTATAATGATTGCAATCATTTATTTCACTTTAAAAAGAATAGTCCCCAAATCATTACATGTACATAAAGTAATAATAATAAATAATAATAAATAAATAAAACAAATGAGTTAAATAGTAAATGAGTGGGTGCATTAAATGGCAAACCATCAACCCCTCTCCTCCTACGTCACCCCCCCTTCCCCCTCCATTCCTTCATTTATTGCACCAAAATAAAACAACATTAAAAATAATATATTATATTGTATAGTAGTGGCCTTGTGGGAGGGAGTGGACGAATCCACTTCCTCCATTCCTCTCCTCCATTTATCCATTAGAAGTGTTTGGGAGATCTCGGCCGTCGATCACAATCAAGTGAGCACTCTCATCCTATCTCTATTTTCCTTTGATGTCCTTGTTCACTTCTAGATCGGATCCCCAAAGGTCAGGCTAATCATGCAAGGGAGAGGATTGTATTTGTGTCGTTTGAATCTCATGAGACACATGATGTATGGTTGAGGTCCACTCCGTTCATCTGATTCAGCAGGCCATCTTATGGCACGAACCAAAATTTCAGGCCGAACCAAGTTTTTGGTGGGCCACACCGTTGGAATTAGTGGCAGCCATTAATTTGTTTAAAAAGCTTAAATGAGATGTGTTTAGTTTCACCTAACCATGTATCAGGGATCATTGTGCCCTCAAAGATGTGCCCAACCCAATAGACGGATTAGATTTCCTAAGTAGACCCCATCTTATGGGAAAACAAGAAAGAAAGAAAGAAAAAAATAAATAAATAAGATAAAATTCACTTGGCTGCTGGATCAGCTAGCGTCTCCGGACACTGTTGTCCAGCAGCGTCGGTGACACTAGGGCCTTATGGGCATGATTGGGTGTCCCACTCATGGGACCCACCTTGATGTTTATGTGTTATCCACACCGTCCATCCGTTTGGAAAGACCATTTCAGGGCACGTGCCCAGATATGAGGCAGATCCGAATCTCAAGCAGGCCACACCACTCAAAACAATGAGAATAGTGGTGTCCACTATTGAACCCGCCTGTGGGCGGGGACTATAGTCCACTCATGGGACCCACCGTGATGTATTTGTGTAATCCACACTGTTCATCCGCTTCTCCAGCCCGTTTTATGGCTAGAGACAAAAACTGAACCGGATCTAAAACTCCAATGGGCCATACAGACGGGAACAATACCCACCATTGAAACATCATGGATGTTGACGTCCCTGCATGAAAAAAAATATAAATGTTAGTTGATTCAAAAGCCACACGGGTATTATTTACCTTTATGTATATCTTGGATCCAAACCATCCAACTGCTTTGTCCAGTCATTCTAACTATTAGGCCCAAAAACCAGCCATATCCAAATCTTAGATGGGTCGTACTACAAGAAATAGTAAGATTGAACGGCCATACTTAAAACCTTTCTGCGGCCCACCATGATACTTAATTTTCTTTCAAATTTGGATGTCAGCCAGGTGGGACTTGCCTTGAGACCCTATGCGGTCAGAATGAAGGAAAAACACAAATATCAGCCTGACATAGAACTCGTGGGGCCACGTGAGTGGACGCTGCCAGCAGCGTGCCTAGGCACGTTGTCCAAGAAGGGCCTAACTCGTGGGGTCCAACTTAATGTATGTGTTTAATCCTCGCCATCCATCTGTTCCTCCAGCTTATTCTAGGGCAGGGGCCGAAAAATGAAGAAGATCCAGATCTCAAGTGGGCCATGCCGGAAGAAACAATACAAACCATTGAATTTTGGTGTTTTGGGCCATGTTTAGCTGTCCTTGGTGGGCCCCACGTGGGAGCAATGTAGAGACCACCATTTGGACGTTGAATACTGTATGTGTGGCTACAACGATGATATTTTACTTGGGCCAAAGCGGACCCCACATGATCAAAAATTAAGTTCCAAAATGGGGTCGGGCGAAGCTATGCAGGAATTTCTGTGTAGAAATTCCAAGTGGCCATGTTTGGCCCCGCACCAAAAAATATTTATACATATCCAGCAGGTCCTACCTTATGGGTTATTGAGACCATGCATGGGTCTACTAGGGGGACTTGACAACACGCCAAAAGGTGATCCCGTTTGATAGTGGGACGTGCCCAAAGTTGGGCCAAAATCATTTCTGCACTACCATTTCTGCACAACTCCAAGTACCCATGCTTGGGCCTTTGTTAAAAATTGTACACACGCAAACAAAAGGATCCTTCTTATGAGTTTTAAAGACCATACATTGGCCTGTGAAGTGGTCATTTTATTTCTCTAGAAGATAACCCCTTGTAATTACAAATTGGACCCAAACTTAGCCCAAAACCATTTGTGCATGTAAAAGTCTGTTTAATTAAAAATCTACGTGGGGTCACATCTATGGAATCCACCACCTTCCTAAAATATTAAATAGGTCATTTAAACCCTAAAACTTGAATTTAAAGCCACCACCATAGGGTTGATCTTAACCGTATAAATTATGGATATGACAATCTAACCGCATAAATGGTCTAAAACGTGGTAGGGTCAAGTTCTAACGCGCGTGCGCATGTTTCAAGCAATATCGGAAGATGCTTCGATTCTTAAAGTGATGATTCCTCCCATTGAGCTTTCCGGCTTCATGTTAATTAAGTAATAGTTTTATTCATCTATGACTGAAAATTTTACCCTGTCTCATGATTACATCTGCTGTTTAATTTTGCTATAAATCATATGTTTAACCTTGCTATACGTGAATTTCTTTATAACTATGAATTATTTACGAATTTTGGAATTGTCATTTTCATTCCTCATGTTTGGAATATGAAAGTGGAATGTGAATTTGAATGGTTGCGATCACCTATATTTGATGGGACCTTAAACTGGTGGCCTTTGGAAGCAATTTATTGGAAAGATTCCTGATGGTGTCCTTAGATGGAATTGTTGGACTAAATGTTAAATAAGATGAGATCTTGATTATGTCCCTAACTGGATTACTATGGAAATATTTTTGATGATGTCTTTATATGGACTTGCTGGGCTGAATGTCCTACTGAGATGAGTTGTTGGGATTCCCGATGGACTTGATGGACCAATGGTCTTGTGAGATAAATTATTGATTATGTCCCTAGTTGGACTCGTGCAGAAATATTTTGGAGAATTATTGTAATGAAAGGCCACTAGTTGTAAGGGAATGTCATAATTGGTTTGGTTGTAAATTGGAATAATAATGGTTGGTATAATCATGCATATCATGGCACAGACGGGACGTGTGGTGAAGAGCCATATTACCGTCGGGTGGTCTGGTTGCTGAGAACACGTATCCTCGAGGTATTTTCGTTGGCTCTAGACCACCATAGAGTGTGTCATTCACTGAGAGCACGTACCTTTGGTTTTTTGCTAGTGATGACCACTCGTGATATCGTGGGTGTGTCCTTAGTGACTTTCAGACCACTAGGTGAGGCCGATGTGTGTCCTTAGTGACTTCCGGATCACTAATTGATGAATTTGCACTATGGGGCTGATGTGTGTCCTTAGTGACTTCTAGACCACATTTTCCAGCTGGATGTGCATCCCCAGGCTCAGGAACATGTGCATGCATTCATGCATTTAAGAAAGACTGCATCATGGATGTTTTGTACATTTTTTTTATTTCTTCTTGATTAATGTGTTGGTGTGTAATCTTGAGGGGACTTTACACTGAGCTGGCCACTCATGCTGTTATATTTCAACTGTATAGTTGGTGCAGATGATTTGAATAACATACAAGTACTATTGGTGAGGAGCAGGATGATGAGATCGGGGATGACAATGCATTGCGTTTGTCCAAAGAAGAGCTGAATGTCTTTGCATTTTGGCAATAATTATTTAAATTGGTTTATGATTGAGAATTATTTAATTACTGTATTCTAATTTACGTTGGATATATTTAGATTGTTTCCTTTTTGTATCTCGGAATAGATGTTGAGACATTTGGTTTGTATAATCTTTATGGGCACCACTTAGACTTATTGTCGTATATGTTATATCTTTCCTATGTGCTTGGTTTTATTTTTCCGCTGTGAACACCCTTTTTGGAATGATACTTGGAAATGGAAGGAAATGTGAGTTTTTTTTTTCATAGGCTAACGCACGGGTTTTTGGCACACGAGTCTAGAACTCGGGTTACAAAAATCTGGGGCGTTACACATAGGCATCTCCTGTATATGGTACAAGAGATCTTAGAATTCTCTGAAACTATCCACTTTATTCAAACTAGAACTTGAAAAATCCAACTTTAAAAGCTTAGAGTATTTATATGGACGAATTAAACATTAAAACTAACTACAAGCTTCACCTCTTAGTCCTAGCTAAGAGGTCTAGCCAACCATGGACATGATTGAACTAGAAAATAAACGAAAAACTAAGTAAAATATGAAAAACTAGAAAAACTAAAAGAACTTGGAGTTATAGAAGTCCACTTTGAATTCCCCCACCTCCAGCACGTCTGAACTCTTCTAAGATGATTTTGGAAGAGAATGGAGATATACTTTTATAGCAAAAATTGCCCACCGACTTTGAATTTGTGTAAGAGTTTCGCGCTTGGATTTGGTTGTCGATCGGTTGGCGATGGGCTCCGACCGGTTGGTGCTCAAAATCCCAACGAACATAACAAACTTTAAAATCTCTAGACTCATGATGACCGGTCGGCAACCAGTCAAAAACGACTAAGATCTGTCCAGTGAGGTTTCTTCAAAAATTTGATTTTTATCTTAATTTCAAGCCGGTTGGTCAGGGTGTCCGACCGATCGATGGCCTCAGTTGACTGGTCAATGACTGTTTGGTAGCTATTGTTTCTTCTAAATTTTTTTTCTTTCCGTTTTCTTCCTTTATTGCTTCTTTGCTCCACCTCTTGGCTCTTCTTCGATTGTTCTTTTGAATGTTTTAAAAGGTTCTAGTTAACACCAAAATCATGAGGTCTCTCTCTTTCCTACAAACACAAATATATATATATATATATATATATATATATATATATATATATATATATATATATATATATATATATATAAGTTAGTAACTTTAATGGCTCAATCAAGGTAAATGTGTGATGAATTGGGGTACAGATATGCACAATTCAAAGCTCAACAACCCACAATTCACCATAACCAATACACGAGATAAAATGTAAGAAATGTACAAGTACAAAATCAATAATATAAGAATGTAAATCCAAACCAGAAAGTAATACTCATGTTATAAATACGTAACAAATCTAAGAAATGCACTAGTGGTAAAAAAAATACCAAACATATATAGAAGTTATTTCATAACAAAACTAAATTGCATCTAGGCCACCTAAGAACCTCTCCTATACCTACACTAGCAAATGCCATCCCCTCCAAAGATTCAGGATCCTACAGCTCCGCGCTCATATCAAAGATCTCTTCAATGCATATAGTATAATAATTTGGATCTTAGACTTCAGTCGCCACCACCACTCCAATTGCGTGAGTCTTCGTGCACCGTATATTCTTTAGAAGACACCTACTTCCAATCGCATCTTCAGGAGAGGGATCTGAAGATGGTGCTGGTCTCATGCCTTAAAATAAGTTGTAAAATGGAAGAATGGCATGGATAAAATAAATACACCATGGTGGGACCCACAGAGCTTTGACACCAGCTTTTTTTTTTACATGAATATGTGGATAGCAGTTTCCATAGTGATGGCAGTAATGTACCTGGTATTGGACAGACTACAAAGGCCAACGTCAACAATGAAATATCTGTTGGCGCCGCCTAAACTGCTAATAATTGGGAACCTGTGCCAGTTCGAAAGTGGTGGTGAGTTGATCCACATCACCTTACTCAAAATGTCCCAGAAATATGGTGGGATTATGACATTGTGGTTATGCTTGAAACAGTTGATTGTCATAAGTAATGGCGAGGGAGTTTGTGAGGTTCTTGTAAAAAAGTCCTCCAACTATGCAGCTCGAATGATGTCTTACATATCTAAATATACCACTGCCAACTAGAAGACGCTTGCTGCCTCCAACCATGGCACATACTGGCAATCCCTTCGAAAGGTGTCCATAGCTGTTGTTTGAATCCATCATTCATCTCCATGCAATCTATATCTCAAGAAAATGAAGCGGTTGCCTTGACACAAACAATCCAAGACCAAGCAACGGTCAGTGGTGGAATCGTCCACCCGTGGGTCCACTTTCAACAAAACATAATACAAGTGGTGGCCTGCCTTTGTTTCATCCCTGACTTCAACAATGAGGCATTCAATGTGGACATGGACCGTTTGGTCAATGATGTCATCGCGCTAAACCAGTATTGCTCGTCTTAGCAATGCCTTCCCCTTAGTTCGCTACATCTCGATTGGGCCTGTGGCTTCCATTCAAACGTACAACTAAAGCTCATAAAGGAATTGTTTCAGTGATACAGCCAAAAATCACTCTCTACTAATCATTGAAATCGTCATTAACCACTTTCTACTTGCACTTCCTCCTCTCTAATGGCTACCCAATGGAAACCATCATCTTTGCCCTATTTGAGATGTTCTTTCTCTCCGTCGATAAAAGATCATCTTTGATCGCTTGGGCTCTTGCATTCCTTATAAGAAACCCTAAAATCTAACAGAAGCTATATAAAAAAGTTGGCGAAGGAGACGAAGAGAGAGAGAGGGTGACCTTAGAGCGAGTAAGTTGTCATATCTGCAAGCTATAATGAATGAAGTTTTGCATATGAAACTGATTGTGCCGCTTGCTGGCTGGTGTTTACGTCACCAACCAAGTTGCGTCCCCTGGAGAATGTTGAGTTTTGGTATATACTCTAAATCGTCAAGTCAACGACTACCTTTGATTTTATGGTGAAATAGGATGGTTACTCTCATTCTCCCAACACGTTCAGATTTGGTTGATCGCGACCGTTCATAAGGTGTGACTTTAACAACTTGCAATTTTGCATGCAAGTTTATCTGTATGTGAGAATATATGGTTATACTTATTCAACTGTATCGTTAATTTTAACTGTTTATCTATAGTTTAATTAAAATCTAAACTATAGGGAGTAATTTTCAATCATAAAGTAAGTCATCCTATTGATTGTTAGGACGAACCTCTGAATACTCTAGTATCCCCACTCAATTATCAAAACCAACCGTAGAAATATCCTATCACCATCAGAGGAAGACGTTTAACTGTCCATTCTGTATTTGGACCATCCGATCATAGTAAATAAACTACTCGATTTCCATATCTGCTCATATACATGTTAGATTTAGAATTTGGTTCATTCATTTCATTCATCACCTAAAAATAAACTTAACCTATAGTCAAAATCTCAATCAACATAAATATGTCACTAAAAGCAGGCAGTGTACATTTTTAATGTAGATTAACTCTTAAAATTACTATAGCCATATCCATTTCTAAAATTAACCATATAATAACTTGTAAATATGACTAGGGTTATAACCATATACTTATTTTTATTGTAAGATACCATCTAACTGTTCATCACATTTGTATTTACCAAATGGACTACCCAAAAATCAAAATAAACTATTCATTAAGAAGATAATAAGGTATATTTTTAAACTACCAGTTAGTTTTTACATAAGACACTAATACACGTTGTTTTGAAATTCGACTAGATGTATAGCCATTAAAAAGGCATCTTCATCACTGTTTATAGATCTAGGCCCAAACTTAGTTTGTTGATAGAGCACGATAAATGACGAACTTGTGTTAAATTTTAGCTCATTTTGATGGTAGAATTAAAATTTATAGACGACGGAAGTCATAACAATATAGAAGTCATAACAATATAAAAGGGCAAACTAGTAATTAGCAAATGCCATGTATATACAACCACATGTTTATTTCAATTTCTCTAGGAAAGTTTTCAATGGTATATAGTTTCTAACTATAGTACGGGCCACCTAATCACTAAATCTACCTCATTTTTTATCCCATACCTTAACATGGTCTTGCAAAACTAATGAACGGGGCTGATCTCTCCACAACTAGCTCAAATAGGGCCCATAGGCCAAAGACATTTTAATGGTTGTTGGGTAATTATAAAAGAGAGAACCACACAATGCATCCATACATACAACATCTCATCTGACACACCATATCTCACAACCGGTAACCTGTTCTTAAAATCAACTACACAATTACTCCCCCATGATTCAATAAACACTTTGAGCCAGCCTTTTCAATTTATAAGTTCTCTCGGTCGTTTATTCTAACGATAAACCCTTATGATCATCTATGGAAAAACACTTACAATGAACCTTTCTTTCACCAATTCAAACCATTTAATGGCAAGGTCACCTAAACACAAATAATATGTGCGGTGTGCATCACCTCTCTTGACCTCCTTACATGTGTGTAGTGACATCGAACAACAACATGATACATTAATGTTTTCCTTTAAAAGAGAGCTTAAGAAAAAGTAAAACACATCATGGGCACTAGTGTAAGACATTGGGAACTGTCAATGCATGGTAGGCACCTCTTCTATCATTTCCTGTCATATGGCCCACTTGAGTATTACATCTGCCTCTTATTTTACTCATGCCCTAACATGATCTGACTAATCAGATGGATGAAACGGATATCTCATAAACATCATAGTGGACCCCACTAGAGCCGGCAATGATCCGCATCCGAAATTACCCGAGTTCCAGCCTGAAACCGAAACCAAGTTCCCAACCCACGCAAGTTTCGTTTCCAAAACAAAAACTCTTCCAGATTTCCTATCTTAATTATAATTGAATTCTTCTCAAAATCCATATGGAAACCTCTGCCATAAGCCGTTAAGCGGGTCATCTTAGCTTTTTATAACCACCATTCTTTAGATAAATTCAAACTTTAGATGGGCCACTTTGAAATCAAATATCCTCTATTTTTGTGCCCATGGCCAAACATGATTGGATAAAAATGATGGTCAAGGTGGATTTCTCATGGTGGACCCCATCCATTATAAAACAAATTAAACAAGGTTTCTAACCTAGGTTACCACGTGGTGAACGTTTGAACGGGAGAGTTCTTCTCCGTATTTCTTATTTAAATAGGAAATTTGAATCCGACGGATACAAAGGAATATTATGGAATGATCTAGAATGCTCATATTACAAATATTAACCCCTAACCCTCGGAATGGATGGGATTAGATTGAATTGTTTAACTTTCAAAAGGAGAGAATCGGTAAATCTCACTCTCATCTCCCTCTTTCTGGACGTCACCGCCTTCTAAAGAAAGGAGCGAGAGAAGGAGAGCCCTACTTAGACTCAAGGAGACTAACAAAAGAAAGAATTGTAGAGAGAGAGAGAGAGAGAGAGAGAGAGAGAGAGAGAGAGAGAGAGAGAGAGAAGAAGAAGAAGAAGAAGAAGAAGAAGAAGAAGAAAAGGGAAAGGAGAACTTTAGGGTTCGGATTCGAAAGACACTAATCCCCTCGTGTTATTCTTTTGTGCATTTGATTCTTCTTAGCCGATTTATGCTATGGATAGTTTGGATTGGCCACACTTCATCACATAGATTTGTAGTGGATTTGGACTTAAGAAAGTAGTTAAGAGTCCAGATCTAGGCAGAATGTCTTAATTTAGAAACCAATTGTCCAGAGATCTAAGATCATATCCACTAGGATCATTAGATATCGAGGGTCAAAAGGTGTAAGGACCCACAATCTTAAATTGATTTGAAACTTAGATGGACAACACTAATCCGATGTAAGTCTAGATGATTACTCGTATTCAATATCCTACCCTAGACCATCAAGTGAATCAAATCTATGCTATACGATCTGGATAGTTGGGTGAATGTAAAGAAATACCCAAAGGTTCGGTAGAGATTTGATCATCTAGTGGGCCACTAAGATCATTGGTTAGATAGATGCTTATCATGTAAATCAGAATGGATATGGACATTAGATGGTCTAGATCTAATTAATGATCCATTATTCGTTACTTAATTTGATCAGGAGGGAATAAATGAATTGTATAGATCTGAACCATGCGATTAAGGAATCCATGAAAACTAAAGAAACAAAGAAAATCTCTAAATGTGAAAAATAGGACTAAGGTAAGAATTTGAAAATCACTGTCTTTTACTAGTCGACTGGATGGTTCGACCGATCGAAATAGTAAAAAATGGTCCAAAGACTTAAAATAGAATTCAGACTCATTTCGATCAATCAACCGGGTGTTTTGACCAATCGAGATTGATGTTCAACTGGTTGACAAGACCTTTCGATCGATCGAACAAGGTGAAAATTGTCCAGTAACTTAATTGGATTTTATGGACATCTTTGATCAATCAATCGTGGATTTCAACCGATTGAAGGTGAGGCTTGACCGGTCGTTAGATCGATTGACCAGTCTAGCTAACATAAAAACTTGATTTTTCATATGTTTTCTTTTAAACCTTAAATTATATAATTAGAGAATACTCCTACAAGTTTAAGAAAATGAGTTATTCAATCAAGGATGGATTGACTATTTTAATCACAATTAAATGGGAGTATGATTGAATGATGGTATAGATTTAGGAATTTACCAATAGGTTTGATTTGGGGGACGTTTGGAATACACAACACCCTGTCAAAGGTGAGTGATCCCAACATGTTTCCTCTCCATTTCGGTTAAAATAGATTGTGTAATATTTATATATGATTGTTGATTAATTAATGTATGATTAATTATGAATTACATGCCTAAATTCTGATATGTAATGGTTGTGAAATACATGAGCATTGAACAACATGAGTATCGACATGAATTGATTATCACAAATACATATCTTGGAAATGAAGGAAAAGAAAAGTTTACCCTCTCATATGGAGAGACTAGCCTATCTTATGATACATTAACATGTGCATTACATGCACCTAATTCTCATGCATAGTACTGATGAATACCTGGATGATCCTACTGGATGACCTGTAGGTACTTACAGTACTTGATGACCTAGGGACCATCACGGATGCCTACAATATGTAGATGCCGACCAGACAAGTGGATGCCTACCCTAGGAAGGGGGACGCAGGTTGATGGAATTGTTAAGGGAGGGCAAGAAGCACAGTATTCTTGCCTTTGGTGGAGAAGTTCCAAAATCGAGTGGCGGGTTGGAAGAGCAGAGTGATTGCTCAATCAGGAAGATTGGTGCTGATAAATCACATGTTGAGCAACATCCCGATTCACACAATGGCCACATTCACTACAAGAAAACAGATTTTTACCGACGAAAGTATTCCCGACGAAATAATTTTCGTTGGGAAAAACCATTTTTCCCGTCGAAATGAAAAAATCGTCGGTAAAAATCTCCCTCCACCACCAAATTCATTGCCGCCATACACTTTTACCGACGAAATTATAATTTCGTCGGTAAAAAGTTTATTGCCGACGAAGATACCTGTCGCTAAAAAAGAAAACAGCAAATTTTACTTTTACCGACGAAATTTTTCGTCGATAAAACCGAAAACTTTTACCGACGAAACGTTTCGTCGGTAATAATGTGCAATATGTGATTCCCGCCAAGAAAAGAGGTGACTTTTACCGATGAAAAGTTTCGTCGGTAAAAGTTTTGAAAAGGAGTTTTACCGACGAAACAAAACTTTTACCGACGAAAATTTTCGTCGGTAAAAGTGGTCTTTTTAACTTACCCGATCGCCCTCTTCTCTCATTCGGTCTCTCTCTCTCGCTCTCTCTCTCTCTCTCTCTCTCTCTCTCTCTCGCGGCCATCTCTCTCTCTCACTCTCGTGGCCATCTCTCTCTCTCTCTCTCTCGCGGCCATCCCTTACTGCCGACCACCGGCCGTCCTTCGCCGGCCGCCACCCGACCACCGACCCCCAGCCACGCCGCCGTACGCCTTCACCGACGCCACCCGCGTGAGCACGCTCCTCCACCAGCCACCGTACGCCGCCGCCTCCGCCGGTAAGCGTCTCCCCCTTCCTTCTTCCTCCATTTCCTCTCTCTCTCTCTCTCTCTCTCTCTCTCTCTCTCCTCGTTGTTCATTATGGGGCCCATGTGGGTCCCATGCGCCATCTCTGTCCAGTGCATGTGGGTCCCAACGTTGCTTTCCATTGCATGTGGATCTCACCGTTGCTGTCCATTGCATGTGGGTCCCACCGTCGCTATCGCTGTCCATTGCATGTGCGTGAGGTCCGCCTTAGATGTCCACGATTTGGTGGGGCCCACTGATTTAGTAAATCCCTAATTAGGGATTTTGAAATTAAAATCCCCTAATTAGGGATTTCAAAATTAAAATCCCCTAATTCCTTCCTTAATTAGGGATTTTAATTTGTGATTTACAAATTAATAAAAATCATGATATACAATAAATGTGGGGCCCACCGTCGCTGTCCACTGCTCGTCGGGCCCACAGTGATTTACATATTTTATCCACTCCGTCCATCCATCTTAGCAGAAAATTTTAGATATGGTGCCCAAAAATGAAGCATATCAAAATCTAAAGTGGACCACACCACAAATGTGAACTGAATGTGTATCGTTGAAAAATTCTTGGAGGACACAGAAGTTTTGGATGAAGCTGATATTTGTGTTTTCCCTCATCCATATCCATGTGATCTTATGAACAGGTTGGATGACAAATAAAGATCACTGTAGGGCCTGGGAATGGTGGAAATCATCATTCCCACTGTTTCCCATGGCATGGTCCACTTGAGAGTTGGATATGCTTAAATTTTGGGCTCAACCACTAAAATGAGGTGGAAAAACATAAGGATGGAATAGATAAATCACATACATTCTAGGTGGGCCCAACTGAGTTTACTCTACACTCCGCACGCAATCCGATTCCCATGGTGGGCCGCCCATACTTATTTGTTCACAAAATAGTCATTAGGTATTTGATTAAACTTGATTCATGGTGTTGATGATTCTGCCATTTTCATGTGCTTGTGTATCTAGAATTGATGGAGCAAACCCGGATGTGCGTCGGAGCTATCCGTGGTTGATTTATGTGGATATGTATGTTGTGGATGTATTTGGCTTATTATTAATAATTATTTTTTGTCCACAATGGTAGTATAATAGAATCAGTTAGCCCATTTGGAGATTTCTATATTGCCGAGCATAGATAAAGTGTATTTTGGAGGTATAGAAATCTGCCAAATTGTCCTGTTGGACAGTCCAAGGTTGGATAGATTGGAATGTTATCGTTGTTTGTCATTTACATGCGTAGGGTCATTAGTTTCGTGCAGTAACTCTCCTATTCTCTCTGGATATGTTTCTTATGTTTAATTCTATTGTTAATTTAATCCACACAATGTGTGGATAGTTGACATGGAAATGAAATGTAAGATAAATATATCTGGAGAGATAGGGGGAGATGCTGTCGAAATTTAGGCTTGGGCATGTAAATAGAAATAATGATAGCATTTCAATCTATCCATCCTTGGATGGGCGACTGATTTTATTATATTATCATTTAGTGGCAAATTAGATGACGAACATGATACCTGTGATTAAGAGTAGTTGATTGATGTTGATGTTGAGCGGGGGTCCCTGGAAGGTGGGAACCGCTGTTGTAACCATGCTGAAGCTGTCCTGTTCCTATGGACAACAATATGGGTGGCCTGGCCATTTGGACAGGCCCGTGTTTATGTATTAGCTCAAAATTAATGGAGCAGACCCGGATGTGCGTCGGAGCTATCCGGGTGTTGAGCGGGGGTCCCTGGAAGGTGGGAACCGCTGTTGTGACCATGATGAAGCTGTCCATTTCCTATGGATAGCAATATGGGTGGCCTGGCCATTTGGACAGGCCCGTGTTTATGTATTACCCCGAAATTGATGGAGCAGACACGGATGTGCGTCGGAGCTATCCAGGTGTTGAGCGGGGGTCCCTGGAAGGTGGGAACCGCTGTTATGACCATGATGAAGCTGTTCATTTCCTATGGACAGCAATATGAGTGGCCTGGCCATTTGGACAGGCCCGTGTTTATGTATTAGCTCGAAATTAATGGAGCAGACCCGGATGTGCGTCGGAGCTATCCGGGTGTTGAGCGGGGGTCCCTGGAAGGTGGGAACCGCTGTTGTGACCATGATAAAGCTGTCCATTTCCTATGGACAGCAATATGGGTGGCCTGGCCATTTGGACAGGCCCGTGTTTATGTAATAGCTCGAAATTAATGGAGCAAACCCGGATGTGCGTCAGAGATATCCAGGTGTTGAGCGGGGGTCCCTGGAAGGTGGGAACCGCTGTTATGACCATGAGGAAGCTGTCCATTTCCTATGGACAGCAATATGGGTGGCCTGGCCATTTGGACAGGCCCGCTTTGTGTGGAGCAGACCCGGATGTGCGTCGGAGCTATCCTTGAGTTGCTTGAGTCTCCAAGACCTACACCCTAAACCCGAAAACCTATAAGCTACGGCTAAACCGAAACCTAAACTCAATTCATCTAATGGCCCGTTTGGCACCATGGATTTGAGGAGAAGTGGATTCCATGATATGAATTCTCATCAATTCCAGTTCTTACCAATTCCAGATTTTCTGTTTGGCAGTCAAGATTTGGAGAGAAATCAAACATGAAGGAATGGACGGTGTAAATTTTAATCCTCTCAAATCCACTTCTCATCAAATCCATGGTGCCAAACAGAATAAAGCAACCAGTTTCTCCTCCTTTCTCCTCCTTTCTCCTAGAATCCATGGTGCCAAACGGGCCATAACTCTAAACCTAGACCCAAACTCGAAAACCTAACCATAAACCCGATCCCGAACCCGAAACTATAAACCAATGCGTAAACCTAATCCTAATCTCAAATCACCTAACCTAAACCTACACCAATTCCTAACCTAAACCTTGGTTTGCACACGAGAACCTTTTCCTAAACCCGATCCCTAAACTCATGTCACCTAAACATGAGTACCAAACCCGAAACCCGAAACCCGATCTCGAACCCAAAAATCTAAACCTATCCCCGAAACCTAATCCTAAACTCAAATCACCTAAACTAAACCTACACCTATTCCTAAATCCATTCACCTAGCCTAAACCTAGACCCAAACACGAAAACCAAACCCGAAACCCGATCCCGAACCCGAAAATCTCAATCTATCCCCTAAACCTAATCCTAAACTCATGTCACCTAAACTAAACCTACACCTATTCCTAAATCCATTCACCTAGCCTAAACCTAGACCCAAATACTAAAACCAAACCCGAAACCCGATCCCGAACCCAAAAATCTAAACCTATCCCCGAAACCTAATCCTAAACTCATGTCACTTAAACTAAACCTACACCTATTCCTAAATCCATTCACCTAGCCTAAACCTAGACCCAAACACGAAAACCAAACCTGAAACCCGATCCCGAACCCAAAAATCTAAACCTATCCCCTAAACCTAATCCTAAACTCATGTCACCTAAACTAAACCTACACCTATTCCTAAATCCATTCACCTAGCCTAAACCTAGACCCAAACACGAAAACCAAACCCGAAACCCGATCCCGAACCCAAAAATCTAAACCAATCCCCTAAACCTAATCCTAAACTCATGTCACCTAAACTAAACCTACACCTATTCCTAAATCCATTTTGGATCGAAATTGATTTTTATGGCGTTTTGACGGATATTATTGAGCTGAGTTATTGTATGAGAAAGCGGGTGTACTTATTTAAATGCGATTGGTGGGACATTGGAAATAAAAAGTTGGGAATACAGACTGATAATTACTTCACGAGCGTAAATTTATCTCGGAAGTGGTTTAAAGATGACCCATTTATCATAGCCGGCCAAGCCGAACAAGTATTCTACCTCGCTGACACCAAGTTAGGCGGCTCTTGGCACGTGGTGCAGAAAATAAAGCACAGGAACATATTTGACGTTCCCGAAGTAGACGTTGAAGATAACGATGAAGGGAGTAATAGAACGTCGTCAGTTGAACAAGCATACCAAGAAGACATGCCATCTTGGGATAGAGGGAATGATCCAAATGTTGATATTGATGTGGTGCAATTGAATAGAGATGATGTGCCACCTGATCATGTTGATGCCTCAATCATAAATGACATTGTTAGAGATGATAGCGCTTTCATCGATGACAACGTTGCAGACGATGAAGAGGAAATTCTGATCAGCGATAGTGATGGTGAAGAAGAAAGAGTCCTAAGCGATAATGATTCAGACGACGATTATTAAATGTATACAAGATTTACATGTAATTTTTCAATTCGATTAATTTGATTATTACATGTATATATGTTTTACAAGTCATGATTTTTTTCCTGAATTGACTTGTTGATAATCTACATTTACAGTTAAGTCACTTTCTGATCATGTCCTCCACAAACTGGAGCGTAGCGGAAGCACGCAGCATACTTCATCAGCTGTTGCGGATGGACTTTCCAGCCCTATATTCTTCTGGTAGGGCCAGAGAGATACCCGGTCTGGTCGAGAAATGTAGGGAGGAAGACGATGACTCAGATGAAAGATTATACAATCTCAAAGAAATTCCGGACCTGATTGAGGAATATAATCGCGGAAAACTTCGTATGGAAGATGCGACATTATCACTTGCACATCTGAATGGAGTCCCAAGAGATCATATTTCTCCTATTGTGACTGGCATGTTGGCTGTAATAATGTCGAGTGCTTCATACAGCATCGAATATACATCTGCAGCGTACGATAACTTACGCAGGGAGTATTTCGGATAGTTGATCCGAAGTTGATTTGTATTACAATGAGATATATGTATTTAATATAGAATGACAATGTGTAATGGATTTTTTCAACTTTTATATTCTGTTTACGGTTTTATTATATTCTGTTTACGGTTTTATTATATTCTGCTTGCATTATAGTATAATGGTCTAATCATATTTTTATCATTTCTCTAAGCATAAGCACAAATTCACTCTGCAATGATGTTCATAAACTTGCATTGACATTGTTTAAATTTATAAGTTTGTATTTCAGATATATTCAGTCATGGCACCAGGTGGGAGATCAGGTCGTTCGCGCACTGGATCTACCCCTTCCACCTGTGATGCGACGCAGACAGCATCAACGTCGCACGGTGCATCACAGTCATCTGATCCTTCAGTTCAGCATACGCCGGGCACTGCATGTAAGTCTAGACATTTATTTAGTGATTTCTGTTTATATTGTTACTTACATATATCTTTTCGCAGCAACATCTTCTACCAGCCGACGAGGACGTGGACCCACGCGTGGGTTAGTTTTAGAGAGACTTACGCGTGAGGGTGGGTGGCAGTAGAGTTCCCACAGGACTGCCTTAGACCTGTTGGGGACAGTGCCAGATTGTTTACGTCTGAGGTCGGTGTCCTATGCCGATCTCTGATCCCCGCCACCACCCCCCGTTGGACTGACGTGATAGATGATGTGCGACACCTCATCCGTCAGCGCCTTCAGGTAAAGTTTAGTAAATTGAAATTTTCTTTTGTGAAAGTTCATTTACGATTAAGTCCTATTGTTAATAAGTTTATTCCCATAATTTATTATTTACGAAACTGCAGGATAAATTTGAATTCGATTTGAATGTTCCCTACATTTCTCATGCCGTCGACGACATGATTAGGGAGCTGTTCAAGGAGTACCGCAGAGAGTTGCACCAGCGGTACAAGTGGTGCAGGACACACGATGAGGCCGTACTGTCCGCACCGCCACACGTTAGTACAGACGACTGGCGGATACTCTGCGAGAGATTTTCGTCAGAGGCTTTTCAGGTAATATTTACATGTACGATATCTTACGGTAACAATTAAATTCGCAATTAATTTCGCAATTAATAGAAATGTATTTTGTATAATGTGTTCAGAAGAGGAGCAGAATAAATTCTGCGAACAGGGAAAAGTTACAAGTGAACCACGTAGCTGGTTCAAAGTCATTTGTACGACATCGTTACGACATGGTAAGAAATTATTGATGATTATTAAGTTAATATATTATTTTGATTGGCATTTATTATAAGTTTTTTTTCCTTTTGATTGCGTAGCGGGATTCCGTCACCGGCCAGGAGCCTGGACCAATAGACCTCTACAGAGGGACTCACTGTCGGCAGGCGACGGGATCTTGGATTCATCCTAGAGCCAGTGAGCATTGGGTAAAAATCTTTACTTTGTTAAATTTAATTGCGCATTGATTGATAATAATGTCATTCATGTCATTTTTTATGAAATTTCATATCTTTTCATTACAGGCGGCGATGGACACCATACGCAGTCAGCCCACTCCCGATGGTAGTCAGCGGAGTGAGCCAGAAATCCTGAGCGAGGTGCTTGGCACCCATTCTGGATATGTGCATGGGCTTGGCCATGGTGCTAAGCTCATGGCACAAACTAGAGCTGGCTCCAGCCGATCCGTAGCTGGTGAGAGCGCTCAACGCCGAGCTGACATCGCAGAGAGAGAGGTTCAGCAGCTACGGGTCGTCGTCGATGGGATTCGGGAGCAGCTGGAGAGGCAGAGGGAGGAGGAGGAGAGGCGACGGGAGGAGCAGGAGAGGAGGATGGAGGAGTTGCGGCAGGAGCATGAGCGACGGATGCGGGAGATGTTTCAGGCTCTCGCTGCACGCCTTGGCGCCGATGCCCCGCCACCTCCGCCACCTCCGCCTTCATCTTCCTAATTATTTTTTTTAATATACGACTTTTAACTTGTATGTATTTGTGTGTGGATGAATATTGTTTGTTTGTGGATGTGGAATGGATTATTTGTGTATGGATGATGTAGTTTTTGTTTGTTTGTATGTTTGTGGATGTGAGTAGGATTCAAAATGTATAGGTTTTTTTACAGGTGTATATCAGGAATTTTCCTGAATTTTGAAAACAAATGGAACCGAGACAGGAAAAACTTTTACCGATGAAATATTTCGTCGGTAAAGCAAGGAAAAGTTTTACCGACGAAATATTTCGTCGGTAAAAAGTTCTTATATGCTTTTACCGACGAATTATTCCGTCGGTAAAAGTTTTATCATGTTTTTACCTACGCATTATTTCGTAGGTAAAAAGTTTTTCCTTGCTTTTACCGACGAAATATTTTGTCGGTAAAAGTTTTAACATGTTTTTACCTACGCATTATTTCGTCGGTAAAAGTTTTTTCACCAACGTATCATTTTCAATCCCGACAAAATTCATATGTTTGGCCGACGAATAATTTCGTCGGTAATGGTGCAATTATTACCTACGAAAAATTATTTCGTCGGTAAAAACCTTTACCGACGGCCTTTCTGCGACGATGTTAGCCTGCGAAAAATTTCGTCGGGAAAAACATTTCCCGACGAAATTTTACTGATTACCGACGAAATCATTCGTCGGTAAAAATGGAATTTTTTGTAGTGATTGGAGATTCCTTCAAGCATTCTTCAACTTCTAGACAAAATTATCGTAGATTGTTTTTTCTAGGGGTGGAAAGAAGGGAAGAAGAGATGTCACTGGATCAGCTGGAAGAGTCTGTTGATGCCGAAATTAAAAGGGGGTTTGGGTATCAGATAGATCGCTCAAAGATATAATGAAGTGCTTCCGTGTAGACACCCCACCTTCGGCTACACTGTTGGTAGAGATAGCTGAATGAATGGAGGACCATACCCCCAAATCCCATGTCCAAACTCAGCCAAACTCACCCTTGTAAGCCACAATCCATAGCCCAACTCACCCCTAAACATCAGCCTGAAAAACCCCCATAAGAAAAACCAGTCAAATAAATCCTAAAAAAGTCAAACTCACTGAGTCAAACCGCTGAGTCAAATCACCGAGTCAACCCGCTGAGTCAACTCACTAAGTTCCAAGCAGCAGCCTCGAAGCATGTCCGTACTACCCGCTAGATCCCGAGAAGCGTCCGTACGGGCGGCCCCTTGGGTGCCACCCAAACTTATTTACGGGAATTGCCACTGCTCGCTGTAAATACCCCCCTCCCCTTCTCATTTCAACAAGCCTTTAGCCCGAGTGTGATCCAGTCACTCTGAGTCCACTTCCATCCCTCTTTTAGCCCATTTTTCCACCAAGGAGAGCCCGAGTGAGAAGAGCCTAGCCCTGGTCCAGCCCAGCCTGACTCTGGTCTAAGTCTCCTAAGTCATCCAAGTCTTGATCCAGCCACTCGAAGCAAACCTTGCGACACCTCCGTCCATTCAGCTATTCTTTGCCAGCATCATCTCATTCGCATCTAGCATAAGTGCAACATTTACTTTTCTTCCAACCCCCCTGCTTCACTACAAGCACTTTGATTATTCAAACACACAGTATGCATCTCGCATAAAGCACCTGTCAGTTCGAGCGTATGCTCTGGGCTTGCCTGTTAGTGGAACTTGCCCATCAAAAACTCTTACTGTTCAAACCTGCATTCATGCATCAGTCACTACAAGCACTCGGATCATTCAAACACACAACATGCATACCGCATAAAGCACCTATCAATTCGAGCGTATGCTCTGAGCTTGCCTGTTAGTGGAACCTGCCCATCAGAAACTCTTATTGCTCAGACCTGCATTCATGCATCATGTCATATATGAGAATATACGAGGATTAAAACAGACTTTCAAGTATTAGTTAGATTCTGTGAAGTAGAGACCGTACTCCGGTACAGGCAATGTGTAGGGTGCTTAACCTCTTCCCACCCTGTAACCGTGATCCCTTACCTCGAATCTCTGGCCGCAGATCAAAAGGAGTCATTTTAGAGGGAGGAATCTTCAGATTCCCTTCTCTAACGTTTCTACGAGGTCCAGCCGACTATAGATTTGAAGTAACTGGCTAGTGGCGACTCTGGTCTTATATAAACTCATCTAAACACACCCAGCTTAACACGATAGACAAACAAAGCCCTCGAGAACGAGGCAAGCCAGTGGCACAAACGACGATTCGCGTGCACGCACCTCTTCTTTCTTTTCCGAAAGGGAAGGGAGAAAGTCCGGGGGCGCGGAACGGCGAGGGTCCACAGAATGGCGACTCCACTAGGGATTTGCTAGTCCCACTAGTTGTGATCTAACTTGAAAAAAAAACAGAATCCCTCTTGCACTTGAAAGTCATTAGTCCTTATATAATCTCATCTGCATAGTATTCTACTAAAAAAAAATAGAAAATCCCAAAACCCAAAAAAAAGTAGAGTATAGTCCTCATCATTGCGCCTCCTCGGGCTCAACGCATTCGGAAACAACTTCCCTTCCGCAGCATAATCCGCACTCGGGCACAGTAAGCCATGTCTGACCACGAAGAAGAAACTCATCTCTTCCCTGCTGTTGAAATAACCGAAGCGCAACCTCTAGCGCAACAGCCAATTGAGAATACGCCAATCATACAAGAATTGACACAAGGAATGAGAGCAATGCAAGAAATGCTCTTGCAATTCATGCAAGCACAAGCTACCGCAGCAGCGAACAATCAAGTTGTCCTAGTTCAGCAATCTTAGCAGCCATGTCGGGTCCCTCCGGCCTCCAGTTCGAATCAAGCACAACCATCGGAGTCTGCCCAAGACTACCGACAGCAGCCATCTCAGCCCATCGCTATGGGGCATCCTCCTCAGTATCTTCCAGCGACAACAAGGCCATCTCAGAGCATTCCTGTCGCAGGAACTTCCAGTCAGCTTCCAGTCAATCTTGCCAACAACAACCTTAATAGATTTTAGCATGTCCCCGCCGATGGGACTCCTTTCCTTTCGTAGCACATCCCCGCCGATGGGACTTTTACTCAATTTCAACACATTCCCGCCGATGGAATTTCAATTCAATTTCCAACAACAGGGACAGCACTGGCGAATGCCCACAATGGGGGTCAGTGTCAAGCCCACATCAATCAGCGGACAGTGGCAAATACCCAACAAGGGGGTCACTTCCCAGCTTCTCAACCTCCTGCAAATAGGAGCACTTTTCAATTCCAACACATCCCCGCCGATGGGATTCTAGTTAATTTTCAGCAATCTTCAATTCAGCAAACTCTAGTTAATTTCCAGCAATCTTCAATTCAGTAGTCTCCAATCAATTTCCAGCAAATTCCAGTTCAACCTTCAGTACAATCCCCAGTGCAGTTACAATCCTTTCAAGCACAAGCTCATCAGAATCCAGTTCAGTCATCAAATCAATTTCAACAACCCGCAATTGCTTTTCAGCAAGCCCATAAGGTCGAAGACATCGACCACTATGCCGAAAAAGAACGTGCCTTACTCCAAGAGGCACCAGTCGCTCGAACGGATCACTCAGGACTGGACGAGTTGCGGGAGTAGTTCCATATCTTGCAAAATCAGCTTCAGCGACAACAAGGAATCTGTCAAGCCCTGAAATTCGAGACTCGAGTATAACAACCCAAAGCCCGAGTTTCAGGGTGTGAATTGAAAATTCGAGCATAGATTCCTTGAGATTCAATCCCACACATTATATATCTAAAGATAAATCCCCAAATATAAAATTTCTTTTCCACTAATATCTTATTACATTGAATTTTACAAAATAAAATAAATCTAGCACGATTGACGCTCGAGAAGGATGAGACCCCCTGAATACTCTCCTTTGCCTATGTCTTGTTCTTCCTGAAAACCTGCAAGAACTGTGGTGATTTTGGTGAGCTAAAAGCCCAATGAGGTCATTTCCATCACAGCACTACAAGAAAGCGGATTTTTACTGACGAAAGTATTACCGACGAAATAATTTTCGTTGGGAAAAAGCATTTTTCCCGACGAAATGAAAAAATCGTCGGTAAAAATCTCCCGCCACCACCAAATTCATTCCCGCCATACACTTTTACCGACGAAATAAAAATTTCATCGGTAAAAAGCTTATTGCCGACGAAGTAACCCGTCGCTAAAAAAGATAACAGAAAACTTCACTTTTACCGACAAAATATTTCGTCGCTAAAAGTCTCACTTTTACTGACGAACAATTTCGTCGGTAAAAGTCTTATTTTCCTGATTCCCGCCAAGAAGTGAGAAGGACTTTTACCGACAAAACTTCTTACTTTTACTGACGAAAAATTTCGTCGGTAAAAGTCTTTTAACTTACTAAACAGCGCGCGACCCCTCATTTCTTCCTCTCTCTCTCTCTCTCTCTCTCTCTCTCTCTCTCTCGCTCGCTCTCTCTCTCTCTGGAACGACCCCCACCCCACCGTCTGCGGCCGTCTCTCTCATCGCCAACCACCGGCGTCCGGCGTTTGGTCACCGACGTCGCACCATCTCTGCCGACCACCCATCTCAGCCGACCATTTCTTACCGGTGTCCCACCGCCGCTTGCCAAGAACCTCCGCCGGCCTCCGTACGCTGCCGCCACCTCCGGTAACCCTCTCCCCCTTCCTTCTTCCTCCATTTCCCCTCTCTCCCTCTCTCCTCGTTGCTCATTGTGAGGCCCACTTCCAAAATCCAATGCATGTGGGTCCCACCGTCGCTGTCCAATGCATGTGGCCGGGTGGGTCCCACCGTCGCTTTCCATCGTCCATTGCATGTGGGTCCCACCGTCGATTTTCAT
Source organism: Liriodendron chinense (assembly GCA_003013855.2). Classification (NCBI taxonomy): domain Eukaryota; kingdom Viridiplantae; phylum Streptophyta; class Magnoliopsida; order Magnoliales; family Magnoliaceae; genus Liriodendron; species Liriodendron chinense. Next base: position 331,107 of record ML058554.1, read on the forward strand.
CGTCCATTGCATGTGGGGTCCGCCTTAGCTGTCCATTATTTGGTGGGGCCCACTGATTTAGGGATTTCGAAATTAAAATCTCCTAATTAGGGATTTCGAAATTAAAATCCCTAATTAGGGATTTTAAATTTTAAAATCCAAATTGTGATTTAGAAAATAAAGAAAAAATGAAATTGTGGGGCCCACCGTCGCTGTCCACTGCCTGTGGGGCCCACGTCGATGTCCATTGGCTGTGGGGCCCACCATCGCTGTCCACTGGATGTGGGGCGCACCGTCTCTGTCCACTGCCTGTGGGGCCCACTTCGCTGTCCACTGGCTGTGGGGCCCACGACGCTGTCCACTGGCTGTGGGGTCCACCGTCGCTGTCCACTACTTGTGGGGCCGACGTCGCTGTCCACTGTTTTAGATGAAGCATATATTTGTGTGGAGTAAACTATGTGGGGCCACAGTGATTTACGTATTTTATCCACTCCATCCATCCATCTTAGTAGGTAATTTTAGGTATGGTGCCCAAAAATGAAGCATATCAAAACCTAAAGTGGACCACACCACAAGTGTGAACTGAATGTCTATCATTGAAAAATTCTAGGACGACACAGAAGTTTTGGATCAAGCTGATATTTGTGTTTTCTCTTCATCCATATCCATGTGATCTTATGGACAGGTTGGATGACAAATAAAGATCATAGGGGAGCCTGGGAATGGTGGAAATCATTATTCCCACTGTTTACCATGGCATGGTCCACTTGAGATTTGGATATGCTTAAATTTTGGGCTCAACCACTAAAATGAGCTGAAAAAACACCACAGTTTGGAATAGATAAATCACATACATATTAGGTGGGCCCAACTGAGTTTACTCTACATGATAAGAGATAAGAGCTAGCGTGCAGAGTTACTCCACACGCAATCCGATTCCCATGGTGGGCCCCATACATACTTATTTGTTCAGAAAATAGCAGTCATTAGGTATTTGATTAGACTTGTTCATGGTGTTGATGATTCTGTCATTTTCATGTGCTTGTGTATCTGGAATTGATGGAGCAAACCCGGATGTGCGTCGGAGCTACCCGTGGTTGATTTATGTGGATATATGTTGTGGATGTATTTGGCTTATTATTAATAGTTATTTTTTGTCCACAAATGGTAGTATAATAGAATCAGTTAGCCCATTTGGAGATTTCTATATTGCCGAGCATAGATAAAGTGTGTTTTGGAGGTATAGAAATCTGTCAAATTGTCCTGTTGGACAGTCCAAGGTTGGATAGATTGGAATGTTATCGTTGTTTGTCATTTACATGCTCTGTCATTAGTTTCGTGCGGTAACTCTCCTATTCTCTCTGGATATGTTTCTTATGTTTAATTCCATTGTCAATTTAATCCACACAATGTGTGGATAGTTGACGTGAAAATTAAATGTAAGATAAATATATCTGGAGAGATAGGGGGAGATGCGGTCGACATTTAGGCTTGGGCATTTAAATGGAAATAATGATAGCATTTCAATCTATCCATCCTTGGATGGGCGACTTATTTTATTATATTATCATTTAGTGGCAAATTAGATGACGAACATGATACTTGTGATTAAGAGTAGTTGATTGATGTTGATGTTGAGCGGGGGTCCTTGGAAGGTGGGAACCGCGGTTTAGACCATGATGATGAAGCTGTCCTGTTCCTACAGACAGTAATATGGGTGGCCTGGCCATTTGGACAGGCCCGTGTTTATGTATTAGCTCGAAATTAATGGAGCAGACCCGGATGTGCGTCGGAGCTATCCGGTTGTTGAGCGGGGGTCCCTGGAAGGTGGGAACCGCTGTTATGACCATGATGATGAAGCTGTCCATTTCCTATGGACAGCAATATGGGTGGCCTGGCCATTTGGACAGGCCCATGTTTATGTATTAGCTCGAAATTAATGGAGCAGACCCGGATGTGCGTCGGAGCTATCCGGGTGTTGAGCGGGGGTCCCTGGAAGGTGGGAACCGCTGTTATGACCATGATGATGAAGCTGTCCATTTCCTATGGACAGCAATATGGGTGGCCTGGCCATTTGGATAGGCCTGTGTTTATGTATTAGCTTGAAATTAATGGAGCAAACCCAGATGTGCGTCGGAGCTATCCGGTTGTTGAGCGGGGGTCCCTGGAAGGTGGGAAACGCTGTTATGACTATGATGATGAAGCTGTCCATTTACTATGGATAGCAATATGGGTGGCCTGGCCATTTGGACAGGCCCGCTTTGTGTGGAGCAGACCCGGATGTGCGTCGGAGCTATCCTTAAGTTGCTTGAGTCTCCAAGACCTACACCCTAAACCCGAAACCATAAACTTAAAACTAAAACCTATAAGCTACGGCTAAACCGAAACCTAAACTCAATTCATCTAACTCTAAACCTAGACCCAAACTCGAAAACCTAACCCAAAACCCGATCCCGAACCCGAAACTATAAACCAATGCGTAAACCTAATCCTAATCTCAAATCACCTAAACTAAACCTACACCTATTCCTAAATACGTTCACCTTACCTAAACCTTGACCCAAACACGAAAACCAAACCCGAAACCCGATCCCGAACCCGAAAATCTAAACCGATGCCCTAAACCTAATCCTAAACTCATGTCACCTAAACTAAACCTACACCTATTCCTAAATCCATTCACCTAACCTAAACCTTGACCCAAACATGAAAATGCGACCATAAAACCGATCCCGAACCCAAAAATCCAAACCTATGCCCTAAACCTAATCTCATGTCACCTAACCTAAACCTACACCTATTCCTAAATCCATTCACCTTACCTAAACCTAGACCCAAACTCGAAAACCAATCCCGAACCCGCAAATCCAAACCTATGCCCTAAACCTAATCCTAAACTCATGTCACCTAAACTAAACCTACACCTATTCCTAAATCCATTCACCTTACCTAAACCTAGACCCAAACTCGAAAACCAATCCCGAAACCCGATCCCGAACCCGAAAATCTAAACCTATGCCCTAAACCTAATCCTAAACTCATGTCACCTAAACTAAACCTACACCTATTCCTAAATCCATTTACCTAACCTAAACCTTGACCTAAACACGAAAATGCGACCCTAAACCCGATCCCGAACCCAAAAATTCAAACCTATGCCCTAAACCTAATCTCATGTCACCTAACCTAAACCTACACCTATTCCTAAATCCATTCACCTTACCTAAACCTAGACCCAAACTCGAAAACCAATCCTGAAACCCGATCCCGAACCCGCAAATCCAAACCTATGCCCTAAACCTAATCCTAAACTCATGTCACCTAACCTAAACCTACACCTATTCCTAAATCCATTCGCCTAACATAAACCTTGACCCAAACACGAAAATGCGACCCTAAACCCGATCCCGAACCCAAAAATTCAAACCTATGCCCTAAACCTAATCTCATGTCACCTAACCTAAACCTACACCTATTCCTAAATCCATTCACCTTACCTAAACCTAGACCCAAACTCGAAAACCAATCCCAAAACCCGATCCCGAACCCGCAAATCCAAACCTATGCCCTAAACCTAATCCTAAACTCATGTCACCTAACCTAAACCTACACCTATTCCTAAATCCATTCACCTTACCTAAACCTAGACCCAAACTCGAAAACCAATCCTGAAACCCGATCCCGAACCCGCAAATCCAAACCTATGCCCTAAACCTAATCCTAAACTCATGTCACCTAACCTAAACCTACACCTATTCCTAAATCCATTCGCCTAACATAAACCTTGACCCAAACACGAAAATGCGACCCTAAACCCGATCCCGAACCCAAAAATTCAAACCTATGCCCGAAACCTAATCTCATGTCACCTAACCTAAACCTACACCTATTCCTAAATCCATTCACCTTACCTAAACCTAGACCCAAACTCGAAAACCAATCCCGAAACCCGATCCCGAACCCGCAAATCCAAACCTATGCCCTAAACCTAATCCTAATCTCAAATCACCTAAACTAAACCTACACCTATTCGTAAATACATTCACCTTACCTAAACCTTGACCCAAACTCAAAAACCAATCCCGAAACCCGATCCCGAACCCGAAAATCTAAACCTATGCCCTAAACCTAATCCTAAACTCATGTCACCTAAACTAAACCTACACCTATTCCTAAATGCATTCACCTAACCTAAACCTAAACCCAAACACGAGAACCAAACCCGAAACCCGATCCCGAACCCGCAAATCCAAACCTATGCCCTAAACCTAATCCTAAACTCATGTCACCGAAACTAAACCTGACTCTAATCTTTGCATTGTAGATATGGATAAGATTTAGATGCAATCTAAGAATCGGTTTGGCCCAGAGTATAAAGAAGGTGTTAAGGAGTTCATGGAATTTGCGATATATCGGGCAGATTCAGGTAATAGAATTAGGTGTCCATGCCGAAAATGCAAGAACATGATTCACAAGACATTGGAGAAAGTGGAAGATGATTTGTTCATAGTTGGGATTGACCAGGGTTACACTTGGGGATTCATCATGGTGAAGACTTCCACCAAAGAGTTGAGGCCACTGAAGTCCTTGCTGACCCAATTGTGCCTAATGACGAGGATGAAGATGTTGACGATATGCAAGATATAATTGGGGATGTGTTAAGGGGAACAATTGCGGATACTGATTTTGCAGCGACAAGTACTAGCCAGGATATTCCTCCTATGGGTGATGCCGAATCAGAAAAGTTTAGTAGGTTGTTGAGGGATGCGCAACATCCACTCTATCCGAGGTGTCGGAACTTCTCCAAGTTGAATTTTCTTACAAGGTTACTTCATTTAAAGACAATAAATCGTTGGAGTAACAAATTGTTCGACATGTTACTTGGCTTGTTGAAAGAAGTATTACCTGAAGGTGAGGCATTGCCTAAGTCTCATTACGAGGCAAAATCGTTAATGCGAGACTTGGGCCTTGGTTACATCCTCATACATGCATGTATAAATGATTGTGTATTGTATTGAAAAGAACATGAAAATGTTGAGGAGTGTCCACAATGTGGAGAGTCTAGGTGGAAATATGACGAAGCTAAGTGTAAGAAAATTCCACAAAAGGTGTTAAGGTACTTTCCATTAAAACCCAGATTACAAAGATTGTTTACGTCGAGCAAGACGGCTGAAGATATGAGGTAGCATAAGGAGAAACGTGTTCATGATGATAATACATTGAGGCATCCTGCTGACTCTGAAGCCTGGCAACATTTTGATAAGCAATATGACTGGTTTGCAGAGGATTCTCGCAATGTTCGGCTAGGTCTTGCAAGTGATGGTTTTAATCCATTTAGTAAAATGAGTAGCTCGTACAGTATGTGGCCAGTGATACTTATGCCCTACAATTTATCTCCTTGGTTGTGTATGAAGGAATCATTTTTTATGATGTCGTTGCTTATTCCTGGACCCAAGTCACCGGGGAATGACATTGATGTGTATCTCCGACCGTTAGTAGATGAGTTAAACGAGTTGTGGAGTCAAGGTGTCCAGACGTATGACACTTTTGCAGAACAGACGTTTCGATTGCATGCAGCGGTGTTGTGGACAATAAATGACTTCCCTGCATATGGAAATTTGTCTGGGTGGAGCACGAAGGGAAAGTTGGCTTGTCCTACATGTAGTACTGAGACTTGTTCATTGTCATTGAAGCATGGTAAGAAAACGTGTTATATGGGCCATCGTCGCTTCCTTCCGAGGGATCATAGTTGGCGCAGGAAGACGGTAATCTTTGATGGCAAACAAGATCATAGGCCACCACCGAAAGAACTATCTGCAGAAGATGTGTTACAACAACTGAGTAACATTAAAGAAGTTAAATTTGGTAAGGCACCGCACTTGAAGAAGAGAAAACGTACAGTATTAGAGTACAACTGGAGGAAGAAGAGCATTTTTTTTAATTGCCTTATTGGAGTCATCTGAAATTACGACACAACTTAGATGTCATGCATATTGAGAAGAATATATGTGACAATGTCTTTGGAACATTGATGAACATAGAGAAGAAAACAAAAGACAGTTTTAAGGCTCGATTGGATCTACAAGCAATGGGTTTAAGGAAAGAGTTGCACTTGCAACCACATGGAAATTCATATACTATACCAGCAGCCTGCTACACATTGACAAAACTAGAGAAAAAACGTGTATGTGAATGGTTGAACAAGGTGAAATTTTTCGATGGGTATGCATCGAATATCTCTCGGAGCGTAAACATTACGGACTGTAAGGTAACAGGAATGAAAAGTCATGACTGTCACGTCCTTCTGCAACGTCTACTACCGGTTACGATTCAGTGGATTCCTTAACAAGGATGTCAGTGCTACGCTGATTGAGTTGGGGATATTCTTTAAGGATTTGTGTTCGAAATCTTTGAATGTAGAGGTTATTAAACAACTAGAGAAGGATATTGTCATAATCCTTTGCAAATTTGAAAGAATATTTCCACCTGCGTTTTTCGATGTCATAGGTACACCTAGCGATTCACTTACCACACGAAGTGAAGCTTGCAGGCCTAGTACAGTATCGTTGGATGTATCCGATCGAAAGGTGATAGAACAATGATCATAAATTTTTATTCATTCCATAAACTACGTATATCCATGTTTTCATGTCCTAAACATATTCATTTTGTGTACAGATACCTTCACACATTAAAACAATATGTGAGGAATAAGGCACGTCCAGAGGGATCCATTGCTGAGGCGTACATTGATAATGAGTGCCTGACATTTTGCTCCATGTATCTTCGTGGCATAGAGACTAGATTCAACCGAGAAGATCGAAATGCCGATGCAGGGCAGGAGCATGAACAAGGACTTATATCTGTATTCGCACATAACGTCCGTCCTTTAGGATCGCCGACGTTTCACGATATAGACCCTCGGGATCAAGCGAAGGCGCGGTGGTATGTGTTGCATAACTGTGAAGAAATAGAGTCGTACTTGGAGTAAGTCTTCGCACATAATTATTGTATATCTACAGACAGTTTTAATCTCAAAATTTCTTGCTTACAACGTACCAATTGTGTATAGCGAACACATCGAGGAGATGAAGTCCCAATTCCCTACAAATTATGATCGAATGCATCAGGATTTGTTTCCAGAATGGTTTGCAAAACGTGTAAGATTAATTTACCTTCTATCTCACCACAGTTACAATATTGTTGTATTGCACAATATTTACACGTAATTTTAAATGCCTAAACGTACATTTATATTCTGTACGTGATGATAGATGAAGATGTTGCGCGCTAGCAACTCTGCGGATGCGTCTGATGCGCTCTACTCACTGGCGTGTAGCCCTGATAGACGTGTATGTAGATATACAGGTTGTATTGTAAACGGGATTCGGTTCTACACTGAGGAGCATGAGAAATATAGGACCACACAAAATAATGGTGTGGTTGTGAAGGGAACACATGAGGAGGTCGAAATTGATTTTTATGGCGTTTTGATGGATATTATTGAGTTGGGTTATTGTATGAGAAAGCGGGTGTACTTATTTAAATGCGATTGGTGGGACATTGGAAATAAAAATTTGGGAATACAGATTGATAATTACTTCACGAGCGTAAATTTATCTCGGAAGTGGTTTAAAGATGACCCATTTATCATAGTCGGTCAAGCCGAACAAGTATTCTACCTCGCTGACACCAAGTTAGGCGGCTCTTGGCACGTGGTGCAGAAAATAAAGCCCAGGAACATATTTGACGTTCTCGAAGTAGACGTTGAAGATAACGATGAAGGGAGTAATAGAACGTCGTCAGTTGAATAAGCATACCAAGAAGACATGCCATCTTGGGATAGAGGGAATGATCCAAATGTTGATATTGATATGGTGCAATTGAATAGAGATGATGTGCCACCTGATCATGTTGATGCCTCAATCATAAATGACATTGTTAGAGATGATAGCGCTTTCATCGATGACAACGTTGCAGACGATGAAGAAGAAATTCTGATCAGCGATAGTGATGGTGAAGAAGAAAGAGTCCTAAGCGATAATGATTCAGACGATGATTATTAAATGTATACAAGATTTACATGTAATTTTCAATTCGATTAATTTGATTATTACATGTATATATGTTTTACAAGTCATGATTTTTTTCCTGAATTGACTTGTTTATAATTTACATTTACAGTTAAGTCACTTTCTGATCATGTCCTCCACAAACTGGAGCGTAGCGGAAGCACGCAGCATACTTCATCAGCTGTTGCGGATGGACTTTCCGGCCCTATATTCTTTTGGTAAGGCCAGAGAGATACCCGGTCTGGTCGAGAAATGTAGGGAGGAAGACGATGACTCAGACGAAAGATTATACAATCTAAAAGAAATTCCGGACCTGATTGAGGAATATAACCGCGAAAAACTTCATGTGGAAGATGCGACATTATCACTTGCGCATCTGAATGGAGTCCCGAGAGATCAGATTTCTCCTATTGTGACTGGCATGTTGGCTGTAACAATGTCGAGTGCTTCATACAGCTTGACATATACATCTGTAGCGTACGATAACTTACGCAGGGAGTATTTCGGATAGTTGATCCGAAGTTGATTTGTATTACAATGAGATATATGTATTTAATATAGAATGACAATGTACAATGGATTTTTCAACTTTTATATTCTGTTTACGGTTTTATTATATTCTGCTTGCAATATAGTGTAATCGTCTAATCATATTTTTATCACCTCTCTAAGCATAAGCACAAATTCACTTTACAATGATGTTCATAAACTTGCATTGACATTGTTTAAATTTATAAGTTTGTATTTCAGATATATTCAGTCATGGCACTAGGTGGGAGATCAGGTCGTTCGCTCATTGGATCTACCCCTTCCACCTGTGATGCGACGCAGACAGCATCGACGTCGCACGGTGCATCACAGTCATCTGATCCTTCGGTTCAGCATACACCAGACACTGCATGTTAGTCTAGACATTTATTTAGTGATTTCTGTTTATATTGTTACTTACATATATCTTTTCGCAGCAGTATCTTCTACCAGCCGACGAGGACGTGGACCCACGCATGGGTTAGTTTTAGAGCGACTTACGCGTGAGGGTAGGGTGGCGGTAGAGTTCCCACAGGACTGCCTTAGACCTGTTGGGGACAGTGCCAGACTGTTTACGTCTGAGGTCGGTGTCCTATGCCGATCTCTGATCCCAGCCACCACCCCCCGTTGGACTGACGTGACAGATGATGTGCGATAGCTCATCCGTCAGCACCTTCAGGTAAAGTTTAGTAAATTGAAATTTTCTTTTGTGAAAGTTTATTTACGGTTAAGTCCTATTGTTAATAAGTTTATTGCCTTAATTTATTATTTACAAAACTGCAAGATAAATTTGAATTCGATTTGAATGTTCCCTACATTTCTCATGCCGTCAACGACATGATTAGAGAGCGGTTCAAGGAGTACCGCGGAGAGTTGCACCAGCGGTACAAGCAGTGCAGGACACACGATGAGGCCGTACTGTCCACACCGCCACACGTTACTACAGACGACTGGCGGATACTTTGCGAGAGATTTTCGTCGGAGGCTTTTCAGGTAATATTTACATGTACGATATCTTACGATAACAATTAAATTCGTAATTAATTTCGTAATTAATAGAAATGTATTTTATATAATGTGTTCAAAAGAGGAGTAGAATAAATTCTGCGAACAGGAAAAAGTTACAAGTGAACCACGTAGCTGGTTCAAAGTCATTTGTACGACATCGTTATTACATGGTAAGAAATTATTGATGATTATTAAGTTAATATATTATTTTGATTGGCATTTATTATAAGTCTTTTTTCCTTTCGATTGCGCAGCGAGATTCCGTTACCGGCCAGGAGCCTGGACCAGTAGACCTCTACAGAGGGACTCACTGTCGGCAGGCGACGGGATCTTGGGTTCATCCTAGAGCCAGCAAGCATTGGGTAAAAATCTTTACTTTGTAAAATTTAATTGCGCATTGATTGATAATAATGTCATTCATGTCATTTTTTATGAAATTTCATATCTTTTCATTACAGGCGGCGATGGACACCATACGCAGTCAGCCCACTCCCAATGGTAGTCAGCGGAGTGAGCCTGAAATCCTGAGCGAGGTGCTTGGCACCCGTTCTGGATATGTGCGTGGGCTTGGCCATGGTGCCAAGCTCATGGCACAAACTAGAGCTGGCTCCAGTCGATCCGTAGCTGGTGAGAGCGCTCAACGCCGAGCTGATATCGCAGAGAGAGAGGTTCAGCAGCTACGGGTCGTCGTCAATGAGATTCGAGAGCAGCTGGAGAGGCAGAGAGAGGAGCAGAGGCGTAGGAAGGAGGAGGAGAGGCGACGGGAGGAGGAGGAGCAGAGGCGTAGGGAGGAGGAGGAGAGGCGACGGGAAGAGCAGGAGAGGAGGATCGAGGAGTTGCGGCAGGAGCAGGCAGGAGTATGCAGGAGATGTTTCAGGCTCTCGCTGCACGCCTTGGCGCCGATGCCCCACCACCTCCGCCTTCATCTTCCTGATTATTTTTTTTACTATACGACTTTTAGCTTATATGTATATGTGTGTTGATGAATATTGTTTGTTTGTGGATGTGGAATGGATTATTTGTGTATGAATGGTGTAGTTTCTGTTTATTTGTATGTATGTGGATGTGAATAGGAGAAAAATGTATAGGTTTCTTTACAGGTGTATATCAGGAATTTTCCTGAATTTTGAAAACAAATGAAACCGAGAAAGGGAAAACTTTTACCGACGAAATAATTCGTAGGTAAAAAGATGTCAAATTTTTTTACCGACAAATTTTTTCGTCGGTAAAAAAATTTGAAAAACTTTTACCTGACGAAATATTTCGTCGGTAAAAGTTTTACAGTTTTTTATTACCGACGAAAATTTCGTCGATAAAAATTTTTTACATCTTTTTACCTACGAATTATTTCGTCGGTAAAAGTTTTTTCACCGACGTATCATTTTTATTTCCGACAAAAATTCATATGTTTTCCCGACGAATTTTTTCGTCGATAATGGTTTTATTATTACCTACGAAAAATTATTTCGTCGGTAAAGGTTTTTACCGACGGCCTTTCTGCGACGATGTTAGCTGCGAAAAATTTTGTCGGGAAAAAGATTTCCCAACGAAATTTTACTGATTCCCGATGAAATCATTCGTCGGTAAAAAGGGAATTTCTTGTAGTGAGGTAATATTCTAGTTAATAAGAGATAAGATGTGAATCATCAACGGATAGAATTGTATGAAATATACGAGAATGAGGTTATGATTGATACACTTTATGATTTATTATAAATGAAACATGATTATCATGATGTCATGTATGTTATGATACGTGTGAGAGCAATAAACGTTTAGGAACTCGCTGCCGCTGAACATTAGGAACCTCTCGCAAATCAACCATGCTCACCTAACCGGTACAGCGAGGTGGCAAATCAACCATGCACGCCAGTAGGCAAACTACCAGAAAAATGACTTTTCCCGACGGCCGAAAGCCGTCGGAAAAGGGATTTGCCGACGGCTTTTGGCCGTCGCATGGGCCGTCGGGAAAGGGGGCGTCACAATTGCTTTCCGACGGACGCCGTCGGTCGGCCATCGGAATTTCCGACGGTGATGAGCCGTCGCTCGACCGTCGGAATTTCTGACGGTTTATGACCGTCGGCGTTGCTTTAGCATATGAAAAAAAAACCGTTGGTATGTAAGCATGGCCACACGTGCAGCTAGAAAAGTTCCTTAATTCATGGAAACTTTAAATATGTTACACATCTGTATGCAGATTGCAGAGTGCCTTGTTTGTGATAGCTCAAAAGTGTTGTAAAAAGACAATGAGTGAGATACAGATCAAGTAACTTACAATAAGCTGATACAGCTGCAACCGCCAGGCTAGTAAATGCTATAGAGGTCTACATGAATGAGAATGACTCATTACATCAGTATAAATAACTGCAGTCAAACCATATCTTACAATTACTGAAATGGTACACAAGCATTTGGTGTAAAGCAATTCATATGTCATAGTAAGAACATGATTATTACAAAGCAAAATCTTCGTCTCTCTTTTGCAAAGGGTGATGGGAATTTTATTTGTTTTAACCAGTTTGTATGACACATATTATCTCGAGTAATGATCACTTCAGTCTTATTTGATTGAGTACATGCATGCCTCTAGCTTACAGATGTATGCCATGTTTCTCTGCTCATCAGTTGAAGAAAAAAAAACAACAATTAATATTTTGAAACATCAAAATCCACTAGAATATCAAAGACGAGCAACCTCTCTCTCTCTCTCTCTCTCTCTCTCTCTCTCTCTCTCTCTCAATCTCTCTCTCTGTCAAAAACAAAACTAATACTGTTGTTAGATGTTTTTCTTGCGAGACATTTGATAAAAAGCATAAAAATTTCAAATCTTAATATTACATCCATGAGAATTCCAAATGAAATCCTTCAAGCAAATGTTATCAGTTCTAAAATTTTACAATTGTATGCTTTTGCTGTTGAGAATATTTGATTTCATCATTGCTTGACAATTGACACAAACTATCATAATTAACAAATCTTAATCTGAATAAAAAAACATATTAAGGAGAATTTCAAAGACAACATTCTCAAATCTGTGTTAACGACATTACAACACAATAGTAAGATGCAAATTGCAACAATCCGGTGATCCAAATTGCTCTTCAGGTGGGACACTATCCAAAAGTTGCACATATTATTAAAATTATCCAAGATGGCTGACTTGACGACTTTGATCTTGTGCAATTTGCCACATGTATAAGAGGAGAGCCATTGATAAGTTGCATGAAAAAAAGAAAAAAAAAAAAGAAAGAAAGAAAGATAGCAGCAAGCAGTACGTATGCAATCAAATTTGGCTTTTGATTGTCCATTCGTAGCTACTGTATCATAGTGAGGCCCACCATTTGAGATAGGTCATGTAGACATTTAGAAATGGGTCCCATGCTGCCCAATTTAGCTCAATTTGTAGTAGGGATTGTAGTTATATAGGTAAAAAACAAAAGTCATCACAGTATATACAATATATACAGGTGAGGAAACAATTGAGGTTGGCTAATCAAGGATGCATTTAAAAGGCGGCCCATTTTCTATCAAGATCAAAGTCACTACACACCCAAGCTGTCCAATAGGTGATCCATCCGTAATCATAGAATTAAAGAAAAATGAACCAAATGTCTGTCTCCTAATCATTTACGCATTTAACCATTTTACATTTTTTGACAAAAGTGAAAGATGTGAAGTTGTTGCATGACCAGAAATTACAGTTCATGTCACCATAAACACAATTCGTACTGAAGTTGCCAATTACCGTCATATGCACAGGAATGTGTTTGGATGCACAGTCAAATTGACTTGTAATTCCATTCGAGTTAATGATCCGTATCTATTGGAAAGAAAGGAGAAAAAGTTAATTGGCTATGACCCTCATTGCTGGTCCTTTGTTGTGGAACATACCCCAGATTTGGGAGTAGAGTTGTCCAGATTGTACACCTTCTGTCCATCTGTATCGTTTGTAGTAGCCCACCTGAGTTTTGAATCTTACTGATTTTTATTTTAGAATCCTACCCTATTGTGGTTTTCAAAAACAGATGGACAGAGCGGATTTATCATGTACATCTCTATGGGACCCATAAAGCCCCGAGCACAGGTATATGTCTGTGTAGGGTGCACGTGCAATTCACTATCTGTCAGGAACAGAGGGAATTGGGGCAAGGACCTGGACTCTATGTAGCCTGTGGAGATGTACATTGCAAATCCTCTCCGTCCATCTGTATTTAAATATCACAATAAGACAGGATTCTAAAAATCAGGTAAGTCCAAGACTATTGTGGGCCATACCACAGAAACAATGGGGATTGAATGCCTGGTTGACAAAAGTTTTGCATCATGATGTTATTTGTTCCTGCAGTTTATGGTAATAATTCTATGAATGGTTTGGATGTGATATAAACATCATGGTCAGCTCCGAGAAGTTGTCAACGGTAGACATTGCTGTTTCCACTGTTTTCCTGTTGCAGCCCACAGTTTTGGATCTACCTGATTTTTAGAATACGTCCTATTGTAGTCTTTCAAAACAGATGGATGGAGTGGATTTGTCACAGACATCTTTGTTGAACCCACACAGCCCGGGGCACAAAGATATCTGTGTGTGACCCGTCAGGACCCTGTCCTCATGGTTTTGGAGGCTTTTGAAAAGCATTATTATACTGGTTGGAGGCTATCATTTTTATGTCTAATATTCAAATCTTCTTGAGCCACCCTTTCAAAAGAAAAAAGAAAAAGATACTTCTTGAGCCCAACTTTCAGCCTGTCTTATGAATTCAAATCATGAAATCCCATAAAATAATATAAGGTTTAGGTGTGTTTGGGTTTAGTGAATTTGAGAGGAATGAATAAGCTGATTTGATCAACTCGATAAGGAAATGTCTACTGTCCACCAAATATGCAGAATTATAAAACACAGGAGGACATCCGGTCCACTTGAGATTAAATTTATACTGTAGATGAGGCCACATGTATATGATGAACCAAACCATTCATTTTCCATCAAACTCTTAACTAGTGGACCATAGACCCAAAAAGTACAATAATCAAACAATCCTAATCCTAAACATGCAAAAAAAAAAAGGTAAGTAAATAATCAAATAACAAAGGCTCCTCTTTGGAAGGAAGAATTAAATAATCCAGCACTCCTTGCATTCTAACCGCTAGAAATTCAGCCAATATTTTATAATAACTCCCTACCAAGCTAATTAGCTAAAGCCAAAGACCACATCTTTTATTAATAAGCAACACAGAGGCACTAGCTCCTTGCAAAGCTCACATAAGAGTTGAAGTCATGAACAAATATAACCAAATCATCTCTCAATATAGGCCAAAAGCATGGAAAAACACCATCAGAATTAATTCCAGCCTGCTATCTATCTCTAACAAAGTAATAACAAATTGCATAACTATCTTAAAGCCTTAAATGCCTACGCTTTCCATATTAAATGATGGTACTCTCACTAGCGAACATAAAAAATGATACAAGAACCGTGTATACCTGCTCTGCGGGTCTTGTTAAAGCAGGTGAAACAGAGATGATGGTTATCAAATGAGACCAGCACACCTGAAGAGTTTGCCACTAACATTCAAAGCAAACAACACAGCAAAAAAGGCGTAACCCAAGCATGTGCATAAATCAACTAAAGAAAAAGAGACGTTCACGCTCACTAGGATAGCATATGGGAACATGCCAAGATGTCAGATATTAAGATCTGATACCTATTGTGTATATCTGCTGAAAAGGACATGTCAAGAAAATATGGAAAGAAAATACACATCATCACAATTTTCTCCTCTTCGTTTCTCGACTCTTTTTTTTTTCCCAAAGGGACACGGATTGCCGACCGTCGCAGGAGCTTCCTGTGAAGTAAAGTTAAGTGGGGCCGTTGTTGTTGGTGATAAATGCACCGGCCCATCAATTTTGCCCGATGATATTAGCACAATTGGATCCTACTAATATTTTTATGTTTCAATTCATCCCACCTTATGAACTGTATGAATGGCATAAAAACACCACGATGGATCCAGGGATGTTTCAACAGTGGGCATTTCCCTACTCACTTTTTCCTATTGTACAGCCGGCTTAAGTTTTAGATGTGCCTCAGTTTTGGCATGTCCTAACAGAACATGGAAAAGCATCTTCAGGCCATTTCCTAACATGATTTGGGAACAAAGCGGATTTTTCACAAACATCATGGTGGGCTCCACCGAAAATCTTGTTGCATAAAGTTTTTGTGATATGGCAATCCGCGTCGGCGAATATGATACTCTTGCAGCGTATGACTATTGATATGCAGTGACTAAGAAATTGGCACCAGTTTACAGCTGCAATATCAGAGTGGTTGAAAAATCATAACATGCATTCATGTAATATGATATTTTTGCTTTGGCTTTGTATGATGCTTGATACGCACAATGTACAAACTGGACCATGGGCCTCCTTGTACAAACTGGACCCAAGATGGGGCAACCCTGTTGGATGGACTGGATGTCATACATATAACTTTGTTAATTTAGTAAAATAGCTCAACAATCATTCTGGCTAATAAATGAATGAAGACTAGCAGAATTCTTGCTAATTATGACAAAGAGGTGGAGAAATGCAACCCATTTTTAAAACAAATATCTACCATAAGAAATGGGTTAATAACAAAGGTAATAGTGTAATAGTGGTTGACCATCAATATCAAAGGAAAGATCTGGACTCACTTTTGTATTAGTCGAATCACCATCAGATTGGTAACGTCCATGTGCACCCTTAACCAATTTAATGGCCACAATGTTTTAGACTGAGGAATTCTACCTGTGTTGGAAATTTTGAATGGGTCTATCAAGGCAATTGGATGTAGCTACACCAGGTGGGACTGATCCTGAGAAACATGGTGGACAGGGTTTATCAAATCAACAACATTATTAAATTGTCAAAGAGGACACATAACAAGAAAGAAACATACTAAAGCATCCACCATCCTCTTGCTCCAACTCAGGAGAAAATTGTTGCATCAATCTGGTTTTTTTTTTTTTTTTTTTGAAAAAAGAAAGGAAGAACAAAAATAAAAATAAAAAATTCTGAATTTGTCAAGATCCTGTGAATTTGCATCAATAAAACAATCTGAATCTTCAAGAATGTCATTTTCAATTCTTACGTTGGTTTCTTTGGTTTGTAAAGTTGAGAAGTTAGTGGCTAAAAATCTGCATTATTATGGAGGCAATATTCAAGATCACAGTTAAAAAAAAAAAAAAAAAAAAATCTTTAAATCCCATATAAACATAAAATTTACCTTCGGGAGTGAAGCCTCAACTCTTTGGGTGTGATACCCAAAGCTGGTTTGGTATAATGCTAACCATATCAAGGAACATTTCTAATGTTGAATAGCCAAAGGCTCATCATCCTACATCAGACTGCTTCTATCCTTATGAGGGAACAATACTTTTCATTAGAGTCATGTTAGAAAATTTTGGAGGTTTCATGCGGATAGGTCTAAAAACCACTAGACATAAACATGCTACAACACAAAAGAACCAGATCTTAAACCTTCTTAAATTCACATTCAATTAAAAAAAAGGATTGTAACCCAACTCATTGACAGACAAGATAAGATTCCTGCAACAAAACAAGCACCCATCTTTCAATGATAATGCAATTCGAACATCGATTTCATGGAAACAACCCAAATCTTTCAGGTTGAAAAGGAGAACTATAAATTTTAATGGTGAGTTGACCAGCCTGATTTTAGCACTAGGTTAACTTTCTGGGGAGGTCCACCTTATGCTACCGGTCAGATATCCCACACATTAACCTGGTTTGCACCTATGCTAGATGTAGAGAGTGCGTGTGATGCTTGTGAATTTCCGGTTTTACTTACATTCCAACAACTTCGCAATTTGAGTTGAATCCATGGAAAACAATTCACGATTCAAAAGGAATATGGATTTGCGTAAAAAAAAAAAACAAAAAAAAAAAAAAAAAAAAAACACCAACATGTGTGAGGAGACGATACTACCAATACAAGTGAATTACATATCCAGATGGAATCCCACTGAGACCATGTTTTCAGTCTTTGACTTAACAAAGGTAGGAGCTACAGATAATGGATGCAAATTATAATGTCCATAGATTAAGAGGGTGTTTGGGTGTCATTTTAAAATGAGCTAGCTCATGTCAACTATTAATTGATATTATATATTAGAGAGCCACATCTTCGAGTAGAATCCAACCCACTACTTAGCTCGATGCAAAACTGTAGCAAAAGCATGTTAGGCAAGTTGACCCACGATCTGACCCAATCCGATGCCACAGATACCAAGTAACAACTAGAAAATAAAAAAGACATCGCAAACATTTGGTCACTCAAACTCATGAGGAAAACAAACAATCCACAAATTAGAACTCATTACATTTTAAATCATCATCTCTTACCTCTATTTCTTTTCATGAATGACACCAAGACAACAGAGTGGGGTGATCTGGAAAAAATGAGTGATTTATGTAAGGAAATTGTTTCATCAGAATGTCATTCATAATGGAAGGAAATTGTTGAAAAGAAAATGAGTGATGTATGTACCTGTGAATCATTATATGATAGTTGGTCTTTATATGTACGAAGAACAAACCTGTGCAATAATGAGATTTTTGGACCATAAACTAAAATGAGTTGAAAAAACTTATGAACAGCTTGGATATAGAACACATACATCAAGGTAAATGCCAAGGTTAGGGTGCTACGATCAAGGTTAACACCCAGTAACTACTGGGGTGGGTTTAGTACAGATTGGGGATCGCAACAGGCTGAGATTGGTGTTATGTTTAAGTTGTTTTTTTTTTTTTTTTTCAGTACTTGGGTGATTGGATCACCATGAGGCTGAAACAGGACTTGAAAATGGGAATATCACAAACCAAAAATTAAGATCATTTGCCTGATTGTTAGATTGATGGATATTTAAGGAAAAGCTAAAAATAAAAAATATCTCATGGTTCTATTTCAACAAACAAGCAAAACAGAGATTAGATTGTTCAACCAATCTGATTTTGCGACCCAGTTACCAACAATGGATTCCACAATTTAGTTGGATTAATTTGAGCCAATGTATGCCACGTATACATTTTCTGTGTCCCGGTGCATCAATTGTCGTATCTGGCCCAAGTATTAAATAGCTCTCTGAGTAATTTTTTTTTATGCATCAGTTCACTTGGATAGTCCAATCGATCGATCTGAATTGTACATCAGTACAAGAGAATTTTCAGGGGCTACTAATGCAAAATCTCACCAATCAAATGCTATAATCCATCCTTGGTTTGGCCTTATTTTCTATAGTTGTGCTTTTTCTAAGCCATGGATGGGATGGTTATCAACTTATCATTGGCTAACAAATGTGGTTTTTTTGAATCTTAAGTTATCCATGATGGATTCTAATAAATATACGATAAATTTTGTTGATTGGACCTATTTTTGTATAAATGATCTTGACCATCCATATTAAATGCCCTGCCCCTTGATCACATGGTTACCATTTGTCAAATCCATAAATAAGAAACTTAGATGAATCCATTCATAAGAAACTCAGGTGGGCCACACCACGTGATCTTAGAGGTGTGTGTTAGGCATGATTTCACATGGTGTAGCCAACTTGATTTTTTTATCAGCCTGATTTTTGGCCTCCAAGGAGAATTATGAGGGGGCTCAAATCATGTCCAGATTGGATGTTGTGCACACATCAGAGTGGGCCGCACACAGGTAGTTGTACAATAAGCTTCCTAAACTAATAGGAAAATCATCAAACAGGGTGAAAATCTAGAAAAAAAAAAAAAAAGGTCTGATTGTTGGGCCGAGAGATGCGAGACCCATCACTCAAAACCTGTAAAGGGATCAGCACCTTCCAAATTGTTGGGCCCACCATGGATGAATCATATCACGGACCCCAACCATTTGATATTGTCCATCAATGAATCCGTTCCTGACAGATGGAACATGTAGCATTTGGACATATGGGCCCATGTTTTGGTAATCCAGTTTTTTTAAACCAGTGGGCCCTACCTTGGATCAATGGCCTTAAGAATAGATGGTTAGGAGATCATAGAGAAACAATAAGCATCTCGATCCCATATCAACAACTCCAAAAAATGCAACCAAAAGAAAAATAGGGCCGAGAGATGTCTTTTACCTTAAACAGAGAGATGACAGAGGTGTGGAAGATGGCTGATGGGCGTTGCCGTTGCTAGAGCGAGAGGGTTTGGTGAGGGTTTGCTGGCGGCGCACGTGAGAGAGAGAGAGAGAGAGAGAGAGAGAGATCGGGTAATGTCAGGCCTGGTGAGGGTTTGGTGGTAGATATAGAGATGGGTTAGCAGCGACGCTTTGGTGGCGGCGGCGAGGGTTTGGTGTCAGAAATGCGGAAGAAGGGGGTGGTTGCTGTCTATTGTTGTTGCAAGTGGGTGCAGGTGGTGGCACTGAGACGGTGGCCCGAGCCACCATCGATCTCGTAGAGAGATATTAAGAGCGTGAGAGAGACAAGAGAGAGGACATATGAGAGATGAGAGAGCGTGAGAGATGCGTGAGAGATGCGAGAGAGAGAGGCGAGGGAGAAGAGAGAGGGGGGCGAGGCAGCGGGAGCTCGAGAGGGGGAGAGGGTTTTTTGGATTAGGATTCTACCCTAAATCCTGTCATATAGGCTTCTTATGAAGCGTTAAATCTTCACATTCATATGGTCTGGTCCACCTGAGATTTGGATCTGCCCACTTTTTGGGACCAACGTCTAAAATGAGATGGAAAAACTTATGGATGGTGTGGATAACATAAAATCATCAAGGTGGGCCCCACGATAAGGGTATCACCGAATAAAGCATATAAGAACCCTTTTCCCCGACGGTTCTATGTGAATAGCCGAGGGTTTATAGTCCGCCGGAATTTGCGACGGTCCATAGCCGTCGGGGAAAAAGAGGCGGGGCCGTCGGGAAAGGTTATTTTTCTGGTAGTGAAATCAACCATGCACCACTGATCCAACCGAGCAAATCAACCATGCTCAATAATTGAAACGACCAGAACTCGCTGCCACTGAACATTAGGAACCTGTCGCAAATCAACCATGCTCACCTAACCGGTACAGCAAGGCGGCAAATCAACCATGCACACCAGGAGTCAAATCAACCATGCTCCTGTTCTGTCGTAGTGTATAAATGTATGTTCATGTAATGAGTTATGTAAACACTCCTTCAAGCATATAATGCATATCCAAATTTCAAGCACAATCACAACATGCATGTGTTATCTTTACTTAGGTAATTCTTGATCTTACTTTAGTTATTGTCAATCGAGGAATTTGAGAAGGTCGTCATGTAAGGTTTAGTATGTTGACAGGCTAAGATTGTTTCAAGAGTTATGTATTGTATACTGTCAAACCCTAAGTTGTTGTTTATCGGGAAGTTTGAAAATGATGACACGGGGAATCTTGAGAATACTATATGTATTTAGTGTTGCATGTTGGTTATGTCATATGTAACAAATCCTAAATCGAATAGAATTCTGACATGTGCATTAAAACGAAAAACTTGAGAAGATTAATTAAATAAAAAAAAGTATAATTGGTGATGAACTTTTATGGATATAGATATAGGAGACGGGTGGATCCCTTACCTAGGATTCCATGATAAGAAAAAATGTATAAAAGTATACATAAATTCCTAACTAGAGAAGGAGTCTTTATAAATTGAACGTAAATAAAGAAGAACACTAAAGAACATTAACAGAGAAAGTTACGTGAGATGAATCACTCACCCATATGACGACGTGTGTCACGCTTTGAAAAATAATCCTGGTTCAAGTCTGAGTTGACCCAACGGGCCGGATCGGCTCTCTCTCTCTCTCTCTCTCTCTCTCTCTCTCTCTCTCCTCCTTCCTTCTTCTTCTTCCTTTCTCTTTCTTCTTTTCTTCTCCTTCTTCTTCTTTTCTTTTCTTTCTCCTTTCTTCTTCTCTTTTTCTCCTTCTTTCTTCTTTTCTCCTTCTTCTCTTCTTCTCTTTCTTCCCTTCTTCTTCTTCTCTTTCTTCCTTTCTTCTTCTTCCTTCTTCTTCTTTCTCTCTCTTTCTTTCTTTATTCTTCTTCTTGGCCTGGGACGCTGCCCCAGCATTAACAGCAGCAGCACTCTCTTTCTATATCTCTCTATCTCTCTCTCTCTTCTTTTTCTTAGAGGATAGGAGTGAACGGGTGAAGACTTATATAACTAACGAGGGCAGTGGAGAAGCGGTAAAGGTGCGGACGTACAAGGAAATCCCGGTTCGAGTTGGAGAAGGAGACCGTATAGTTTTGGGATTCCTTTGCATGTGAAGCTCATTGGAAAGCTAGGTGGGGCCCACACGATCCTACGCACAAGGTTTGAGAGGTCCATGCACATCAGGGAGGTGGATCTTGATTTTCTTTCGTTAGAATGGTGTATTGAAGTGGGCCATACAATCGACCGTAGGTGTTGAGACTACCAACCACTTAGGTCTGGGTGGGACGAGCTCCAGATGAACGGATTGGATCCACTGACGAGGTCCACTGTGATGGACGGTGGGGACTTGTAATGGCGGCAGCGGCAGCGCTGTCGCTACATGATTTGAGAAGAAGACGGACGGGAGTCCGCTTCACGCAGCGCACGCGGTCAAACGCGGTTTGACCGCGTGACCGGTAGTGTACACCATACATTGGGTCCCACCATGAAGATTATGCAAAATCCACTCCAGTAGATAGGTAGGCCACATGATTTTAGGCCATGACACCAAAAACGAGACACTTTCGAAGTTAGATAGCCCACTTATGGCCCGATTTCTGATTAAGGTACTTGTAGGATGATCGAAGGATTGAAATTTGACATGTATGGTTGGATCGTGTCTTAGAACTAATATATAGAGTTTTGCATGAGAATGATTGCCCGAAATCATGATACTTGAAAACGGCCATATAACTTAAGTTTAACTAATGGTATTTCCGTAATTATTATAAATTTATGATTTTTATGAGATCTGACACTTCTGCACTGTTCTAGGATTCATTTGAAGCAACTTTAATAAATGGAACATACTCTAATTTCTTACGGTTTAATTAATATTAATTTATCAATACTTAAGTTATTTAATTTACTAACTAATTAACTAATCTATAATTTAAATTATTCTAAGATCCTACGATGTTACAAACACACCCGAGCAGGTTCATAGGGTCAGGAAATTACTGGTCTAAGCATATGCCTTGCGACTGGACACGATGTACGGGTCATATTTATGGACAGACATGTGTACAGGGCGATGCATGGCAGGTTTACATTGATCGCGTAATTCGAAATCAAAGTGGAAGGTTAGATCTTCTGGTCTAGCAACGATAGATCCTTCTAATGATTAGTTTGTTGACTTAGCTAAATATGCTGAGTTTTCAAATGCATTAAAAAGGTTGGAACGCGTATAAAAGTACATACGTGTGTGTATGTGAGTGAATAACACGGCCTAGAATTTAAGTTCTCACGTCTGGACATGCACTCGTGTACTTACTCGTGCGGTCAAATTTTTGGGGCATTACAGAATCGATCTACCTTCGACCAAGTTCAGAGACTTGTGTCCTTTCCCAGATGCTCAAGTACCTCAAAACTTTGAGGTACCAAAATTCAAAAGATACGATGGCAGCGGTTGTCCCACAGCACATTTCAGGCCTTCTGTGGAGAGTTGAGTGCAATCTCAAGAAATGAAGGGGACCTCATTCGTTTGTTAAAAATCTCTAAAGGGTGATGCCCTAGATTGGTACACCTCATTGGATTGCCACCGCATCAGGACGTGAGAACAATTTTCCCAGGCTTTCGTTGACAGATTCACGTACAATCTCAACATGGCACCTAGAAGGGCCGACCTCACGGCTCTCAGGCAAAAGAGTGATGAAACACTATGAGCTTATGTGGGCCTTGGCGAGCTATGGCAGCCAGAATGCGGACACCTATCGACAACGAAGAACAAATCTCCATGATTGTTCATTCAACATATCCAGGCATATCTGGATATCTCATCTCGCATCCATATGCGAATTTCTCACAGTTGATCCGTGCTCGAGAGCAAGTCAAAGCAGGAATCCGTGCCGGGACAATCTCCCCATGGCCTCATCAAGCCACTCCAGTCAAGAGGAAAAGAGTGGAGGGAAGACCTATCGGATATGGGAGCGGAAACCGCTGCGGTTCTCCTCCTCGCCCAACAGAGGTAAATAACATCAGCACCACTGCTCAGGGTAATCAATATGCGCCCCCACAGGGACGTCAACAGTATCAGCCAAATCAGGTTCAGTATTAACCTCAACGGTATCAGCCGCAACAGAATCCTCAACCGCAGCCACAACCACCTCGACAACAGCAGCAGTTCAGAGGGAATGGCCAATACTCATACTAAAATAGGCAGAATTACAGGGAGCTCAGGAAATCCACTCCACTCACTCAGCAACTTAGTCAAGTCATGGCTATGCTGATACAGAAGCAGTTACTCACTCTGATGACACCCAGGCCTCCTCCAAATCCTCTAGCTCCAACCTACCGAGAAAATGAGTATTATGCCTACCATCAAGGGCATGGCCACACCACTGATCGATGCTTTACTTTGAAGAATACCATACAAGATCTGATTGATTACCGCAAGATCGTCATCTCGGTCCCTGGAACTCCTCCAGCAGCTTCTACCAACATCCTTCAGAATCCTCTGCCTCAGCATCCGATGGACTCCAGTTCATCTCGTGGCCCTACCGTCAACAACATAGAAGAAGGAGAGCGCCTCGACCATTTCTTCTCCCCTATCCAATCCATTCATGCTTACACTTATGGGCCAACAAATCCTCCTCCGATCCTACAAGGGGCAAGTCCCTTTCCTCCTTCAGTCTCCGAGCCAGTAGTACTCGAAGGAACACTTCCATATGATGTACCAGTTGTTCAAGGGGCACCTTACAGCCATTCATGTTGGGAACCAGTCGTCCTGGAAGGAGCACAAGCATACATCGAGCCCGCATACGAACCTGTCATTTTGTAAGGGGCAACTCCAGTTCAAGAACAATCCAATCCGCGATGGAGGGATTATACTTATCAGCAGCAAGAACCCATTGTCTTTGAAGGAGCCCCTTCAGTTGAGACTGTCATATCGCAAGGGGCAAATCCCGAAAGTGTGTCAATCACATTACGACAGCTGGGACGAACAGAAAAATCCCCTGCCATATCAAAAGGACCAGTATTCATTCCATGGGAGCCTCCTGCTCCAGGAACAGTCAAGCAAGGACCACGACCTTATGTGATCTATGAAGACAAGCCTCGATATCATCCCTTCAGCACAGGTAATAATGTGGTCCTTAAGGCAAAAGCTCTATATGAGGAAGATCTGGTACCCACACCAGCATCGTTGCAAGAACCAGTGGTCTTGAAAAGCAAGGGAGAGGAAAATTATAAAGAAGTCCCATGGCACTATCCAGAATGCGCGGAGGTAGGAAACATGAATCCAAATGGGCGTTGCATCCGAAGAGATAATCAGAACAGAGGAGATCCCAAAGGCGCTCTCTCAGGTCTCGGTAACAAAAATGAAGCCGCATACGATGTAGCAATTCAGCTCAAGTCAATCCCTACTCAAATCTCAGTATGGGAACTACTCTGCACATCGCGCATACATAGAGAAATGTTTGCCAAAACCCTGAGTGATGCTTACGTCTCCTCCGATACGGCACCTGAAACGACAGCATTGATGATCGGACAACTCTTGGCTCTACGCGCCATCACCTTCACCGACAATGAGTTGCCACCAGAAGGACGCGATCATGGGCGATCCCTCAACATAGCCTTACGATACAAGGGCCTCTATGTCCCGCTGGTCCTTATCGATAACGGCTCAAGCTTAAACGTCTGCCCACTCAAGACTGTGGAACGCCTGGGAATCAGTCCCTCCTCATTTCGGACCAGCACCATATGCGTCAGAGCATTCGACAACACCCACCGATCAGTGGAAGGGGAAGTCGACATAAAGGTACAGATAGGTCCAGAAGTCTCCACCATCACGTTCGAAATCCTGGATATATCAGCCTCTTTCAACATGTTGCTCGGACGGCCTTGGCTGCACAAGGTTGGAGCTGTGCCATCAACCCTGCATCAACGGGTGAAATACATATGTGGAAATCAAGTGATCTCTATCCATGTAGAGAAGGAGCTCATCATTCCTTCCAATGCTGCTACCACTGAACCAGACATCCCTGTCATCGATATCCAGCACTCTGAAGAAGACGTCCCATTTCATAGTTTCGAGTTCGAGACCGTGAATGCTATCGCCAACCCGGAACCAATAAGGGTGGATCGTGTCTTTTCACCAGCAGAACGACTAAGCCTCAAGTATCGGATGAAGAATCATTTCAAATCTAAAAAGATGTCGCTGGTATATAATCAACGCAAATGGGGGCTCGGGTACAGGGCAATCTTCATGGATAAAAGAAAGAAGAAATTTCGTTACTCTCCTATTCCATTCATCAAGCTAGGAGAACCTTGCAAAGATTCAAGAAGGAATCAACTGACTGCACTACACAAAGGCCTCCCGATGAGCCTAGCTTGGGCCACGTGGCCCCCCATTCGATGGGACCAAATTCTCAAACCATCTAAGCCTCCAGAAGAAGAAGGAAAGGATGAAGATGAAGAAGAATGTCAAATACAACAGCTTCAAGACCAAGGTACTCTGATACCTACTCCCAACTAGGGGCACAATCTGCCCACTTCAATTCCAGCTAACCAGGAGCACAACCTGCCCACTTCAGCATCAATCAACCAGGGGCATAACTTGCCCATCTCAACACCAATCAGCAAGGGGCACGACTCGCCCATCTTTACAAAATCAACATCATCAACCATCAGCCACAGGCAGAAGCAGCCCATCCATTAGACCAAGAAAGTGAAATGGCCAGCCCTGGATTGGTCGGATGTCCAGATTCCGAACTTGTATCTCGTTGTGGAACCAGACGAACTGTAATGTGAGGTAAGCGATCCGGGAGGGACTAAGTACGACTCAGATCTCGAACCCAACCAGCAAGAAATCATGGTCATTGGGCCAGACCGTGACTCTTCGCCCAAATCATCAACCCCCACCTCTTCAGGGGAGGAAGTGTGGGGTCCTGAACGGTCATCTATTCCCCTAACTTTTGAATCAGCCAGAGAGTCATCTGAGGGCTCTGGCTTCTAAAAAAAATGTCTATTTAAGCAGCAAGCGGAACTTTGGGACAAGATGGGATCAATCATGGTCTGCAATGCCCGCTTGCTCAAGGTCCCGCAAATTTTAAAACTCCAAAAAAATAAAAAAAACTTTCAAAAACCAAAAACATCTAGCATCTCAATTCCAGAAAATTCTCAAAAACCAAAAAACATTTCTTTTCCTGCATTCAATAGTGTGCCAAGTTCGTCTAAAAATTCACATGAGTTTGAAGTCGAATCATATGACTTTGACATCGAATTAGACTTCGAGCTCATGGGTCGGGACGAAGCTCGGGATGAGGAAGATGATGATCCGGCTCCCGAACTAGAGGATCTCCTCAAAAAGTTCGAATCTAAAGCTAATGTTGTAGCTGATGATTTCGAGATAGTAAACTTGGGGACACCTGAGATCCCCAGGGAAGTACGCATTGGAAAATCGTTGCCACCAGAGATGAAGCAGAGAATGATAGAGTTCCTAGCTCCAAGATTGTCCAACTTCGCGTTCTCATATGAAGACATGCCGGGGCTCGATGAAGAGCTAGTTGTACACCATTTGCCAACCAAGGCGGATATGAAGCTAGTGAAGCAGAAACTTCGAAGAATGAAGCCAGAATGGGCTCTGAAAGTCCAAGATGAAGTCATCAAGCAGTACAATGCAGGATTCTTAGTAGTCTCCAACTACCCTGAATGGCTCACCAACATCATACCAGTACCAAAGAAGGATGGCAAGGTTCAAATGTGCATCGACTTCCGAGATCTCAACCAGGCCAGTCCTAAAGACAACTTCCCTTTGCCACATATCGACACTCTGGTCGACAATACTACTGGGTACAAGGTCTTCTCATTCATGGACGGGTTCTCAGGTTACAATCAGATCAAGATGGCCATCGAAGATCGTGAGAATACATCGTTTATCACTCCTTGGGGAACTTTCTGTTACAGGGTAATGCCGTTCGATCTGAAGAACGCAAGAGCAACATATCAGCGAGCAATGACAACACTCTTCCACGACATGATGAACAAAGAGCTTGAAGTATATGTGGATGGTATGATCGTCAAATCTTGCACAATTGAAGGACACTTTGAAGATCTGAAGAAGTTATTCAACAGATTAGAAAAGTACAAGCTCTGCCTCAACCCTCAGAAATGTGTCTTCGGTGCAATGGGAGGTAAACTATTTGGCTTTATGGTGAGTGAAGACGGCATCAGGGTCGACGAGACCAAAACCAAAGCAATTATCGAGATGCCCCCTCCTAGAACAGAGAAAGAAATTCGTGGTTTCCTCGGCAGAATTCAATACATCAGTCGCTTCATCGCACAGCTCACACCTATCTATGAGCCCATATTCAAGCTCCTTCGAAAGAATGTTCCAAAAGAATGGAATGATGATTGCCAAGTTGCCTTTGATCGCATCAAGAAATATCTCATGAATCCTCCAGTATTAGTGCCGCCCACTCCCGAATGACCACTATTGTTATACATCTCGGTAGCAGCAGAAGCCATTGGCTGTATCCTTAGCCAGCACGACGAGACCGGGAAGAAGGAACAAGCAATATACTACTTGAGCCGAAAGTTCACCGACTACGAGACCAGGTATTCCCCGATCGAGAAGACTTGCCTCGCCCCAGTCTGGGCAACTCAGCGACTCTGTCAATACATGATTGCAATTCCCTATTCTCCTCCTTGCTCACATGGATCCGCTCAAATACCTGTTTGAGAAACCGGCACTCACTGGAAGGATAGCTAAATGGCAGCTACTCCTATCTGAATTCGACATCACCTATGTCACTCAGAAGGCAATCAAGGGGCAGGCCCTCACTCTCTCCTGGATTATCAGCCGCTCAAGACATTCTTCCCCGATGAAGATCTCTTACTTATCGAAGGTGAAGAAAAGAAGAAGAAAGATGAGTGGACGTTATTCTTCAATAGCGCAGTAAATGCTAAAGGGAGTGGTATCGAAGCAATCCTCTACTCTCCAGATGATGTCCCTATTCCTATCTCAAGGCGCATAGCATTCGAGTGTACCAACAACATGGCAGAGTATGAAGCATGCATCGCTGGTCTAAAGGAAGCCATAATCTTGGGCGTAAAGAAGCTACGAGTATTTGGAGAGTCACAGCTTATCATCAATCAGACCAATGACGAATGGAAAACCAAGGATGAGAAGTTGATACCATATCATGTGTATCTTGAAAATCTTATCGAAGAATTTAAAGAAATCATATTCTCATACATGCCCAGAGCCAAGAATCAGTTTGCAGATGCTCTCGCTACACTTGCATCAATGCTCGAGATCCCGAAAGGAGCTTCAGAATGGGAGCTCACAGTCGAAACTCAAGATGAATCTGCTTTCTGCCTGTAAATAGAAGAAGCCAAAGCTGTCCCTGACAAACCCTGGTATGCCAACATCAAGCAATATCTCGAAACCCAGGAGTATCCGGAGTCAGCAACAGCAACAGATCGCCGAACCATCCAGCGTTTGGCCGGCCAGTTCGCCATCAGTGGCGAAGTTCTTTACAAGCGATCCTCTAATCACATCCTCCTTCGATGCGTCGATGAAATAGAAGCTGCAAAGATCATGAAAGAAATACAAGAAGGAATCTATAGCCCACACGTGAACGAGCACATGATGGCAAAGAAGATTCTGCGACTTGGCTACTATTGGCTCACCATGGAGACAGACTGCTGCCAGCACGTCAGAAAATGCTTCAAATGTCAGGAGCATGCGAACCAGATTCATGCCCCATCATCAGAATTATACAACCTGACAACTCCCTGGCCCTTCTCTATGTGGGGACTCGACATCATTGGGAAGATTAGTTCGAAAGCATCAAACGGTCATGAGTACATACTTGTACGCAGTCGACTACTTCACTAAGTGGGTAGAAGCAGCCTCCTACACCACGATTGCAGCATCCCAGGTGTCAAATTCATGAAGAACAACATCATATGCCGGTATGGAATCTCTAATGCTATCATCACAGGTAATGGGACTCTGTTTGTCAACAAGAAGATGGATGACTTCCTCAGCAAATTCAAGATTCAATGTCATCGATCAAGCCCCTGCCGTCCTCAGATGAATGGTGGGATAGAAGCCGTAAACAAGACAATCGTCAGGATACTCGAGAAGATGGTCGTGACCTATCGAGATTGGTCAGATATGCTCCCATATGCACTTTGGGCTTATCGAACATCTGTACGATCTGCTACAAGCGTTACTCCTTTCGAGCTTACTTATAGAATAGAAGCAGTTCTACCAGACGAGGTAGAAATACCGTCACTACGGGTATTACTGGAAAGTGGAATTGAAGAAGGAGAATGGCAATGGGCAAGATTCGATCAGTTGCAGCTAGCAGATGAGAAGCGCATGCGTGCGCTAAGTCATTCTCAATGTTATCAGAAAAGGATCGCTCGGGCTTACGACAAGAGAGTTTAAAAAAGAAGTTTCAAAGTGGGCGATATGGTCATGAAGAAGATTCTACCATCGCACCTTCTAGATCCCAGAGGAAAGTTCAACCCCTCGTGGGACTGGTCGTTGATCATCAGAGAAGTACTTCCTGGAGGCGCCCTCAGACTCACCAACATGAGAGGGGTGGATCTTCCTGAGCCAACCAACGCCGACAAGGTGAAGATCTTTCACGGGTAAGTCATTCTGACCTTATCAAGAGTTACATTAATAGAGCTAAAGTCAAGAGGTCAAAGCTAAAACCTCTGAGAAATCGTTTCCGTCCACCAAAAAAGTGTTTCAAATAAGGGGATTCAAAGGGAAAAAGAGAGGAAAAAAAGAATACAAAAGAAAAAGAAAATGGTAAGCCGAAACAAGGCACCCGAGAAAAATCAACCCAAAAGGAAACACAGTCATCCATCCATTCATCTCAGAAGGGTCTATGGCTAAGACCAACAGCTCTATCATGGTAACTCAGGGTAACGGCTGAAAGACTGCCATCGGCCGGCAACGACAAATTTCCGACCTCTAGCCGCCGCAGTTATCCAAAGATCCAGAAAAAAGAAGAAAAAGAAAATGTGTGCCTAAACAAAGAGGGCGGAGTGAAAATCCGAAAGAGCGCTCCGAGTAAAAACAGTGGGTATACAACGGACTTAGTGAAAACCCGAAAGGGCGCCAAGGGTAAAAACAGCATAGCTGCCAAGGCGCAGGCAAGATCAAACACCTGGGACGTGGTGAAAACCCGAAAGGGCGCCACGGGCAAAAATGACGGGAAAAGTCCGGGTGTAGTGAAAACTCGAAAGAGCGCTGCAGGCAAAAAATGGCTCGAATACTAAAAAGAAAAACTAAAAGTGCAAGTACCAAGAACTCAAACGGTCCGAGTCAGTTCAAGTGGTTGCAGTTCAAGAACAAGAAGAAGTACAGTCGGAAACAAAGAACTCTAAAAACTCTAGCAATCTCAAGAAGTAACAGTTTCCATGGCCTACATCTCTAGGGAACCAAAGGGACCTCTCAAGTCAATCTCGAGACATCGGTCAAAGCATTGGCCGAGCCCCAGTTCTGATTCCTATATCCCGACACAAAATTCAGACACACTCACAAGACAACTCATGGCACAATAGATTTTCAAAAGGTTTCTCCTTTTTTAAAAAAGCATCATATTTCTTTTACATATATCATGTCATCTTTTTCAAAAAATACAAAAAAATGCATAGTCACCAGTCATGCAAAAAGGAATGTACAGATGGCCAACACAATCAATCTCTACCCTCCTCCTCGGCCATATCAGGTAAGTCCTTTGACTCATAATGAAGTAGCCTCGCTCTCAACCTGATCACCTCTATACGCAGGTAATGCACCTCAACGCGCTCAAGGACACGGATCGCTGTCTCCTCATCAGAAACCTCTGATTGGCAGCCAATCTCCTCGACATCATCTTACAATGATACCGAAGTGCGAAAATCTCAGACAGCAAATGACCATGATTCGCCAAAAGGAAACCAGGATCGATGAATGGGCGTTCCTCAAAGGGCTCATATGAACCAGATGAAGAGCCGGCATCTCCAAGGATATCCTACTCATCCTCATCGGCAGTCTGGTGCCAGCAAGTGATACGTCGATGCAGAGACTGCTCAGCCACCCAGTACTGATATGGGGTAGTCGCCATCGGAAAAGTTCGCAGCTCAAAACCAAGCAAATCAGCCGTCAAGTAACTCCCCCAGGATCCATCAACCCGAGTCCTAAAGTTAGATGATCTAGACGGAAGTGCTCGACGCCCGATACCCATGAAAGCAAAAAGAGGAACGTCCTGCTCATATCGGAACTGCCGCAGGAACCGGATGGGGTGGTAAGAAAAGTAAGATCGAAAGCCTACCAGCATCAGAGGAAGGCGGTGCGCATCGCAAAGCACTGGAGGAAGTGAAAGCCAAGATGACTCCCAACGAACATTCCAGTCATGAAGTTCAGCGAACATTCGGCGATATAAGGGTTCACTCATCCTGGCCATATGTGGAAGAAACTCTATGATGTGTCGCATAAGGTCTGGGCGACGGGTGCGAGGAAATGGTACAGGAACAGTCAGTGAAAGACGCTCCCATAACCAGACCTGATCACAAGAAAGAGAAGAAGTTCAGCTAGGGCAAAGCAATTCTCAAAAGACAAGAAAAGAAAAAGAAAGGTGCAAGAACAGATACCTGAAGAAATGCACAGCAGCCACGAAGGACACGAGTGCGGCCCAGGGCACAGTCAGTCAGCCCATTAAACAGCTTAGCCAGGACAAGAGAAATGATCCCCTGACGTCGAATAACTCGGCTCATCACCTCGAAAAGCAAAGGAGTCTAAGACCTCCGCCATCCCGAAAATAGCACCTCAGCTATCAAGCAGAAGATCAGTGCATTCGGAGCAAGTAGAGACCCTGCCACACTCCGAGGACCCGAGAAAAGATCATACAGCAAATCCAAAGAGAACACTACAGCATCCTGGCCGGCAGATGCAAGCTGAACAAGATAGGGGATCCTGAACCAATTCTGCGGTGTGGCAGTCTTCGGTAAAGTCTTCAGCGAAAAATATTGAGTATAATCACAAGGAAGACCGGTCAAGTGCACAAGCTCCTCCAAAGAGGGTCCCATCTCCATGTCGTTGAACGCAAACAAGTTCAACGAGGGGACCCAGTCGATCAGTGCAGCTCCGAGCATCCCCCAGTCGATATCAATCTAGCCATATGGATCAGACCGCCGAAGCCATACGACTCCAAATCTCGAATCCCATACACTGACAAGCTGTCAAGCCAAGCAAGCAGCCGTGGCGAGCAAGAAGGACGAGGAAGCAGCTGACAAGTCCTCACAGGAATCCCCTCCAGAACAAAAGGCCCAGGAATCGATAACAGCTCATCAAGGATCGGAAGATTAACGGGCGAAGGAGAAGGAAAAGCTGGGACCTCTGTGGACTCAACAGCCTCTGACTGGTCCCTAGCAACGGCTATGTCTGATATAGTCGCATCAATGTCTGAAACTGTCATGACCTCGGCCGCATGAGAAGACTCGCCCACCTCGTGAACGAAGTGCGTAAAGGACCGACGATCAGGAGAAGGACGGTACTCTCCATCAAAAGGACTATCAGCAAAGATCACACCGCACATCGTGGCATCCTGACCAATCTGATCGCTAAAAAAATGCATCTGAACCATCAAGAAGGGTCCCGGCAACCCCGATCGAAGAATCAACGGTCAGATCTGGACTTACGACCCTCTCCAACATAAAGTCATGAATCCAATCATCATCCTGTCCAATCAAAGGGATCATTGAGGCATCCACACCATCCATCATCAGGGGGACATCATCAACGGTCACATCAAGTCCACCCAAGCAAGTGTGCTGCACATTTCGACCATGATCAAGGGCATCCAAACCATCAAAGGTATCATCTGAACCATCCATTCCATTCAAACATGAGATTAGCCCATCTATGTCCATCATAGCCCCATCACCACCATCAATCACAGCATCCATATGGCCCACACTCAAGGGATGCATAGCCTCACCTATGTCCCATCTCATCATCCCATCCATACCATCCATTTCTCCCATAATCAATGGCCCATTCAAATATGAAATTCCAGCATGGCTGCCATTAATGGGGCCATTCAAAGCTCCACCAACAACCACCCTTAATCCATCATCAATGCCTCTATTTAATGCTCCATCTCTACCATCCATTAAAGAAATCTCTCCATCATTAAAGCCTTCACCAATTGCTGGAGTGTGGGACCCACCAACCTCTCCCACAATGGCCCCCAAATCACCATCAAAGGCTGCCCAAGAAAGAACAAAATAGGAAGAGGACAAGATGAAGAGAAAAGACAAAGAGAAAAAAGGATTCATGGTTGGAATCGAATTCGCCAGTACCAAGAAGGTGGGGACAAGAGTAGTGGACAGAAGGGAATGTCCGAACCAGAGCCAGGCCAGACCGCACAAGAGGCGAGCCTTGGGCGGCCCGCTGTGGGCTGCACATACGGACGCACTCCCTCTCTCTCCGCGGGATTGGCTCCACGGTCGTTGGTAGGTGAGGCTGACAGTCCACATCAGCATATGGCACCCTGAGGGCCGCCCAAGGCTCCAATCAACTTCGGATTTCGTTTAAGGATGATCAGAATCATCTGGAAGGTACCCCACCTGTCCAATCATGAAGTATTACAGCCAACATGGGCCTGATCAAGTTAAGGAGAAAGAAAATTGATCAAGAGGGGCCCACAAGCAATTTGAGACATTCAAAGACCAGATCATCATGATCTAAACCATGGAAGAATTCACATGAGTCATAAAATAGCAAGATCAAAGGTTTGATCATCAAGAAAGAGGGCCAGAATCCAAAATCTGATCATCAAGTGGGTCCACATGGCTGAAAAGAGCGATCTGAGCCGTTCAAGTCATCATCCACACCATCAGAAGCCTTCTTAGCCTCACAAAACATCAAGAAAAGGTGCTCCAAAGCGAAGCTGAGGTCTGGAAGGGACCTAAACAAAGTTTTGGTCTGAAGACCTTAAACTACGCCGGGATCAAGATCCCGAGGGATTTTTAATAAAAAATTGGCATCGATCCCGACCATCAAAATCAGAATCAATGACTCAGAACACTTTTCAAAATCACAAAAATATATTACCAATCTCGCTCTTAAGTTTGGGTCCGAAGACCTTAAACTACGTCGGGATCAAGATCTCGAGGGATTTTCAATAAAAACCGGCATTGGTCTTGATCGTTCGAATCAAGATCCGATGACTCCGGATATTTTTCTAAAAATAAAAAAATATGTCTATGCATTTCCAGCCCTCGCTTGTAAAGTTCGGGCCCGAAGACTTTAAACTACGTCAGGATCAAGATCCCGAGGGAATTTTTAAATAAAAACTAGTAGCAGTCTGGATTGTTCAAATCAAGATCCTCTGACACCGGACATTTTTCAAAAATAAAAAAATGTGTTTGCCCTGTTTTGTACAGTTTTGTGGTCCGAAGACCTTAAACTACGTCGGGATCAACATCCCGAGAGACTTTTTCATAAAAACCATCATTCGATCTCAACCGATCAAGGAAGGGGTCAGATGGCCCGGATCTTTTCAAAATCACAAAAAGAATGCAGCCTGTACATATTTATGGTCCGAAGACCTTAAAGTACGTCGGGATCAAGATCCCGAGGAATTTTTAATAAAAAATGGGCATCGATCTTGACCATCAAAATCAGAATCGATGACTCAGGACATTTTTCAAAAAATCACAAAAAAAATGTATTACCAGTCTCACTCCTAAATTCTGGGTCCGAAGACCTTAAACTACGTCGGGATCGACATCCCCAGAGATTTTCAATAAAAATCGGTGGCGGTCTTGGTCGTCCGAATCAAGATCCGACGACACCGGACATTTTTCAAAAATCACAAAAAAAAATGTATTTCCAGTCTCGCTCCTAAATTCTGGGTCCGAAGACCTTAAACTACGTCAGGATCAACATCCCGAGAGATTTTTAATAAAAATCGGCATCAATCCCAGCCGTTCAAGCCAAGATCTGATGACCTGGATCATTTCAAAAAATCAAAAAAATGTGTTGCCCTATTCTGTACAAAGCTTTGGTCCGAAGACCTTAAACTACGTCGGGACCAAAATCCTGAGAGATTTCCAATAAAAGCTAGTGTTAATCTTAATCGTTCAAATTAGGATTTGCCAGCCTGGAACATTTTTTAAAAAAAATCACAAAAAGAATGTATGTTCAGCATGTACATATTCTTTGTCCGAAGACCTTAAACTACACTGGGATTAATTTCTCGGGGGACCTTTTCCTGCTTTCAACCAAAAACCGGCATCGGCCTCAACCGCTGGGATCAAGGTTCGATAACCTGGATCATTTTCAAAAATACCAAAAAGATTTTAAGCTTTTCATAAAAACCAGTATCAATCTCAATCACTTGAGTTAAAGTTTGGAACCTTTTCAAAAAAAAATTCACTATCAATTTCAACTGCACAAATTCATCCCCAGCGGTTCGAAGACCTAAAACTATACTGGGATTAACTTCTCGGGGGCTTTCTTTCCCAACCTGTTCCAGACATGGCTGACAGTTGATCATACGGGTGTCCGAAATCTTCTAAACAAGTAAAGGCTGAGGCGGGCAGAACCCCGCAACCCTGTTCGTGTTGAACGCACCGTGATAGACAACCTTGATTTGGAAGTCGCTGTTGAATCTGACGAATATTCCCTATTCCTAAAACTCATGAAGGGGATTAAGGCAGTTGGGAGGAGAAACACACCCTCACGGAATTGTGAGCAACGTAAGGCCCCAAACTGGATTGACAAAGGGAAATGTGAGGATGTGGCTCATTTTGTGGCCGAAGGAGTCCGTCGGACAATACGTGGTCTATGTGCATTGCACATGAGGAACAAGCAACTTTGTGGGTGTGTTGACTGAAAACCCTCAAAATCTCCTCATCCGAAGATGTAAAACTACGGCACTTAACTGTGTGAGACTCGTCTTGCTCGCTGACGTAAAATGAATCAGGTGCCTTACCAGCAGTAGAAGCTGGAAATGGATGAAAATTTCATACATTTTCCCTGCATTTTAGAAAAATCCAACAAAATACCAAAACATTGCAAAATATTTTCAAAAATCGCAAAATATTTCCCTTGCTTTTAAACCAAATATTTTCAAAACCACAAAAAATATTTCCTTTGTTTTCAATAACCGATCTCTATCCTAACCACTCAGGTAAAGATTCAGACCAAATATTTGCAAAAATCATAAAAATTGTCACTATCCCCAGCATTGCACTTCAGGAGTCCCGAACTCCGCTCACTCATTTCGCAGTTTGGGATGACGGATCCGATCGCCCACAAATTGGAATCTTGACCAAAAACTGGTGACCAAGCACCATCTCAATCGCATCCATTCACAGAAGACCATTTTGAGGTCTGATAACATCCTTCGTCCATTCTTATTAGCAAAGAAACAGCATCTTGGGACGATGGACTTGATCGACCACGGGTTGGGATCTTGACCAACCCGCTGACCAAACATCCGCATTGAAAAGAAATCCCCAGGGGAGCACAACCTTGCAAGCAATAAGCTCAAAGCTCTCTGCATCCCCAGCAAAAGCAAAATCATCAAACGAAAAGAGAATGAGCCAAACCATGCATTCATCATGCATCTCCATGCATCAGCATCCATCACATCAATCATCATGTTTACCTGCTTTCAAAATAAAAGTTGGTTAGCCAAAGACCCCACAGGCATCCCTAGTGGAGGCGCGTGCAAACCATATTTTTCATTTCAAAAAGATAAAAAAATATTCCTATTTGCAAATAAAAACCCCACGGAGTATCACTCCCAAGAGTGGGTATCTTTTCAAAATCCAAAAATATTTTCCAGTAGAGCGTTCGGCCTCCAAAACACCGGGAGATCTTCCATATCTCTGGGTAGGAGCCAACACAAAAATAAAATAAGATCCGATGTCTCGCGGTTTCTCTGGAGACTATCAGATCCAATGCACTCAAAGTACGGTCGAACTGAACTCTAGTGTCAATGCGGTCATACCACATGCCAAGATACAAAAAGATGAAAGCCAAAAAGCCCGGTCAAAAAAACCATTTGAACAGGTGGAAACGATGAATTGTAACCTAAGTATCATAATCAGCAGATCGGGTGGAAAGAATTCACCCGCACATACCTAGGCGTGGATGCCTGAAGTACCTTGACTGAGTCCAAGTCAGCGTAGTGGACTCCCGTAAGACTACATGACGCAACGTAGCTAACCACTTTGACAGTCAAGCGAAACAAGTACTCCTGGAGTGATCCGGGAAAGCATCAAACCTCATAATCAATCTCAGGGTCAGTAACCTCGCAAGACTACGACGCAGAGGCTATGCTGTACCTTTCCGATGTTAGTACCGATCAGGAATGGAAGGGTTGCGATTGGGTACCCAGGTTGCAGCACACTGTAGGGACAATCGCAACGTTTTCTCCAAACTCCCGCGGTATGTGCGAGTTATTAATCTCTAAACAATCAACTGACTCAAATACAAAGGAAACCAAAGATTTCAGACCACAATTTAGGAAAGAATGAATTGCAAACCAAGCATCAAAACTAGCAGATCGGGTGGAAAAAGTCCACCCGCACATACCTAGGCGTGGATGCCTGAAGTACCTTGACTGATTCCAAGTCGGCATAGTGGACTCCCTTAAGGCTACGACGCAGGGCAGCTAACCACTTTGACAGTCAAGCGAAACAAGTACTCCTGGAGTGATCCGAGAAAACACCAAGCAATCAATCTCAGGGTCAGTAACCTCGTAAGACTACTAGGCAGAGGCTCTGCTGTACCTTTCCGATGTTAGTACCGATCCGGAATGGAAGGGTTGCGATTATGTACCCAGGTTGCAGCAAACTGCAGGGACAATCGAAACGTTTTCTCCAAACTCCAGCGGTATGTGCGAGTGATAAATTTTCAGACGATCAACTGGCACAGATGTAAAGGCAAGCAAAGATTTCAGACCATGACCTATGAATGACTGGGTCAGAAGTGGGGTGTCCACTCGCTTTGGCATTCGCTTGCACGCAACCTCTGCCAAAGAGGGGCATCTGTAGACACCCCACCTTCAGCTACACTTTTAGTAGAGATAGCTGAATGAATGGAGGATCATACCCCCAAATCCCATGTCCAAACTCAGCTAAACTCACCCTTGTAAGCCCCAATTCATAGCCCAACTTACCCTTAAACATCAGCCTGAAAAACCACCATAAGAAAAACCAGTCAAAAAATCCTTAAAAAGTCAAATTCACTGAGTCAACCCGCTGAGTCAAATCACTGAGTCAAACCGCCGAGTCAAAACACCGAGTCAAATCACCGAGTCAACCCACCAAGTTAAATCACCGAGTCAACCCACCGAGTCAACTCACTGAGTTCCAAGTAGCAACCCCGAAGCATGTCCGTACTACCCGCTGGATCCCGAGAAGCGTCCGTACGGGCGGCCCCCTGGGTGTCGCCCAAACTTATTTACGGGAACTACCACTGCCCGCTGCTATAAATACCCCCCTCCCCTTCTCATTTTAACAAGCCTTTAGCCCGAGTGCGATCTAGTAGCTCTGAGTCCACTTCCATCCCTCTTTTAGCCCATTTTTCCACTAAGGAGAGCCCGAGTGAGAAGAGCCTAGCCCTGGTCCAGCCCAGCCTGACTCTGGTCTAAGTTTCCTAAGCCATCCAAGTCTTGATCCAGCCACTCGAAGCAAACCTTGCGACACCACCGTCCATTCAGCTATTCTTTACCAGCATCATCTCATTCGCATCTAGCATAAGTGCAACATTTACTTTTCTTCCAACCCCCCTGCTTCACTACAAGCACTTTGATTGTTCAAACACACAGCATGCATCTCGCATAAAGCACCTGTCGGTTCGAGTGTATGCTCTGGGCTTGCCTGTTAGTGGAACCTGCCATCAGAAACTCTTACTGTTCAGACCTGCATTCATACATCAGTCACTACAAGTACTCTGATCATTCAAACACACAACATGCATACCGCATAAAGCACCTGTCAGTTCGAGCGTATGCTCTGGGCTTGCCTGTTAGTGGAACCTGCCCATCAGAAACTCTTATTGCTCAGACCTGCATTCATGCATCATGTCATCTATGAGAATATACGAGGATTAAAACAGACTTTCAAGTATTAGTTCGATTCTGTGAAGTGGAGACCGTACTCCGGTACGGGCAGTGTGTGGTGTGCTTAACCTCTTCCCACCCTATAACCGTGATCCCTTACCTCGAATCTCTGGCTGTAGATCAAAAGGAGTCATTTTAGAGGGAGGAATCTTCGGATTCCCTTCTCTAATGTTTCTACGGGGTCTAACCGACTGTAGATTCAAAGTAACTGGCTAGTGGCGATTCTGGTCTTATATAAATTCATCTAAACACATCCAGCTTAACACGACAAACAAACAAAGCCCTCGAGAACGACGCAAGCCAGTGGCACAAACGACGATTCGCGCGCACGCACCTCTTCTTTCTTTTCCGAAAGGGAAGGGAGAAAGTCCGGGGGCGCGGAACGGCGAGGGTCCACATTCAGGATCAAGATGGTGTGGGCGGTTAAAGACGAATCCAACAAGAGTGCCTGATCTACTTTCATGTGCTAGAAATACAGTAGAGACGTAGCTACTTCTAGATCAGGCCCTTTTAGGCCTTTCTTCTCTCCTCAATGGTCTAATATTAGGAAGCTATTCCATGTGATAGATGCTAACTCGAGATGCGCTGATAGGTGATGGTCAATTAGATTATTGGGACATTGACTGGTCGAGTTTGGGCCCGTCGTCATCCTGGAGGCTTACGGACACCCTGGAAAGCCTGTCTGGGATTTCAGTGAGTAATATGCAAGGCCTTGTTGGTTTGTTGCAAAGGGAGCGGCTCGCGACAATTCTCCCACAGGTGGTGATTGATCATATCTCCGATGAGGGGTTGTCTACAACTTTTAGAGAAGACAAGCGGATGTGGATTGGTTCAGCGATTGGTAAGTTTACCGTTAGCTTGACATGGAAGATTTGTCATCCAATAGGGGAAAGAAAATCCTGGGCTTATTGGGCTTAGCATGCCAAGCTGCCGCCTAAGATTGACCTATTCTCCAAGAAGGTGCTGAACAGGGCAGTCTCAGTTGATCAGAGACTACAGAAGAAGGGTATCTCTCTAGCATCTAGATGAAGCTGTTGTGACATGCAAATGGGGTCCACTCCACAAGAAGAAATGCTAGATCACTTATTTTCAGCTAGCGTTCCTAGGTATGGAACCATTTTGGTATGTTGTTTGGAATTCTGAATAAGGCAGGCCACCAAACTATTTTGGGGAGGACCCAACGGTGGTGGACAACTACTCCCAATCCTGAATGCATTTCAATTGTTTTGGGAATCTACCCCTGTTTGATTCTTTGGGAAGTGTGGGCTCAACGAAATAGGAGTCGGTGTGAGGGGGGGACAAGTGAAGGCGTTTAATGTGATTGCTAGAATATATTATTAGATGAAGGCCATTAGGGGCAGTCTACCCAATTCTAAAAGAACTAGGAGGGCGAGCCAGATGCTTCTCCAGGTCTTCGGGATTAGTCCAAGCTATCCAACGCCCTGAAAAATGACAGTTGTTAAATGGAGGCGACTTAGCGAGGGCTGGGTGAAGATTAATGTCGATGGATCCTCCTAGGGTAATCCGAGGCCATCGGGGGGAGGGGGTGTTTGTAGAGACCATGATGGGAATTTTATGTTCACTTTCTCTTTGGGGCACGGCTTCGATTCCAACAATTGGGCCGAAGTTAAGGCTTTAGTGGGTTGGTTATTTGTGAGGATC
This sequence comes from Liriodendron chinense, assembly GCA_003013855.2. Classification (NCBI taxonomy): domain Eukaryota; kingdom Viridiplantae; phylum Streptophyta; class Magnoliopsida; order Magnoliales; family Magnoliaceae; genus Liriodendron; species Liriodendron chinense. The sequence continues at coordinate 372,671 of ML058554.1, forward strand.
GGGGGCACTTGAAAGTAGAAGTGGAGAGTGATTCGAAGTTGGTAGTTGATATGCTAAACAGTAGGTCTCCGTCCATGTAGAGGATGTGGTATTGGTGGAGCCAGGTGGAATCATTAAGGCATCAATTCGATGTGAAAATTGTGGGGGTTCTGAGAGAGGCTAACGAGGTGCCAAACAATTTGGCGAGGTGGGTAGCGACTCCCAGGCCAAGCATTTTATCCTATCCTTGACAAATCGTCCGTTTCAAATCTGATGAAACATTTTGTTGGATAAAGCTAAAATGGGTAATTTGAGTGATTCAGGGGGTGTTCATGGGTGTTAGTAGGTACATAATAGGATGGTTGGGCCAATTTTTTTGTAGTGGTGACCCAACCAGAATGTAGTTAGTCTGTTCTATTTGTTGTTGATGAAATAAAATGGTAGTTAAAAAAAAAGTTGGATGGATTGAAAATTTGTGACAAATGTTATGTGATGCTAACAAGAACTTAGTATAAATACAATGTTGAGCCTTCAATTAACTGTGTGACAAGTGGTTAAGGTACTCTTAGAGTACAAGTCATACACATACATCGTGACTTAGGCCTATGGATGCACACTTTATGGCTGAACTATTGTAAAATTACTTCTGAATATTTAGTACACGGCTAAGTCAGATCTAGCGGGTTCAAGGCTTGACTTAAATAGTCAATTTCTCAAGACAAATTTGCTGCCCTTTTTCTGGTAATTCCAGCAACTGCAAACGAAGGAAATCCACAAATTGTTTTTAGGATACAATGAACTCTCAATCTGAATTTTAACACAAAAGTTTACACATTTAAGTGTTAAACAGATCTCTAGTTATAACACCAATATGCCTTCAAATACGTCCAGAATAAAAATACAGTAAGAGGTCAGATCTGAGAAAACTGAACAGAGGATGGCTTGATCAGGGAAATGGATAGAATCATCAATGCTTCTGGATTATGATATCCAGGATATATAGCAATTGAAGGGTCATGGTGTCTTCCTTGGAGAGACTCATGTGCCTCTTCAAGACATCCACACCCTTTCATATGCAAGAGACATTTTGCCATGAAAGGACATGACACTTTCTCTTGTGACAGTTATTTCTGTATCCTTTCAGACAAAAACGGTTATGTAACAGCCCAAAATTGTTGTCATATGGGATCCAGATCATAGTCAGCATAACTCCCGCCACATGTATGACACGTGGCACAAATGTCACATGTACAGAATGTATTAGTTACTCTCTTAATCATCATTCTAGTTAAATATTAAATGTCAGTGGATGGGACCTCTGACCTAACCCAAGTTCACTCCTTATTGCACCTAGTGTCAAAAAGGTTAGCTCGTGCAAAGTGTGCCTAATAAAGCGCCAAAAAGCACCCAAGCAGCCCTACAGCCCACGCCATGCGTGCATGCACGGACAGTGCTTCGCACTGTCCTTGTGGAGATTCGAACCTTGGTTCCAGTTGCAAAACCCCCTCCTATTACCAACTGGCTATATAAACTTTTATAGAAAGTTTTAATAATAAGTATATTTATGTACTTATTAAAAATAAACTTTTATTTTTAAAATTAATTAATTTTTTTATTATTTAAAAAAAAAACAACAATCCCCCACAATTTTAAAAAAAAATTAAAGGCTATAACGTATGGTATATCAGTATAAACGGAAGCATAAGTAATGGTATCTTGTGGATTTGAACCATCATTTTAGTGCATATGTATCAAAGTTTTGTCAAGTTCTTAGTGACCCATTAGTCTTGAACTAAAGACCTTATATGACTCACTGGACACATAGCACACATCTATTTATACGTAACTGAAGATCTAAAAGTTTGCACATTTTTGGCATTGTGCTTATCCTATTTCATAAGTATTCTAGAGACGATCCCAATCTCTCCAAAAGTGGCCTCACTTCTTTACTCATATAGGTAGATCTATCAAATATGATTCTGCTTCATCTCAACAAAGTCTGCTTATAGACCTATTAAGAGTTAGTACTTCACCTCCTATAAAATGCAGAAATTAAACACTAGACTTTTAGGAATGAGACTCAAAATTTTCTAGTGTTATGTTTCAGTCACTTACTTGACTTATTTGTCCCTTTGAACCTAGCCTATATTTTAAAACTTAGGTAGAGTTACCATCAAGGATGAAAGTTATATATTTATGGATCTTAGTCACATTCCTTTAATGGTTCTCCTTATTTGATCTCTAGATAAACCTTTTGTTAAGGGATTTGCTAAATTCAGGATGAATTTAACATATTCCACTGTGATTACTCCATCTCTGAGCAATCATTTAACAAAGTTATGCATTAAATCTATATTTCTAGACTTACCATTATAAGTCTTACTCATAGCATGACAAAGAGTAGCCTGACTATCACAAAAGATAGATATAGCAGGAGTATGTCTTGGCCAATATGGGAGTTCGATCAATAGGTATCTCAGCCATTCTCCTTCTTTAACAAGTAGCTCCAAGTGGTATAAACTCACTTTCCATAGTAGAGTGAGATATGCACGTTTGTTTCTTAGATGCCCATGATATTGCTCCTCCTCCAAGAGTGAATATCCAGCCACTTGTAGATTCTGATTCTATACTATCTGTATTCCAACTTGCATCACTGTACCCTTCAAGTACAACTAAATATGACTTATAATACAATCAATAGTCTATAGTTCCTTTTAAATACTTCATAACCCTGAAAATCGCATTCTAGTGTTCTTGTCCTGGACTACTGGTATACCTGCTTAACATCTCTACTATGAATGCTATATCAGATCTAGTACAATTCATTTCATACATTAAGCTCCCAATAATACTATTATATTCTTGTTGTGCTTTACATCTACCATACTAAAAAAAACACAACATAAACTGCCAGCGTGATAGCACCCCACCCCTTAATTGATCACATCAAGTAGCTGGACATGCATGCGAAAATATACATTTATAAAGGAACAAGCAACGATAGATGTACAGTCTGCGTGAAAGCATGCATGACCCGTCTAATCGGTCCTGACTTTCTTAGGCACAGAAACGACAGGTGAACTCACAATTGAAGAAACAGGTGCTTCATGGCACGTGTGGAAGACTAATGTTGGAAACACGATAATCACGAGGATAGACATAACAAATAACGGCTCGATCTCTAACAACATTGTACTGTCTTGTTTGAGTTTACAACAACATTGTTATCCTCGGTATCTGTTTTTGTCGTCTATTAGATTGACTTTGGAATAAGATTTATTCCGTGATCTACAATGCGCGTTTGCTACGACTCATTAATTTGAAGCAACTTGTCCACTGTACGCGTGGCATAAGCAGCACCCCATAGATGATGATCCTAACTTTCGAATCCATTATTTTGATCATCGTAACTTCCTGATTAGTGATGACCAAACAGATCTGTGAAAAGAAAAAGTTCAGCGGTCAAGATTCACTGGGAGAAATCAGACGATTTAGATCATCTGTCCCACACAATTGGACAAGGGTTTGGGCATTAGGTAGACATGCATATGTAAAAAACTCACGAATGATCAGTTATCTCAACTAAATGAACTGTGGCAAACGCACATTGGAGTGTAATGAGAGAGGGTGAGGACAGGCTAGGAAAGCAATGAAGCCAATATCCAATTTCCTTTCAACGCCAACTAAAAATAAGAAATGTTGGTGTCTCGATTCGGAGAGGAATTAGATTTTCAAAACTCCAAAACACATTAAAACAAACCCACCATCTTGAAATCCTCATCCAACCATTCACTCACTTGCCTATTTAAGAACTTCAACTGCATTCCATATTCATCATCAACTACAAGATGAAGACTGCACCCTTCACATTGTTGCTGCTCTTCAGCTGCTTCTTAGCTTGGCCGACCACCAATCACGCCAATCAGATCACCAGTTTAAATAGGTTGATCAAATCACTCAAGTCATCCCACCCTCCACAGGTGGAATCATGGGCCCCAATAAATGCGGGCAAGGCCTATTCACCCATTTACATCGGTCCACAGGATGGATTGATGGCGTTGGACAAGATTGATGCGTTGCCCGGACAACCAAATGGAGTGAACGTCAATCAGTACGCGGGATATGTAACGGTGGATCCTAAGAATGGAAGGGCGCTCTTCTATTATTTCACCGAGTCTTCGGAAGATCCTTCAACCAAACCTCTAGTCTTATGGCTCAATGGAGGTAATGGAAAACCATCACCACCACTACCATCATCATCTATATCATCATGCTCATGAATATTTTCTATGTTCTCATCATCAATTGGCCATGTTATCATTGCAATTTTTTTATATATATATTTTTTTAAAGCAGAACTTATATTCAAAATGAGGAGAAATACAGACATTCGGGCAGAGGCCCAACAAAAAAAAACCAGGCCCAGCCTATCGTATAGACCCTGAACAAAGCCACCCCTCAGTCGCCAACCTTTTTTTTTTTTTTTTTTTTTTTTTTTTTTAACATGACAGTGGACCCCTTTTTTTCTTAAAATCATACCCAGAACATCAGACTATCGTGACAGATCATCGACTACAACACATTATCCATCCCCCAGGCAAGGCGATACTGCCCAATGACGAACTGCTGCCGAACTAGGCAATACTAACACCTGCACCAAATCAGCAGCGCAATGGGGCACCTCACAGCCACCAGCAAGCTTTAATCAAAGGCCTTGGCCTCCATAATACTTCCCAGTCCCACCCGGTCCAGCAGCACCTTGCCACGGATTGTAGGGGGCAGATCATAAGTGGATTCAAACACTTTATTAGTTTGGGTTTCACTTCCCAACTGGGCAAGCTCGTCAGCTACACCGTTGGTGTGTACGATCGAGATCTGAGCTCTTCTCTTGAGGGCTGCCACACGAGCCCACCATTGCCACATTATCCAGCTGGATGGTTTGGCCCTGTTAAGGATATTGACGTCTGCCTTCGAGTTGATTTCTGCATTGATTTTGGTTATACCCTTCTCCACACACTGTGCAAGCCCATCCACAATAGCGCGGGCTTCCGCCCAAACGTTGTACCCCCAGCTGTAGCCCCTTGAGAAGGCAAAAATGAAGTCTCCATGATGATTCCTACATACTCCCCCTCGGCCAGATAATCCTGGGTTCCCTCTCGCTGATCCATCAATGTTGATTTTGAACCAGTCCTCTCAGGCTTGGTCCATTTAACAATGAACAGGGTAGAGGCAGGGGGTGGTCTCAGGGTAACCACCACGGCCTAGAGGGTCATGATGTTTAGAAATTTAGCATCCTTTGAGGGAGGGAGGATGGGGCCGATAAGCTTGAGCCAGTTTTAATCCAAACGATTGTTCTAAGCAGGTTAGAGGCCATGTTTTCAAATCGGCATGCATTCCTTTCTTTCCAGATTTCCCATAAAATAAACGCTGGAAGCATACCTGTCAGCAGGCCAAAGCAGTCCGACGTGGACACTCTCCTCCACCCGATAGATGCACGCGCCAAAAAAGATGGCTCCCCTAGCATGGACATGTCCCATGAGTTTGAGAATGATTTAAAGACTTTATCAGCAAGCTCCCCTGATATGAATAAATGATACAGAGTCTCAATTCCATGTCTGAATTCTGGGCCACAACAATTACATTTTGACACGATCTGAACACCACTTGAGCGAAACTTTCTCATCATTTCAATTCTATCCGTGTTCTCATGACCCGAATGGTTGTAAAAGCTCTTTTTGTTGAATAAGATTCAGGTGGTATCTTTCCACCTTAATTTCTTTTTCTTTTTTTTTTTTTATAAATACTTCAACGTCTTCATGATCGCCACAGCCATTTTCATGACTATCATTGTCATCACCAATGTTGAAACTGGCCAGGTGGAGGTATCACTTGTCGAAGCCGGATACATGGTTTAATGATCGGCTCCCAGTTCCATGCAGTAGCTACCGATCCACGCCCATGCCCAACCTAGCCTTCTAACCATGAACTGAGACCAGTGGGTCGAATAAGTGAGGTCCGCCAGGCCCAAACTGTCAATTTTTTTCAGCAAACTCATGTCATTGCCCAACAGGTGGTCCATTAGGTTGAGCCATGATTGGCACCATTGGCAATCTAACCGTGGAGTTTTTCCCCATCGATATCATTGAAGCCATGAACATCATCATCAAAGGTTGACATGGCAGCATCTCATGATCATTGGCATATGTGTGATATCTTATGATTCTTTGGTGACCAACTGACCATGATGAAGTTGGGATGTGCAGGTCCTGGATGCTCCTCACTAATTGGAGCCATGATGGAACAAGGCCCCTTCAGAATAAACCCCGATGGGAGAACTCTCTTCGAAAATGACTATTCATGGAATAATGGTGAGTGAATCTAGACTTGATAAAACTTCAAAAAATACCCAATAACTAATGAATTGAATCATTGACGAAGAGCTTTTAATTGTCACCTCAATAATCAATCATTATTGCTTCAATAATGGCAGTGGCGAACGTGATCTTCTTGGAGTCACCTGCTGGCGTAGGTTTCTCATATTCAAATACGACCTCAGATTACGATCTAAGCGGAGACAAAAGAACAGCCGATGATGCCTATACATTTCTTGTAAACTGGCTGGAGAGATTTCCTCAGTACAAAACACGTGATTTCTTCATCACCGGAGAGAGCTACGCGGGCCATTATGTGCCTCAATTGGCCTACACCATCCTCATCAACAACAAAAACACCAACCAGACGATCATCAACCTTAAGGGCATCGCTGTAAGTCTTCTATATATTTCTGCTCATTCCCATTCATCAGGTGGGGTCCACCATGTATGTCCTGTGGCCCAGAGTCAGGTAGGTCACTTGTGTACATAGAATGTGGACCACTACTCGGTCCTTTTTAACCGATAATTTCTTTTCATTCGCTTTCATCCAGGCTAAGGAACATATGCAATGGACCCACATGATGAATGGTCCATATCTTGCCCTTAAGTGCCGCATTGGCATGGTTGAGGAAGTGATCACTGATGGTATTTCTTCTATAGGAAGACATTATTATCCTTTTCAACATGAATGGTGCGTTTGGTTGCACCAAATATCATGACATGATATTTAATATCATAATATTTCTCTCTCTTCTTTTTTTCCTACACCCACGTACTCACACCACGGAATGGGTACCTCGTGTTGAAACTCTTGTGAGTCTACCAACCAGGCATGAGTAAGGACCCTAATATTTCATAATTAATCAGTCTAATATGGTGGAAAGTATCATGATATTTGGTGCAACCAAATGTACCCTAAATCTCAGATATTTTTCTCATAAAAGATCAAGAAAAAGAAATCTTCATAACTGTATTGATGGACGATGGACGTCTTTCAGGTTGGTAATGCATGGGTCGACTTCGACACCAATGTAATGGGGACGTTTGATTACCTTTGGACTCACGCCTTAAACTCAGATGAAGCCAATGAGCTGATCCATGCGAAATGCGACTTCTCCAACTACACCGACGAATGCGGGCAAGCCATGAATAATGCCTCCCAAGAAATCGGGATTATCGATGCCTACAACATATATGCTCCGATCTGCGATGACACCAAAAACCAAACAACTGGTTCAGCCGGTTCGGTGAGATTGTATTTCTTGGGTTATTCTAACTTGAACAAGGGGGCGTTGTGGTCTGATCATGCATGCTGGATTTGATTGAACCAGATTACGAACTTTGATCCCTGCTCTGAAGACTACGTCGAATCTTATATGAATGTCGCCGAGGTGCAAAAGGCTGTTCATGCAAACGTTACTGGGTTGGACTATGAATGGAGTGCTTGCAGGTACTTACTATCACCGTTTTTGTGTACTGATTAAACTCTGTGGAACCCACCGTGATTTATTTATTTTATCCACACCATTCATCCATTTTAATAGCCCAAAAATAAAGCATATAAAAAGCTCAAGTGGACCACACCACAGGAAACAGTGTGAATTGAACCTCATTGAAAATTTCTTGGAGGCGACAGAAGTTTTGGATCAAGCTGATATTTGTGCTTTCCATTCATCCATGTCTTTTTTATCATATGAACAGGTTGGATGACAAATGAACATCACTGTGGGCCCAAGGAAGGTTTCAACCGTGGAAATCTTTATTCCCACTGTTTCCTGTGTTATGGTCCACTCATGATTTGGATATGCATCAATTTTGGGCTCAGCCCCTGAAATGAGTGAGAAAAACGAATGGACGGTGTGGATAAATGACATAGCACATAAAGTCAAATTTTTTTTCTTTATTTTATCCTCTCTTTCTTTCCCTGGGAAAGCAATACAATGAAAGAAGAAACAAGTGTTTGTAGACGGAGGAGAGAGGATTTAACCTTTCTCCCAAGTTACTGACTACTTTCTCTTTCTTTTTTCTTTTTTTTTAACCTTGTGTTTATATGATGAAGCTCCTTGTTGAAGTGGAATGATAGCCCATTGACCATTATACCCACCATGCAGCAACTCATTGCCAGTGGCATAAGCGTCTGGATGTACAGGCATGTTTCCTCACCTAACACATACGGTCTCCCCTATAACATTTCATTTCAGAATTGTAGCTTACAAAGTCACTCTTTTCTTTTCATTTCTTGTCATTTTCATTTTCATTTTCATTTTTTTTTTTTTTTAAATTTTACAGTGGGGACATGGACGCTGTATGTCCTGTTACAGCGACCAGATACTTTATAAACAAGCTTGGACTAGCTGTGGACACTCCCTGGCGCCCTTGGTACTCCAACAATGAGGTAATTCGTTGGACCTGGGCACACGCATATATTGAGTAATTTGGTCACATCTAACACTTGGCAGGTGGGACGGTAAATCCAAATCATCTACACTGTGGATCCTGTCCATGAATTGCACATGATTCAAAATCACACAGAGGGAACAATCCCATCCATGCAGACTGCGTCCTTCAGAAAGATGGCCAAATGATGGTTAGGATCATCTGTTCGGTTACGTGATTTTTTATCAAGGGCTATTTATGGACAAGACCCACTAGGTGGATGGTCCAGATCTACCTTCCATAGGCGCAGTTGCACCTTTAGGCTTCCTAGCTAGCCTTGTCTAAGGACACCCAAATAGGAATAAGGAATATGATGATGATTGATGGATGAATGTATGGCAGGTGGGAGGATATGTGGAGGGGTATGAAGGATTGGCACTGGTGACAGTAAGGGGAGCTGGGCACTTGGTTCCAAGCTACCAGTCTCAAAGATCACTGACCATGATCTCATCCTTCCTTCAAGGGGTTCTTCCTCCTTCTGCATGAGTGTCTGAAAGCTTATGTATCACCTGATTTTCCTCTTCTCTTAATAATGTTCTAATACTTCCTGTCATGAAAGGTTCTCTTTTTAAGTCAATAAATTCTCAGGTGGTGCGCTCCCAACTCTCATTTTAAAATTTAAAAATAAAGAATTTAATAAAAATCATTAAGATTAATCTCATTCTTATCCCATAACATTCTTTTTGAGTATGCTTTAATTAAACACCCTCGTTCTGGTATTTTTATTGGATGGTAAACAAAGGCCCGAGGCTAAATCAGGCAACCGCACCCTTAGTCAGGTCCAGAAAATCATCAATTGTACACGTGGCATACTCTTGCATACTCATCTGGATCATCCAAATGCTCACTGTGGATGGCCCTTGAATTGCGCAGACTGGATAATCTTAGACTTCTATTAAGCGATCAAAGAATTAATGGACGGTTAAACAGAAAATTTTTGTTTAAGTTGAAATTTCATGGGTGAAATCAGATGCCTAAGACTCCAGATTGTCGACTTAATATGAATGTCCGAATATGTGTCACAATATTGATGGTCGAAAAATCAGTTTTGGATGAGTAAACGGACCCAAGCGACTTCCAGATTGCCAGCGCACAACTGAGTCCACAAACCAGTACTGTCTGTCTAATATAATTTAAGAAATCGAATCAACCATAAGAACCTGTGATTGGCGCACTTTAGCAATAGTATCCCAGTTGTCCAATTCCGTGATTGACCCACCTTGGCAATGTTTAGCCGGCGCAGATTGGGTACTACCCCCACCAGGACCTAGCTAGAGATGTACGGCCATATAAAGGGCTCTATAGGACCCACCGTGATGTATATGTTTTATCCAGGCTGTGTATCTATTTTGAAAGATCATTTCATCGCATGATCTGAAAAGGAAGGCAGATCTAAGGCTCAAGTGGACCACACCACAGGAGGCAGTGGGGATTGAGCTCCTATCATTGAAAACTTACTAGGGCCCACCATGATGTTTATTTTCCATCCAACCTATTCATAAGGTGGCATAGAAAGCTAAAATATAAATATAAGTTTGATCCAAAACCTCTATGGCTCCCAAGAAGTTTTCAACGGTAAGATTTCAATTCCCACTGCTTCCTGTGGTGTGGTCCACTTAAGCCTTCAATATACCTCCCTTCTGGTATTTTGCTCTAAAAAGATCTTTTAAAATGGATGCACGATGTTGATAAAATATATACATCACAGTGGGCCTTACAAAGCCCCTGATAGGACCGTCCATCTCTAGGTCCTGCTGAGGGTAGTACCCAATCGGCATGCATGTTTAGCCAGTGGAAAAAGTTCCAGGTGGGCGTCTCAATCACAACACTTACCGTGGGAAAAGCAAAGATTCCCATGGACGCCAATTGGGTACTACCTCGCTCGTACCTAGATAGAGACAGGCAGTCATGTCAGAGCTATGTGGGGCCCACTGTGATGTATATATTTTATCTATACTATTCATCTATGTTGACAAATCATTTTAAAGGATGAGCCCAAAGAGAGGCAGATAGAAGGATCAAGTGGATCACAACACAAGAAGCAGTAATATTGGAGGTTGAACTCCTGCCATTGAAAATTTCTTGGGACCCACTGTGATGTTTATTTTACTATCAAACCTGTTCATAAGGTCACATAGACCAGGATGAAGGAAAACATAATCAGATTGATCCAAAACTTTTCCTTTCTTCAGTAAGCTTTCAACCGTAGGCTTTCAATTCCCACTGCCTCATGTGGTGTGAACCACTTAAGCATCCAATATATTTCTTGTTAGGTTCATGTCCTAAAATATATAATATATCAAAATGGATGTACAGCATGGATGACGGTGGCCCTACAGTGCCCCTGACAGGACTGTCCTTCTCTAGCTAGGCCGTGGTGGTCCTTAGTGGGGCTAGTACCCAATCCGCGTCTGATTTGTACTTGATGAGTTCCGCTCGCTATCAGAACATCGACAAGGCCATTATATTTTGGACAGGATCCTCATTTCATTTATGCCACATGTAGACTGGATGTGTTACCACTTTGTAATAATTTTAGTGTGTTGGGAAAAGCACACAATTGTAGGATTTGGAGATTTCTAATGTTTGTGTATTCACTTCATCCATCCATTTCACCAATTCATTTTAAGACATAAGCATATAAGAGGGAGATCCAAAGCTCTAATATTGACCTGCATCATAAGCTAGAATGAAAATTGAATGCCCATTATTGAAATGTAAGGCTGCAAAAGCTTTGAATTAGGATGATATTTTCATTTTCCCTTCATCCAAATGAAAATTATTTAACCAAGGTATTTGTTTGTATGTAAGCATCACGGGCCCATGTAAAATCCATGTAAATACAAGGCCATTAATTTCCATTCGCACTCTTTCATACGGTGTGGCATAGCTGCTTTAGTTTTCGAAACATGAGCTCATGTTATATAATGAGCTGTGCCATAGATGAACGGATGGATAAAGTATGAACATCATTGTGGTCGCCTTGCAAATGCAGATTGCGTCCAGCAGGACACTGGACCTATCCATCCAGCCCATATCAAACGTAATATAAGCATTTGTTAGGAGGACACAGATTGCCTGGAGACCAAGCTCCTTGGGGCCTATTAGGAATGTATGTTATTTTGTCCGGGCTATTGTCATGGACTGTCACTTTTTTTTTTCGTTTTTTTTATGGGCTATTGTCATGGACTGTCACTTCATCTTAGCTTATAAACCCAAAACGCCAATCCAAAGCTAAATCAGAGTACACAATTTTGAAAACTTTTTACCCCAGGATGATGTTTATTTGTCATCCAACCTATTATAAGGTCACAGACCTGAATGAAGGGAAAACTCAAATATCAGCTTGATCCAAAACTTTTGTGGCTCCTGAGAAGTTTTCAATGGTGGGTATTCAATTCCCACTGTTTCTTGTGGTGCAGTCCACCTGAGATTTGAATCTGCCTCTTTTTTGGGCTCATGCCCTAAAATGAGTTGGCAAAAGTGATGGACAGCTTAGATAAAATGCATACATCACAATGGCCCCACGGAACTCGGTCTCCAAGCAACCGCATCCTTCCATGGAGGAATTGGCCTTTTCAGCTACGGACGGAAAAAACTTTCACTTTTAAACTATTTCTCAGGACCAGCCCACCTATTTCCTGTAAGTCTTGCAGCCGCTTAGGGTAAGGAGCCGTTAGGATGCTTTGTGTAAGGAGTCGTTCAACTTCTCTACCATTTTACCTTTGCCAAATGACGGTGTTGCCCTCGCTTTTTGCACCAATGTGCGTCAATTGTATGGCATGAGGACACGTGAGGATAAGTAGGGTCCACAGTTCGTCTTGCATGAAGACAGGTGTCGTCCATCGCTAATTGCATCTACATCTCTTTTGAACTAGCATCCACTGTCCACTTGGCAAGGATGCATTGAGATAATCAAATTCACACCCATCACATGTATCCAGGCATTAATTTAGCTGATTAGTGTATGTGACCAGACGGACAAGATCGACTTACTAAGTTCATCCACACTAACACCCACACCTTTGGGACAATGGTAGTACCTCACTCAACATTGATGTCTAAGTATTGAATCCCAACGTGGGGTGGCTAACATAGCAGGGGTGACTAACAGTGTGGGCATGTACTAAACCAAAAAGAAAGAAAGAAAGAAAGAAAGGAAAAAAATATATATATATATATAGAAGGCTCATCGACTCTAGTACCAAGATTCACAAGGACTCAGATTCCATGGTCTACAGGCATTGATACCGGGAAGTTATGTAGGCCTCATCATGATGTGTTATATCCACCTGTCTATCCATTTTTCCATATTATTTTAGGTCATGAGCTAAAAAATGAGGTAAATGCAAAGTTGGGCAGCTTACCCCCATTGGTGGGTGGATGCATTGTGTGACTAACCATGTGGGTGCATTGCACAGTTAACAAGGATGGGTACGTTGCATGACTAACAGAAAAACAATAGATGCAAAGCTCAAGTGGACCACACCACAAAAATCAGTTGGACAATTATTCCCACTGTGGAAACCTTCTTAAGGCCCACCATGATGTTTATTTGCTATCCAACTTGTTCATAAGGTCACACAGGCCTAGGATGAATAGAAAAGGCATATATCAGCTGGATCCAAAACTTGAACTGTTCAATGGTAGGCGTTCAATCACATTGTTTCTAGAGGTGTGGTCCACTTGTGCTTTGGATCTGCCTTATTTGTGGACTCATTCCCTAAAATAATTTAGCAAAATTGGATGGACAGTGTGAATATCTATGGGGCCCACTGGAACTTTGCCATGTCAGTTATATGCTACAGTTTAAGGCATGAGCTTAAAAATGAAGCACTGAGGTCAAGTTATCGAATCGTAACGTGGGGGTGGCTAACATTGGAGGGTGACTACCGGAGTGGGTGTGTACTAACTTAAAAAATAAAAAATAAAACCTGTAATAATAAAGAGCCTAAAAATGAGCAGACTAAATCCCAGGTGGACCACACCCCAGGAAACAGTGGCAATTGAACGCCCACTAATGTTTATTTGCCATCCAACCTGTTGAAAAGGTATCAAAGACCTGGATGAAGGAGAATAAATAAATAACAGCTTGATCCAAAACTTCCGTGCCCCACAAGAAATTTTTAATGGTAAATCACCACTGTTTACTATGGTGTGGTCCACCTCAGATTTTGATCGACTTCATTTTTCGGTTTTTATGTTAAAATGAGCTGGTAAAACGAATGGGCGGCATGGATATGCAATAAATATTTAAAGTTGGCCCTCACGGTAAGGAACTCACCGTGTTGGGCGAGGCTCCCTTCTCCACCCACCTTTTCCTATGCTACTGGACGGTACATTATACAGAATGAAAGTCCAACCAGTACATTACTAATTTTAAAGCATGGGCCAAAAATGGCAAATCCACCCCGTACATCTGTTTCTTCAGATCATTCTATGGAATGGACCCAAAAGTGAGGCCGTTTCCACCCTCCAGTGGGCCACATGATAGAAAATCTAGGCCACAGTTGAAACATCTTTGGGCCATTTGGGGCCTACTTTGGGATTTGGATCTGCCTCATTTTTAGGCGTGTGCCCTAACACAAGCTGGAAAAACAGATGGATAGGTAGAGGTGTACACGAGCTGAGTCGAGTCGAACGAGCATTAACCAGTTCAGGCTTGGTTTGGTCAACGGGCGACCTGGGCTCGAGCTTGGCTCGACTTGGTCCTCGAGCTCGGGTGGTGGGCTTGACTTGGTTTGGACGAGCTTTCGAGCCGAATTCGAGCATGTTCGAGCCTGTCTGAGCTTCAAGCTTTCGACTTTGAATTCGAGCCAAGCAGTCAGGCGTTGGGCAAAGCCACAGAGATGAGGGAGAGCTGGAGAGAAAGGAGGTGAGGCCAGGCGATGGGGGAGAGAAATCTAGATATGAAGGAGAGCCAGAGAGGGAGGAGATGAGGCCAACGACCAGAGGGAGTCGCTGGTCAGGTCAGGGCCGTCGGGTAAAATTGATTCGGCCGGAGGGGAGGGGATTTTGTTTTTGAGATTTTTAGGGGTAGGCAGGCGAGTACGAAAGGGCACTGGAAGAAAAGAATTAGGCCAGCCATAAATATATATATATATATATATATATATATATATATATATATATATATATATATATATATATATATAAGTAAAAAATATATGGAGTTTTTTCTCAAGTCAAGCTCGGGCTTGGCTTAAATTTCCAACGAGCTCACATATTTGGCTCAACTTGGCTTGATATGCCCTCTGAATCGAGCTGAACCGAGCTTTTTCGAGCCGAGCTAAGCGAGCTTTTTGAGCTAGCTCGGTACGTGTACACCTCTATGGATAGGGTGGATTTCTGGGAAAAAAAAAAAAATCAAAGTTGACCCATGTACGGTTAAGATTAGTTTAGCACTCAATCAACATCAACCAATGTGCGAGTGAGAGATTGGATGAAAATTTGCAGGCTAGAGGACGAGGGTTGCCCGAACGTAGGTGGGGTCCACCATTATGTTTATGATCAATCCACTCCGTTCAGATGTTTCCCACCTCATTTTATGGCATGGGCCAAAATATGAAGTCGATCCGATGCTTAAATTGGAGAAACGAACATGAAACACCGAGGACTAAATGCCCTGTCCGCTCTTGAAACATTTGTTCCGCCAAAGGATATTTGTGACAAATCCGCTCCGTTCATCTGTTTTCCCAAGCTCCGTTAATCATTTCATGGCATGGGCTTAAAAATAAGGCTGATACCAAGCTCCAGAGGGCTAAACGGCTAGAAACAATGAGGATTGAACTCCTACCGTGGAAACATCTTGGGGGCCATCATGGGGCCTACTTTGAGCTTTGGATCTGCCTAGTTTTGGGATGCATTCCCTAAAATGAGCTAAAACAATAGATGGACAGGATGGATTTCTCAGAAACAACAATATAGGCTCCACTTACAATTGATAGTTGCGGTGTTACGCCAAATGTCTGCTGAATAGTAAAATATAAAAACCTATTCGTACAGATAACTAATAGCAGGTGGTTTAATGTCTAAATTATATGTGAATTTTGAGAAATAGTTTAAAAATATGAGGTTTTTGGTCCATAAGCAAACGGCCACAGGGAAAAATCCAAAAAATATCACCGGTCAAAGTTCAATTGAAGAATAGGTCGGCCAGTTTAATTTGGATAGCCCGTCATCGACGGTGGGGCTAGGAATAGACATAAACACTCAGGTTTTTTTTATGTCCATGATATTTTATTCTTGACATCGACCCGTCCATCAGCTGTGCTCCTCGGTGCTAGGCCTGGGCCCATAAGTCAGCCAGATACACAACTCATGTGGACCACGCCACAGGGAACAATAGGAGTGAGACCCCAATCATAGGCTTGTGTCTGGCGCCACCATGGTGTTTATCTTTCATCAAACCCGTTCATCGGATGTGACTCACCGTATTGAAGAAGAAAAGATAGAATATCATCTTGTTCCAACCTTCAGTCAGGCCACGACACGTGAACCTAAGAGGTTTTAGTAGACCTGGCAAAATTCGACCTGACCCGCCAACCCGACCCGACCCAACCCGGATTTTTATGGGTTAGGTTAGGGTTAAAGTTGACCCAACCCGACCCGAATCACATAGGGGTTAAGTAGACTATTATATATCGATTTTCTTATTAGTTAAATAATACATAGTTTTTTTTTTCCCACATACCCAACTGGAAATGGTCCACATGTCTGTCAATTTAATAGACATTACAGGTGGGCCCTAAAACTATTATATACTGAGTTTCTTATTAGTTAAATAATACACATTTTTTTCTCTCACATACCTTGCTGAGAACCGTCCACATGTGTATCAATTCAATAAACTTAATCGACATGTCTGAAGCATCATCCCATTACTCTAACTACGTTGATGCTTAAAGAAGTATGCTTTAAATATGCAGTCCATTATATTCATTTATTTTTCTCTTTCAATATTTACATAATAGAAATACTCTATCAAGGGAAGTGGTACTATGAGGTCGACCTCAAGGGAAGAGCTGTGTAGGCCCCACATGTCGGACATCAACATCAACACCTTGCATTTGATGGGTCCCATTTAGGTCATGAGATATCCCAAAAATCAGCCGTATACAGAACTCAGGTGGGCCATACCATCTAAAATCAAGTGAAGACATGCCTAAAACATCTAAAAGCACTTGGTGGGGCCCAACTGGGTTTTGGATGTGGCTGAAACTTGGTCTGACCCCTCATCCAAGTGGGACACATACAATGGATGGGCTGGATTTGTGAACCACGTCTCAGTGGGCCAAATAAATGATCATGAAGGTTTTAATGGGCGGATTACACCTCTCAACTTTTGTCTGTGGTGCGGCCCATCTAAGTCATGGATTGACGTGATTTTTAAGCCCATGGCCCACCATGAAATGGTGCATCTGACTAATAGGGTAAACGTTTGACACACATCATGGTGGGGCGCACACAGCCCAACCTCATGGAAAGTTCCCATGAGGCCGACCTCATAGTACCATTTTCCATGTGTGTGTACCTATTAAAAATAGATGGTTTGGTTTTCAATTGAATGCTAGTGTCATATGCATTTAATTTACTCTACAAATTAGTTAGTTTCATTAAAATGTGGGTCAACCCGCCCCGACCCGATTTAATTTGAGTTCGGTAAGGGTTAGGAAAATCCAACCCGAATTCAATTTGGGTCGGCTTAGGGTTTGATGTAGAATAGGTCGCTGATTATTTCATGGCCCAGATGGAGCAAAAGAAGACCGTTCAGGGGTCGAAAGTGATCCGGACCGTCAGGACCGTAAATCGGTCGTATCTCACAATCCGGAATGAGTTACGGGATGTATAATATATCAATTTGGGGTAGCTCGAGCTACTTTAGCCAACCAACCCCGCTACGTCAGGGTTGCCCAAGCCGGAATCGCGAGAATCGACCATATCGACGGTCATTAGGCTAGTTTATTTTCAGTTTTACTATTTATAGTAAGTTTTAATTCGATCATAACTTTACATCTGTAGGGCTTTAGAGTTAGTGTCCAACATGAAAAGGGCTTAGAATATTTAGTAGAACAACGTGGTTGAGGCCGTTTGAAAACTTTCTATTTTTGGCCGAAAACCAAGAGTTCTAGTAGGATTGAACGACTTCTATAAATAGTAAGTTTACTATTTATAGTAAGTTGCGTTTTCTAGGAGTTTAAGTTGGAGTTGGATTCTGATACTTTACCTAGGGTTTAGTTTCCTATTTATATGCATTGTAATTTCGTTATTATTCATTCAATTATCAATAAATCAATTATTTGGAATTTATTTCCTCTTTTTATCTTTTATTTCTTCTCGTGGATTCGAGAACTATCGGTTAGGGAGACGGTGATCGACCTACCACGTCCTCCCTGCGTCAGGGTTGAGGTGGAAACGACCCGACCCGAACTTGACCCGACCCATTGCCACCTCTAGGTTTTAGGCTCGATTTTTCATTTTACCATTAGTGTGCTCCATATGAGTTTTTTAATCAGGCTGATCTTGTTTATATACTGTGAACATAAGGTTTATCACCTGATGGATGTCACAGTCACACACACACACACAACATGGTGGGACCCAAAGAACTAGGCTGTTTTATGAGCTGCATGGAAAACGTGTGGTAGACGCTTCTACAACGCCAAATGTTTGTACGTTGGTTTGAATAGGAATTAGGTTCCCAAACGACAAACGCCTTAAGACAAGGTGTATGTTTTGAAGGAGGAATCAGGTTTCCAAAACTCCAAGCACCTTGAGACAAAAGTAAAACCACCACCTTGAAATGCTCGTCTTCACGTTCCCTCGCTCGCCTATTTAATAGTCTTCAACCCCATCACTTTCTCCTCGTCAAGATCAAGATGAAGATTGCACCCTTCACATGGCTTCTGTTCATCAGCTGCTTCTTTGCTTGGCCCACCACCAATCAGGCCGATCAGATCACCAATCTAAATAGGTTGATCAAATCACTCAAGTCATCCCACCCACCACACGTCGAATCATGGACTGGCTTAGATGCAAGCAAGGCCTATTCACCTGTGTACATTGGTACACAGGATGGGTTGATGCAGGCAGACAAGATCGACGTCTTGCCCGGACAACCTGCAGGAGTGAATTTTGATCAGTACTCAGGGTATGTAACAGTGGACCCTAAGAATGGAAGGTCACTCTTCTATTATTTTGCTGAGTCTCCACAAGATCCTTCAACCAAACCTCTAGTCTTGTGGCTCAATGGAGGTAATGAAAAACCATCACTACTACCTCAAACACCACCATCGTCAAAATCATCATGCTCATGTATGTTTTGTTCATTGTTATCAACTATCATGGTTCAAATTATCGTATATCTATCCACATCGATAAACACTGACACATGAAATATACTTACTACATCGGCCAATACAACTGATTTATCAGACACATTGATGTGATATATATTTTAGCGCTCAAAACATATTGCAATACCATGTTATTGTATATATATTTTTTATTTTTTCAATTAAAAATCCCCATACATATTGATAAATGAGCACATATTTTGTTTAAGGAAATAACAAAATATGTTTTTTTTTTTTTTTTTTTTTTTTTTTTACTTTTTTCTGGTAAATTTTCTTCAATTCACACGACAAAGTATTGATTGATATGATAGACAAACAACATGTATCGGCCCACATGTAATTGACAACTTTGTAGTCGTCATGATTGCCGTTGTCATCTTCACCATCTATAGTTACTATCACTGCCGGTTGGCACATCACCATGCCATGATCATCAGCATATGTGAAGATAAAATTGTTGGATGGAGATGGTGATGGTGGGATGTGCAGGTCCTGGATGCTCCTCCCTAGTTGGAGCCATGGTAGAACTGGGCCCTTTCAGAGTCAACCCTGACGGGAAAACGCTCTACAAAAATGACTACGCATGGAATAATGGTAAGTGATGTATAGTTTCGACTCAACTCATTGAAAAAAAACTCTTTATTCCCACCTTATTATTGGTTTTTGTTGCTCCAACCATGGCAGAGGCGAACGTGATCTTCTTGGAGTCACCAGCCGGTGTCGGTTTTTCGTATTCAAACACAACATCCGATTATGACCTATCCGGAGATAAACGGACAGCAGAAGATGCCTATACATTTCTTGTTAACTGGTTAGAGAGATTCCCTCAGTACAAGATGCGTGATTTCTTTATAACTGGTGAGAGCTACGCGGGCCATTATGTGCCTCAGCTGGCCTACACAATCCTCCTCAACAACAAAAACACCAACCAGACAGTCATCAACCTCAAGGGCATCGCGGTAAGTCTGATGTAGCTACTCACTTCGTTCATCAGGTTGTTCCATGTATGTTCCATGACCCGGCATCAGGCGGGTCACACGTGTGCATCAAAATTGGATCACTGGTCCTTTTTTTCGATTGCCTTTCATACATCTTAATACCAGGACATGGAAGATACACAATAATGCCCACATGATGGGTGGTCCATATTCTCGCACCCATGTCACACATTGGCACACGGAGGGAAGTGGATATGATTAATGCATGATTAACCATTTTGAAATAAATCTCAAAAAAAAATTCTCCATAACTCGAAAAAAATAGAAAAGAGAAAAAGGAAAAGAAATGAATTTTTCGTAACTCTATCGATGAACAATGGATGTCTTTCAGGTCGGTAATCCATTGATCGATTACGAATTGAATACAAAAGGGACGTTTGATTTTCTCTGGACTCATGCCTTAATCTCGGACGAAACCAATGCGATGATCCAGGAGACTTGCTACAACAACAAAACCACACTATGTTCCATCTACCAAAATGATGCCCGCGAAGATGTCCAAGATATCAATAACTACAATGTATACGCTCCGCTCTGCCAAGACAACAACAACCAAACAACTGGTTCGGTAAGATTGTATTTGTTGGGTCATTCCAAGATAGTTCATTTTGCCTACCGTGTGTCTCAAGATCGCCGGCATTTGTCACCCTATTGCAGACCACATGATGAGATGGTCGAACCATCCATGTTTTTGACATTACCGTAACTACTCTATGGTCCAATAATCACACTTCAGTAAAGATGCTGATCTTTGATAAGATCATTTTCAATGTTTTGAATTCATCTAGCCCAAGTTTCTTGGACTAGCCAGGAGAGCATAATTATCAACAATCGGATGGTTCGGATCATCTGATAAACTTAGCATGAGGGCCCCAGTGGAGTGACACGTGCTTGGATCCTAAGACGTCAGAAGTGGCAAAACAGCTCTATTTCTAATATGCATATTGTGGGTGATGCGGTTTGATTCACATGTGCTTGATCTGATGGAACCAGATTATGAATTTCGATCCCTGCTCTGGAGTCTACGCACAATCTTATTTGAATACAGCTGAGGTGCAGAAAGCGATTCATGCAAACGTTACTGGCTTGCAGTACGAATGGAGTGTCTGCAAAGAGTACTTATCATCCCCTCTTTTTCTTGCTTAGATCGAAATACCTACTGTAGGGTGCGTTTGGTAGCAGAAAATATTTCATGAAATATTTTCTGCTACCAAACGCACCCATAAATAAGAGGATTGATAACGTCAGCCTAATATAATCATCAGGTGGGCCATACGTACAACCAACTAGTGACCAGTTAAACCAACTCTACAACTATCCCAGATTTCATTTACTTGTGGGGCCCACATGATGATCGAATGGCCCAAGAGGCTAATGCATCTACATGGTTGGTTCCCACCTATATGCATTTATAAATTTCTCGTGGTATAAATAGTCATTAATATTTATTAAAGAACTTTTGGGTGCATCAAATCCAAAAAAGAACCCTTTTGGTAACTTTCACTTTCTTTCTCTAAGAAGGTAATGAAATGAAAGAACAGATTTTTACCTCAAAATTCCTTAAGAATCTCTATTTTACCAAACAATGGCTCGATTAATTCAAAATGTAATAAAAGGGCTCCTACAGAGGTGAAATCGTGGTTAAACGACTCGGCAACTTGGACCAACTGGTTCGGTTTCAAGTTGAATTGTGATTTACTCAAGTGGCCGGGGTGAGTTGGACCAACCAAGTCTGGGGTGACTCGAGGTATCATCCCAGATCAGATTGACTAAGTCCGAGTCAACTCAGAAGAGACCGTGTCTTAACACCACGGGGTGCGAGAAAAATTTTGCTACACCCACGAGTTAGCTACGCTAGCTACACCGAGTGTAGCAATGACCGCAGCATGATGTGTTGGTTATATCCACACCGTCCATCTATTTGACGAGATCATTTTAGTGAATGATACCAAAAATGAGGCAGATCCAAAGCTCAGGTGGACCCCAAGAATTTTTTAATGGTTAGCGTTCAATTCCTACTATTTTCTGTTCTGGGTCCACTTAAGCTTTTCATCTGCCTGATTTTTGTTTTCAAGCCATAAAATTATCTTTGTAAATGGATGGACGGAGTGGATATAACCAATACATCATGGTGGGTCATTACTACACCCGGTGTAGCTAGCGTAGTTAACTCGTGGGTGTAGCAAAATTTCTCTCCACGGGTGCAATGACTGAAATATCTACTCTTTTTCTTATTTCTTTTTGAAAAAGAAAGTGGTAAAGTTGAGCACCCTAGGGCGACCATGTATTTATGGCATCCAACCTATCCAAAAGATGTACTCACCCCAGTGATTAGATGACCCAAAAATCAGGCCAATCCGATCACGAGGTGGGCCACATGTGATTTAGGAGGATTTTGGGGGGTTAAGATTCTTCTGTGATGTGGTTCACTTGATTATTGGATCCGTTTTTTTTTTTTTTTTTTGGTCCAATTATCATGGTAGGTGCACTGATTGAACTGATTGGGGGTCATAAACACCACATGGCCCCCTGTTGCTCAGCTTCAACACTTGTGAGTACATGAATTTCCTAAAACCCGTACTAGCCCTAAGCTTTGTAAGGCCCGCCATGATATCTGTATTATGTTTACTTTATCCATCAATAGCAACACCTTCCGTTGGGACGTTAATGTTAAAAAAATGAGGCGTGCTCATAAGTCATAACTCAGCTGACCCGAAGCACAAAAAATATGGGGATTGAATGCCCACCATTCAAACCTTCTTGGGACAAGTTATGAGTCAGAACTCATACTTGGCTTCTCCCTTCATCCTGGTAGGAATCACTTTATGAATGGATTGGATGGCATATAAATTTCACCCTTGGTGGTCGACCGGCCACGGGAAAGTGTCAACAGTGAGCATTTTCATTTCCCATGTTGTGGCCCACTTGATTTTTCAATCTAACTCATTTTTTGTTTCATGTCCTAGAATGAGCTGACAAAATGAAACAGAGTTCGTCCTATACACATCACAATGGGCCTGACAGAGCTTAGGGTTAAGGAAGGCTATAGGAAATTCGATAATGCCCCAGTGAATCGAATTTACCAGCATGGCAATCGCTTTTAGAAAGAATTACGGAATGCTTGATTATTATTTTTTTTTTGCTTTAAAGAGTAATAAATTCAAGAACTTTAGGGTCCATGTGCTCTGTGTATGATATCCAACTCGTCTAACGTATCCACCTGAACATGGTGATCGCCCAAACAAAAATTTAGGCTTATCACATCATTGAATGGGTTAAAATTGGATTTGGAAGCTTTTGGGTGGTGTACATAATTTTCATGGCATCGCCCATCCAATGATTTGATCCACCATATTTTCTATCCATCCTATTATCATGGTGGTGCATCTGTTTGGACATCTTGGATGTCATACACATGCCCATTGGGACTTAAAGTTCACGACTTCAACACTTTTTAAAGAAAAGAAAATAAATGAGGCATTTAGGTAATTTCAGATACGGCTGATTTTTGGGACATCCCATAACTTAAAGGGGCCTATCAAATGGACTTGTGTACATGTCCAACACACATCATTGTGGGGCTTCCGGACCAAAAAAAAAAAAGATTTAACATTCGTCCGAGTTCCTTTTTCTTTTCTTTTTTTCATTTCATCGCAACCTTATGTTTATATATGATGAAGGGAATTGCCATGGAAAGATAGCCCAAGCACCATGTTACCCACCATGAAGCAACTCATTGCAAGTGGCATTAGAATCTGGCTGTACAGGCAAGTTTCCCCACACTCAGTTATGTACACGTGCATGCGCCCCTCCATACACCCCTGATATACAAAGACTATTATTTTTTTAATTTTTATTATTTTATTTGCAGTGGGGACACGGACAGTGTGTGTCCTGTTACAGGGACCAGATACTTCATAAACAAGCTTGGAGTGCCTGTGGACACTCGTTGGCGCCCTTGGTACCTCCATAATGAGGTATTTCTGTTGTCTATGCTTACACGCACATATTGGTAATTTAGTCAACAATATCTATCATTTGGCATGTGAGTTCATGAATCCAGACCATCCTTACTGAGGATCCTGTCCATAGATTGTAAATGATCCAATATCACATGGAATGTACAGTCCTATGCATGCAGTCCGTGGCGTTTAGATGGATGGTCATATGAAACTGAATTCTACAGTACAAACTGATGGTTAGGATCATCGGTTTAGCCTGATTTTCGGCCAAGAGACATTTATGGACATGACCCACAAGATGGATGGCCCGGATCCAACTCCTATAGGCCCAGTTGCACTGTTAGGCTTCCTAGCGCTATCTAAGGACATGCCCCAAATAGGAAAAGAGGAATGACGATGATTGATGGATGGCAGGTGGGAGGATATGTGGTTGGGTACAAAGGACTGACACTGGTGACAATAAGGGGAGCAGGGCACTTGGTCCCAAGCTACCAGCCTCAAAGAGCACTGATCCTGATCTCTTCCTTCCTTCATGGGGTCCTTCCCCCTTCTTCATGAATGCCTTACTGATAAGGAAAAGCTCCATGTACTTTCACCTGATTGTGTTCTAATAATAATGTCACCATCCTTCCTATAATGGAAGATTCTCTTGAGCGTGGTTTTGTTCTTTGAGTGTAGTTTAAACCCCCTGGTTTCGGATTCTTATTGCGAGAGAACTTTGATACTCTGGCAGTGTGATGGATGATACACATGCAGGCGCTTAGAAACTGCATGTTTTGAATACAAGCAATTCAAATTAAACTAGTGCAAATGATGGGTCACATTTTGGATGTATCATGACCCGAACATCAGGCTTATTTGATTATCTGACTATATGATTTGTGGACATTTACCTGACAGTTAAAATAGAAAATAATAATAATAATAATACATATCCAATGGTCCTGTTTCAAAAAGCATGTCCACAATCAGCGTCCACAAATGTTTCAAGGAATCTCATTTTTGCACACTGGCATTGCCCCAAAGAGCACTCGCCCTCATCTCATCCTTTCTTCAGGGGTGCTTCCTCCTTCCCGAAACCAAAAATAATCTAA
The DNA here is from genome assembly GCA_003013855.2 of Liriodendron chinense. Taxonomy (NCBI): domain Eukaryota; kingdom Viridiplantae; phylum Streptophyta; class Magnoliopsida; order Magnoliales; family Magnoliaceae; genus Liriodendron; species Liriodendron chinense. The sequence goes on from ML058554.1 coordinate 397,869, forward strand.
CAGAAAAGTATAGATGCATAGATATGATGCATAATGTATTACTGTATCAATCAAATGGCCTGGGTTGGGCATACACATGAAAAGATGGGGAAAATAGGCATTGATAAAAACATGCATCTAACTAGCACTACATAGTACAGCATACATGCCCAATGCTCCCTTACTAAGGCTTTCAAATCAGTAATAGCCATCCAAGATCTGGACCCCATGAAAATCTCATACTCCATTGTCCACACAATTTCATATCGTCCCTTACAAGCTTGAATAGAGGGGACACTTCAAAACTCCCTTAATCAGGAAATTCATGATCACATACAACAAGACACTGAATACTGAGACCACATCCAGCTTCACATATAACCAAAACCACATGGCGAAAGTTATGACCGGCCGACCAAATACTCTATGGGGGCATCAGTCAATCTGGGCAGCCCGGATCATAGAAATGCTGTGCCTCAAAAAGTTCAAAAAAATTCCCACCATCATGGTAGGACACACAAATTTAGAACCATAGATAAATTATCTTCTTTTTCCAACCTCTCAAAATTTAAAAGGTTATCGAATCTCTAGAGAAATGGGGGGCTTCAGTTCTAGTTCACCAAGGGGATGATGATACAATCCTGATGACTAAACTACACATACTGCAACTACAGCCATCTAGTGTTCACAATGTCTGACTACCCTATGTTTGATTCCGCAAATCAAAAACCTCAGCTTACTTGCTGTTGGTGGTTTCCGTACATAGGATAAGCCCCATATGCAGCAGCGGCGGCGGCATACATGTTTGGATCCTGGGGCGGCGCACCATACCCGTATCCATCGTAAACCTGTCCCGCATAGTATGCTCCATTCCATTGATTACCTGGATCTACTCTCGGCTGCCAAAACCCAAAAATAAATGAATAAAAATAATTGACAAAGGAAAAAGAAAATGAGATTAGCACAAATGAGAACTGCAACTTTAAATTCATGAGGTTCACATTGGGACACTAGCACCATTGGATTGGGATTTTTTGAAATGACTCAAAACCATTTGATAGGGCTCCCCTTGGATGGGGATGCCCGAAAAAACTTTCCTATTGAATTATTTGAAACCTTTGGTTAAACAAATATTATGAAAACTGTTTGTGTTCAAAGAACAAGGGCCAAATTATCAAAGGGTGGGAAATAATCCACTTCACAGCTTTTATTTGAGCTTCGACCATACAAGTGAGACCGGTCACATAAACGGCTCCAACCATTGGAAGATAACCCCGATTCAAAGGCTAAAGTCCTGATTCTCCTGACATACTGTAATGCAGTCATAGTTCTAAAACTTGGTGAGTCAACTCGAAAATCTGCCAAGTATGCTTGCTGGGATTTAGAGCCAAGTCTCAAGGAAACTTGCTGAGTAGCGTGACTCGGTCAGTTCTCGACAAAACTCCTAGAATCAGCTTGAAAGCACGGCCAACTAGATATAACTCAGCATGACCTCAAAAATTCACCTGACTAGATACAGCTCAGCCTGACTTGACTGAGTCACTGGCCCAGTCATCAGGGTTTAGTTTCAAAAACTAAAAATTGCTTGGTGCAAGACTCAAAGAGGCAACCTTGTCTATGGAAGAGATGAGGTGCTACCACTGCATTACAATGTACAGTTGTGAATTCTTTTGGTATTTTTACTACTTTATTGGTTTCCAACAGTCCTCATGTGGGGCCCACCTTGATATGAGTAATTTATCATGTGCGGCCCACCATAATGTTATTGTCCATCATGTGGGGTCAACCTTTAATATCCGCCACCCATCACGTCGAGCCCACCATTGATGTGGACCGTCCACCTTCGATGTGGGCCGTCCATCATGTGGGACCCACCTTGGATGTGGGCCATTCATCATCAGCACCTTTGATGTGAACCATCCGTTATGTGGGGACTACCTTGATGTGGGCCATCCATCATGTGGGCCTAGCATCAAAATAAATTGTCCATCATGTAAGGCCCACCATCAATTGCCCCCCCCCCCCCCCCCCCCCCCCCCCCAAAAAAAAAGAAAAAAAATCATGTGGAGCCTGTCTTTAATGCGGACCATCCATAGTGTGGACCCCACCTTTGATATGGGCCGTCCATAATGCAAAGCCTGCCTTGGATGTGGGCCATTCATCATTAGGGGCTGGCCTTTGATGTGGACCGTTCATTATGTAGGGCTCACCTTCAATGTTATTGTCCATCATTTGGGGCCATCTTCAATATCCACAGCCCCTCATGTGGAGTCCACCTTTGATATGGACCATCCATCATGTGGAGCCTGTCTTTAATGCGGACCATCCATAGTGTGGACCCCACCTTTGATATGGGCCGTCCATAATGCAAAGCCTGCCTTGGATGTGGGCCATTCATCATTAGGGGGCCTTTGATGTGGACCGTCATTATGTAGGGCTCACCTTCAATGTTATTGTCCATCATTTGGGGCCATCTTCAATATCCACAGCCCCTCATGTGGAGTCCACCTTTGATATGGACCATCCATCATGTGGGGCCCCACCTTTGTGGACCACCCATCATATGGGCCTCTTCTTTGATGTGGACAGCCCATCATGTAGGGCCTCCTTTGATATGGACCATCCATCACATAGAGAGAGATAAGTACAAAAGCGAAAAGTTGAAAAACAAGGGAAGAAAAACTTATGGGAATAAGTAACTTTCATCACTTAAAGTTACTTTTACAATGGTGCTTACCAAACTAACTTAAGTTAAAAAAGTAACTTGTTAACTTAAGTTAAAAAGTTACTTATTGGGTGGTATCCAAAGTCTTCAAGTCAACCTAACTTGGCTAGACATCAAGTAGAGTCAGAGTTCTCAAGATCTTGAACTATGATTGCAATACATTGGGATGTATTCAAGGCTTCAAGCAAACCTCTAAATTTAAAATTCATGATTGCCTGATCTGGAACTCCATAATAGAAACTTTGTTGAATATGAGAATAGATCCACTGCTAAACGCTAATATTTAATTTAACTATCAAGCACATGGTGTGCCGTAAAAGACGTTACGGGGCCATAATGGCCGTTACATAAAGGTAACGGTGGCAACCGTTACACGTTATGGGGTTGTAAAGGCCACAACAGCCGTTACGGAAAAAATGATCTGTAAAAGCCATTACAGCCCCTGTAATGGCCCGTTATGCCCTCCGTAAAGGCTGTAATGGCCCTGTACTAGTCCATTACGAGGCCGATACAAGTTCTTCAGATTTTTTTTTTTTTTTTTCAATTAATAAAAAACAGGGGGAGACCGTAACGGCCATTACGGGGGGGCCACAACAACCGTTACACCCTGCATTGTAAAGATAATGGTAGTGACAGGTATGGCCACCATTACCGTTATGGAATACCTTTCAAGCAATCAACACAACAGTACACATTACTCACATGTGCAAATCTAGACTATTCACCTGTGGAGCCCTACTGCACATTCTCCAAAAATATACCAGTCAGATGTTTATGGCACCCATTATGGCCACATTAATCTTTCTTTTTTTAACAAAGAAAAGGGTAGTCCTCGAAACACGAACTCCATCCCATTGGCAAGAATTAACCCAGTCCACCCCATCCACAGCAAGCCCAACAAATGAGCAGTCCTAGTCATAGATATCAGTGTTTAGCAGCACATAATTTCTCGAGTATCATACAGTCCATGTGTGGCATTATGGTGCTCCTTCAAAGGTGGTAGCTTTTGCTTGGTTGGTGGGAAGAAAAAGTTCTCAAGGTGGATAATTTGCGCAAGTATCATATGATTATTCCAAATGTGTGTTTATTATGTTTTCAATATGAGGAATCGGTTGACCATCTCTTTATTCACTGTCCTTTTGCCTCAAAAAAGTGGTTTAGTTTTTTCAATTTGTTTGGAGTTTCATGGGCTGTTCAAGTTCAATTAATCAATTCTTCTTAGCTTGGCATAGAGGAGCAAAGGAAACGTTGGGATGGGTATGGCATTTGTGCTTACTACCAGGGATATGGTGCATTTGGTTGCAAAGAAACAGTTGGTGTTTTAGAAATCAAAGGGGCCATCTCTCGGCAGTTTTCAACTAGGTGAAAAAGAATGTTAAGGAATGGGAGCAATGCAAGCAGCAAATATTTTAGTTTTTTTATCAATTTCCAGATAGCTGGTCAGAGTTGTAAAGGGTTTTTAGTAGTATTTTTCTTTTTTCCTTTCTTTGTATTCTTTGGCTTCAGCCTTCTACTAATAAAATTGATTATCACTTTAAAAAAAAAAAAAAAAGCCACATACTTTCTCATCATAAAAAAAGGGACCATATGATCCTTCAACCCAAGATGTGGATAGTATTCAAGGTATTCCATAACGGTAACAGTGGCCGTAACGGTCACCACTGTTACATTTACAATACGGGTCGTAACGGCTGTAATGACCCCGTAACGGCCATTACAGTCTCTTTTTTTATTGAAAGAAAAACGCCAAAAAACCTATATATGCCCGTAACGTTGAAAAAAAAAAATCCAAAAAAACCTATATTTGCACCATAACAAGCCATTACAGGGCTGTTACGGCCTTTAGAAGGGGGTGTAATGGGCTGTTAATGGTGGTTACATGTCATTTTTTTTCCATAACGGCTGTTACAACCGTTACAATCCCATAACGTGCAACGGTTGCCACCGTTACCTTTACGTAAGGGCCTTTACAGCCCTATAACGGCCTTTACAGGTTACGGCACACCATAGTAGTATTTGATTCTTGAGTCCATAAAGTGGGGGCCACGACTCAGTAATCCAGATTTTAGACTGCTGATCTGATGTCCACTCTATGGATAAATCATGCCCTAAAAGTCTCCATACGGATTTGTACATTGCAAATAGATTGTAAAGGGGGGGAAAGGTGGCAACAGCTCAGATTCAACTGAAGAAAGACAGATTAGACATCTAGGATCTTTCAATCTGGGGGACTTTTGAGGCATTGGATACCCATACTGAGGCCCATCAGATCAACAGTATGGATCACAGAACCGTGGAATCCACTTGTAAAGACTAGAGGATCATATTATTCCTCTGTAAAAAGACGCCGAGGTCCCTATTCATGGTGAACAGGGAACTTAGTTTATAGATGTAGGGCCCGATGGTTTGTCAATCCAAGCCATTGATCTGACATCCCCTATCATGAATGGACCATAGCCAATCAGGAATTTGAAGAGATGCCGTCACAACAAGATATTCCCAGAATATCTTCTCAATTTGTCAACTCTAGCCTTCCCATAGTTGACATGCAAGTACCTGGTTAAAAAGAAACACATGGAAAAACCACATTCAATTGAGGAAAGACCAAAGCTTCAATGGCTAGGATCTTCCAATTGGGAGATTTTGGGGGAATGGCCCATCCATGATGGGGCCGTCAGATCAATGGCTTAGTAGACAAACCATGAGCCCCGCATCTACAAACTAAGCTCCAAACATGGAAGTTCCCTGTTTGGAATGAATAGGGAATTCAGCCTCCGACAAAAATGAGTGAAAATAATTTTACCTGCTTGTTTGCTGGATTGCGTCCCCATGAAAGACGAACTGTCTGGTTCCCAATGGCTGTCCCGTTCAACCTCTGCAATGCCTCCTCAGCATGGTTTCTGCCAAGAATAATAAAGTGCAAAATTCAAAATAACATCAAGAACTGAAAAGAAACTATGAAGGGGATTCCATCATGTTTGATATTGAACCATGGTAAGAAATTATACCGCTGAGCAAACTGAACGAACCCGCATCCTTTCCCAACTGGTATCTTTACAGAGATAATCTCACCATATTGAGAAAAGGCTTGTCTGAGATCCTCATCACTGGTATTCGGGCCAAGCCCTCCAACAAATATCTACCATAAGAAATGGGTTAATAACAAAGGTAATAGCATAATAGTGGTTCACCATCAATACCATAGGAAAGATCTGGACTCACTGTCGTATTAGTTGAATCACCATCAGATTGGAAACCTTGGGCAGAAGCACCATTTGATGCATAACCACCACCTACTAATACCACAGCTGGTTAAAGAAAATGAAAAGAAATTCTTTATTCTTTAAGCATCGAGATTACAGGTACTGATTCAACTGGCTTTCCAGTCCAGTATCAACATCAGGATGAGGTATTCAGTCCCATTTCAAAAGTAATATGCAAACACAAAGAAAAGAATATTGAATAGAAGAATCTCTTCTTTTTTTCCACCTAGCAGAATTCTACTTTAGCATAAGCTACAAACTTGGAAGGAAATTCATAATATAATTAACAGCTATAATGATTTAAAAGTAAAGAACATTGTTGTAAATCAATCTAATTAGCCAGCGGCCCAGCGCAAACAATATCCATGTGATTATTACATGAGAACAGATTGTAAAACAGGAAACCCGAATTTGTTCACATACAGCCGATGCGCTAAGAAGTGGGCCCAATATTCAAGATCTTAAATATATTTTCCCTTCATGGTGATTTCAAAATTTGTTAGCTGGATGGTGATAGTGTTTTTCAGAGACAGTGCTTCCCACGAGGATCTCAAAGTGAAGATGATTGCTCAAAAGGTAAGATGGTATTCAGAACTTTCCTAATAAGGGTAATAACTTAACATTTGTCAGAGGCATGAACAAACTCTCTCCCTCCCTCCCTCAAAGATAGTGTCTGCTTTAAATGAATTTTCCCTTGATTGGAGGTAAGTACAAAATAGTTAGAATTCAATTGCTTAAGGAGATCAGAACATTAGTATTTTTCAGAAGACTGTCATTCTTTCCAAAGGCATAAAAGATTGGAAACATTATCAACAAGCCTCTATCAGATGAGAAAAATTGCTAAAACATGTGTTGAATATCCTACTGAATTCTCTTCCTGTTCAACATCTGAATCACACCAATATAACCTACTATCTCCTGCATGATTGAAGAAGTATGTTTCTGCAAGGAATTCATGGAGCTTTTATCTCCTAATGGAATCCCCACCTACAGATTTCTGTTGTAAGAGAGAATCCCTCTAAAGATGTTGGCCAAAAGACAGACGCTTCCTTTTTCTTGATGCCAATACGCTTTCAGCAAGGTATTCCATAACGGTAATGATGGCCATAATGGCCGTTGCAGCCTCTCTTTTTTTTAAATAATATATTCTGGCCCTATTACAGGACCGTTATGGGGCCGTTGCTAGCCATTTTCTTCTGTAACGGCCGTCATGCCCATTTTGGCCTTGTAACGCGTAATGGTCACCACCGTTACGTAACCATTTGGCATACCTCAGCTTTCAGTATTCAATAATTGGAAGCTGCTTAGCCAACTGCCGACCATTTGGCAGTTTAAGAACCCATCGGTGGAAAATGTTTTGCCAACATAGCACTACCTATGCTTGACACATCTTTTTCTTTTCTTTATTTCTCCTTTTTTAAAGTAAGATGTGCTTGATGCATCTTTATCTTGTTAGTCTTTGTTTTATGTGGGAAATGGTTATTTCTTACATCCCTAGAACATGAATTCCTGGTTGGCTAATTCTGTGCAGATTCTCCTGGCACCAGGACTGTGTCACAATCCCATGACTATTGCCGCCCTTTTGCATGCGTACATGCTGTCCATAGCATGTTCCTTGTGGATGATTAATCTACACATATTAGGTCCGCTCCCGAGTTTTACTGCAGCTGGATGGATCAATAATGGTCTCATCACTTCTATTCATGTATCTTTGGCATGTGCATCGTGGTTGGTTGCCACTGAAAAGTTGTATTCCCAAGCTGTGGTGTGCTCGTGGGCTGGCTTCTAGTTTAGTTCGCTGGATCAAGTTCAAATGACTGAGTTTCTTGAATGTCTAGCCATGTTTAACATGGTCAATTGACCCCCAACAAAGGAGTTCTTAAGCCAGCTTCCACAGTTTCAATACTTCCCATCATCAACATAACCAACCCCCAGCAAAGAAGTTTCCAAGACAGCTTCCCTGGTTCCATCACCATTGTCAACATTATTGTCATCGCTGTCATCATTGCCCTTGTCATCATCAGAGTCCTTTCCTCTATAATTTAATGAAATTAGTTGCCTAAAAAACACGGTATGACATTAAAAATGAGAAAAATGTGTGGTACACATTGGAGTTAAAGGACTTCATTGAGTCAAGTCATGGTGGATTGGCATGATTCAAGGTAGGAGTATATCATTATCTCACCTGTAGTTAGCAGATGATACAACGGTTTTCTGCAATGAAGAGGTTAGAGAAGTACAAAAATGTTAACCTCAGATCATTCTTAGATGCTTTGAGGCAGTATCAGGGCTCAAAGTTAAGCTAAGCAAAAGCATCCTAGCTGGGATCAAAATCACTGAAAGTAGTCTCAAATCTCAAGGGCCTCATGGAGATGGTGAGTTGCAAAACTCAAGAATTTCCAGTTTTATACCTGGGTCTCCCATTGCAGGTTAGCTTCCTAGAAACGCCCTTTGGGGTGGGGGGGGCGCAGAATCACACTCATAAAATCATCAACTCTTGCCAATGTGCCAATTTACTTCCAATCTTATCAAGATCTCACCATCGGTAGTAGCAAAATATGAGAAGATTCAAAGACAATTCCTATAAAGAGGTGCTTCAGACAAAAACAGTTTTCATAAGGCTAAGGAAATAGGGGGCCTATGAATAGACAAGAATTGGGAGAATAATAGAAGCTTGCTGTGCAAATAGTGGTGGCATTTCGGAAAGGCAAATGATGCTTTATGGCATAGAGTTATATTTGAAAAATATCATGCAGCAAATAGGGGCTGGGATGCCGCACTCGATGGAGGAGGAAGGCATCCAAGATCTGGAAGAATGTCATCGCCCATCGGAATGGGTGATTGCTCTAAACCATAGGGATTATAAACAGGGGCTTTAAATTTATAGCAAACAGTGGAGAATCCACCTTGTTTTCAAAAGATGAATGGATCAACAACCAAACTCTCACCAGTTAGGTTTCCTAGACTATATAAACTGGTGTCGGTAAAACATGTTACTGTGAAGGAATAAGCATCTTTTACTAGGGATAACCAGCCATGGAATTTAGTCCTTAGAAACAACTTGAAGGATGAGGAATTTGAAGACTTTCAAAACCGGCTATCTATTTTAAACAGGGATCAAGTTCTCTCCCGTGTAGGAAGACAAAAGAATATGGAAATGGGAGAGATCGGGGAAATTTTCAGTTAAATTGAAGTAGGATGCCCTAATTATGATACATGCTCATGAATACAATTAAATCAGCAGAAAATAAAAGACAATAATAATCTAAAATTTAGAGATAATCATCATAAATTAAGAAGATCATAAAGAGACATGCAATGGAGCGGGCCATTCATCATAACCACGAAGTATGAAATTCAATTATTGCTATAGTTGGATCCAGCGAGGGATGAAACCTCCCGATCTTGCATGGTCATAACTTAATCGATCAATGGGGATCACTAGTCCGAGGAATCAAAGAGTTACTCGGATTAGGGATTTGAAAACTTGGGAATTTGGGATTTTGATTCGATTCTCAAATTTAGGATTTCAAGGATTGGGGATGATGGAGATAGAGAGAGAGAAGGGAGAAGATCTTACCTTAGAGGAATATTGGAGGGGTACAAGAAGAAAATAGAAGAAGAAGATTGGAGAAAAAGATGAAGTTTCATGATAGAGAGAGAGAGAAGGGAGGCAACCAAAGAGGCTTTCATTCAATAATAATCAACTAACTTCGTTTTTAGGGCTTAGCCCACTTAAATAAGCAATAAGAAAATATAAAAGTACTAAAATACCCCTAAAAATTAAGTAAAAAAAGCCCAAAAAAGACAGCTCGCGCAGCTGGTCGGGCACCCGGTGACACTTGGTCGGGCGCTCGACGGTCCAAAACTGTCGAGATTGCCGGCGGCCCAGGCGCCCGATGACACTTGGTAGTGCACCCGATGAAGACAAAAAATGTCCAGCAAGTTAAAGGTGAAAATGGACGAATTTTGAGCGCCCGGTGACACTTGGTCGAGCACCCGACGGTCCAAAACCGTCAGGATTGCCGACGGCCCAGAAATGTCGAGAAAACTATCGGGAATCTGAAATTCTTGTTTTTCCTGCTAACGGCCCAGAAGTGTTAGGAAATCCGTCGGGAATTTCTGTCTTTCTTGTTCCTCTTACACATGTCTTCCCATGGTAAGGGCCTTCTTAAATATCCCCAAACCACATGTGTAAAGTCTTTAATGCTCCTTTAATGGCCACCAAGCCACAAGGAAGATGCTTGTGGCATATGCTTTCTTCGCTGATAAACTTAGAAGGGTCTTATGTCCTCATAAACTCCCCTCGGGTGAAAAAAACTCGACTCCGACGAGTTAAAGCTCATGTGATGCTCTAGTAAATCTGGATCAACGCTCTGCAACTCTTCTTCAGTCAACCACGTAGAATCTGATGGTGGTTTGTTCTTCCATTTGACAAGGTATCTTTGGAAACTTCCGTCTCTCGTAGAAACAATCTCTTCATCCACGATTTCCTCAATTTCTTCTTTATGGACAATAGGTGGAGGAAGGGGTGGAAGGGATTGTCAGCAAAATCAGAAAATGGCCATGAGAGAGATGATGGATCAACGATGGGATGGTGGGAATGGACTAAATCTTCCACATTAAAAGTTGGGTTAATGCCCATTTCAAGTGGGAAGTCAATCCGATACACGTTGAACCCAACCTTTTGCAATATCTTGAATGGTCCAACACTACACGCTTGTAACTTCTTAGCGGAACCTTGTGAGAACCGCTCAGGCCTTATTCTCACCATTACAGTCTCCTTCCTGAAATTCTTGCAATCTATGATGAGAACCAGCAGAAATTTTATAATTATCATTACTCTTATTTATCCACTGTCTAATATGTGTATGTAGATCATGGATATAGCGTGCAAATGCATTGGCTGATTCAGAAGACCTTTGGGTAACAGACATGGGTAAGAGATCTATGGGCATTCTAGGTTTATAACCACTTACAATCTCAAAAGGACTCAACCCTGTAGATCTATTAACGGACCCATTATAAGCAAATTCAACAATTGGTAAAATTAGGTCCCAAGTTTTAATATGTTCCCCCACTAGACAATGTAGAAGATTTCCAAGACTTCGATTTACCACCTCTGTTTGCCCATCTATTTGAGGGTAGTAAGCAGTAGAAAACTGTAAACGAGTACCCACACTGTGCCATAGTGTCTTCCAAAAATAACTAGTAAATCTGACATCACGGTCAGACATCTTAGGTAACCCATGGAGACGCACCACACCATCAAAGAAGATACGAGCAACATGAAACACATCCGACGTTTTCGAACATGGGAGAAAATGTGCCATTTTTTAAAATCAATCCACAACAACGACGATAGAATCGTACTTTTTAATCATCTTGGAAAGTCCAAGCACGAAATCCATACTAATGTCTTACCACGGAGCATGTGGTACTGGCAATGGTGTATATAGCCCAGTATTTTGCTTTCTTTGCTTTGCCAGCTGACATGTATGACACTGCCCCTAAAACTTTGGCTACGTCTCGCTTGAGACTTGGCCAATAGAAACGATCCTCTACGAGGGCAATGGTCTTATTACGACCAAAGTGGCCAGCTATCCCTCCTGAATTAAGCTCCCAAACGAGAAATTCACGAAGGGACATATGGGGAATACAGAGTCGGTCTCCTTTAAAAAGGAAATTATCTTTAAGCACATAATCACCCGTACTATGCTGATCACTAGAAAGCGACGCATAAGTACCCCTAAAATCAGGACATGTGGGGTATTCATCTTTCAATTGTTCAAATCCGACTACTTCTCCACTCAAGGAATTGAGCAACGTCACTCTTCTACTGAGGGCATCCGATGGTTTGTTTTCGACCTCGGTCTTATGTTTCAGGACGAATGAATATTCTTGAAGAAACGCTACCCACTTAGTATGCCTTGGGTTGAGTTTCTTCTAAGAATGTAAATATCTCAAGGCCTCATGATCAGAAAACAAGACGAATTCTTGCGGTAAGAGATAGTGACGCCAATGTCTCAGGGATTGCACTACCGCGTAGAACTCTTTATTATAAATGGAGTACTTCTGTTTTGCTTCATTCAATTTCTCACTGAAATAAGCTACTAGGTGGCCCTCCTAGCTCAACACTCCACCTATACCAACACCAAACGCATCACACGCCACCTCAAAGACTTTAGAAAAGTCAGGTAAACGCATGACAGGAGCTTCTACCATTTTGCCCTTAATTTCCTTAAAAGCCTTGACTGCGGCTTTAGACCACACGAACTCTCCCTTTTTCATGCATTTAGTAATGGGAGCCATGATCGTGCTAAAACCCCTAATGAACCGACGATAAAAAGTCGTTAAGCCGTGAAAGCTTTGCACCTTATAAATGTTCCTCAGTTCAGGCCACTCAACTATGGCCCTGACCTTTTCAGGGTCTGCGCACATTCCTTCTGAAGACACTATAAATCCTAAAAACACGACTTGACTAGACATGAACGCACATTTCTTAATATTAGCGTGCAACTTTTCATTCCGAAGGACGCTACAGACCTACTTCAGATGTTCAAGGTGTGATTCCTTAGTGGTACTGTAAATAAGAACGTCATCAAAGTACACCACTAGGAATTTTCCCATGAACGGCCTCAAGACTTGTGTCATCACCCGCATAAAATACTGGGCGCATTAGTCAAGCCGAAGGGCATGACCATCCATTTGTACAACCCATCTTTGGTTTTGAACACTGTTTTTCACTCATCTTCTGAGTGTATGCGGATTTGGTGATATCCACTCTTGAGATCAATTTTGGAGAATATGGTGGACCTCGCCATCATGTCAAGTATATCATCAAGTCTAAGTATGGGAAACCTATAATTGACGGTAATTTTGTTTATGGCACGGCTGTCTACACATATGCACCACGTGTCGTCTTTCTTTAGTGTCAACAATGCTGGCACGGCACACGGGCTCATACTCTCTTGGATAAAACCCTTTTTGCAGAAGCTCATCAATTTGCATCTTTAACTCTGCATGTTCTACAGGGTTCATTCTGTAGTGAGGAAGGTTCGGTAGAGTCGACCTTGGAACGAGGTCAATGGCATGCTAAATGTCACTCATAGGTGGTAACTCGTTCGGTAAATCTTCAGGAAACATGTCACTGTATTCCTTTAGAACCGACGTTACCTCATGGGGTAACTCTAATGGAACCTCAGGTGTAATCTCTCTCGCCACAAGGGGCATACACCATGGAATCCTCCTTAGTCTCTTTCTCGAACTCTCTCGCATTGATTATGTGAAGAGACTTAGGATTGGATTTCCTCACTTCCTTAGGCTCACTCGCCTTCTCATCATTTTTCTTCCCTAGTGTGCTTTCAGGTGGCATAGGATTAAATTTAATCTTTTTACTGTTATGCATGAAGGTACACGCATTCGAACGGTCAAAGATCGTGACGTCATTGTCGAATAGCCACGGCCTGCCTAGGATAATATGTCCAACATCCATAGGTATCACGTTACACCATAGGGACCTCTACTATGACCCAAACTCGATAGGAACTAAGTATTGATGGATGACAGAAAGAGATGTTTTATCAACCCAAGAAACTTTGTATGGGTCAGGATGAGGTGTGGATTGCAACTTCAGACGATCTAAGGTATTAGCAGAAATCACATTCTGACAACTTCCACTGTCCGCTATCACCTTAAAATTTTTCTCTCCACACTTAGCAAGAGTATAGAAGACCTCCTAGACTAAGCTAGCACATGCCTGACTACTGCAAGAGTATAGAAGATAGTGTTCCGACACCAATCAACACTACTCCTAGACTAAGCTAGCACACGCCTGACTACTGCAAGCGTTGCTTCTTCATCTACACCATCTTCATCAGTAAGACATCCTTCAAGGTGATACTCTTCAACTTTATAATCACCCTGATCATCTACACCCTCGTGGGACTCGTCTACAACTAAGGCTTTCCCACTGTTCTTCGTGGGACACTGATTGAACATGTGATCGACATTCCCACACTCATAACATCTCACTTGGCTACCCCCACTAGGACCGGCACCAAGAACCCCTTTGCCCTTGTCCTCCCTAGGCCTAGGCGGAACAGTCACCTACACTCTAGGCTGACTACCAACATTAGGTCTAGTTCCCTGGGAACCAAATCTAGCATTTGAGTCTCAGGACTCAAAACGTCTAATGATGGGAGCTTTCAGGTATTGTTCTAACTCCTACACGACTTGATATGCTTAATCCAAGTCCGTTAAGGGCCAAGTCATAAACTCGCACTGAAGATCCCCTCGAAGGCCCGTCTTGAAACGTGAGAGTGTTACTAGAGGGTCCTCATGGGTATCACATCGCATCATATACTCATCGAATTTGGCGATGTAATCAACGACAGACATTGACCCTTGACGTAAGGATTGCCATTGGTCAAGGAGCTTTTGTCGGTACGAGAGAGGAAGATATTTCTCTTTCAACTTTTCTTTAATCTCATAACAATCTGTGATAGAGGCTCTACCTATTCTTTCTAGCTTTCGCTCAGTGTTGGTCCAAAACAATTTGGCCTAGCCCACAAGTTTCATCTTAGCAAACCGCATTTGACGATTTTCTGACATGCCATACCACTTGAAGTAGTGATCCATGTTAGCGACCCAGTCAAGGAATGTCTTGGGGTCCAGACGCCCATCAAAACTCAAGGTTTCCACCTTCACGCTCTTCATCGCACGCTCGTCGGGATCGTAGTGGTCTGGATAGTCATACATAGCTTGTGCCTCCCGCACAACACCACGACCAGCTCCACGTCCCCTACCACCATGTCCTCCGCGTATGGGAACACGCTCCTCAATGATTTCTCCCACTTGAGAGTGTGTGTCATCCCCAAGAGTGGGGTTCTCCCTTTCGGATGTCTCTAATTGCTCGACTCTATTCATGGTGGTGGTGATCTGGGTACTTAAACGAGCGAATTCATTCTTTTGTCTCGTTTCCATTGTAGTTATCTTTTGCATCAATTGAGCAAGTTGCTCAGATAATTGCTCGTTGTTCATGATTGGTTGAAGTCAAAAACCTCTACCTCTACTCGTGGGCATACAAGTAAAACTCGAACCAAATTCTACCCAACTTGACCACTATGGATATGCAACTCACAAGATGAATGCAATGAATGTAAACTATGATAAACTGACAATTAATGAATTAAAATAGAGAACTACTCAAATCTGGAAATTTTCTAAATTAGGAAACTTTCTAAAATTGGAAAGTTTCTAAAATTTGAAACTTTCTAAATCTAGAACTTTCCTAAAACAGTCCTAAAAATTAAAACCTAATTTGATAACTCGATCTATACAAAACCATGCAAGCCTATTCTCTGATACCAAATTTGATGTAGGATGCCCTAATTATGATGCATGCTCATGAATACAATTAAATCAGCAGAAAATAAAAGACAATAACAATCTAAAATTTAGAGATAATCATCATAAATTAAGAAGATCATAAAGAGACATGCAATGGAGCGGGCCATTCATCATAACCACGAAGTATGAAATTCAATTATTGTTATAGTTGGATCCGACGAGGGATGGAACCTCCCGATCTTACATGGTCATAACCCAATCGATCAATGGGGATCACTAGTCCGAGGAATCAAAGAGTTTCTCGTATTAGGGATTTGAAAACGTAGGAATTTGGGATTTTGATTCGATTCTCAAATTTAGGATTTCAAGGATTGGGGATAATGGAGATAGAGAGAGAGAGAGAAGAGAGAAGATCTTACCTTAGAGGAATATTGGACGAGCACAAGAAGAAAATAGAAGAAGAAGATTGGAGAAGAAGATGAAGTTTCATGAGAGAGAGAGAAGGCAGGCAACCAAAGAGGCTTTCATTCAATAATAATCAACTAACTTCGTTTTTAGGGCTTAGCCCACTTAAATAAGCAATAAGAAAATATAAAAGTACCAAAATACCCCTAAAAATTAAGTAAAAAACAAGCCCAAAAAAGACAGCTTGCACAGTGGTCGGGCGCCCGGTGACACTTGGTTGGGTGCCTGACGGTCCAAAACTGTCTTGATTGCCGGCGGCCCGGGCGCCCGATGAAGACAAAAAATGTCCAGCAAGTTAAAGGTGAAAATGGACAAATTTCAGGCGCCCAGTGACACTTGGTCGGGCGCCCGACGGTCCAGAACCGTCAGGATTGCCGACGGCGCAGAAGTGTTAGGAAAGCCGTCGGAAATTTCTGTCTTTCTTGTTCATCTTACACATGTCTTCCCATGGTGGGGCCTTCTTAAATATCCCCAAACCACATGTGTAAGGTCTTCAATGCTCCTTTAATGGCCGTCAAGCCACAAGGAGGATGCTTGTGGCGTGCGCTTTCTTTGTTGATAAACTTGGAAGGGTCTTGTGTCCTCATCATAAATCCATTTTGCTGCATGCACAACAATGTTAAATCCCATTTGGCCATTTTTTTTGCCATATGCTAAATCCCATTAGGTTTCATAGAAAGAACAAAGAAAAGGTTCGCTTCCTAGAACTACGAAGACCTATCTCTTTTTTGTTTTTTTAGGGGGGGGGATTTCCGAATATCGGCATCAATTATAGCAAAAATTGAGAAGATTCAAATACAATTCCCATGAGGAGCTGCTTCAGACAAAAAGAGTTTCAACTTGATTAACTGGAAGTTCAGAAGGCTAAGGAAACAAGGGGCTTAAGAATGGGCAAGATTCAGGAGATGAGTAGAACAGTGTTTTAAATAACTACGCTATATAGCATGTAGCTTACACTACGTAGCGTAGCTTAACCTAAACGTTACGTAGCTCATGAAAATAGCTTAAGTTGCATGTAGCCTACACTACATGATTAATTTGGATACACTACACGCTACATAGCTCACATTACAAGTCATTTTTCACTACAACATTAAAATCAATAATGTTTTAATGATTTGTTACATTTTTCTATTTCAATGAAAATTAGTTAGTTTTTTCAATGCTTTTAGTAAAATAATATAAGAAATAGTTTTAAATAAGTTTTATTGCTCTTTCTTCACTTTTATATTTAATCACTTTTATCTAGCGTGTTATGAAATTTTGTCAAATTTTATTACTAATCATCTAATTTGGTGCAACCTTGATTAAAAATCTAAGTAGCGTGTTACGCTACACACTATGTAGCTTACGCCTCACGCTTCAGAGGGGTGAAGGCTACGCTACACGCTATTCGCAATTTAAAACACTGGAGTAGAGTAGAAGCTTGCTATGTAAATAGTGGTAGCATTTTGGAAAGGAAAAGGATGCTTTATGGCGTAGAGTTATATTTGAAAAATATGGCGCAGCAAATAGGAGCTGGGACCCCGGCATTTGACGGAGGACTAATGCATCCAAGATCTGGAAGAATGTCGTCAGGATAGGTGATCGCTCTAAACCATGGGTTAAGATTCTAAACAAGGGATTTAAATTTGTCGTAAACAGTGGGGACTCCACCTTGTTTTGGAAGGACAAATGGATTGACAACTGCCCTCTTGCCATTTTCCCAAACCATATAGATTGATGCCGGTAAAACATATTACTGTGAAGGAATATGCATCTGTTACTGGGGATAGCCTATCATAGAATTTAGTCCTTTAAAGGAACTTGAAGGGTGAGGAAGTTGAAAACTTGCACAATCAGCTATCTATTTTAAACAGGGTCAAGC
This sequence comes from Liriodendron chinense, assembly GCA_003013855.2. Lineage (NCBI taxonomy): Eukaryota > Viridiplantae > Streptophyta > Magnoliopsida > Magnoliales > Magnoliaceae > Liriodendron > Liriodendron chinense. Next base: position 415,519 of record ML058554.1, read on the forward strand.
TCTCTCCCACAGAGGAAGACGAAAGAATAGAAAATGAAAAAGATCACGGAAGTTTTCAGTTAAATCCATTTTTCGCTGCATGCACAGCAATGCTAAATCCCAATCAGCCCCCAGCCCCCAGACCCCCCCCCCCCCCCCCCCCCCCCCCCCCCCAAAAAAATATATATATATATATGTCTCCTGTGGAACCCAGTCCCTTTTGCTATTTTTTGAGAAGTTTGGAAAGAGAGAATAACAGAATTCTTTAAAGATGGATAGATATTCACTGGATTCTCTAAAAGAGAGAATTTGAGGGTTGATAATCGAATGGGCAGTGGTGTCTTCAAAATACAGGGAGCGGCCAGTCTTGAATATTGAGAATGTTGGTGTAACATAGCTAGGTTGTGCTTTGTTGGCCCCCATTGTTTAACATTTCATTTAACCGGTGTGACCAGGGCATTTCCCAGGCTCTAGTTTCTTATCTTGGCCTAGGGTATTGTATGTTTGATCTCCGGATCTTTCTTTAATGAAATCTTTGTTATCAGCTCAAAAAAAAGTAGCATGTTGCAAGAGAAAAAGAAGGTTTCATTGAAAAATCAAATTTCTAGATCAAGATGATATAGCAGATAGAGTATTTCCACTAATGCGAACTTATGATCCTCTGTTATTGACATTCTCATATTCAAAAGGCATCAAAAAGATTCAGTGTGAAATAATCTTAAGCAAAAGCAAGGAAAAATAATAATAATAACACAACTATTGAAGAATGCAAGGCTTCAAGACGGAACTAAAAATGACAAGAAATTTGTCAATACGGACAACATTGTCAAAATTGTTACCGTATCGCAAATCGTAATAGAGGTTGAATCATATCGAATTGCAAACCAATTCATAAATTGTAAGATTTTTTATGTTCTTAAAAATATTAAGAATATAAATAAATCAGAAAAAAAAAAATTTAAAAACTCAGCAAGCATCCTTTTGCCGTCAATACGCACAAAGTAATACCATGTCATGATAGTGTTAAAGGATCCTTATCTTTAAGTCTTTCAAGAAATTTTCCTTAAAAACATACAAGGATCCTTTAATAATTTATGTTCTTGTTAACTTTCTTGAATGTAGACAAATCATGTTGGAAAAGCGCCATTTGATTCTGTAGACCGACGAAAAAAGATATTTTGATTTCTAACCATCATTCCACAATACATACAAGTCAACGTGATCACAACCATCCATAAAAAAACATTCCAAATAAGTCATACATCAATTTGGTGTTTCGACCAGTTAAGAAGTAAGAAATCATAAAAAAAAAAAGATAAAAAAAAAAAAAAAAAAAAAAAGTTCTACAGTTTAACTTCAAAGAGAATATATACCATTTAATCTCTTATAAAGAATAAAATAACTCACATTTTCTAAACGATTCCTTTTTTTAAAGGTTTTTTTCTAAATGATTCTTAAAGCCCCAACAATTTAAAAACATAAAATGAAAGCCAAGTGAAGCTTAAAACAAAAGAGAACAAGCATAATTTGAATCGTAAATCATAGGATTCACATAAAAAGGGATTCAAATCGTTTTGCTTAAGATTCGACTCAAATGGTAAATAATAAATCATAAGATTTTGACAACACTAAATACAGAAAGGGAGCTCTTCAAAATGAGAAATTATGTGTGCTGATACTTCTTCAGCAAATGTATAATAATTTGAAACTTTGATCTCTTTTTTTTCCAAGTTTGAGATTGAATTTCCAGTGAATTAGTTGCAGGCCAGCTCATGGTGTTCCAAATGTTATTAAGATCTAATCAACAAAACAATGCTAACAAGTAACAACTACTAGAAATTACTAATTAGGAAGAACGAGAGATCAAACAGTTGAAGTAAAGTTTCTGAAGTTCTAGATGCACGTGGGAAGGAATATCATCATCAAATACCTTGAGAAGAATAAGATTGCTGAAATCCCGATGACTTCCTAGGAGTTGCAGCACCAATGCGCATGGGCCTACTAGAACAATATGCACCATTCATTTCGGTCATAGCACGTGATCTCTCATTATCATCACCAAATCTTACAAAGCCATAACCTTTGGAACGACCAGTATTTGTATCGATGACAACTTTTGCACCTTTTACGGATGGGTACTTACTAGCAAAAGTTTCTTGCAATATGGTATCTGTAACATCAGGAGCCAAATCACCTACGAATATGGAATGGTCAGAGCTGGCATCGGAACGCCTATCCCCCATGCTAAATGTTGCCCAATTCAGCCGGAACTGCTGGTCTGTGTTAGGCATTGTAGCGCCACTGTAGCTTTGCAGAACTTTTTCCGCTGCCGCATGTGAAAGAAATTCTACAAATCCATAGCCTTCTGACTGACCAGTCTGCTTATTGCGAATTACTTTTATCGAGTTAACCTGCACAAATTGTGGTGCTAAAATGTCACAACCAAGAAATATTTACTGGATATGAATAGTTGGCATTGTGAATTACTTTTATGGAGACGACCTGAATAAATTATGGTGCTAAAATGTCACAACCAAGAAATATTTAGTGGAATATGAATACGTGGCTTTGTCTTTGATTTATCCACATTTCATCCAAAATATTAGATTTCCCTCCCTTCCATGAGCTAAGATCTATTTGAATAATTGAAAGAAACAGTTGGGCCTTGCTTAGCAACATGGATAATTGAAGAAACGACAGGGCGTTGCTTAGCTACTTGGTAATCTATGCATGTTGATGTTCAAACAAATTAAATTTGAACGTTCAAATTAATGAGGGGAAATCACAAAAACCAATCCCTCCATCTCATGAGCTAAGATAGATTTGAATAATTGAAGAAATGGTTGATAATTACTTAGCGAATTGGTAACCTATGCATGTTGATGCTCTCGAATGAATTAAATTTGAACATTCAAATTTATCATCATCATCAAAGCCTAATACCAGCTAATCAGAGCCAACTACATGAATCCTGTTATGCTACCCCATTCTATAATGGACCATATCTCAGTTAAACCATAGGTCCTCAAGTCTTTTCTAACTACCTCCACCCATGTCTTTTTGGGCCTTCCCTAGGCCCATTTAGAGCCTTCAACTTAAAAACCCACTACTAACTGGTGCAAAAATTTGAACACTCAAATTAATCTAGCACACTACGGCAGAAACATCATTGCAATCTATATCAGAGGAAATCACAAAAACCAATGCATTTCTTGCTATTAATCTGTGTTTTAAATAGCGAGTAGCGTGTAGCATAGCATTCACCCCTCTGAAGCGTGAGGCGTAAGCTACATAGCGTGTAGCGTAAGCTACATGCTACTTCTAGATTTTTAATCAAGGTTGTGCTGGTTGCACTAATTCCATGATATTCACCAAATTAGACTGATTAATATTGAAATTTAACAAATTTTCGTGATATTTGGTGCAACCAAATGCAACTTATAAAGTAATAGGAAAGGGTATTGTCAAGTATAAAGGTAAAGAAAGAGCAGATTTAATACTAATAATATTTTTCTATTAAATATTGAAAATAGAAAAATGATACAAATCATTGAAAATATTATTTGATTTCAATGTTTTAATGAAAAATAACTTGTAATGTGAGGTATGTAGCGCGTAGCATAGTCAATGTTGTGTGTAGTGTATGCAAATTATCATGTAGCGTAGGCTACATGTGACTTAAGCTATTTTCGTGAGCTACGCAGCGTTAAAGCTAAGCTACACTACGTAGCGTAAGCTACACGCTACATAGCGTAGCTATTTAAAACACTGTAGTATTAATAATGCGGAGGTAGTTGTGAAATTGCAGTTACACTTCTTTTAAGTCCAACTAGAAAGTAATATATATGTAATTTGGAGCTCAGTCCTTCAATACCACACTAAGAAACTTAAAATTTAGAGCTCAGAGCTTCAATACCAATGCCAAGAAGGAAATTGCAATGTGGAGCTCAGAACTTCAATTTCAATACCAAGGAAATTGCAATTTGGAGCTCAGACCTTCAATACAAACGCCAGGGAAATGGCAATTTGGTTATTTCCACTACATTATACCAGTAATCACAATTTGATTCGACGGTGCAACTAATTTCACCCCTTGGAGTTTACTTTAACCAATATGTGGCCATTATCCACTAAATTCTCAAGTTGTCACACCAAAAATACCAGAAACCAATGGTAGTCATGATACATACGTTTATAGCTTTTATACAAATACAACTCATGCACGAAGGCCAAGACACCATAACAAAGTACAGCCCTTCATAAGTGCATCTTTCTCCCATTTCACAACATTCATGCAATTGCTGTTAATAGGGGTGCAATTGGGTCGGTCTAAACCCAAACTTGAACTGCCCAATCTCGAGATGGGTTGGGTAGAGAACAGGTTGGGCTTGGGATGACATTCTCAACCTGACCACAGGTCAAACTGAGCTTGGCTTGAGACCTCAAGCCATGGTTCTGAATATCAGTATCAGGGGGGTGTTTTGGCATAGCCAAAAATGATAAGATACAAGTGTCGCATATCAATATCGGTCCGTATCAAAACATATCGGCTTGTATCGGTTGAAAAAAAAAAAAATTAACCAAAGAATTAAAGAAAATATCAAGAAAAAAATAATAAGATATTCAAGAATCAATCATTTTTTTTTTTGTATTTTGGACATGCATATGATGGTGTATTGGACCATTCTTTGATGAGAATTTTGTATATCGGTTTGACTTGTTGAAGGTCAATTAAATGAGCCCTTAATTGAACACAAATCAAGTATGATTTGGTGAAGTAGGGCCCATTACATTAAAATACAACAAAAAGAAGATGAATATATCAAAAAAGAAAGTGAAGGTTTACCCTTCTTTCCGATTGTTCTCAAAATTGTGCACTTCGCTTCGATGTGTTGAAACTCATTCAAATTGTTTGTTTTGATCCCAAAATAGATCTAGACCTAGCCTAAAATGAGCTTTTAAGATTTTTTTTTATTGAGTTTTTAAGCTTCTTCCATGGTTTAAATGGATAAAAAAAAGAGGAAACATCAGTGAAATTTTGAAAAAAAAAAAAAAATCAAAATTGGGCTTTTATGGGCATATCAAAGTTTTTTTGTATCAGGCCGATACAGCCCCTATTGCGTATCGTCTCGTGCCAATGTGGATACGATACAGTTGTACCAGCCGATACAATACCAACAATCATATCTATGCCTCTAGTAAACCAATGTAATCCAAACCCAACCCTACATCTATAGTATACTATATGCATAATTATATATGGAAAAAGTGTATGTGGTAAAGGATCATATGCAATGTTGACATATGTGATCGCATAAGCGATTATGCTAACGCATATGCTATTTTGGACCAATGGATCGCATCTGACCATTGGAACTTTTTTTTTCTTTGTTTTCTCTTAGTTTTTGCCCACCCCCCATTTTCACAACTCTCTCTCTCTCTCTCTCTCTCTCTCTCTCTCTCTCTCTCTCTCTCTCTCTCTCTCTCTCAAAATGACATTAACAAATTTCTATGTTGTTTTTTTTGAACATTTTTTAGTACATGCATTCATTTGAGTAGCTATTAGTTGATTTATTATTGTCTAATAGACTAATAGTCTAATAAAATTATAAAAAACAACTCCCTACACTTGTAGTATTTTTACATAATTTTTCATATTTCTTTGTATTTCTTGCTGAATTTTCCCTTTTTTATTTTTTCAAAAAAGAGAATGTTTACAGAGCTGTGTGATCACATATGCAATTGTGCCATCAAATAAGTGCACAACCCCCTTGGATCGCAGTAGATCACTCATGCCATTTGACAAGATTGATAATATGACATTGAATCTAGAAATTTTGAAATGAATTTTGTGTTACGTTACAGTTGCAGGTATTAACCTGACCAAACCCAAGTTGCATTAGGGTAGAGTGCTCAATACCCTGTGTAGAGATTGAGTAGCTCCAGGCCTTGGGCGGGCTTTGGTTGAGACCCTCAACAACCCAACCCGACCCACTAGCGTTGCACCCCTAGCCGCTACCAGCCTACATTTTACAATTATGCAAAACAACCACTGTATAGGTGTCTTTGGCTGCACTAATGAATTGAATTGCTAGTCCAATGATATGGAAATGCCTAATTCTAATTACCTTTCTTACCAATGACATCAACAGTGTGGGCTCCAAATGACAGTCACGCCACTTTCAAGTTGGACTTGAAAGGAAAATAACAACAATTTGAGATCCAATTCCTTACTAGGAGCACTTGTAACATCAGTAATTCTTCCCACTACCTCCTGATTGAACTGAACTTTCACAAGTCATTTCACTTGTGCATCCAAACAAATCTACTCAATCTAAAAATAAAAGCGCCCAATAAAAAACAGAACCCAAGTCATCAAATTCATAAGGAAAGAATGAGAAACTTCAATAGAAATCCATAACATATGAAAGAAACGCAAGAAAAAAGGAAACATTACTTATTGGTTTCTTACAAGAAGCAGAGATATCCTTCATAAAACCCTAACCAACGACGAAACAAAAACCAACGGTCAAGATCAACAGATCCAACCAGGATGGAGCAAAAGAGAAAAGGACGGAGTTTTACCTCGCCCGTCTGACCGAAACAGCTGTGGAGGTAATTCTCATCCATCCAGTAATAAAGATCTCCGACCCAGATCGTCTTGTTATCTTCCGCCGACGAGGACTGAGGCTGCTGCTGCGGATGTTGATGGTGGTGGTAGGCCATGAAATGCTGCGGCTGATAGTGCTGCGGCATCATCTGGTGCTGCATCATCATCGCCGCAGATGGGTACTGCATCGCCATCCACTGCTGCTGCTGCTGTTGCTGCGGATCTGAGCCGTTGGCAGATTGCATCATCTAAGGCTTTGAAGAGAGTCTTTAGAAAGGGTGGATGTGATGGTAATTTAGAAGACGAGGAGGGGCATTTACGGGAAGGATTTTAGGGAGAGAGAAGGGCCTGGTCTGAGAAGAGCAGAACCAGGGCCGGAAAGAAAGTCGCTGCAGTGGCTTTGGAAGGTATTAATAGCGGAAAAGGTCGAAGCTGCCCTGGAATGATTGGAGATTTGTTCTGGACCGTTGGATTTAAATGGGCTATGTCGTTCTCAGCCGTTGATGAGAGGGTCGCTGATCCACGGTTTGACCGCCTCTCCGCGTGTTACTCCCACTTCAATTATGTTAACTTGGCGATGGCGGACTCTCTAGTCCGTCCCGCAACGAACCAGTTTTGTTCGTTGCCGTTGTACAGTTCAGTATGTTTTTAGATCGGTTGACCTGGATCGTCCATCTGGTGGGTCATAGTGTTAGTAGTTTATGAAGCGGACATATGGATATAAGAAAGGGGAGTGGATTAGGTAAGACCCCGGATCCACACCGTCCAACCATTTTGAAAGCTCATTTTAGGACATGATCCTAAAAATGAAGCTGACTCAAATATTAGGTGGACCACAACACAGGAAAGAGTCGAGATTGAATCCCTACCATTAAAAACTTCATGAATTCCACCGGAATGTTTATTTATCATCCAACCTGTTGATAAGGTCACAAACACCTAGATGAAGAGACCACACAAATATCATCTTGATCCAAAGTTTTTGTGGCCCACAAGAAGTCTTTAATGGCCAGTCACAACTATTTCATGTACCATGGTCCATCTTAGATTTCGAACTGCTTCATTTTTTTTGGATCATACCCTAAAATGAGATTTCAATAGGTATGTATGGCGTAGATGTAGTCACATACATCACAGTGGGCCCCACAGTCAGGGGTCCCACGCACCTTGGTGGATCCGGGGTCTCACCTAATCCGCTCCCATAAGAAGCCGCATTCATGAGGGGAAAAGTCCAAAGTCCTTGGATCTTTATGGGTAGGATCTTTATGGGTAGAAGTTTTTAGTTTCTGTGACTTTTGCACATAAAATCCTTAGTAAGGCGCACCAGACCGACGGTGTGGATTTACTGACCTTAAAACCCAAGTATGCGTCAGCCCAATTCGTTTCGTGCTTCTAACCAAACGCTTGTTTGATTTTGCAATCTGCGTGTTTCAGCATTAGGTAGGAAAGAGCCGTACTAGCATCCCTTCACGTGCTAATGTTACCCGTGTTTACAAGAGCGAATCCGTTTACGGCCGATTGCGTGCCGCATGAATGTATGTATGGTATCCACACCGTCCATCCATTTTGAGAGAGAATTTTAGGGGTTGAGCTAAAGAATGAGGCAGATCCAAAGATCAAGTGGACCTATTATAGAAAACAGCGGACACACACAGTTGAACCTTTCCTAAGGCCATCATGATCTTTATTTGATATCGAACCTGTTCATAAGTTCACACACATAAACGAAGGGAAAACACAAATATCAGCTCGATTGAAAACTTCATGGTCCTTAAAAGTTTTTAACAGTAGGTGTTGAATCCTGGGTTCCATTTGCCTCATTCTTTGGCTCATGCCCTTAAACGATCGACGGATGGATGATATAGATACAAAACATACATAAGGGTGCGCCCACATAACTTGGTGACGTCACTTTAGCAGCGAGATGGCTGGAAGTAGCTAATCGGCGTCCCTGAAAGCACGGATCTCCTTTGGACGTAGATTGCCTGAGAGAGCAGAGCCTTTCGGAGGAAGTCAGATGGGCCACCGTGATGTTAGTGAGAAATCCACTAGTCCTTTCATTTTGCAAGATTATTTGCTAGGACGTGGAAAAAAATAAGTCAGAGCCAAAACTAGAGTGGGCCACACGGCCAGAAAAGGTGGGTAAGCAAATACCAACAGTTGAAAACTCTTTAAAGTCCACTATGGTGTTTATATGTAATCCATATTGTTCATATTAAATGAACTCAAATATATATATATATATATACCTTATTTCTAGGCTCAGATCATATGAAAAAATGATGAATGGAATAGAATTTTCACAAAGATCAGGCCCACTTAGCTTCCCGTAGCAGGAAGATTCAACAAAAGGCTTTGCAGGCAATCCGCGTCCCCTCCCTTTAACATCACGTGTGGTAATTGACTGGGGCAGGCTGCAGACGGGCGGATGTGCTGTTCAAAGTATCATGCAACGCAACTTTTTAACATGCTTTAGAGGGAGGTCTATGCCTTCATGGCAGTAACCCATCGGCATCCGTACATGCGTACTTACTGGATTGTCCAAGTCATTAAAGAGGGCCACATAAATATCTGCGTTGTTAGCTATTAACAAATTTCTTTCTAAATCATCACTCATGTAGGGTCCACTGAAGACCAGATAGGCCTGATCTTTGGGCCAGCACATGTATGGCAGACCCACTTTCTCCTGCTCTGGTAGGATGCGGATGGGGTACTAACCCACTCTGTCCAGAGCTCGGCGATGGTAGGGCTTTGAGGGGCCACTGTGATCTATGAGTTTTATCAACACCATCCATCCATTCTCGAGACAGATCCAAGGCTTAAGTGGGTCATATTATAAGAAGCAATGCTGATAGTTGAAACCTTCCTAAGGCCCACCATAATGTTTATTTGTCATCCAACATCTTTACATAGACCTGGATGAAGGCAAAACTCGGCTTGATCCAAAACTTATGTTACTCTCAAAAAGTTTTTAATGATGAATGTTTAATCTGGACAGGGTGGCACACTTAAGCATTGAATTTGGCTTTTTTTTAAGCTTGTACCTAAAATGACAATGAAAAAATGGATGAATGATGTGGATAAATCCATACATCATGGTGAGCCCATTAGAGCCCAGCCTGTTCCGAACTCTAGACAAGCAGGGGTAATATATACCCAATCCACGTCTGCTCTAGCATGCATCTATGCAAGGTGGCAATTACCTGAGCGTGATTCCATCCCCATCTCAGATTAGGTGAGACCATGAGTGTTGGGCACACAGTGATGTATATGCCTTAAATACATTCTATCCAATCATTTTGAAAGCTCATTTTAGGGCATGATCCAAAAATATAAGGTGAGTCAAATCTTAGATAGACTACCCCACAGGAAAAACATTCGTGATTGAATCCCCACCATTAAAACTTCATGGATTCAACCAGAATGTTTATTTGCCATCCAACCTGTTGATAAGGTCACAAACACCTAGATGAAGAGACCATACAAATATCATCTTGATCCAAAGCTTTTCTTGCTTACAAGAAGTTCTTAATGGTCAATCACCACTGTTTCTGTACCATGGTCCATCTGACATTTCCAGCTGCATCATTTTTTGAATCATGTCAGCTTATTTTTGTTAACACACACCCATCCACCCCTGTTAGTCACACTGCAATGACCCCCACTTTGGGAATCCATACCATGACCGAATGAGCTTTTCAGTAGGGATGTACATCGTGGATGTAGTCATATACATCACAGTGCCTACATACATCACAGTGCCCTAGTCAGGTCCCACCCACCACCATGGATCCGGGATCTCACCTAATCGGCTCCTGTCTTTCTCTGGATGCTGATTCCCTGTGCAAGGCTTTCTCATGAAGTTACTGCGATGGGCAGCTAGGTGTGGCCTACTGTGATGTTTGTAAAATATACATCCCGTCCGCCTATTTTATGAGCTCATTTTAGGAAAGAAGACAAAAAATGAGGCAATCTAAAACTCAAGTAAGCCACACAAGATAAAACGGTGGGAATTGAACAAACACTGTTGAAACATTAGTATAGCCACAACATTTGCATCAGGCTAAATATTATGTGGTTTCAGTTCATCTCAGTGGGAATAACCATATAAACAGTTTGGATAGCATATAAAAATCAATGTAGAGTCCAGAAAAGTTTCAACAGTAGGCATTTCTTTCCTCGGATTTCCCCCTCTAAGTGGCCCACTTGAGTTTTCAATCCACCTCATTTTTTGTCGCATGTCCTAAAATTAGCTTGACAAATGGATGGACAGGATGGATTTCTCACAAATATCATGGTGGGCGTCACCTAGCTTTCCAGCTCTCTCGAAGCCTTAGGTAGGAAATCCACGTACTCCTTCCCAAAATGGAGCGGCGGGGTTTAGGTGAGCCCCGGTTAATATCTTAGTGGGCAAGTCCCTGACCATGGGGCCCACCTTGATATATGTGTTGTCTATCATTTTTTCAGCTCATTATTGAGCATGGTTCCAAAAAAGAAGCAATTCAAATCTCAAGTGGGCTGCACAGCAGGGATTGAATGCCCACCATTAAAAACTTCCCCACCACAAAAGTTTTGGATTAAGCTGATATTTGTGTTTTCATTTCATCCTGGTATATTTTCATCGATGTCTGTTTAACCTTATCATCAGATTAGATGGTAATTAAACATTACGGTGGACCTCAGGAAGTTTTTAATGGTGGGCGTTCAATGACCATTTCCTATGGTGTGATCCATTTGAGATTTGAATCTATTTCATTTTTTAGACCATGGCATGAAACGAGTTGCAAAAACTGATGGACGGAGTGGATATACAACACGTACATCAAGTTGGGCAACATGGTTAGGGACTCACCCACTCAGTTGTTATACCGGACTCACTAATCCGTACCCAAAAAGAGCCCGGCCCAGTTTTGTAATGTGATAGGACCTATTATCTTGGCCCATGGGCCTGGCATGAAAAGCCCACTCAATTTTCAGGCCGAGATTTGCTCAAATCATTTTAGGCTGCCTCAGACGAACCCGACCCATATTCATGTGCACATATGCTATAGTCTACAGATATGCTCTTCCGATCCTAAATGTAAAACGTTGGCTTCACTCCTCTAAGTGTCTATTTTTGTATGCATGTGTAGCCCACTTGATCATCAAATTGATTTTGAACCTTAAAGTGGGAAGTCTGGGTTCAACCAGGGCCCAACAATCTTTTCCAAACTAGGTTTTGGGCCTACCATGCTAGGTCAATCTGGGTTTGAGCTGAGGACCTTCTGCCTTAAGTGTCAGGCCGTATTGGCATAGACTGGTCCAATCCAAACCCAGTCTATTGCGACCATTACTCATCTGGGCTGCATAGCTATGTAAATTCAGGTTGCCCAATAAATGTGTTGGGCTGAACTCGGGCCTCAATTTCATCTGATAAATTAAGGGTCAGGAGTAGCTGGATCCTGAGCTGGCCTCGAGTGGCCCATTCACTCTACTTCTTTTTCTACACAGACTGGGTTTGGCCTTGTTTTAGGCCCACATAACAGGATCGGGCCAGATATTCCGGCTTTACAAAGTAATGGATTGACCCAGCCGTAGATTTTAACAACATTTTCATTGAGTTTCATCTGGCGCGAAAACCCGAGCCTTTTCATGGTAGCCATGGCTGGGCCTATTAATTTGACCCATGTGCCCGGCTTGAAGGCTTGAAGCCTACCATGCATGGCCCGATCAAAATTTAGAGTCAGGCTTGGGCTCAAGTCATTTTATTCCTTTTAAGAGTGTGTGTGTGTGTGTGTGTGTGTGTGTGTGTGTGTGTGTGTGTTTAATGGGAGGATTACTTGATCAACGGGCTGAGCTTGGTTAGGCACGGGTCAAACTATTTTTAGGCACGGGCTTGGGCCGGTTATGCTAGTCCATGCTGGGTTTAGGAAGAGATTGGGCATAGGGTCTTAAGTATCAGGCTGGGTTGGGTCTAGCCTAAAGCCAACTAAATTGCCACCCCTACTTAGGTAGGAGAGAGATGTCAAAGTCGTTAGAAAAAAAAAAAAAAAAACTATTTGAGGGATAAAAAAATATGAGAAATGCTCCAATGCTTTCAAAGCTCAGTAAGTTATATTGCTCTTAGATGCATTGGGACCACTTAGACAATCTGATACATTGATCCAGACCATCAAGTTTATCTAATGCACTTTTTTATGGCCAACCATGCAAACATCACACCAATCCGATTAATGCTAACCATTTGATCGATTGACTTTAATATGGATGGTCAAGATTATTTATACAAAAATTTGTCTAATCAACAGTTCGTTAGGCCATGTTATTTAATGCTTGTGATTACAATGAATTACTTTTGTTAGGAAATCATAACTATCCAATCCATGGCTTAGAAAAAAAGACAGCTAGAGAAAATAAGGTTAAAACAAGGATGGATTTTTGCATGGTAGCTAGTCCGAAAAATTGATCTGGAGTGAATAGACCAGATTGGATGATTGGACTGTCCAAGTGAATGAATGCGACTAGGAGCACTATAAATAGGGGTGTCAACGGATTAGGCTAGGGTCAAGCCAAGCTCTAAGCCTGGCCCACACTGTTCAACATAGGCCCAAACCCGGCCTGACCCTTGACAGGCCAAAATAGCCTAGCCTGAGCCCAGCTTGACGTGCTTATGCTCGTCCAAGCCCTGGGGTTGAGAGAGGTCGGAGAGGTGAGGTTTTTTTATTATTATTTTTATATTTTACAAAATTAAACCTGTAAAACCTAATGGAGTGGGATGATGGGCTGTTGTACATGGTCCAAATCCGGCCCTTTTTCAAACGGGCTTGAATTTTAAGCTTGAGCTTGGTCATCCGGCCTAATTCTCCAGCCAGAGGTGGGCCAGGCCCGAAAGCCCGATGGCTAGCCCCACCTCTGGTGTTTTTTTCTGATAAAATAACCAAAATTTGACGCCTATTAGGTAAAAACATGATCCAGGTTAAAAAATAAAAAAATAAAAAATAAAACTTTTCGCCCTTTCAATATTGTTTAACCAAACATGGTTAAAAATGACTTGACCTTTTCAGCTTTTCATTGTCTAACCAAACATGGTTAACAATGACTTAAATGGTTTTTTTATTTACTTAATAGCTCCTGAAATTGCTACAAAATATCAGACAGGTTGCTATAATTGATATCGTAAGTTATTAACAACTTTCAATTTTAACTCTCAAGACGAGTATATTTTTGCGAAACAGATGGACGCAACCCACTATGTGGGTCGGTGGACTCCAGATGACCCGCTATGATAAAGATTGATAGGTCATGTGTCTCGTAACGATGACCAGATCAAAAGTTATGGCCGATTTATGGTTCACACTTCGAATCGCAAAATCTCCTTATTTGGATTGAATTTCTTTGAACTAGATGTGCTTGGGTCCTCGTTACATCATGCCCTACGTAGGACTGACCCTGGATCTAGCGGATTACTTCCGCTTCTGTTTGGCCTTCTTTTAGTCCAGGTATTTTAGGAATGTATCTGTGTCACATCCTGCATCAGTCTCCTCCACTTGAAAAGGAGTTATTCTCGATGAACTCAACAGACTTAGCTCATGATACTCATAAAAAGTCTTCCCCTCCACTTGAAAAGAATTTGTTCTCGATTAACTCAACAAACTTAGCTCATGATACTCATAAAATTAGTACAATGAAATTTCGTGACATCTCCATGTTCTCGGGAGGATCAACATCATAGGCTTTATTATTAATTTTTTTAGGGAACAAAATAGGGTTGATCTTCTTATTTGTCAACTTATTGTACATTCTGGTTGAAAATTTCTCCTTGCATTAGTGAACTAACACGTTATTATTCGCTTCAAATACCTTCTAACACTGATGTTTATCAGCATCTTCCTTAGAGTTGGCATTGAACTCCTGTAATTTCTTTTTTACCTTGGCATGCACTATGATGATCCAATCTACCATAATTTCTGCCACAACACTCATACCCGATAACTTAGGCAAAGGGACTAGGTCAAGTGTATATTTGGGAATATAATCATACACAACCTTGAATTGGGATTTGTCGATGGATTAATTCTAAATGTTGTTGAAGGCAAACTTCGCCTGAGCAAGAGTAATATCCAACATGTGGATAATTTGTCAGGAAGTTAATCTCAGTGAACTTTTGCAATATTGGTTTTAACTTTTCTAGGATGTTAATGGGTTCTCCTTTTTCTTCATTTTCAACTAATGCATTGATCTTCTTCATCTGCTCAGATTCTTTGAAAACATCTCGTATGGTTACGAGAGATTGCCCTCCACTTTAAAAGTCCTGGGTTAGTTCTTTGTTCTCATAAGGGCAAAGATATATCTTTCTACCATCTTTGACAAATATAAAAATATTATCCTAGCCTGTATATATGACATTAATATCGAACTTCCACGGTCAATCAAGTAACATGTGACTGACTTCCATATAAATTACCACGTCACACATTACTTTGTCCTTATAATATTAATTAATTACGGAGGGAGAAGGGAATACGATATTATTCAATTACCTTTGTTTTATTGACCTCCTTGATCAATCCAATTGTGTATAGAGAGAAGTATTTTTTTTGTCTTTAGTTGCAACTTTTCTATCATAGTCTTCAACACGAAGTTCTCACTACTCCCACCATATATGATCAAATCACAGACCCTTTGGTTCATAGTACACCTCGTTTAAAAAATATTGTGCCGCTGTAAATCTATCTCCTCCTTTGGCGTATACAACAACTTCATCACGATCAAAGTGATGAACTACAATTCACCATTATTCGATGATGACTTGTGATACATCAACAATGTCGCACCATAAACATGATAACCGCGAGTTCCATCGCTGATCATATATTGCTCATTATTACAAATATTGATTTTCCATAAGGATTTCATCAAACGATCAATCGTTGCTTGTAGTCCTTGCATGGCTCATAGATTCTTCTGTTAAAAAGCTTCAAACACTGTTGCTAGCATATGATTATTATTTGGAGTACTGTTCATGGGATTGTTGCTCTCACCATTATTAGATGTCATCGAACCAAGGAAAATCATTACTTCAATACCAATTGGTGCAAGAAAGAGTATGGAATAATAATGAGAAAAATAACCGTCTTACTCAAGTGATTAAACGACCTTGAATCCACAAGGTAGTTTCTTGAATCTATAATAAAAAGCATAGAAACTTGAATAATGTCTAATGTCTAATGTGTATCAACTCTTAATTACACTACTAATAAAGAGAAAAATAAAACCCTAATTAGTAATTACCAAAAAATACAAAATTTTAATCATAGTAGAAGTCCTAATTCAACTAAAATAGAACGTACCTAAAATAATAAGTTTTGTAAAAAATAGAAAGTCATAAATTAACTTTATTAAAGGATTCCTGGCATGATTACGATTAATCTCTAAAAAGATAAAAATCTAAAACTTTAAAATTTAAGAAGATGCAATAAATTTAAGAATTACTAAAAATAGTAATTTTCACTAGAAAAATGAATGGATGTGATCCACTATGTGGGTAGGTTGACCCCGAATAGCTCGTTACGATAAAAATAGATAAGTCATATGTACCATAAAAATACCTAGATTAAAAGTTATGGTCGATTTACAGTTCACACTTCAAACATCAATTTTTCCTATTTGTAATGAATTTGATGCACCTATAACCAGTTAAATCATGCTCTATGTAGGACTGAGCTTGATATTGACGGATTATTTCTGCTTCTGTTTGACCTTTTTTGGTATAACCATGCTAAGAATGCATCTATGCCACGTTCTACATCAACATGACTTAATGCATCATTTCTCAAAGAAAGGTACTTTTAGGGTTCAACCGGCTCCGGTGTATCATTTCCCCTCCTACGTCTCAGCGTCAAAATTTGATCCAGGCCTCTCTTTCAACTAGACTCTGTCATGTCTTTGCGACTGGCCAAAATATCAACTTGATTTGCCCACAATGTAGACCACATATGGATGAAAATTAAAGTAACTTGACCAAGCATCCACATTCAGTGTGCGAGTGGCCTACCTTCTGAACAGACTCATGTTTTGACCAGGCAATTATATGTGTGAGATTTAGGCCTCTGATCAGCTTTAGGGGTGCACATGCATGGTTCAGTTTGGTCTGGTTCTACGGTGAAATCAGAACCGAACTATTCCTAATGGTTACAGGAAAACTAGAATCGAAATTAGACCGTATGCACCCTAAAACCAAACCGAAATCGAACCATAAAAAATCGCTTTGGTTCCGGTTCAATTCTACAGTTCTGGGCTTTTGATAATCCAACCCAATTACATGATTTTCTTTTATAATCTAGCCTATCCATACCTCAGGGCCCACCATGGGCATACCTTGATGTGTTTGTTAGATCTACATCGTCCATCCTCATTGTCATGCAATGATTAGGTGGGCTATATTAAAAAAAATCAGATGGATTCAAATTTTAAGTGGACTACTTGATATGAAATAGTGAGGGTTGAACACCCAAGGTTAGAGTTCGATTCCACGATTTGGTTATGTGGTCCGTTCCACAGTTTGATTATATGGTCCAGTTTCACGATTTAATTCTACGGTTTGATTCAATTCTATAGAACCCCAAACTAAGAACCAAACCGAATTAACCAGTTCTTTAATTTTCAGAACCTAAACGAGTGCGCTTCAAAACCAGAACAAACTAAACCAAACTAACCAGCTCCGATTTACCGATTCCACTGGTTCGTGTGCACCCCTAATCAGCTTGGTCCCAACGTCTATATGCAATGACCCAAAATCTGTCTCATCTGCCCATGGGACACTGGTAAATGAAAACAGCCTATGCCCAGAGAAGGCGATCACACATAGTGCCACATCAGCTGATGGGCCTGCGAGTAGGTTAGCAATTGAGAGTATATTAGAAATTTCTCTAAGAACGACCTGAAAAAAAAAAAAAAAAAAAAAAAAAAAAGGATCTTTGACCAACCACTTTGAGTACTTCTGTTGGTTGCTTGGAGGTCTCGCAAAGAAGGTTGAATTTTTTTAAACATTTGAGGCGTTCCTTAAAAATAGCCACCACCGTCAATGAACGTGGGTCCCACAATTCCTGTGATACCACCGTCTTCCATTATCATATCTTTTGACTGCCTTATGCGCATCAAAGATACAGATTCCATTACCCACCATGGCTCATATATATTACACTGGGATTCTAGACTAGTATGTAATCTCACTATTTCTTAAGAGATTAGATGATCTTAACCATCGATCGGATATTGGCTGCTGACCTTGGACCGCTGACCATTTTCATCCTAATCGTATCATGGCCATCAATTTGATGGTTATGATCTCCCAAACAGCTTTATTTTCCCGATATGCATTCACACAGTGACCCGGCTAGGCTTATTTAAGGTGATTATACAACGTAAGGTGCTATTTGGTAAACTGAAAAATTAAGCTTGAAAATTAATTTAAGTACTGAAAACTTAAAGTGCTAAATTTAAGTACTTATAATAACTGAAAAATCTGTTTGATAATTTATCTGAAAACTACCATTGAAAACTTATCATGGCCACAAAAGTTTCGAATCAAGCTAATATTTGTGTTTTCCCTTATTCCAGGTCATTGCGTTCTTATGAACAAGGTTGATGGTAAATAAACATCATGGTGGGCCCTAGTAATGTTTCAATGGTGGGCATCATTGTCCCCATTGCTTTCAGTGGTGTGGTCCACCTGAGGTTTAGACCTGTCTCATTTTTGGGCTCATGCCTTAAAATCATCTCTCCAAATGGAAAAACTATGTAGATATAATACATACATTATGTTAGGGCTTATAAAATTTGGTGACTTTAAGTACTTGCGTGGGATGGTTTCATGAATGGGAAAGTAGACAAAGAAGATAATCTTGTCATTTTTAAATGTTAATAGGGATACTTTTGTCAATTTTTATCTAAAAATTTAAAGGAAAACCACTTACCGCATTCAACTATAAGCTTTATGCCAGGTTGGTATGACTTAAAATAATTCACTTAATTTAAATGATTTTTCCAATTAATCACTTAAATTTTTTTAGTTACCAAATGGCCTAAATTACTAAAATTACTGAAAATATCATTTTTCAGTGATAAGTTGTGGAATAAAGTTTTACCAAACGCACCCTAAGTCATCTATGCTGATATCTTTACGTCGATAATTATGATTAAGGGCTTCATGTATAAGGACTGTTAAAATAGTTTGAAAGGCCACAGATAACAGAGGATCCAGTGGGCCATCAGTCAAAGATAACGAACATTCAAGCCCAGCTACCTGGTAAATATTTCAAAATATTTCCAGAGTCCAATCGAATGACTGAAAAAAATTCAATGGACCCACTCTCTCCTATTAGTCACGTATAAATTGGTATTATTTGAGAGGAGATCTCAAGTTAGCACCATCCACCAGCTGAATAACTTCATATCTATTATATCTTTGTGTGACATCCAACCCATCCAATACATCATTCCCATCTTGAGTATTACCTTATCCCAAAATCAGCCACGTCAACCTATCAAGTTGACCACACTTTAACTTTTCTATTTATCAGTGGCTAAGCTTTGTTTTCTACTGGTGCGGCCAACTAGCTAGATGAGTGGATGGGGCTGATTTTTACACAAGATGATCCTCAGGGAAGGATCAACCTATTAGAAGGCTTGGATTTCACACACAAATGATAGATTGGAAATTATCTCCTGGTGGGGTATGGTAACTTGTGCTTTGATTTGAGACCTCCTATTTAAAAAAAACCCAAATCAAAGGCAGCAATGATAAGCATGAAAGTGCCCCAAGATCTCTGTTTGGCAGGAGAGATTATTCGAAAATACTATAGCACGCTTGGTGGGCTTGCGGAACTTTCTCTTCTTACATTAAACAAAGAGAAAAGCTCAGCATACCATGTGGAAGCTTGAAATTCTGTATGCTGGCTACTTCATGAGTGGATCCAAACTATTCAACTAGTGGGTCATTTAATTATAGATGGGTAATAACCCAATAATTGTATTGATTGATGATTAAAAACTGTTCAATAGGTGGCTCATAAACTGTCCACATGAAAGTAGTTGCAGATTAAAAAAGAAAGAAAAAAAAATGCAACTAGCCACGTGGTGCATCCATCCATCCAATTCATTAAACAAGGTTGTCCCATCATGGAAATTGGATGGCCCGAAATTATGCTGAATCAATCTTCAAGTTACATAACAATGGACAGCTACCCAAAAACATTGAACTGCAAATGGTAGCCTAGTTGGTGGTTGGGTTAGCATGAACTCTGTGGGGGCATCCCAATTTCGTTACAACTACTTGCATTGTGGATTGATTAGTCCATCGAATGGTGAGGAAGGGAAGCTGGCTCCAAACCCCGTATCTTTCGATATGAGGGGATGCATCTCTGTTAGTTCAGCGACGCACTTAGAGATGGAATAATCTCATGCGTTAGACTTTCTGAGCATTTTTAATCATCCTTTGTTTTCCGTGGAAGACCATCTCAACAATTCGAGCCGTCCAAACGATGGGCTCCACAAAAAAGGACCACATTGTCATTGTCATTTGGATGGTCAAAGGTAGATTGGTTGATGGTCCTAGAGAAAAAGTAGTTTATCGTAGGGCCCATGCATCACAGCCGCCGCCATCATTTTGACGAACGATAGGCATGCGTGCCACGTGTATGATAATTAACTGTAAGCCGCCGTAGTGGATTAGGTGAGACCCCGGATCCACCGAGGTGGGTGGGACCCCTGTCTGTGGGGTTCACTGTGATGTATGAGTCTTAAATCCACACCGTCCAATCATTTTGAAAGCTTGTTTTAGGGTATGAGCCCAAAAATGAAGTTGACTTAAATCTTAGATGCACCACACCATAGGACCCATTGGGCGGTTGAGATTGGATTAGGTACTACCCCTGTTCGGAAGCTCGGGACAGGCAGAAGCTTCAATGGGCCACCCTGATGTATGAATTTATCTACACCGTTCATCCATTTTTTTCATGTAATTTTAGGTTAGTCCAAAAAATATTGCAGATCCAAGGATCAAATGGACCACACCACGGGAAGCAGTAAGGACGCCCACCATTCAAACCTTGGTAGGGCCCACCATGTTGTCTATTGCCATTAAACCCGTTGATATGGTCATATACACGTGGATGAAATGAAAAAGTAAACATCATCTTGATCATAAACTTCTGTGCTCTCAAGAATTTTTTAATGGTAGGAAAGTAATCCCCATTGTGTGGTCCACTTGAGCCATTGATGCAGGGAGTATCAGCCAGTCCACCAAAAGCTCCAAAGTGGTTGGGGAAGCAACGGAATATCCCTTTGTCTAGGCCCTCTCAAGCAAATAGACTAAGATCTCCCTATGGGTTACCCTGCATCTCACAGGTCCGACAATAGGACCCACTATATGGCCATTCTACATTACAGAGACCCCACCTCATGGCCATTCTACATTATATAAACGCCACCTCGTGTGCTACCCCGCACCCACATTGGTGAGGAGACTTGAATACTAGTCTCCTGCTTTGACACCACTTGATGCAGGGAGTACCAGTCAGTCCACCAAAAGGTTAAGAGCTATTGGAGAAGCATCGAGATATCCCTTTATCCAAGCCTTCCCAGGCAAACCGACCAAGATCTCCTCGTGGGTTACCTTACATCTCACAGGTCCCATAATGGGACCCACCCCGTGGCCATTCTACATCACACAAACCCCACCTCGTGGTCATTCTGCATCATATAGACCACACATCCCCACCCTAGTGTGGAGATACACCTTCATCAACCTTGGAACCTTTTTTTTTTCTTTTTTTTTTTTTTTTTTGCTTATAATTTAAAATGAATTGGAAAAATGGATAGACTATGTGGATGAAATCCATAAATCACAATCCTCTTGGAGCCCACCCTCTCCGTGCTCGGAACAGGCGGGGTAGTAGGGGGCTTGTAGGAGGGAGATTAATAAAAATAGCCCATAATTATGATGTAATAATTAAAGGTGCTGACACCACTTTCTGAATATATATTTTTAGTTCTTTGGGCATTGTTTCGCTTTTTGGAGGATAAAAATGTCCCTCAACCAGTTGCCCCCTTGTACGGTGTTATCTTGTCTCGGAAGTTAAAAGGACCTTCTGAGAATAGGGGTGTGGGCCCCATTAAATCAACGATTGAGGCCAACCCTTGGTCAATTTGATCTAGTCACTTTAATCGAAAAGCTGTGAACCCATAGTATGGTCATTTACAAAAAATAAAAAATAAAAAAAAAAAAAAAAAAAAGAATTGTCCGTGGCCCACAACTACATGAGTGTTGTGTGTTAATTTCGGATCATTTCCACCCGTTTGGTCCATCTAAGATAAATTTTTCCCTCAAATGAATTAAAACCTCTTTCATGCGGACGACTTGGATCTGATACAATACGATATAATGGGCCCCACATAAGATGTGAGACGAGTTCAATAAGTGGGTCCCCTTGCATGGGAAGCCCAATATTTGGCCTTTTCTTTCTCTTTCTTCATTCTTTTTCATGGGAGGGAACCATTTTCCTATTAGGGCCTTTGCCACTTTCGTGTGACCCACTCCAACGAGCTTCTGGCATGCATCCAGTGTCATTTTCTCCATTCCAATGAACTTTTGAATGCTTTTTTTTAAAGATTTTCAGCCACACGAAGATGATCATAACTCGCTCGTTACATGTCTCATTTAGGTGATTTAATACTCATTGAAAAGATAATTTGATAAACTTTCCAGTGGCTTTGGAATCACCTCATTTAGATAACATTTGGTTGCCCAAAAGTGGGCCTAAAGTCACTTTGGATCGTTGATACTCACTGTGGATCGTTAATCCCACAAAAACGATCATAACTTCCTCATTACGTGTTCGATTTGGGTGATCTAGTACTCGTTGGAAAGATAATTTGATAAAATTTCAAATGGATTTGAAATCACATCAGTTAGACATTATTTGGTTGCCCAAAAATGGGCCCAAAGTTACCGTAGATCGTCAATCCCACTAAAATGATCATAACTCTCTTGTAACATGTTCAATTTAGGTAATCTTATACTTATTAGAAAGGTAATTTGATAAGCTTTCAAATGTATTTGGAATAAACTTATTTAAATACCATTTGATAGTAT
This sequence comes from Liriodendron chinense, assembly GCA_003013855.2. Taxonomy (NCBI): domain Eukaryota; kingdom Viridiplantae; phylum Streptophyta; class Magnoliopsida; order Magnoliales; family Magnoliaceae; genus Liriodendron; species Liriodendron chinense. Next base: position 438,240 of record ML058554.1, read on the forward strand.
AAAGTCACTGTGAATCGCCTATACTCACTGTGGATTGCCAATATTACTACAGATCATCGGTCCCATAAAAATAGCCATAACTCCCCTGTACATGTCCAATTTAGGTGATCTTATAATTGTTGGAAAGGTAATTTTATGAACTTATAAATGGCTTTGAAATCACCTCATTTGGATGCTATTTAATTGCCTAAAAATGGGCCCAAAGTCACTATGGATCGCCGATACTTACTATGGATCACCGATCTCATGAAAACGGTCATAACTTCCTTGTTACATGTTCGATTTGGGTGATCCTGTACTTGTTATAAAGGTAATTTGATGAATTTTTAAATGACTTTAGCATCACATCATTTAGAAATGAATTGATAGACTAAAAGTGGGCCCAAAGTCACTGGGGATTGTCGATACTTACTATGGATTGTCGATACTCATTATGAATTGCTGGTCTCATAAAAACGATCATAACTCCCTCGTTACATGTTTGATTTTGGTGATCTTATACTCGTTGGAAATGTAATTTGAATAAATGAATTTAGAATCACATAATTTAGACCATTTAATAGTTCAAAAATGGGTCCAAATTTATTATGAATTGTCGATACTTACTATGGATCACTGGTCTCATAAGAACGGTTATAACTCCCTCATTAAATGTCCAATTTCAGTGATCTTGTACTCATTGGAAAATAATTTAATGAACTTCAAATGACTTTAGAATCACCTCATTTGGACACCATTTGATATCTCAAAAGTGGGCCTAAAGTCACTATGGATCTTCGATACTCACTCTGGATCACCAGTCTCACAAAAACTATCATAACCCCCTTATTACATGTCCAATTTGGGTGATCTGGTAATCGTTGGAAAAACAATTTGATGAACTTTCAAATTAATTTGGAATAATCTCATTTGGACGCCAATTAATTCTCAAAAGTGGGCCCAAAGTTCATTGTGGCATTTTTTACTGAATAAGATATCCAAATAGATGAACTTTGGGACCACTTTTGATATCAAATGTTGTCTAAATGAGATGATTTCAAAGTCATTTGAAAGTTTATCAAATTATCTTTTCAATGAGTACTAGATCACCAAAATCAAACATGTAACGAAAGAGTTATGATTATTTTCGTGGGACCAGTGATCTTAAAAAACACTTAAAAGCTTGCTGGAATGAAAAAAAATGACACCGGATGCACACTAGAAGCTCGTCGGAGTAGGTACCATAGAGGTGGTAATGATCTTAATAGCAAAATGACACCCTTCTATAAAAAAAAATAAAGAAGAAAGAGAAAGAAAAGGCTACATGACCTTTGTATGCAAGGGACTCACCTATTAAACCCATCCCACGTTTTGTGTGGAATCCACTGAACTGTCTTGTAGCATATCAAAGCTGTCCTCATGAACATGGTTTTAATTTCATACAATTGGCTTAAGTTTGAAGGTAAAACTCATCAAGAATGGACCACACTGGAGGAAATAATTCAGAATTAACGAACAACATTAATGCAGTGTGGGCCACAAGCAACTCCAATTGTTTTTTAAATGACCTTACTAAAGGTTCACAACTGTCCAATTAAAGTGAATGGATCACAATAATGGACTGGTGGCCCCAATCCTTGATTTAGTGGAGCCCACAATCTCCTTTTGAAAAGACTCTCTCAACTTCCGCGACAAGCTACCTCTATAAGAGAGGACAAGTGGCAGATGAGCATTTTTTGTCTTTCGAAAATCTAAACAATAATCAGAGGGCTAAAAAAATGCATTTACGAAGTGATGTTAGTGCCTTTATTACGTCATAATTGGGGGCTATTTTAATTAATCTCCCCTTCTGGTAGCAAATTAGTTGACTATGGGCCCATTGTGATGCATGTGACTACATCCATCCATATTAAAAGTTCATTTTAGGGCATGGTAAAAAAATGAAGCAGTTCCAAATCCCAAATGGGCCATAGTACAGTGGTGATTGACCATTAAAATCTTTGTGTGGGCCACGAAAGCTTTGGATCAAGATGGTATTTGTGTGATCTCTTCATTTAGGTGTTTGTGACTTTATTAACAAGTTGGATGGCAAATAAACATTCCGTTGGAATCCACGAAGTATTTAATGGTGGGGATTCAATCACGACTGCTTCCTATGGTGCGGTCCACCTAAGATTTGAGTCAGCTTCATTTTTGAGATGCCGTAAAACAAGCTTTCAAAATGGTTGGACGGTGTGGATTTAAGACTCATACATCACAGTGAGCGCCACAGTCAGGGGTCCTGCCCACCTCCGTGGATCTGGGTCTCACGTAATCCGCTCCCGGGTAAAACATTCCTAGGAATGCCAACATTTGCATTGATGCGGCTCACGTTCCTACCTGGACATTTTCGGCAGGGGCTTTCCTAAGCCACACGCATGTACAAGTCAGGCAATCCACACGCCATCACATATGTCAGCATTGTTGACAGGTGCCAATATCCAAGCCGTCCATTATAAGGTTATCATTATTTTAATTCCCTATCTCAAAAATCAGGTTAGTTCAGGTGGGCGATAATTAATTGAATGAATGTATGATTGTAAAAATTCAGCCGAAATATTCTAACTCGTCTACTTATTTCTAATACCATTGTTCACCACCTTTTTCCTTTTGGCAGAAATGTCAGCTCGTAGAGGCTGCCCCCTAAGAAAAATGGGTGGTTAGACAAAAGGTCTAGCAGTAAAAATCAACATGTAAACTTTTTTTTATTAGTCATGCAACGCACAACGCACCCACATAGTCACACGATGCACTCACCCACAGTGTCTCTTAGCACTAGAACTTGAACCTGACACCTGCTGCTAAACGCCTAAGCGTCTTCCAGCGGGGCTAGCAGGTGAGATGCATACATGTGGATCACTTGATAAGTGTAATATCCTGATTTTTGGCATGGGATGAATTCTCGGTCTCTCCCACATGATGAGTGGCCCGGATCTTTGATGGGTACTCAGGATGCATCCATCATTGACACCAGGAATAGTGGGTCCCTTTTGGCTGAAATGCGGTTCTATTAAGGTTCATATGGTCTGTTCTACCTCATCAGGAAACCACTCCTGCCTGGTCAACTCACCCACTTTCAGCTCTTGAAACCATTCCTGCCAAAAGGCATCGCATTGGTTCATAATACTTTGAGTGCATTTGCATATTATGTTTTGAATAGGTAAATCAATCATTTATCCTTGGTGCAATTCGACCCCAAATGGGGCGGCTCCATCAATCATGACTCTTCTTTTTTTCATCTAAAAGGGCCTAGTGCTCTTTGAGCGCTATAAGTTAAGATGGACCTAAATAGTCTACAACACCAATATTTAGGACAGCTTAAAATGCCCAAGTTTTGTGGGGCCAGCATGTTGTATATGGGAAATCCACTCCATCGGGTGAAACTGTAAATACAAAAGATCAACTCCACGAACAATTCAGAATGTACCACACCAATGGGAACAATGTAATTAGGAAAAAAAAAAAAAAGCGCCTCCAAATACCATAGCCTGCGCGAGATTGGATCAAGCTGATTTTTTTTTTTTAATCTTTCCTTTATCCCGGGTGAGCCACACGCGATGAACAGGTTTGATGAGAGATACGCAACCTATCCCACACACAAACATGTAGTTGGCACCGCACCCACATTGTTACATTTGGTGTAGCACACCTAAGTTGCCTATCTAGATAATTTTTTTTGCCATAGGGACTATGATGTAGGGGAAGAATCCCTCGACCAAGGGCGAGGATCGTGCACATTCCTGAAGGAGATGGACCGGAAGAAAGGAAAATATCAAGTTACGTCTAAGTACCAATCATCTGATTGGTCAGAAGGGCTCAAGGACCGGTCAAGCTTCACCCAGGAAAGGGCCCCTCTAGAGTTGGTACCGACCGGTCGCCCTCCTTAACTCCGACCGGTCGGAGGCCCCTGGCTGACCGGTCGACAGACGTCCAAAGACTCCGCTGTTTTTGAGATTTTCTTCCGATTTTTGTTATTTCTTTCCTATTTCATCTAGGACTCTTTGCTTAGTATGGAAGTTAAGTTTTAAGGTTGATTTTCTCTATTTATATGTTGCTTAAACATGTTTTGTAAAGCCATTAATTATGATTTTTTAATGAAACCTTGAGTTTATACTCTGTTTTTCTTTGTGGATTTGAAGATAGGCTCGTGGATTTGACGAAGACAGGTTGAGGAGTGCTTGTGGATCTGTGGATTTGAATTAGTTATCCCCATGAGAGAGACGTTGCTCAATCTCACTACATTTCGCCCGCACCAAATTGGTATCAGAGCAGGTTCTTCCTCGGAAAGATAGCTTTTTAGCGTTGGCTATGGCAAAATCCTATGGATGGTTATCCAAGGATCCATCTTCTCAAAGTGGGCTTTCGAGGCAACGCTTGAGACACTCCAGCGATAGAGCCATCAAGCTATGCAAGGGTTGCAAGCTTGGTTCGATCGCAAATTAAGATATCAAAAGAGTATGATCGTGTATTGTGGAGAATTTGTAGATTGGACAGGTCAGACCCACGTAGAAGTTGATATCCCTCGCTTCAATGGCCAGGGTTGCATCGAAGATTGGCTATGCGACGTTGAGGACCTCTTCGAAATCATGCTGATGCCCGAGGAAAAGAAGGTTTCGTATGTGGCCCTCAAGTTGAAGAGCACTGCGTCAGTTTGGTGGGAATATCTTCAGCACGATCAGGAGCATGCGATGAAAGCCCCGATACGCTCGTGGCGGCGGAAGAAGCGCAGACTGCTGGAATGATTTGGGTACAAAGATTTTGAAGATCAGACATCCATCTTCATCAGTAGTGTGCGTGATGTGCCTGTAGAAAGGACAGTCCCTCAACAACTAGAGGTTCCTCTAAAAGCTTTCGACGTGGAGATCATCCCTCCAGATACAGGAATCCTCCTCAAAGCCTTAGCAGAGGAGAAGCTTCCTTCTTTGTTCACCCAAGATCGCTGTGAGGAAGATGTTGACTTGGCCGATGTTGAGGCCATAGCAGAGGAGCACATGATACAGCCCGCCAACACTTCAGAAATTATTTCAGTTCCTGAGGTAGTGGAGGAGATTGTTAATTCAGATGTGGTGCATGAGAAAGACTATCCGGTAATCGGTTTAGCGATTATAGATCCGGAGTTGCAGGGATCCACGATCATCACTAAAGATATTGCGCCTATATTTCCAGATCTCGAAGCGATTATGGTCATTGACACCTTTGAAGATCCGTTTACAGTTTTTCTTATGCATGATGAGAAGAAGACGTCAATTGTTGCTGCGTTGTGCCAAGGAATGGGCAACGACGAATATCGCCAAGCATATCAAATGACTGATCATAAATCAAGGACGAGAAGAAAGAGGAAAGCGAGTCTCCATCATTACTTGAGGCAAAACTTGTGGTTGAGTTTTCTTCAAGTGAAAGACTCTGATGTAGGGGAAGAATCCCTCAATCAAGGGTGAGGATCACGCACATTCCTGATGGAGATGGACCGGACGAAGAAGAAAGGAAAACGTCAAGTTACGTCTAAGGACCGGTTGTCCGACCGTTCAGAAGGGCTCAAGGACCGGTCGTTCGATTGGTCCAGCTTCACCCAGGAAAGGGCCCCTCTGGAGTCGGGATCGACCGCTCGTCCGACCGGTCGCCCCCCTCAACTCCGACCGGTTAGAGGCCCCTGGCCGACCGGTCGACAGACGTCTAGAGACTCAGCTGTTTTTGCGATTTTATTCTGATTTTTGTTATTTCTTTCCTATTTCATCTATGACTCTTTGCTTAGTATGCAAGTTAGGTTTTATGGTTGATTTTCCCTATTTATAGGTTGCTTAAACACGTTTTGTAACGCCATTGATTATTATTTCTTAATAAAACCTTGAGTTTATACTCTGTTTTTCTTCGTGGATTCGAGTATCCCGTCGTGGATTCGACGAAGACAAGTTGAAGAGTCCCTGTGGATCCATGGATTTGGATTAGTTATCCCCGTGAGAGAGACGTTGCTCAATCTCACCACATTCCGCCCGTACCAAACTAGCATTGATGACCACATGCCTAATGAACGGAGTGCATGTCACACAAACAACATGGTAGGCCCACAAAATTACAGAGGATTCCAGTCTAGTTAAGAGAGTTCATAGTTGTATGGGTATAGATTGACACTCCAATCAACCACTGCGAGCTTTCGAGTGGGTCCAGCCCGCGCTTCATGGGCCACCAGGCAAAAACCACACTGAGCAGAGCCACCTGATCAGTAGTGATAAGATTGGGCGGTTGAGATTTTTTTATTCAATTTGAACCATTCATTTCATGGGGAGTGCCATGATGGATTTTTTTATGTTACTAAAAGGATCATACTTTGGTCAGAAGATTTTAATCCATCCCATCCACGGCTTGGAAACAGATCATGCACACACATTAAAAGAATGCCAACATTGGTTCAGTGTCATATAGTTGTGATGGCTTAGGAAGCATTGTCTGGACCTTAGCTTAAGAAGCATTGTCTGGACCTTAGTTGAAATTTCAAATCTCAATTCATTTTTTTTTCAAAAAGGTAGGAGCACATCACTTATAACTTTTTTTATTTTAAAAAATGGCTGCACATCACCAAAAAATCATACCTCACCTATCATATTGTAAGATTAATATGTGCCATATCTTTTTTAATGTTTTTATGTTATTTTAGTACGAATCCATTAATTACAATTAAGAGGTTATCATATTGAAACCACGACAATGACTTATTATAATTTATATGGCAGTGGCCCACATATTTGTGCAGAGTAGACGGGTTTTGAATTATGACAAGTGAGGGCCCATGGTTTTACAATGCGGTAGTGTCCAACGATGGATGGAATATGCCTCAGAAATCTCCTTGAGTGGACAATCTTGACTTTTGCATTTGTATTTGCTGGCTTTAGATAGACAGTTAAGAAGAATATACCACAATGGTTCAAGTCCAACTGAAAAATATATTAACCTTGATGACTAGGATCGTCCAATCTGTGAATGATTTTTTTATCATGCTCCATACACTTTGGGACTCAGCTTGGATTACCTGTGCCCCTGGCCACGGGAAGTTCCTGTGGTAAGAAGATAAGTGGGGTTCACAGAGATTCCTGTAACAAATCCAATCTGTCCATCAGTTTCTCAATACCTTATTAGGACAGATCAAACCTCAGGTGGACAACTGGACGAGAAAAGTGAGAACAAAAATGTCAAGTGTTGAAACATTCCTAGAGCCAGCCATGATGTTATACACATCCAACCCGCTCATAGGGATTTTACTACTCAGATAAACTATAGGCACAAATATCATACTGATACAAGACTTCTGTTGCTGCCACAAGCTTTTCAACGGTTGGCATTCAATCCCACTGTTTCATATGGTATGGCCTACCTGAGCTTAGATTTGACGGATTTTTGGACTCCTATCCTATTGTGATATTGAGAAATTGATGGATGGAGTGGATTTATCACGGGAATCTTTGTGGTCTACACATAGCTTTTGACCAGTGGTCGGGGTGCAGGTATTTCGCATCCCTATCTCTGGACCGAAGCTGATTCAGTGCGTGAGAAATAAAAATGGTACTTGTCTCGAGAGCTTAGTGCTGAGTTTCTATGCTCATCAAACTACTCTAATTTTACGAAAAATTCACTTAGGTGACAATTATCTAATTTCAAGGTCCCAACCTTAAGTCGTGTGAAGCTTATGTTATAGCTGGGTCCCAGCCCAAGTCACGATTTATTTCAACTCATTCTTTGGTACCACATGTATAATGCCCTGAATTTTCCTAGCTTGAGTATACACTTGTGCTAAAAAATTTCAAGTGTTAGTTATATAATAAATGAATGCTTCACAAATTATACATTGTTTTTTTTTTTTTTTCTTTTTTTGTTTTGTTTTAATCGCATTCACATGGTATACAATAAACAAAAGAGAGATAAATTAAATTTTGTATTTAGAGTTCTTACATCACATATATAAACTATTTTATCCACTCAGCTAGAAACACATTATAATTTGAAATAAAATATTACATATCAATGTTACACTAAATTAAAAGAGTAGTTCATCTATTGGTATAACATTCACGAGGTCTTCATTCAATCCTTCAAGCATACTTGTAATTTATATTTATGCATTACTGTTTATGTTTTAATAGCGTCAATGTCTATGTAACTGAGGAATATCCTCAAGATTATGCATCCATCACCAAAGCAAGTATAGTTTATAAATACAAATATAGACAAAATACAAATTTTAAAATATGCAAAACTTAATTAATGCATAGATGCATGAATGCACATCAGCGTGGGAATGCACATCCAGCCAGCATGTGTGAACTGGTAAACATTAAAGTCAATCATTAGTATCACGATGTAAAAGAACAACCACACAATGACTTGACAGATACCAATGCTAATCATTGATGTCATGACCCAACAAAAATTAAGGCCAATCATTGACGTCAGCGGAGTTGAAATGTGCTATGAATGCATATTTAATCCAACCTTTCATTAGTCAGGTTCACTGGTGGTGGAATTCTTAATGCTTGGGGCTTTAGGATCATAAAATAAAAATTGTACTCATTAGACGGTCCCAAGCTTCTAATCATTGAACTTTTATTAATGATCCAAAGCTCAAGTTGGCCACACCGAAGGGAACAGTGGAGGTTGATGGTCCCCGTAGAAACTTCCACATGGAATATGGTGTCCACTATGTTCTGTATATCAGTATATACCAATCAAACTATTCATCAGAGCCCAACCACTAGAATGAAGAGACACACAAAAGTGCAGGCCACTCAAAGACGCAGGTGGGCTACACCGCATGAATATATTGGTTTAACCCGTGGTTGTACATCGCTGCCTTGGTGTGTTGCACCTGAATTTTGGATCAGGATGATTCTTGAGTTGTACGGTGGACAAGAGGTGGCACATCAGATGCACGATTTGGATTCCACTAACCCATAATTAGAGGTGGGCCCACAGCTCGAACAAAGTTTAAGGTGGATTTCGAATGCATGTGAACAGAACACTTTTTCTTTTAATATCAATTTATACACTACGTATGGAGGTAAGGTGTGGTTGTTTTCTTTGCGTCGGGTGGCCTGAATGGATGTAAGGCCATCTTTTCCATCTCAATAAAATTACAGGGCCATCTGATGAGCATATGTATTGTTTATAATGCATTCACCATTAGACCTGTGTGATGAACAGTCTGTGAAACTGAACACTTAATGCGGAATAATCGGATCGTCTATGCATCGAATAATGGAGATTCTATACTGTAATCTGAAAGCCATACCTGATTGGGAAGACATTCCCGATGCTGCCGTGTTGCCGAGAAGAACTCTTGGTCTTCCGTACCTAACACCTTTAGGAGAACCTCTCAATGGGGACTAGGGTTTTCCCTTGTGTGTTGGTGAGGGGACCAAGACATATATATATTTATAGGAAAGAGGATCAGAGAAGCTTACCCATCACACTTCTCTCCTCTAGGGTCTCCACACCGTAGGTTTCCATATCTGGCTTAATAACCGCGCATAGGGGCCACGGTTCAAGCGTCCCGCCCCAAACCTATTTACAATGATCACAACTGTAGTGGGGCCCACTGAATCGCTCAATCTGAATAATCCAACGGTCATGATCTAAACCGATGATCATGTGTGGCCCACTTAATGGAGTCTTACATTCTCCCACTTGGGCTACACTGATCTCAGAAAGAAAACAAAACATTTTATTTTATTTTGTGAAAAGCATTTCATAAAACATATTTGTTTCAAAAGTTCCTAATGGGCGCCCTACTGATTTCAAAACAATACCGTTGGATGATTATGAGCAACGCTTGTCAGATCCGGTCCATCAAGACCACTGATATTGAATCATGGTAGTGTGGACCCTCGCCGATTTCTTCGCGCTCCCACACGACGTCGTTCTCCCTTTCCTTTCGGAAGAAGAAGAGGAAGAGGTGGTGCGTGAGTGCGAAATCGCCGTTTGTGCCACTGGCTTGCCTCGTTCTCGAGGGCTTTGTTTGGTTGTCGTGTTGAGCTGAATATGTTTAAATGAGTTTATATAAGACCAGAGTCGCCACTAGCCAGTTACTTCGAATCTACAGTCGGCTAGACCCCGTAGAAACGTTAGAGAAGGGGATCCGAAGATTCCTTCCTCTAAAATGACTCCTGTTGATCTGCGGCCAGAGATTCAAGGTAAGGGATCACGGTTACAGGGTGGGAAGAGGTTAAGCACCCCACACACTGCCCGTACCGAAGTACGGTCTCTACTTCACAGAATCGATCGAATACTTGAAAGTCTAATTTAATCCTCGTATATTCTCATGGATGACATGATGCATGAATGCGGGTCTGAACAGTAAGAGTTTCTGATGGGCAGGTTCCAACAACGGGCAAGCCCAGAGCATACGCTCGAACTGACAGGTGCTTAATATAAAGACATATGCATGTGTGCTTGAGTAATCAAAGTGCTTGTAGTGAAGCAGGGGGGTTGGAAGGAAAGTAAATGTTGCACTTATGCTAGATGCAAATGAGATGATGCTGGATGAATGAGTAGCTGGATGGACGGAGGTGTCGCAAGGGTTGGCTTCGAGTGGCTGGATCAAGACTTGGGTGGCCTGGGAGGCTTGGACCAGTGGTCAGGCTGGGCTGGACCGGGGCTAGGCTCTCCTCACTCGGGCTCTCCTTGGTGGACAAATGGGCTAAGGGTGGAGAAGGATGACTCAGACGGACGGGCTCTCTCTGGCTGAGTGGTCTTCGAATTGATTGTTGAAATGAGAAGGGGAGGGGGGTATTTATAGCAGCGAGAGGGGCATTCTCGTAATTTTTTCCGGGCGGCCTGCCATGGGCCGCCCGTACGGCCGCTCCTCGGTTTCCAGCGAGTACGGCCGTTCCCTCGGGGCTGCTGTTGGACTCGCTGGTTGACTCAGTGAGTTGACTCAGCGGGTCGACTCGGTGGTTTGACTCGACGGGTTGACTCGACGGGTTGACTCGGTGTTTTGACTCGACGGGTTGACTAGACGGGTTGACTCAGCGGGTTAACTCAGCGGGTTAACTCAGCGAGTTGACTCAGTGAGTTTGACTTTTTTGGGATTTTTTGACTGGCCCTTTTTTATGGGGGGTTTTTCTGGGTGGTGTTTAGGACTGGGTTGACTGGGTTCAGGCTTGAACTGGGCTATGGAATGGGGCTTACAAGGGTGAGTTTGGCTGAGTTTGGACTTGGGATTTGGGGGTATGGTCCTCCGTTCAACCAGCTATCTCTACCAACAGTGTAGCCGAAGGTGGGGTGTCTACAGATGCCCCTCTTTGGCAGAGGTTGCATGCAACCGAATGCCAAAGCGAGTGGACACCCCACTTCTGACCCGGTCATTCATGGATCATGGTCTGAAATCTTTGCTTGCTTTTGCATCTGTGCCAGTTGATTGTTTGGAGATCGCTCACTTGCACATACCGCGAGAGTTTGGAGAAAACGTTGCGATTGTCCCTGCAGTTTGCTGCAACCTGGGTACCCAATCGCAACCCTTCCATTCCCGACCGGTACTAACATCGGAAAGGTACAGCAGAGCCTCTGCGTCGACAGTCTTACGAGGTTACTGACCCTGTGATTGATTGTATGTTTGATGTTTTCTCAGATCACTCCAGGAGTACTTGTTTCGCTTGACTGTCAAAGTGGTTAGACGCCCTGCGTCCGATAGTCTTACGGGATTCTACTACGCCGACTTGGACTCAGTCAAGGTACTTCAGGCATCCACGCCTAGGTATGTGCGGGTGGGCTTTTCCACCCGATCTGCTGGTTTTGATGCTTGGTTTGCAATTCATTCTTTCCTTGATTGTGGTCTGGAATCTTTGTTGTCCTTTGTATCTGAGTCAGTTGATTGTCTGGAAGTTGATAACTCGCACATACCGCGAGAGTTTGGAGAAAACGTTGCGATTGTCCCTGCAGTTTGCTGCAACCTGGGTACCCAATCGCAACCCTTCCATTCCCGATCGGTACTAACATCGGAAAGGTACAGCAGAGCCTCTGCGTCCGTTAGTCTTACGAGGATGCTGACCCTGAGACTGATTGTGTGATGTTTGATGTTTTCCCAGATCACTCCAGGAGTACTTGTTTCGCTTGACTGTCAAAGTGGTTAGACGCCCTGCGTCCGATAGTCTTACGGGATTCTACTACGCCGACTTGGACTCAGTCAAGGTACTTCAGGCATCCACGCCTAGGTATGTGCGGGTGAGCTCTTTCCACCCAATCTGCTGATTTGGATACTTGGGTTACAATTCATCGTTTCCACCTGTTCAAATGGTTTCTGTGACCGAGCCTTTTGGCTTTCATCTTTTTTGTATCTTGGCATGTGGCACGACCGCACTGACACTGGAGTTCAGTTAGATCATACTTTGAGTGCATTGGATCCGATGGTCTCCGGGGAAACCGCGAGACATCGGATCTTATTTGATTTTTGCGTCGGCTCCTACCCAAAGATATGGAAGATCTCCTGGTGTTTTGGAGGCGGAACGCTCTACTGGAAAATATTTTTGGATTTTTGAAAAGGCACCCACTCTGGGGAGTGATACTCCATGGGGTTTTTATTTGTAAATAGAAATATTTTTTTTGTCTTTTTGAAATGAAAATCTGGTTCGCATGTGCCTCCACTAGGGATGCCTGTGGGGTCTTTAGCTAACCGACTTTTATTTTGAAAGCAGGTAAACATGATGATTGATGCGATGGATGCTGATGCATGGAGATGCATGATGAATGCATGGCTTTAGCTCGTTCTCTTTCAGTTTGATGATTTTGCTTTTGCTGGAGATGCAGAGAATTTTGAGCTTATTGCTTACAGGGTTGTACTCCCTTGGGGATTTTTCTTTTTGATACGGAGGTTTGGACAGCGGATTGGTCAAGATCCCGACCCGTGGTCGATCAGGTCCATCGTCCCAAGATGCTGTTTCTTTGCTAATGAGAATGTACGAGGATATCATCTGACTTCAAGATGTTCTTCTGAGCATACATGTGATTGAGATGGTGTTTGGTTGCCCGTTTTGGTCAAGATTCCAATTTGCGGGCGATTGGATCCGTCATCCCATACTGTGAAGTGAGCGGAGTTCAAGACTCCTGAATTGTAGTGCTGGGGATGCTAATTTTTGTGATTTTTTTGTAAATATGTGGTCCGAGTCTTCAACTGAGAGGGTAGAGATTGGTTTATTGAAAACACAGTAAATATTTTTGTATTTTTGAGGATATTTTCTTTGAAAGCAAGAGAAATATTTTTGTGATTTTTGACAATATTTTGATTGAAAGCGATGGAAATATTTTTGTGATTTTTGACAATATTTTGTTTTGAAAACAAGGGAAATATTTTTTTGTGATTTTTTAGAATATTTCGATTTGAAAGCAAGGGAAATATTTTTGTGATTTTTAACAATATTTTCTTTGAAAGCAAGGGAAATATTTTTGTGATTTTTGAAGAGGTGATTTTACAATGTTTTTGTATTTTGTGATTTTTCTGAAATGTAGGAGAAGTATGGAATTTTCATCCACTTCCAGCTTCTACTGCTGGTAAGGCACCCGATCCATTTTACGTCAGCGAGCAAGACGAGTCTCACACAGTTAAGTGCCGTAGTTTTACATCTTCGGATGAAGAGATTTTGAGGGTTTTCAGTCAACACACCCACAAAGTTGCCTGTTCCTCATGTGCAATGCACATAGACCACGTATCGTCCGACGGACTCCTTCGGCCACAAGATGAGCCACATCCTCACATTTCCCTTAGTCAATCCAGTTTGGGGTCTTACGTTGCTCACAATTCCGTGAGGGTGAGCTTCACCTCCCAACAGCCTTAATCCCCTTCATGAGTTCTAGGAACAGGGAACATCCGTCAGCTTCAACAGCGACTTCCAACTCAAGGTTGTCTATCACGGTGCGTTCAACACGAACAGGATTGCGGAGTTCTGCCCGCCTCAGCCTTTACCTGTTTAAAAGATTCCAGACACCCGTACGATCAAGTGTCAGCCATGTCTGGAACAGGTTAGGAAAGAAAGCCCCCGAGAAGTTAATCCCAGTGTAGTTTTAGGTCTTCGGACCGCTGGGGATGAATTTGTGCAGTTTGAAATTTTTGGTGAATCATTTTTTTTTTGTTTTATATTGTATCTATATTTTTTTTTGTTTTGAAAAGGTTCCAGATTTCAACTCGGGTGATCAAGATTGATACTGGTTTTTATGGAAAGCTTTAAAATATTTTTGGTATTTTTGAAATGATCCAGGTTTATCGAACCATGGTCCCAACGGTCGAGGCCGATGCCGGTTTTTAGTTGAAAGCGAGAAAGGTCCCCCGAGAAATTAATCCCAGTGTAGTTTAAGGTCTTCGGACCATGAAACTGTACAAAAGAGGGGCAAACATGTTTTTTTTTGTTTTTGGAAAAATGTCCGGTGTCAGCGGATGGACAATCCAGACTGATGCCGGTTTTTATTGAAAATCTCTCGGGATGTCAATCCCGACGTAGTTTAAGGTCTTCGGACCAAAACTTTAAAAGCGGGGCTGGTAATATATTTTTATGATTTTTTTTTTTTAAAATGTCTGGAGTCATTGATCTTGATGTGAGCAAACAAGACCGACGCCGGCTTTTATTGAAAATCTCTCGGGATGTTGATCCCGACGCAGTTTAAGGTCTTCGGACCCAAAACATGTACAAGAGGGGGCAAACACATTTTTTTTTTTTTTTTCGAAATGATCCAGATCATCAGATCTTGGCCTGAAAGGCTGGGATCGATGTTGGTTTTTATTAAGAATCTCTCGGGACGTTGATCCCGACGTAGTTTAAGGTCTTCGGACCCAAAACTTTAAAAGAGGAAAGACATTTTTTTTTGTTTTCTTTTTTTTGGAAAAAATCTGGGTCATCGATTCTGATTTTGATGGTCGAGATCGATACCCATTTTTATTAAAAATCCCTCGGGATCTTGATCCCGACGTAGTTTAAGGTCTTCGGACCAGAAACTGTACAAGTGATGTATATATTTTTTTGATTTTCTGAAAATATCCGGAGCCACCAGATCTTGAAGAAGACTGATGCCGGTTTTATTGACAATCCCTCGGGGCCTTGGTCCCGACGTAGTTTAAGGTCTTCGGACCAAAACTTTAAGAGCGGAGATTCTTGGGATTCCTCTTGGAATGGTTTGGATCATCTGGTCATGCCTTTGGATGGTTGAGATCATTGTTTGACCAAGTCAAATTTTCCTTTCTTTTTCTTGGAAATTCCATGGAACTTTTCCACATCATCCACCCAATTTCTCACCCATTTCTCATGAGATGAGATTTTGGTGAGATTTCCTCTTTTTTCTCACCATTCTCTTCCATCACTTCATTCTTACATGGAGGTACAAGATTCACTTGCAACCACCCTTCCCAAGGAGGAGTTCTTCCCAAGGAGAGGGAGAGGGAGGTCGTTTCAAGTAGGTGGAAGCTAGGACGGCCTCCCATGGGCCGCCCGCCCGGTCTCTGCCTCCTGGTCTCTTCAGGGGGCTGGGTAAAAGGGTGCCTTCCCCTTTTCTATATAACATGGGGCACCCTCCCCCCCTCAAACGTGCAATCTCTCTCTTCTCTCTCTCATACTCTTTCTTTCTTCAAGTTTCCTCTCTCTTCTTTGGTGATCCTTTGCTCTTTTCAAGTGGTGGGCCTTAGAGAAATCTTGGGACAGCAAGGTGGTCCTTCTTTGGTGAGTGGTAAAGGTATGGACCACTTCCTTTCTCTTTCTTGTCCTTTTCCATCTTCATTGTCTCTTCTCATGATCCTTTTCCTTTTTCATGTAGCTATTCAAAGGGGTGTGAAGGTGGGCCCAAGCATTCTTGATCTTTTCTTAGATCTCAAGTCTTTCAAAGGTGGTGCATGGAGAAGGACATTGCAAGCTCTCCACTTCATCATTTTTTCCTTTTTCACACTCCCTCCATGTGCATGTAAGGAGTAATTTTGCCATGTCATTAAGTGTGCATGGCAAAATACTCTATCTTTTTCATGGGAGTTGGGCCTCTTTTCATGTGTATCAAATGGACTCAAAGTGAAGTCATGGCCCTTGGTGTATTTGATGGGCCCAATGCTTCATTTTGGGCTCCCTCATGCTTTCTTGCCTTTGTCATTTTTCCTTTGGAACTATCCTTTCTTTTCCCTCTTCTTTTCAAGATTTGGGCCCATGGGCATGGTAGGGCCCATCTTAAGTTTTGGGCTCATGGGGCTCATTTTGGGTGACCCCATCTTTCTCTACATGTGTATGGACCAAGGTGGCTAGCCCATTCTTCATTTTGGATCTCAAGTGGGCTAGTTTTCCTAGTTGGGCTTATATGGACAAGTAGCCCAAGTCTTCCACTATTTCTTGATTATGATGTACATCCTTGTACAAAGTGTGGTGGGTTCCTTGAAGTTTTTCATGTGGATGGGCTTTTGGGCCTTCATTGAAACTTGGGCACTTCTTTGAACCATGTGTGCCCCACTACACTTTGTCCATGTGGATTTTTTATTTTCATGCTCTTTTCTTGATGGATGGAGGACTTGAGTTACTTGACCATCTACAAGTCCCATGAGTGAGTTGTTCCCTCAATCTTACTAAGTTCAAATGGTTTTCTTTGTGGTAGGATTGTGGTTTTCAAGAGTTTCCCTTAGATGTTATCAACCTCAAATGGATGATTCTCAAGTGAGCTACCCATACCACCATGGGTCCTTGATCTTTTCTTTGGGGACTTGGTGGGTCTTCCACTATCATTCTCAAGTATGAGTGGTTTTTCCTTCCATTTGTGGGAAAGAATGATACCCATAGGTTGCCCATTTTTGTCCCATGCCTTGGGACATTTTGGATTTTGATATTCAAGTGGGCTATGTGTACCATTCTTATCCATTTTCATGATGGTTGGGTGACTCATCAAGCCATGCTCTTTTGTGCTCAAATGGTCTCCCTTTTGGTGAAAAAGTTGGTGCACATAAGTTGCCCAAACTTGCCTTTTCATGGGCATTTTCAACTTTGATTCTTCATGTGGGCTATGTGCATCGACTTTCTACCCTTAGCTTCTTTTGATTCATATGTTTGTGGGTAGACCTCCTTGTTGCATTTTCGTGGTCAAAATTTTCATCAAGATGAGGCACATAAGGTTGCCCATGGTTAACCCATGAATGGGTCCTCATGTTCTTCAAGTGGGCTATGTGCTCTCTTCAATCCATTGAGATGAGGCATTTGGGTTGCTCTTGGGGACCCGTTTCCTTTCTATTCCCCACTTGTCCATGCATATGTGTAAAAAGATGGAGACATCCTAAGTGAGAATCATGACCTTGGCATAAAAGTGAGTCAATCCTTGGCCACATGTGGACTTTGAAGAGGAACTTCTCATGTGCAGTAGGACTCTCATCCTTAGTTGATTTCATGGCACTTGAGTGCATTTGTTGTCCAAAATGTGTCCTTGGATGATGGACTTTTCTTACCTGAGGCATGCCATGCCACCTTCTTTAAGGCAGGCCTTACTTTTTCTAATGGGTCCAACACATATCCTAAGTGACACATGGAGTTGGACTTTAGATTTTGCATTTGAATGTGAGTCCAATCCCATGGGTTTCTTGGATGAGAATTTGGATTTTAATGGGTAAAGGATAGGGACTTACCTTGCCAAGCTTGTAGGATTCCATGGCGGATGGTACCAGGGGCCACCAAGTAGTTGACGAGGATGATCCTGCTTTCATTGTCCGCCGGGGGGACCACATGTGTTCCCTAGCTATGGAGCATCAACCTCTTCCTGCCATCAAGGGTCGAGGTACCAGGGATCGCTGGGACAATTGGATGAAGGAGCCACAGCCCTTGCTTGAGCGAGTACTAGATGGTACTCCTTTTGCTGGCCTCCTCACCCTACGCTTCCATAACAACGACGCCAACCGCATGATGCTTGCGGCCCTTTGTGAGAGGTGGCGGGATGAGACCCACACCTTCCAGCTTCCTTGTGGAGAATGGGGGATAACCCCTTTGGACATTTACATGCAGATAGGTTTTCCATTTCATGGGGCAATTGTCCCTCAAGTTAGCTCTTTAGCTCCCCTCTCTTCCACTGATTGGCTACGGCTTGTTGGTAACGTCCCTCCTGAGGGTGAATTCCAAGGCCATCAAGTGAAGATGCGATGGTTTTATAACAATTTTGCTTCTGTCGTCCCTACCACCGAGCGAGAGGCCCTCCACAAGGCGCGGGCCATGATCACTTATGCTTTTGGATCCTTTCTTTTTTGCCATGCGAATGAGAGAGTTGATCCTAAATTTCTTCGTTTAGTCGAGGATTTTCATCACCCCTATAACTGGAATGGGGCCATCCTGACCCGTCTCTTTCAAGGTCTGGACAAAACCTGTCGGCATAGCCGGTCCTTCACAGGCTTCTGGCCTGTTGTTGAAGTACCTCTTCTTTCATCCTCTTTGGAGCCGTTTGCCTCCTTTCTCTCTCTGATCATTAAATGTACTTTCATCCAGACCTGCTTTTATGACCATTTTCCGCATCTTGCGCCGAGGATGCGAGATGACATTGAACCCGCTCAGTATCGCCACATGTACTGGCATCAGCAGAATCGTCAGCGGAACTCCCGAGTTCCCGGGGACAATTGGCGTGCTGATATAGACGGGCTGACCGTTGAGGACGTAAGTATCTTGCTTGTCTTTGTCCTTGTACTGTACTTGTAACCGATCGTGGTAACCTCTTCTGCTGCAGTTCGCCCGGATGCCGTACGCTAGTTTCCCTCTTTACTACACACCCCAGCGCGTGGAGGCATACGATGCTTCATGTCTCCGCATTATGCTTTCTGACGCTGAGTCCTTCCAATGGTACTTGGGAGAGAGATTGCTTCGGCAAGTCACTGGGGTGGCTCGGGTCCCCTGTTCTGCACCTCCTCCAGCTGCTCGGATGCCAGCTGATGAGAGAGTTGAGGCTCTGGTGGGCCAGCCTGGCTTCCGTTTCACGATCCCGGATCGTGATTATGACGAGTGATATCTGCTATTTGGCCAGGGGCCTTTGCTTCCTTCGCTTTACGTTCCAGGTGGCCGTCGCAGGTATGCTGGAGGTTCAGTGACTGCCCCTTTGATGGATCTTTATCGTCGGGAGCGGGACGCGAGGAGGGGCGATGATGATTATGTTGGTGACTTGTAGCTGTCTCTGCTTTACATGGCCTTGTACTTTTGTTTTTGTCCCCTTTTGTATCAAGCTCTTTTGGATGAATATACAGGCTTTAATTTCTCCCAAATTCCTTGGTGATGTCTGGATACTTTGATTCTTGACTCATTCCTTGATGATTTGTGATTCCTCAACTGCATGGACAATGACTTGAACGGTTCAGATCGCTTGTTTAGGCCCTGCGGGCCCACTTGATGATTGGATCTTAGATTTTAGCCCTTCTTTTGATGATTGGGCTTTTGATCTTGCCACTCCATGACTGGTGTAAGCTTTCCAATGGTTTGGATCTTGATGATTTGGCCCTTCTTGTGATGATCAAACCTTTGATCTTGTTGTTTCATGGCTCATGTAGGTTCTTCAATGGTTTAGATCGTGATGATCTAGTCTTTGAATGGCTTGGATTGCTTGTGGCCCCCACTTGATCACCTTTCCTTCTCTTTGGCTTGATCAGCCATGTTCTGGCCGCATTGCTCCGTGATTGGACCGGTGGGGCACCTTTTATATGATCTTGATCAGCCTCAGTCGAAATCTGGAGTGGACCGGAGCCTTGGGCGGCCCATGGAGCGCCATCTGCTGACGTGGAC
Source organism: Liriodendron chinense (assembly GCA_003013855.2). Taxonomy (NCBI): domain Eukaryota; kingdom Viridiplantae; phylum Streptophyta; class Magnoliopsida; order Magnoliales; family Magnoliaceae; genus Liriodendron; species Liriodendron chinense. The sequence goes on from ML058554.1 coordinate 457,991, forward strand.
TGTCAGCCTCACCTACCAAGAACCTTGGAGCCAATCCCGCGGAGAGAGAGGAACCGCGTCCGTACGGGCGGCCCAGGGCAGGCCGCCCAGAGCTCGTCTCTTGAGCGGCCTGGGCTGGTTCGTGCTCGGACATTCCCTGCTGTCCTTTTCTCTTGTTCCCCATCCCTCTGCACTGGATCCTTCGATTCCAGCCATGAATCTACATTTTGTCCCTTCTTTCCTTCTCTTTTTGTCTTGTTCTTTGTTGATCCTTTCTTGGGCAGCCATTGATGATGGCTTGTGGGCCATTGTGGGAGAGGTTAGTGGGTCCCACACTTCAGCACTTGATGAAGGCTTTAGAGATGATGAAGTGCCTTTAATTGATGGTGGAGATGGAGCATTAAATGGGGGCATTAATGAAGATTTAAGCTTGGTGGTTGGTGGAGCTTTGAATGGCCCCATTAATGGTTGGATGGCTGAAATTTCTGATTTGAATGGGCCTTTGATTGTGGGAGAAATGGATGGTATGGATAGGATGATGAGGTGGGACATGGGTGAAGCTATGCATCCCTTGAGTGTGGGCCCCATGGATGATGTGATGGATGGTGATGATGGGACTATGAGGGACATAGATGGGCTGATCTCATGTCTGGATGGGATGGATGGTTCAGATGGTACCTTTGACGGTTTGGATGCTCTGGATGAGGGCCGAGATGTGCGGCACACTTGTTTGGGTGGACTTGATGTGATCATTGATGATGTCCCCTTGATGATGGACGGTGTAGATGCCTCGATGATCCCCTTGATCGGCCAGGATGATGACTGGATACATGATTTTCTGTTGGAGGGGGCCGCAGGTCCAGATCTGACCGTTGATTCTTCGATCGGGGTAGCCGGGACCCTTTTGGATGGTTCAGATGCATTCTTTGACTGTCAGATTAGCCAGGATGTCACGATGTGCGGTGTGATCTTCACTGATAGTCCTTTTGATGGAGAGCATTGTCCTTCCTTTGGTCATCGGCCCTTTGCGCACTCTGTTCACGAGGTGGGCGAGTCTTCTCATGCGGCTGAGGTTGTGACAGTTTCCGACAGTGATGCGGCTATATCAGACATAGCCGTTACTGGGGACAGGTCAGGGGCTGTCGAGTCGGCAGAGGTTCCAGCTTTTCCTTCTCCTTCGCCTGTTGACCTTCCGATCTTCGATGAGTTGTCCTCGATTTCTGGGCCTTTTGTGCTGGAGGGGATACCGGTGAGGACTTGTCAGCTGCTTCCTCGTTCTTCTTGCTCGCCACGACTGCTTGCTTGGCTTGACAGCTTGTCAGCTTATGAGATTCGAGATTTGGAGTCTTATGGCTTTGGCAGTCTGATTCATATGGCTAGAGTTGACATTGACTGGAGGATGCTCGGAGCTGCCTTGATTGACTGGGTCCCTTCGTTGAACTTGTTTGCGTTCAATGATATGGAGATGGGGCCTTCTTTGGAGGAGCTTGCACGCTTGACAGGCTTACCCTTGGATTATACTCAGTACTTTTCGCCGAAGACATCGCCGAAGACTGCTACACCGCAGAACTGGTTTGGGATCCCTTATCTTGTTCGACCTGCAGCTAGTGGCCAGGATGCTGTAGTGTTCTCTTTGGACTTGCTGTATGATCTTTTTTCGGGTCCTCAGAGTACGGCTGGTTCCACCTTTGCTCGGAACGCACTGATGTTCTGTTTGATTGCTGAGGTGCTGTTCTCGGGATGGCGCAGGTCCCAGACTCCTTTGCTTTTTGAGGTGATGAGCCGAGCTGTCCGTCGTCAGGGGATCATTTCTCTCATCTTGGCCGAGCTATTTGATGGGCTGACCGACTGTGCCCTGGGCCGCACTCGTGTCCTTCGCGGCTGTTGTGCTTTCCTTCAGGTATCTTTTCTACACCTTTTTTCTTCTTGCTTTGCTAGGAATTATTTTGCTCTAGCTGAACTTCTTTTGCTTTCTGTGATCAGGTATGGCTATGGGAGCGTCTTTCTCTGACCGTTCCTGTACCTCTTCCTGGCATCCCGGGCTCTGACATTATGCGTTATATCATCGAGTTCCTTCCTCATACAGCCAGGATGAGCGAGCCCCTGTATCGCAGGATGTTTGCTGAACTTCGTGACTGGAACGTTCGTTGGGAGTCATCTTGGCTTTCACTTCCTCCAGTGCTTTGCGATGCACATCGCCATCCTCTGATGTTGGTAGGCTTTCGATCCTACTTTTCTTACCATCCGATCCGGTTTCTGCGGCAGTTTGGGTATGAGCAGGATGTTCCTCATTTTGCTTTCACGGGTATCGGGCGTCGAGTACTCCCCTCTAGATCTTCTGACTTCAGGACCCGGATTGATTGTTCCTGGGCGAGTTATTTGACAGCTGATTTGTTGGGATTTGAGCTGCGGACTTTTCCGATGGCGACCGCCCCATATCAGTACTGGGCTGCTGAGCAGTCTTTGTATCGACGTATCCCTTGTTGGCACCAGACTGCTGATGAGGATGAGCAGGATATTCTTGGAGATGCTGGCTCTTCATCTGGTTCATATGAACCTTATGAGGAGCGCCCTTTTGTCGATCCTGGCTTCCTTTTGGCCACTCATGGCCACCTGCTATCTGAGATCTCTGCACTTCGGTATCATTGCGAGATGATGTCGAGGAGATTGGCTGCCGATCAGAGATTGTCTGATGAGGAGACAGCGATCCGTACCCTTGAGCGCGATGAGGCGCATTACCTGCGTATGGAGGTGAGCAGGTTGAGAGCGAGACTATCTTTTTATGACTCAGAGGACTCACCTGATGTGGCCGAGGAGGAGGGTAGAGATTGATTGTGTTGGCCACCTGCACATTCTTTTTGCATATATGATTGATGATGATGAAATTTTTTTTGTATTTTTGAAAAAGATGATATGTGTAAGAGAAATATAATGCATTTAAATGAAAAGAGAAAAAAACTGTTTGAAAATCTACTGTGCCATGAGTTGTCTTGTGAGTGTGTCTGGATTTTGTGTCGGGATATAGGAATCAGAACTGGGGCTCGGTCAATGATTTGACCGATATCTCGAGATTTGACTTGCTCGATCCTTTGGTTCCCTAGAGATGTAGGCAACGGAAACTCTCGTTTCCTGAGATTGTCAGAGTCTGTAGAGTTCTTCGCTCCTGACTGCGCTTCTTCTTGTTCTTGAACTGTAACCGCTTGAACTGATCTGGACCGTCTGCTTTCTTGGTACCTGCACTTTTATTTTTTCTTTTCTTCTTTTTTTTATTTTTATTTTGAGCCATTTTTGCCTGTAGTGCTCTTTCGAGTTTTCACCACAGCCGGCTTTTTTCCCGTCATTTTTGTCCGTGGCGCCCTTTCGGGTTTTCACCACGTCCCGGGTATTTGGTCTTGCCTGCCCCTTGGCAGCTGTGCTGTTTTTACCCTTGGCGCCCTTTCAGGTTTTCACCAAGTCCGCTGTATGCCCACTGTTTTTACTCGGAGCGCCCTTTCGGGTTTTCACTCCGCCCTCTTTGTTTAGGCACACATTTTCTTTTTTCTTCTTTTTTTTTTCTTTTTCTTTTCTGGATCTCTGGATAACTGCGGCGGCTAGAGGTCGGGAATCCGTCGTTGCCGGCCGATGGCAGTCCTTCAGCCCTTATCCTGAGTTACGATAATGGAGCTGTCGGTCTTTGCTAAAGACCCCTCTGAGATGGATGGATGGATGACTGTGTTTCTTGGATTGATTTTTTTTCTTGAGTGCCTTTCTTTGGCTTCCTTTTTTCTTTCTCTTTTTTTTTTCTTCTTTTTTTTTTGTATTCTTTTTCTTCTGTATTCTTTTTCTCTTTTTTTTTTTTTTTCTTTTCTTTTTGAATCCTTTTTTTTTTTTTTTGAAACACTTGTTGGTGGACGGGAATGATTTCTCAGAGGTCTTAGCTTCAACCTCTTGACTTCAGCTTTATTAAAGTAACTCTTGATAAGGTCAGAATGACTTACCCGTGAAAGATTTTCACGTTGTCGGCGTTGGTTGGCTCAGGAAGATCCACCCCTCTCATGCTGGTGAGTCTGAGGGCGCCTCCGGGAAGTACTTCTCTGATGACTAGTGGCCCGTCCCACGAGGGTTTGAACTTTCCTCTGGGATCTGGAAGGTGCGACGGTAGAATCTTCTTCATGACCATGTCGCCTACCTTGAAGCTCCTTTTTCGGACTCTCTTGTTGTCAGCCCGAGCGATCCTTTTCTGATAGCACTGTGAATGACTTAGTGCACGCATGCGTTTTTCATCTGCTAGCTGCAACTGATCGAATCTGGCCCGTTGCCATTCTCCTTCTTCAATTCCGCTTTCGAGTAACACCCGAAGTGATGGTATTTCCACTTCGACTGGTAGAACTGCTTCCATTCCATAAGTAAGCTCGAAAGGAGTAACGCCCGTAGCAGACCGTACAGACGTTCGATAGGCCCAAAGTGCATATGGGAGCATATCTGACCAATCTCGATATGTCACGACCATCTTCTCGAGTATCCTGACGATTGTCTTGTTTGCGGCTTCTACCCCACCATTCATCTGGGGACGGTAGGGGCTTGATCGATGACGTTGGATCTTGAACTTGCTGAGGAAGTCATCCATCTTCTTGTTGACGAACGGGGTCCCATTATCTGTGATGATGGCATTAGGGATTCCATATCGGCATATGATGTTGTTCTTCACGAATTTGATCACCTGAGATGCTGCAATCGTGGTGTATGAGGCTGCCTCTACCCACTTGGTGAGGTAGTCGACTGCCACAAGTATGTACTCGTGACCATTTGATGCTTTGGGGCTGATCTTGCCGATGATGTCGAGTCCCCACATGGAGAAGGGCCAGGGGGTGGTCAGGTTGTATAACTCTGATGATGGGGCATGGATTTGATTCGCATGCTCTTGACACTTGAAGCATTTTCTGACGTGCTTGCAACAGTCTGTCTCCATGGTGAGCCAGTAGTAGCCGAGTCGTAGAATCTTCTTTGCCATCATGTGCCCATTCATGTGTGGGCCACAGATTCCTTCGTGTATTTCTTTCATGATCTTTGCAGCTTCTGTTTCATCGACGCATCGGAGGAGGATGTGATTATAGGATCGCTTGTAGAGAACTTCGCCACTGATGGTGAATTGGCCGGCCAAACGTTGGATGGTTCGGCGATCTGTTGCTGTTGCTGATTCTGGATACTCCTGGGTTTCGAGATATTGCTTGATGTCGGCATACCAGGGTTTGTCAGGGACAGCTTCGGCTTCTTCTATTTGCAGGCAAAAAGCAGGTTCTTCTTGAATTTCGACTGTGAGCTCCCATTCTGAAGCTCCTTTTGGGATCTCGAGCATTGATGCGAGCGTGGCGAGAGCATCTGCAAACTGGTTCTTGGCTCTGGGCATGTATGAGAAGGTGATTTCTTTGAATTCTTCGATCAGATTGTCAAGATACACATGATATGGTATCAACTTCTCATCCTTGGTCTTCCATTCGCCATTGGTCTGATTGATGATAAGCTGTGAGTCTCCGAATACTCGTAGCTTCTTGACGCCCAAGATTATGGCTTCCCTTAAGCCAGCGATGCATGCTTCGTACTCTGCCATGTTGTTGGTGCACTCGAATGCGATACGCCTCGAGATAGGAATAGGGGCATCATCTGGAGAGTAGAGGATTGCTCCAATACCACTCCCTTTAGAATTTGCTGCGCCGTCGAAGAATAACGTCCATTCATCTTTTTTCTTCTTTTCTTCCTCTTCAATGAGCAAGAGATCTTCATCAGGGAAGAATGTCTTGAGCGGCTGATAGTCCAGGAGAGAGTGAGCCGCAAGATGATCGGCGAGGGCCTGTCCCTTGATTGCCTTTTGAGTGACATAGGTGATGTCGAACTCAGACAGGAGTAGCTGCCATTTAGCTATCCTTCCAGTGAGTGCCGGTTTCTCGAACAGGTACTTGAGCGGATCCATGTGAGCGAGAAGGAGAATAGGGAATGCAATCATGTATTGACGGAGTCGCTGAGTTGCCCAGACTAGGGCGAGGCAAGTCTTCTCGATCGGGGAATACCTGGTCTCGTAGTCGGTGAACTTTCGGCTCAAATAATATATTGCTTGTTCCTTCTTCCTGGTCTCGTCGTGCTGACCGAGGACACAGCCTATGGCTTCTGCTGCTACCGAGATGTATAACAATAGTGGTCGTCCAGGAGTGGGAGGCACTAGGACTGGAGGATTCATGAGATATTTCTTGATGCGGTTGAAGGCGACTTGGCAATCGTCACTCCATTCTTTTGGGACGTTCTTCCGAAGGAGCTTGAATATGGGCTCACAGATCGGTGTGAGCTGTGCGATGAAGCGACTGATGTATTGAATTCTGCCGAGGAAGCCACGAATTTCTTTCTCTGTTCTAGGAGGGGGCATCTCGATGATTGCTCTGGTTTTGGTCTCGTCGACCCTGATGCCATCCTCGCTCACCATAAAGCCTAGGAGCTTACCTCCCATTGCACCGAAGACACATTTCTGAGGGTTGAGACGGAGCTTGTACTTTTCTAATCTGTTGAATAACTTCTTCAGATCTTCAAAGTGTCCTTCAATTGTGCGAGATTTGACGATCATGTCGTCCACATATACTTCGAGCTCCTTGTTCATCATGTCGTGGAATAATGCTGTCATTGCTCGCTGATATGTTGCTCCTGCGTTCTTCAGACTGAATGGCATCACCCTGTAACAGAAGGTTCCCCAAGGAGTGATAAATGCTGTCTTCTCACGATCTTCGACGGCCATCTTAATCTGATTGTAACCTGAGAACCCGTCCATGAATGAGAAGATCTTGTATCCTGCAGTGTTGTCGACTAGAGTGTCGATATGTGGCAAAGGGAAGTCATCTTTTGGACTGGCTTTGTTGAGATCTCGGAAGTCGATGCACATTCGAACCTTGCCGTCCTTCTTCGGTACTGGTACGATGTTGGCGAGCCATTCAGGGTAGTTGGAGACTACCAAGAATCCCGCGTTGTACTGCTTGATGACTTCATCTCGGACTTTCAGAGCCCATTCTGGCTTCATTCTTCGGAGTTTTTGCTTTACTGGCTTCATATCTGCCTTGGTTGGCAGATGGTGTACAACGAGCTCTTCATCGAGCCCTGGCATGTCTTCATATGAGAACGCGAAGTTGGACAATCTTGGAGCTAGGAACTCTATCATTTTCTGTTTCATCTCCGGTGGCAACGATTTTCCAAAGCGTACTTCCCTAGGGATCTCAGGCGTCCCCAAGTTTACTATCTCGAAATCATCGGCTACAACATTGGCTTTAGATTCGAACTTTTTGAGGAGATCCTCAAGTTCGGGAGCCGGATCATCATCTCCCTCGTCCCGAGCTTCGTCCAGACCCATGAGTTCGAAGTCTAATTCGATGTCGAAATCATATGATTCGACTTCAAACTCATGCGACTCTTTAGACGAACTTGGCACACTATTGAATGTAGGAAAAGAAATGTTTTTTGGTTTTTGAGATTTTTCTGAAATGGAAATACTAGATGTTTTTGGCTTTTGAAAGTTTTTGATTTTTTTGGTTTTTTGAAATTCACGGGACTTTGAACAAGCGGGCATTGCAGACCATGATTGAGCCCAACTTGTTCCAAAGTTCCGGTCGCTGCTTAAACAGGCGTTTTTTTTTGGAAGCCAGAGCCCTCAGATGGCTCTTTGGCTGATTCAAAAGTGAGGGGAACAGATGACCATTCAGGACCCCACACTTCCTCCCCTGAAGAGGTGGGGGTTGATGATTTGGGCGAAGAGTCACGATCTGGCCCAATGACCATGATTTCTTGCTGGTCGGGTTCGGGATCTGAGTCGTACTCAGTCCCTCCCGGATCACTTACCTCGCGTTGCAGTTCGTCTGGTTCCGCAGTGAGACACAAGTTTGGAACCTGGACATCAGACCAATCTAGGGCTGGCCACTTCCCTTTCTTGGTCCAATGGATGGGCTGCTTCTGCCCCTGGCTGATGATTGATGATGTTGACTTTGCAGAGATGGGCAAGTCGTGCCCCTTGCTAATTGGTGATGAGATGGGCGAGTCGTGCCCCTTGCTGATTGAAGTGGGCAGGTTGTGCCCCTGGCTGTTTGAAGTGGGCAGGTTGTGCCCCTGGCTGTTTGAAGTGGGCAGGTTGTGCCCCTGGTTGGGAGCAGGTGTCAGAGTAACCTGGTCCTGAAGCTGCTGTATTTGTCTTCCTTCTTCGTCTTCATCATTTCCTCCTTCTTCTGGAGGCTTAGAGGATTCGAGAATCTGATCCCATCGAATGGGGGGCCACGTAGCCCAAACTAGGCTCATCGGGAGGCCTTTGTGTAGTGCAGTCGGTTGATTCCCTCCTGGATCTTTGCAAGGTTCTCCTGGCTTGACGAATTGGATGGGTGAGCACCGAAATTTCTTCCTTCTCTTGTCCATGAAGGTTGCCCTGTATCCGAGTCCCCATTTGCGTTGGTTATATACCAGCGGTACCTTTCTGGACTTGAAGTGATTCTTCATTCGGTATTTGAGGCTCAGACGCTCTGCCGGTGAAAAGACACGGTCCACCCTTATCGGTTCTGGATTGGCAATAGAGTTCACAGTCTCGAATTCGAAACTGTGAAACGGGATGTCTTCTTCAGAGTGCTGGATATCGATGACCGGGATGTCTGGTTCAGTGGCAGTAGCATTGGAAGGAATGATGAGCTCCTTCTCTGCATGGATAGAGATCACTTGATTTCCACAGATATACTTCACTCGTTGATGCAGGGTTGATGGCACAGCTCCGACCTTGTGCAGCCACGGTCGTCCGAGCAGCATGTTGAAAGAGGCTGATATATCCAGGATTTGGAATGTGATGGTGGAGACTTCCGGGCCTATCTGTACCTCTATGTCGACCTCCCCTTCCACTGATCGGCGGGTGTTGTCAAATGCTCTGACGCATATGGTGCTGGGTCGGAATGAAGAAGGACTGATTCCCAGGCGTTCCGCGGTCTTGAGTGGGCAGACATTTAAGCTTGAGCCATTATCGATAAGGACCAGCGGAACACAGAGGTCTTTGTATCGTAAGGCTATGTTGAGGGATCGCCCATGATCTCGTCCCTCTGGTGGCAACTCATTATCGGTGAAGGTGATGGCGCGCGGAGCCAGTAGCTGTCCAATCATCAATGCAATCATCTCTGGTGCCGTATCGGAGGAGACATGAGCATCATTCAAGGTCTTGGCAAACATTTCTCGGTGTATGCGAGATGTGCAGAGTAGCTCCCATACTGAGATTTGTGCAGGGATTGACTTGAGCTGAGTTGCTACATCGTATGCGGCTTCATTTTTGCTGCCGAGGCCTGAGAGGACGCCTTTGGGATCTCCTCTGTTTTGATTATCTCTTCGGGTGCAACGCCCGTTGGGATTCATGTTTCCCACTTCCGCACATTCTGGATAGTGCCATGGAACCTCTTTGTAGTTTTCCTCCCTTTTGCCTTCTAGGACCACTGGTTCTTGCAACGGTGCTGGTGTGGGTACCAGATCTTCCTCGTATAGAGCTTTTGCCTTGAGAACTACATTGTTGCCTGTGCTGAAGGGGTAGTATCGAGGCTTGTCTTCATAGACCACATAAGGTCGTGGTCCTAGCTTGACTGTTCCTGGGGCAGGAGGCTCCCATGGAATGAATACTGGTCCTCTTGATATGGCAGGAGGTTTCTCTGTTCGTCCGAGCTGCCGTAGCGTGATTGATATGCCTCCGGGACTTGCCCCTTGCAATATGACAGGCTTGACTGGAAGAGATCCTTCCAAGACAACGGGCTCTTGCTGCTGATGAGTATAATCCTTCCATTGCGGATTGGATTGTTCTGGAGTTGCCCCTTGCAAGTGTTAGTGCACTTTTCTATGGCATACTAGTGCACCTTGTTTGTCAATTACTTAGGTCAGTGGGTCTAGTGTCGGTTGAGCTTAATGAAGACGAAGAACGAAGACTCAAGACGGACCGGCTGCATCAAGGAAGAAGAAACAGGTAAAAGTGATGCCTTGGTGTGCCCTGCCTTGACCAAAACCTAACCCATAACCTCTTAGATGACTTGCACCAACTAGGTATACCCTTAGTCATCATTATTAGTCTTAGAACTCCATGAAAAACATGATAAGATAGACTAATTTAAGAGGTGGAAGCTGCTGCAATAAAAAGGCTCAAACAGCAGTTTCCGATAGGTGTTCCGATAGGACTCCGATCAATCGGACAGTGGCTCCGATAGGACTCCGATCGATCGGACAGAAATTCCGATCAATCGGAAATTGTCCCAGAAAAATTGAAAACTCACTGGACATATTTCCGATCAATCGGACAGTCTTCCGATCCATCGGAAGGGGCCGTCCGATCAATCGGACAGTGTTCCGATCAATCGGAATATCTTCCAGAGACTTCACTGGATAGATTTCCGATCAATCGGACTTGTCTCCGATCAATCGGACAGGTCTCCGATCCATCGGACCTTCTTCCGATCAATCGGAGATGCACGAATCTGCCCGTTTTTTGACCGTTGGAAGAAAATCTATTTAAAAGGGGGATTCGTTTTTTGAGCCAAGAGAGGGAATTTTGAGGAGATAGAAGCCACCATTGCTAGAGATCATTAGAGGCTCTATCCCAAACCTAAAGCAAGTCATTCTCCTTGTGTTTTCATCACAAGTTTGGGCCATTCAATGGCATCTTGAGAATGGACTTGTTCCCTCTTGATTCCTAGGGTTTAGACACCTTGATGATAGTTAAATCCTTTGTCTAAACACTACCTAGGAGTCCATTTAGGTGCATTCCTCTAGGAAACCCATTTCCTTACCATTTGTAGAGGTTTCACCATTCCCTAGCACCTTGGGCATCTCCAATGGAGCATCACATGCAAGGTAGCTGATCTTGGAGCTGAAGCCTTGGCAAAGCGGCGACGTCAAAGATCGGGGGAGCACAAGGGGAGCTGATTCAAGCACGGGAGAGCGAGAAGAAGCAACCCGAAGCGGCGCTGAACAAGGGGCTCAATCCGACAAGTAGGTTGTCTTGCTAAGAGTCCATCCACTCAATTCCCTGTGGGAGTTGAGTGTAGAGTTTGTTTGACAAACTCGCCCCGGGGTCGTCAGTCGATCATTGGCCTATTAGTTGGGCCTAAAATCTAGGGACGTCAGCCGTTCCTTGGCACGTTAGTCGGGCCTAAAACAAAGTCTCCAAGGGGGAGCCACCAACACGGGTGCAAACGTGTAAGTTGGGAGGAACCTGTAAACTCCCCGGTTGGGTGGATCCGAGTTAAAACACCTTGGTTGGGAGGAACCAGATTTAAACTCCCCAGTGAATGCCGGTGTGCTCAAAGGGGTTGAGTACTTGAACCGGGAGTGGAGTAGACTAGTAGTCGAACCACTATACATCCTTGTGTTTGTGATTGATCTTGAGCACATTTCTCTTTAATGCATTGAGTTTAATTTGTTAATTATGAATGCTTAGTTAGGAATGTATGCTAGGCACTTGATAGGCACATCCACACTCACAAGATGTACTTTCACTCCTCATGTTGACTTGAGCATTTCTTGATCCATCCTCTCTAGTCCACATGAGTTGATTAGACTAGGTTGTTAATTGCTTTATCTTTTGCTAGTCTTTTAATTGGACCCACTTAGGCTTGGAAGCCAAAGTGTTAATCGCTTACATATTTTAATTTGCTGATTTGTTAAAGTAGGCGAAAAGATTTTTTTTAAAAAAGGTCCTATTCACCCCCCTCCTATAGGTTCAGCCATAATTCTAGTTGCTCCTCAAGCTTCCGCACGCGTATACGTAGGGTGTCGTGTTAGGCTACCCGACGCAATTTCAATTGGTATCAGAGCGGGTTGCTCTTCAAGGACGTAACCGTCTAGAGTAAGATCCGATACCGGAGCACTAGCATCATGTCTAACCGAGATGGGAGTGCCACCAACCGTCCACCTTTCTTTGACGGGTCCAACTATGCTTATTGGAAAGCGAGAATGAGAATTTTTCTCCAATCCATGGACCGTCCGGTGTGGCTTAGCACACAAACTGGATATACCTTGCCCACCGAGCAAGTGGAGGTTGATGGGAAATACATGGTCATTCCCAAAGATGATTCCAAATGGGATGACATAGAGAGAGCTCAATACATGGCAAATGCCAAAGCTCTCAATGCGATTTGCTGTGCGGTTTCCCCGGATGAATTTCAGCGCATTCTCACATGCGCAACTGCAAAAGAAGCGTGGGATATACTTGAGGTTACCCACGAGGGAACTAGCACAGTAAGACGCTCGAAGCTTCAGCTCTTAACCACCAAATTTGAAAATATTAGGATGGAAGAGACTGAAACTTTCATGGAGTTTTATACTAAATTGTCAGATATTTGTAACTCCATGTTTGTCTTGGGGGATCGGGTTCCGGAAGGAAGGATTTGTAGAAAAATACTTAGGTCCCTCCCGGGAAGATTTGACTCCAAGATAGTTGCCTTAGAGGAGTGTAGAGACATAGATAACATGAAAGTAGAAGAACTCATAGGTTCCCTACAAACTCATGAACTACACTTTAAGGCCCCCTCTAGGAAGAAAAACATCGCCCTAAAATCCTCTCACAAACATAAGAAAATTAAGAGTGAGTCGGAGGAAGATAGTGATGATGAGGATGATGAGGAAGAAAAATTAAACAAAAAATTCAAGAGATTCCTCAAATTTGATAGAGGGAATAGCCGTGACAAGAAGGACAAGAAGGGTGATAAACATAAAGGGAAATCATCCAAACCTTCATCCGTCCGATGTTACGGTTGCGGTCAACGTGGCCATATTGCCCCGGACTGTCCGAAAACGCCTAAACCGAAAGGTAAAAAGGCGATGGCTGCCACGTGGGATAATACGGAGGAGTCGGACTCCAAATCCGATGATTCTACTAGTGATGGGAGCCAACATAATGATCTAGCTCTCTCGGCTTCCACCACTACCCCTCTTCCCGCTTATCTAAGAGGGGATCCCAACCGCTATCCCTTCTAGGAATAGAAGGAGTTCCCAACCCCTCACCTCATGCTACATTTTATGAGGGTGTTGACGAAATTAGTTACCCTTAGGTTTATCAAACTAAACATAGTTAGTGAGGGTAGCTAGAAATGCTTATATAGGTAAATCTGAGGATTTCAGCCTCATTTCTGTGTGTATGGGCAAATCAGAGGATTCAAGCCTCATGAGTCCAAATTTTGATAATTTAGCCTTGCTTTTAATTGATATATTTACTTGCTAGATTATCACCATGCTTAGATTAGCTAATCATCTTGAGTTTTATGCTTCATTGTATGCTAATCTTTGCTTAGTATTGGTCTTGATATACCAATAGGGGAGGTTGGTTGATTGGGCTATAAGCCCTTGAGCTTTAATGCTTAGTGTATATCATAGATGACCAATTAAGCATGATTAACTATGCTTAGATAGTTACGTTTTCTTGTTAATCATGTTCTTTAGCATGCTCCATGATTTTATGTTCATGCACCCTATACTCTCTCTAGTTAGCATGTGCTTATAGTTATAGCTGCGACATACTATCTTCTCTTACCTTAACCTTAATTGATATATCATTAAGGGGGAGAGAATAGTTTGTCAATTGCTAACAAAAAGGGGGAGAAAGATCAAGTCCCACCAAAACTAGTTTGCTATGTTTTGTGATGCAGGGATTGACAGGTTATGGGGGAGCAAACTGAAGAGGAGCTGCTTAGATTAGGCATGTCAAGAGTCCTGTATTTCATTTTATATCAATGTAATCTCTTGTACATGTATTTGTTTTGGTAGGTTAGGTTTTTTGTAAGTAATTGACAAAGGGGGAGATTGTTAGTGCACTTTTCTATGGCATACTAGTGCACCTTGTTTGTCAATTACTTAGGTCAGTGGGTCTAGTGTCGGTTGAGCTTAATGAAGACGAAGAACGAAGACTCAAGACGGACCGGCTGCATCAAGGAAGAAGAAACAGGTAAAAGTGATGCCTTGGTGTGCCCTGCCTTGACCAAAACCTAACCCATAACCTCTTAGATGACTTGCACCAACTAGGTATACCCTTAGTCATCATTATTAGTCTTAGAACTCCATGAAAAACATGATAAGATAGACTAATTTAAGAGGTGGAAGCTGCTGCAATAAAAAGGCTCAAACAGCAGTTTCCGATAGGTGTTCCGATAGGACTCCGATCAATCGGACAGTGGCTCCGATAGGACTCCGATCGATCGGACAGAAATTCCGATCAATCGGAAATTGTCCCAGAAAAATTGAAAACTCACTGGACATATTTCCGATCAATCGGACAGTCTTCCGATCCATCGGAAGGGGCCGTCCGATCAATCGGACAGTGTTCCGATCAATCGGAATATCTTCCAGAGACTTCACTGGATAGATTTCCGATCAATCGGACTTGTCTCCGATCAATCGGACAGGTCTCCGATCCATCGGACCTTCTTCCGATCAATCGGAGATGCACGAATCTGCCCGTTTTTTGACCGTTGGAAGAAAATCTATTTAAAAGGGGGATTCGTTTTTTGAGCCAAGAGAGGGAATTTTGAGGAGATAGAAGCCACCATTGCTAGAGATCATTAGAGGCTCTATCCCAAACCTAAAGCAAGTCATTCTCCTTGTGTTTTCATCACAAGTTTGGGCCATTCAATGGCATCTTGAGAATGGACTTGTTCCCTCTTGATTCCTAGGGTTTAGACACCTTGATGATAGTTAAATCCTTTGTCTAAACACTACCTAGGAGTCCATTTAGGTGCATTCCTCTAGGAAACCCATTTCCTTACCATTTGTAGAGGTTTCACCATTCCCTAGCACCTTGGGCATCTCCAATGGAGCATCACATGCAAGGTAGCTGATCTTGGAGCTGAAGCCTTGGCAAAGCGGCGACGTCAAAGATCGGGGGAGCACAAGGGGAGCTGATTCAAGCACGGGAGAGCGAGAAGAAGCAACCCGAAGCGGCGCTGAACAAGGGGCTCAATCCGACAAGTAGGTTGTCTTGCTAAGAGTCCATCCACTCAATTCCCTGTGGGAGTTGAGTGTAGAGTTTGTTTGACAAACTCGCCCCGGGGTCGTCAGTCGATCATTGGCCTATTAGTTGGGCCTAAAATCTAGGGACGTCAGCCGTTCCTTGGCACGTTAGTCGGGCCTAAAACAAAGTCTCCAAGGGGGAGCCACCAACACGGGTGCAAACGTGTAAGTTGGGAGGAACCTGTAAACTCCCCGGTTGGGTGGATCCGAGTTAAAACACCTTGGTTGGGAGGAACCAGATTTAAACTCCCCAGTGAATGCCGGTGTGCTCAAAGGGGTTGAGTACTTGAACCGGGAGTGGAGTAGACTAGTAGTCGAACAACTATACATCCTTGTGTTTGTGATTGATCTTGAGCACATTTCTCTTTAATGCATTGAGTTTAATTTGTTAATTATGAATGCTTAGTTAGGAATGTATGCTAGGCACTTGATAGGCACATCCACACTCACAAGATGTACTTTCACTCCTCATGTTGACTTGAGCATTTCTTGATCCATCCTCTCTAGTCCACATGAGTTGATTAGACTAGGTTGTTAATTGCTTTATCTTTTGCTAGTCTTTTAATTGGACCCACTTAGGCTTGGAAGCCAAAGTGTTAATCGCTTACATATTTTAATTTGCTGATTTGTTAAAGTAGGCGAAAAGATTTTTTTTAAAAAAGGTCCTATTCACCCCCCTCCTATAGGTTCAGCCATAATTCTAGTTGCTCCTCAAGCTTCCGCACGCGTATGCGTAGGGTGTCGTGTTAGGCTACCCGACGCAATTTCAGCAAGATGACAGGTTCGTATGTGGGCTCAATGTATGATTGTGCTCCTTCCAGGACGACTGGTTCCCAGCTTGAATGGTTGTAAGGTGCCCCTTGAACAACTGGTATATCGTATGGAGGTGCTCCTTCAAGCACTACTGGCTCGGAGATTGAAGGAAGAAAGGGACTTGCCCCTTGCAAGACTGGAGGAGGATTTGTTGGTTCATAGGTGTAGGCATGAATGGACTGAATAGGGGAGAAGAAGCGATCGATATGGTCCCCTTCTTCTATACTATTGACGGCAGGGCCACGAGACGAACTGGGGTCTGTTGGATGCTGAGGCAGAGGATTCTGAAGGATGTTGGTGGAAGCTGCTGGAGAAGTTCCAGGGACCGAGATGACGATCTTGCGGTCATCAATCAGGTCTTGTATGGCATTTTTCAAAGTATAGCATCGATCAGTGGCGTGGCCATGTCCTTGATGGTAGGCACAGTACTCATTTTCTCGGTAATTTGGAGGCAGAGGATGAGGCGGAGGCCTAGGTGTCATCAGAGTGAGTAACTGCTTTTGTACCAGCGTAGTCATGATTTGACTAAGTGGTTGACTGAGTGGAGTGAACTTCCTGAACTCCCTGTAATTCTGCCTGTTCTGGTATGAGTATTGGCCATTTCCCCTGAACTGCTGCTGTTGTCGAGGTGGCTGTGGCTGAGGATTCGGTTGTGGCTGATATCGCTGAGGCTGATGCTGAACTTGATTCTGCTGATACTGTTGACGTCCTTGTGGGGGAGCACGTTGATTTCCTTGAGCAGCGGTGTTGATGTTGTTTACCTCTGTTGGGCGAGGAGGAGAGCCACTGCGGTTTCCATTCCCGTGCCCGATAGGTCTTCCTTCCACTCTGTTCCTCTTGACTGGAGTGGCTTGATGAGGCCATGGGGAGATCGTCCCGGCCCGGATTCCTGCTTCAACTTGCTCTCCAGCACGGATTAGCTGCGAGAAATTCGCATACGGATGCGAGATGAGATACCCGGATATGCCTGGATATGTTGAATGAACAATCATGGAGATTTGTTCTTCATCGTCGATGGGTGTCCGCATTCTGGCTGCCATAGCTCGCCAACGTCCCACATAAGCTGATAGTGTTTCATCACTCCTTTGCCTGAGTGCTGCGAGGTCGGCTCTTCTGGGTGCCATGTTGAGATTATATGCGAATCTGTCGACGAAAGCCTGGGAAAGCTGTTCCCATGTCTTGATGCGGTGGCAGTCCAATGAAGTGTACCAATCTAGGGCATCGGCCTTCAGAGATTTTTGGAACAAGCGAATAAGGGCCCCTTCATTTCTTGCGATTGCACTCAGCTCTCCACAGAAGGCCTTGAGATGTGCTGTGGGACAACCGCTGCCATCATATCTCTTGAATTTCGGAACCTCAAAGTTTTGAGGTACTTGAGCATCTGGGAAAGGACACAAGTCTCTGAACTTGGTCGAAGGTAAGTCGATTCCTTGTTGTCGCTGAAGCTGATTTTGCAAGATCTGGAACTGCTCCCGCAACTCGTCCAGTCCTGAGTGATCTGTTCGAGCGACTGGTGCCTCCTGGAGTAAGGCACGTTCTTCTTCGGCATAGTGGTCGATGTCTTCGACCTTATGGGCTTGCTGAAAAGCAACCGCGGGTTGCTGAAATTGATTTGATGACTGAACTGGATTCTGATGAACTTGTGCTTGAAATGATGGTAACTGAACTGGAGACTGTACTGAAGGTTGAACTGGAACTTGCTGGAAATTGACTGGATTTTGCTGAATTGAAGATTGCTGAAAATTAACTGGAATCCCATCGGCGGGGATGTGCTGGAATTGAAAAGTGCTCCTGTTTGCAGGAGGCTGAGATGCTGGGAAGTGACCCCCTTGTTGGGTATTCGCCACTGTCCGCTGATTGATGTGGGCTTGACACTGACCCCCATTGTGGGCATTCGCCAGTGCTGTCCCTGTTGCTGGAAATTGAATTGAAATCCCATCGGCGGGGATGTGCTGGAATTGAAAAGGTGTCCCATCGGCGGGGACATGCTGAGATCTACTGAGATTGTTGTTTGCAAGATTGACTGGAAGCTGACTGGATGTTCCTGCAACGGAGGTGCTCTGAGATGGCCTTGTCGTCGCAGGAAGATATTGAGAAGGATGCCCCACAGCGAAGGGCTGAGATGGCTGCTGTCGGTAGTCTTAGGCAGACTCCGATGGTTGTGCTTGATTTGAACTGGAGGCCGGGAGGACCCGGCATGGCTGCTGAGATTGCTGAACTGGGCCAAGCTGATTGTTGGCTGCTGCGGTGGTTTGTGCTTGCATGAATTGCAAGAGCATTTCTTGCATTGCTCTCATTCCTTGTGCCAATTCTTGTATGATTGGCGTATTGTCAACGGGCTGTTGCGCTGGAGGTTGCGCTTCGGTCATTTCGAGAGCAGGGAAGTGATGAGTTTCTTCTTCGTGGTCGGACATGGCTTGCTGAGCCCGAGTGCGGATTATGCTGCGGAAGGGAAGCTGTCTCCGAACACGTTGAGCCCGAGGAGGCGCAATGGTGAGGACTGTACTCTACTCTTTTTGGATTTTGGGATTTTCTATTTTTTTTTGTTTTGGAATTTTCTATTTTTTTTGTGTTTGGGTTTGGGTAGAATGCTATGCAGATGAGATTGTATGAGGATTAATGACTTTCAAGTACGGGAAGGATTCTGTTTTCAAGTTGGATCACGACTAGTGGGACTAGCTAATCCCCAGTGGAGTCGCCATTCTGTGGACCCTCGCCGATTTCTTCGCGCTCCCACACGACGTCGTTCTCCCTTTCCTTTCGGAAGAAGAAGAGGAAGAGGTGGTGCGTGAGTGCGAAATCGCCGTTTGTGCCACTGGCTTGCCTCGTTCTCGAGGGCTTTGTTTGGTTGTCGTGTTGAGCTGAATATGTTTAAATGAGTTTATATAAGACCAGAGTCGCCACTAGCCAGTTACTTCGAATCTACAGTCGGCTAGACCCCGTAGAAACGTTAGAGAAGGGGATCCGAAGATTCCTTCCTCTAAAATGACTCCTGTTGATCTGCGGCCAGAGATTCAAGGTAAGGGATCACGGTTACAGGGTGGGAAGAGGTTAAGCACCCCACACACTGCCCGTACCGAAGTACAGTCTCTACTTCACAGAATCGATCGAATACTTGAAAGTCTAATTTAATCCTCGTATATTCTCATGGATGACATGATGCATGAATACGGGTCTGAACAGTAAGAGTTTCTGATGGGCAGGTTCCAACAACGGGCAAGCCCAGAGCATACGCTCGAACTGACAGGTGCTTAATATAAAGACATATGCATGTGTGCTTGAGTAATCAAAGTGCTTGTAGTGAAGCAGGGGGGTTGGAAGGAAAGTAAATGTTGCACTTATGCTAGATGCAAATGAGATGATGCTGGATGAATGAGTAGCTGGATGGACGGAGGTGTCGCAAGGGTTGGCTTCGAGTGGCTGGATCAAGACTTGGGTGGCCTGGGAGGCTTGGACCAGTGGTCAGGCTGGGCTGGACCGGGGCTAGGCTCTCCTCACTCGGGCTCTCCTTGGTGGACAAATGGGCTAAGGGTGGAGAAGGATGACTCAGACGGACGGGCTCTCTCTGGCTGAGTGGTCTTCGAATTGATTGTTGAAATGAGAAGGGGAGGGGGGTATTTATAGCAGCGAGAGGGGCATTCTCGTAATTTTTTCCGGGCGGCCTGCCATGGGCCGCCCGTACGGCCGCTCCTCGGTTTCCAGCGAGTACGGCCGTTCCCTCGGGGCTGCTGTTGGACTCGCTGGTTGACTCAGTGAGTTGACTCAGCGGGTCGACTCGGTGGTTTGACTCGACGGGTTGACTCGACGGGTTGACTCGGTGTTTTGACTCGACGGGTTGACTCAGCGGGTTAACTCAGCGGGTTAACTCAGCGAGTTGACTCAGTGAGTTTGACTTTTTTGGGATTTTTTGACTGACCCTTTTTTATGGGGGGTTTTTCTGGGTGGTGTTTAGGACTGGGTTGACTGGGTTCAGGCTTGAACTGGGCTATGGAATGGGGCTTACAAGGGTGAGTTTGGCTGAGTTTGGACTTGGGATTTGGGGGTATGGTCCTCCGTTCAACCAGCTATCTCTACCAACAGTGTAGCCGAAGGTGGGGTGTCTACAGGTAGTCAACACAATATTTCATATTTTCGAAGTGTGACGAATCACGATCACAAATACCAATAGCCTTAACGACATGGATCAATGATATGGGGTGTGGTATGAAGATTACACGTCTCATGTGATCATACGTGTTGATCTTCAAGTGGTCCTACTGAACGTGTCTCCAAGACACAAACCAAAGTCTTGCTTACTCAAAACTGAATGCGCACACTGAAAGAGAAGCAAGATATAAACTGAAAAACAGAATCATCAATGCATAATAGATATCTCAAAAATGTCTGGACATAATCGGATCATACATGAAAAACTCCCACTACTGAAATACATCATTGGGATCAACAACTCCCATAGATGTCACATGCTCCTTAAAGAGCGTGATAGGAAGGCCTTTAGTGAGAGGATCCGCTATCATCTGCCTTGTGCCGATGAGTTCCACAGACACTTGACGATTCTGAACTCTCTCCTTCACAACAAGATATTTGATGTCAATGTGCTTTGACCTCGATGAATGCTTGTTGTTGTTGGTGAAGTTAACTGCAGCTGAACTATCACAATAGATTTTCAATGGTTTCGGGATCATCTGCACAACCCGTAAACCAGAGAAATAGCTCTGAAGCCAGACCGCCTGATTCGTGGCTTCATGACAAGCTACATACTCTGCTTCCATGGTAGATGATGCCGTAATCGACTGTTTCACGCTTTTCCATGATACGGCTCCACCAACCATCATGAATACATAGCCCGAGGTGGACTTCTTGCTGTCGAGACAACCAGCAAAATCTGCATCTGTATATCCTACCAACTCCAAATGGTCGGATCTCCTGTATGTGAGTTCGAAGTCCTTTGTCCTTTGCAGGTAGCGCAACACTTTCTTTACAGCTATCCAGTGATTCATTCCTGGATTGCTAAGGTACCTGCCCAACATTCCAACCACAAAAGCAATATCTGGACGCGTACAGACCTGAGCATACATGATGCTCCCTACTGCTGACGCATACGGAATAGCTTTCATCTTGTCCTTCTCTAGGTCATTCTTAGGACACTGAAATTGACCAAATTTGTCACCTTTTACAATAGGTGCTTGGCCAGGAGCACAACCTTGCATGCCAAACCTTTCGAGAACCCTATCAATATAGGCCCTCTACGACAAGCCAAGTAATCCACATGATCTGTCCCGGCTAATCTGAATGCCGATGACAAAGGAAGCATCACCAAGATCTTTCATCTCAAAATTTTGAGATAGAAATTTCTTAGTCTCACGCAACAATCCAATATCACTACTGGCCAGTAAAATGTCGTCAACATACAAGACCAAAATGATAAACTTACTCCCACTGATTTTCACATATATGCACTCATCCGCAGTGTTTTCAATGAAACCATATGAGGAAACAACTTCATGAAACTTTAGGTACCACTATCGTGATGCCTGTTTCAACCCATAAATGGACTTCTTAAGTTTGCAGACCAGATGTTCTGAGCCTTTGGCTTTAAAACCTTCTGGCTGCAACATATATACGTTCTCCATTAGATCTCCATTGAGAAACGCAGTTTTTACGTCCATTTGATGTAGCTCTAAATCCATATGAGCCACAAGAGCCATAATGATCCTAAAGGAGTCTTTTTTAGATACAGGTGAGAAAGTCTCCTTAAAGTCAATGCCCTCACACTGAGTGAAACCCTTTGCAACTAGCCTGGCTTTATACCTTTCGATATTGCCCTTAGAGTCCCGTTTGGTTTTAAATACCCATTTGCAACCAATCGGCCTAATCCCTTCAGGCAATTCAACAAGGTCCCAAACTTTGTTGTCCTTCATGGATTTCAATTCATCCTTCATGGCATCGAACCAATGAGAAGAATCCGCACTTTGTTCGACCTGTGAAAGGGATACATGATCCTTTTCAACCCCAATGTCAAACTCATGCTCCCACAAATAGACGACGTAATCGTCTAGTATTGCAGATCTTCTCTCTCTATGTGATCGTCTTAATGGCTCATTATTCTGAATTGGGTTTTCCATTTCCTCATCAGTGGGTTGTATTTGAGGTTGTACATGGTCGTCCATAGGGATCTCAGGGTCCACTGCTGGACGGACAACCATGCTACTCTGAATGATTGTGGTGGGAATCACAATCCGCTCTTCCTCAAATACAATATCTCTTAAATTTGTGCTCCCACTATCTTCAGTGTTCTCAATAAACCTAGCATTCCCAGTCTCAATGACTCTCATGGAATGTGATGGACAATAAAATCTGAATCCTTTTGACCTTTCTGGGTATCCAATAAAGAAGCAACTAACAGTTCTAGGGTCAAGTTTTCTTTTATGCGGGTTATACGGTTTGGCTTCTGCAGGACAACCCCATACATGAAAATATCGTAGACTAGGCTTTCGGCCTGTCCACAATTCATATGGAGTTTTCATTACAGCCTTACTTGGGACCCTATTAAGGATATGCACAGCTGTTTTCAACGCATCACCCCACAAAGATTCTGGCAACGTAGAATTACTAATCATAGATCGCACCATGTCCTTTAGGGTGCGATTACGCCTTTCGCTACACCATTCTGCTCTGGAGTACCAGGCATGGTGTACTGGGCGACGATGCCACAATCTTGTAGGTATCTAGCGAATGGACCTGGATTACGCCCAGATTCGTCATACCTTCCGTAGTACTCACCACCATGGTCGGATCTAACGACTTTGATCTTCCTGTCGAGTTGATTCTCGACTTCAGCCTTATAGATCTTAAATGTATCCAGGGCGTCTGATTTTTCGTTAATAAGGTATAAGTACCCATAACGAGAATAGTCATCTATAAAAGTGATAAAATACTTCTGCCCATTCCAAGATGCTGTAGGGAACGGTCCGCAGATGTCTGTATGAATCACTTCTAAGAGTCCTACGCTCCTAGTGGCACCCTTTTTCCTTATTCTAGTCTGTTTACCTTTAATGCAATCAATACAAACCCCAAAGTCTGAGAAGTCTAGGGAGTGAAGAATTCCTTCACGTACAAGCCTTTCCAATCTCTCACGAGAGATATGGCCTAATCGCCTGTGCCATAGCATGGAGGAATTCTCACAATCTAAACTTCGTTTGATGCCTTTAGTGTTTCCATGTGATGAGTTAACGCTGTATACATGTAAAACATCCAAATCTAACTGATAAAGGTTATTAACTAAAGTGCCAGAACCAATCACAACTGAATCATAGTAAATGCTTAATTTTCCATTTGCAAATTTAAACTCATAACCAAATTTGTCCAAACGAGAAATGGAAACCAAATTGCGCCTTATAGAAGGCACACAAACAGTATCTACTAGATCAAGAAAGTGTCCTGACGATAACCTAAGCCTACAGACTCCAATAGCTTCCACGTTTGCCCTAATGCCGTTCCCCATATAGACTGATCTCTCTGCATCAGTTGGCGTCCGACTTTGGAGCATATCCTGCATGGAATTACAAATGTGAATAGTAGCACCAGAATCTATCCACCAGGAGTCTGTGGACATATCAGCTAAATTTGATTCAAAACAGACTAAAATATGGTCTTTACCCTTAAAAACGAGCCATGCTTTAAAATCTTCACAATCCTTCTTCTGATGACCAGGCTTCTTGCAGAAGAAGCAGCCATCATTAGGACCCTTCTTTTTCTTTTAAATGTCTTTCCAGACTTAGGCTGATTGCCACCCGCAGTACCCGTAGAACCTTTTCCTGAAGTGTGTTTTCTTTTCTTATTTCCTTTTCGTCCTTGACCAGATGTCACTAGGTGTGCACTATGTGTCTTGCTCGACCTTCTGAGTCTCTCTTCCTCCTGAACGCACTGAGATATCAGTTCGTTCAATGTCCACTTTTCCTTTTGAGTATTATAGCTGATTTGGAATTGACTGAACTGTGGAGGGAGGGAGTTCAGAACCAAGAAAATCAGGAGTTCATCCTCAATCTTAAGGTCTAATGCGCGGATTTTAGCCACCACATCAGACAATCCACCAATGTACTCCCTGATATTTCCTTGACCGTTATATTTCCTGGTTCTTATCTATGTGGCATAAAAAGACGATGATCTAATTTCGAAAACCATCTATGCTAGAATTGCAAAGATGTAGTTACGGTAGAATAACAAACAGCTATAGCTATGCTGGAGATATTTGAAACCCTTCAAATCTTGCAACGGTCTTACACTTATTGGGTGATAATTGTGGAGATACGTTATCAGCATACAGGTATACTAAATATTCTAAACGATACAAAGGCGTCCCTTGGAGGAAGCAGAGAGAGAGAGAGAGAGAGTGAGAGAGAGAGTGTATTTGGGACAGGACAAGTTGTTCACTCAGGAATGAAAATGCATGGGGATTCTCAATGCTACTGCTGATATTTTGGATAGTTTATTATATGAGTGGGTTTCTCAATTTTGGATGCTGACGTTGGTTTTCTGTAAGCTATGCTAAATCAGGTTGCCTGTTCATTCCCGCTCTGCTCCTCTCATGAAGGGGTTCTTATCGCTGGTCCTATGCTAGACCAGCTTCTTTTGTGGTTGCTTCAGTTTTATTTGTATAGTTTGAGGGGGGTTTTATTGTTTCAGCATATGATAGTTTTACTTTTCTATAGTATATGATAGGTGGGACGCTGATGTAGAGTGGGTCACCGACCATTACATGGCTTAGATGGACCAAAACAAGACCGTTCGGAGACAAAAGCGATCAGGACCGTAAAACGGTCGTATCATGATGAGTTTCAGGGCATATAATATATGATTTTGGAGTAGCTCGAGTTACTTTAGCCAATCAACCCCGCTACGCTGGTAGCCCATGTCGGAATCACAAAATTCAATCAGATTGACAGTCATTAGCTTAGTTTTATTTCAATTTTACTATTTATAATATAAATTTTATTTCGATCATAACTTTTGATCCGTAGGGTTTTAGAGTTTGTGCCCAACATGAAAATGGCTTAGAATAATTAGTAGAACAACGTGGTTGGGATCTTTTGAAAAATTTCTATTTTTGGCCGAAAACTATGAGTCCTAATAGGATTAAGAGACCTCTATGAATAGTAAGTTGCATTTTTACTATTTATGGTAAGTTGCATATTTTTAGTGTTTTAGTTTGAGTTGAAGTATTCTGAAACTTCTACATAGGGTTTAGTTTCTTATTTAAAGCATTGTAGTCATGTTAATTTTCATTCAATTAATTATTACAATTTTTTCTTGAATTTATTTCCTGTTTTTCTTACCTTTCGTTATGGATTCGAGGAAGTGATCTGGTTGAGGATTCTTGGAGGCCTTGTGGACTCAAGGTAATTATCCGATTAGGCATACGGATGAACGTAGCTAAAGTTGGTGGGATCTCTGATTGAGAGAGAGAGAGAGAGAGAGAGAGAGAGAGAGAGAGAGTACAAACAATATTGATATTTTCATTCAAATAACAAGCGTAGGATGCCATTATCATGTACACACTTTAATAATACATGTATTCAACATTACACCCGATTCAGTTTCAGGATTATTCGTATACAAGACTCTTGAATTTGAGATACTAACTGGTTACAGTGGGACGTGATTTTCCTCCTAGTTTACCACCATTTTTGAAGCAGTGGTTCATACTGACAGCACACGTAACATGCATGCATTGAGATCTGGACCATCAAAACAGTGAATTCATTGTGGATGGAGCAAAGCCTGAAACCCTCACAACTTGAACAATCCTAAACAACTATTTAAGATCAATATTCGATTAGCTTGAGTTTCAGGCTATGCACCATTGATAATGAGCCCACTATTTACAGGGTCCGGAGTGCCATACATGCATGCAAACTGGATCACCTGACCAGTTTTCTGATAAAGAAACGCAAATACATACATATAGACATACCATACATGCACATACATATATCTATACATATCTATACTTTAGGATCGATCGCCTTGTGGCCGACGCCGGGGCTGTGACCGGGCATGGTAGGACGGAAATCTTCTACATCCACCACCTTGCTTGTAGTGTGGTAATGCTGCATTTCATGAGAGTGCATATGGTCCATTCTAGTATCTTTTGCACTAATATTGTCATGCACGAGGCATTTCTTACAGTCCTTTCTCTCTTGTGGCACCAAATGCCTTCCCTCGGAAGAGAGAATTTCATGAGAAAGGACCAGAGCGAGGATGAAAACACAAACACCTACGAATTTGATATGTGCCATGAGAGATAGAGAGAGGCAAGTGAGAGAGAGAGAGAGGCAAGTTAGATACTCATTCTATCCTATGTGCATGGGTATTTATAGCGTTGGGAAAGTAGCATGGAGTCCCCACCATTAGTCAGATTCAACGAACTAAGAGAGAAATTGGACGGTATGATGTTTTATTCTCTAGATATTCATGGCCGTGCATTGTAGAGGCAGGTATATGTATGTGGGTGGGTGGGTGAGAGAGAGAGAGATTCCATTCATGTCGACTGGTCGTTACGGATTTGGAGTCTGACCGCAGTGTAAGATATCGTGTTGTGTGTATGGCATCCACTAAGTTCATCAGCAAGGGCCCTCTGAGCCCCAAAAATCCACTAGATATACAATTCAGGGGGCCCGCAAAACAGACAGCAATGGGGAGGGTACTCCAATATTTGTAGGTTTGTTTGTGGGGCCCACCATGGTTTCACTTTCCATCCACACGGTTCATCAGGTGAGCGTCACCAGGAAGAACAGAAAGGTCCAAAATCAGTCTGATCCCAAACTCAGGCGGGCCATAGAGGTATTGGTTTTAGTCATGATTTTTACATTGTTCCTGGTGGAGTGGCCCAGATGAGTTTTTGATCAGGCAGATTTTTTGGTCTTTACGGTAGAAATAAGAAAAGGCACCTGATGGACGGATTGGATGTCACAATCACAACATGCTGGGTCCCAAAGAACTTGGTTGCTTTACCAGCTGCGTACAGTAACAGGTGTTGTAGAGGATTCCAGTCCCATCATTATTAGGCCAAGATGATAAAATATTAAACGTATGCAGAAAAAAATAAATGAATTTGGACGGTGTGATGTAGGCCACTAGAAATTTAGTTATTCATGCACACATACAACTCCGCTGAAGAGGGCAGGTTTTCCACATCATTTGAAGGCATTGTCCCAAAAATGAAGTAGTTCCAAAATGAAGTGGTCCACTTGAGATTTGGTTTTTTTTTTTTCTTCATATTTTCGGAAAATGCTCTAAAAGGTCAAGTTTTGAGGTGAGCCACCGAGTTTTACAACTAAGACATTTGCGAAACCGCCAAGGCTGCTCCTGCATGAGAAATGAAACAGAATGCTAAGGTAGAGCACCAAATTGTGCATGCTACAATAGATGGTGTTGGATTAATATAGAGTAACAATAAAAAAAAAAGGTAAGTGATATATAAGGGTTGTTTGGATACAACATGATTTTCATTATTGGAGAGAGAGAGAGAGAGGCCGGAAATAAAAGTAATAGTTAAATTTAGTTAGTGACAATTTTTCACTCAATTTGGTAAAAACATGTGTTATATGGAATGCCTTTGACCTCTATTTAAAATGAACAAGAAATACTGAAATTGAAAAAAATAATGTTTATAAGGTGATGCGGGAAAGGACGTGATGAGGTCGATCACCGTCTCCCTCATAGAATAAATACTGTAAATCTACGAAAAAAAGTGGTAAAAATCAAATATTTTATTAAATAATATTGAGAATAATCATGAAAAATAAATTTAACAACATCATATAACAAAACAAACCTTAATTTATACTTACTAAAATAGTAAAATTTTGAAATAAAACACGCCAACTAAATAGTATTATTAAGTAGAGTTTTTCTGAAACTCATTATTAAGTAAAAGTATGAAAACTTCTAAATTAAAAAAAAAAAAAAAAACCTCTAGAAACAAAGAAATATTACAAAAATTAGAAATACTATAAAAGTAATTTTGTCCTGAAATCTCATTTTTAGCTATAATCACGCGTTTTCTTACTAAGCGGTTGATATGACCTACTTTATGGGTATGTTAGCCTCATATAAACAGTTTTAATCCAAATTTATAGATTGTGTGGCTTATATATAAGAATGTTCGAATTAAAAGTTATGGTCAATTTATGGTCCGCCTTCTTTTAACTCATCTTTGTGAAGAATGCATCCATGCCATGTCCTGCATTATATAAAAAGTATCTGCAAATGTAACAACTAACATATCATTTCACTATTTTATGGTTTAATTTGAGTTACACATGTTTATGTGTTTGGTTTGTGAGTCATTGAAAATGGGGCCCATTATTCGGACGATTTAATTTTGAGTTATTTATTTCTTATGTGGGGTTGTGGGTGTGTGTAGTAATGAGCTGGATGCCTCGACAAGCACAATTTAGCTTTGGAGTAGGATTAGACTTATTAACTTGGCCTGTTTGCCAGGCTTAACCCTAACATGCATGGCCTAATCAAATTTTGGACTTAGGCATCAGCTCAAGTCATTTTAGTTGACTTGGCCCAATTAACCCCAGCTTGACCTAACTTTAAATGTATGTCTTACATTCTACAAATGTCATTCATAAACCATTAGTTTATTTCTTTTATGTGTTTTTATTTATTTATTATTTTTTAATGTGAGGATTACTTAATCAATGGACAAGTAAGAAATGAGGATTTCCATCTATTTTCTGGGCTAGGCTTGGTTAGGCACGGGTCCAACTATTTTCAAGCTCGGGATTGGGATCGTTATGCTGGTCCGATGTGGAATCAGATTGCGTCCTGAGTTACTGAGGATGCTCTTATCCTACTGAGTAAACTTAGTTGGGCCCACTGTAAATGTATGTAGTTTATCTACACCGTCCATTCTCTTTTCCAGTTCATTTAAGGGGTTGAAACCAAAATTGAAGCATATCCAAAACTTAGGTGGACCATACCACAAGAAATAGTGGGTATAATGATTTCCACCGTTGAAACCTTTCTGAGGCCCACAGTGATGTTTATTTGTCATCCAACCTGTTCACAAGATCACACAGACATTCATGAAGGGAAAAAACAAATATCAGCTTGATCCAAAACTTCCATGGCCCCCAAGAATTTTTCAATGGTACAGATTCAATTCATATTGTTTCCTGTGGTGTGGTCCACTTAAGATTTGTATATGCATTATTTTTTGTCTCAAACCATAAAATTATCTTCTAAAATGGATGAACGGAGTGGATAAAATACATAAATTACGGTGGACCCCGCAGGGTTTACCTGATGCTGGGCTTGGACAGAGATTGAGCATAGGGTCTTAAGTGTCAAGCTGGGTTGGGTCTAGCCTAAACCCAACTAAATTGTGACCCTACTAGTTGTGTAGGAGAGAGATTTCAAAGTGGTTAAAAAGAAGAAACCACTGTTTACGAGATTAAAAATATGAGCAATGCTCCCATCCTTTCAAAGCACGTTAAGTTATATTGCTCTTAGTTGCATTGGGACAACTTAGACAATCTGATACATTGATCCAGACCGTCCATTATATCCAATGCACTTTTTATGGCCTACCATGCAAACATCACACCAATACGATAAATATTAACCGTTGATGGATTGACCTTAATATGGATGACCAAGATTGTTTATACAAAAATATGTCTAACCAACTATTTGATCCATCTATTTGTTAGGACTGCCATTGAATGCTTATGATTTCAATCAATCACTTTTGTTACGAAATCATAACCATCTAATACATGGCTTAGAAAATAGATTGCTAGAGAAAATACGATCAAATCAAGGATGGATTAAATCATTTCACCAATGGATTTTTGTCGTGGTGGTACAAAAAATTGATATGGAATGAATAGACTTTTCAGATGGTTTGATTGGACTTTCCAAGGGCATGAATGCAACTAGGAGCACTACAAATAGGGGTGTCAACGGACTAGGTTAGGCCTGGCCAAGCTCTATCAAATCCTGGCTCGCATTACTCAACATAGGCCCAAGCCCAACCTGTAGAGAGAGAGAGAGAGAGAGAGAGAGAGAGATCCAGATCTTCAATGTAGAAAAAGAGAGCTCTTGAGCTCTTGAGTTTCATACAATTTAGGGCTTTTTTAGAATCCATATCTGATCTGCTTGGCCCCACCATCTATTTGAAATGGACCAAAATCTGTCTCATCTGCCCATAACGTGGGACACTGGATCGAAAATGAAAGCAATCGATGATAGAACCTGATCACCAAGCACCCACAATCAGTGTACACATTTTTGGCCCACCTTATGAGCGGACCGCCTCCTCCCAAAGAAGGCGATCACACATAGTGCCACGTCGGCAGATGCGCCTGCGAGTAGGTTAGCAATTGAGAGTAGATTAGAACTTTTTCTTAGAACAACCTGAACAGAGGGAGAAAAAAAGAAACATCTTTGACCAACCACTTTGAGTACTTCAAAGGTCTCGCAAAGAAGGTTGAATTTTTTTAAACATTTGAGGCATTCCTTAAAAATAGCCACCACCGTCAATGGACGTGGGTCCCACAATTCCTGTGATTCCACGTTCTTTCATTATCATATCTTTTGAATTCCTTATGCGCATCAAAGATACAGATTCCATTACCCACCATGGCTCATATTAATTACACTGGGATTCTAGACTAGTGTACAGTCTCACCATTTCTTAAGAGATTAGATGATCTTAACCATCGATCGGATATTGGCTGCTGACCTTGGACCGCTGACCATTTTCATCCTAATCGTCCATGTCATGGCAATCAATTTGATGATTATGATCTCCCAAACAGTTTTATTTTCCCGATATGCATTCACAAACTGACCGGGCTAGCTAGGCTTATTTAATGTGATTATGCAATGTAAGTCATCTATGATGATAATTTTACGTCGATAATCCTAATTAAGGGCTTCGTGTATAAGGACTGTTGAAATGGTTTGAAAGGCCATATACAACAGAGGACCCAGTGGGCCATCAGTCAAAGATAATGAACATTCAAGCCCAGCTACCTGGTAAATATTTCAAAATATATATTCCCAGAGTCCAATCGAATGTCTAAAAAAAATTCAAGGGACCCATCCACTCCTATTTGTCACGTATAAATTGGTATTATTTGAGGGGAGGTCTCAAGTCCAACCTGTTGGAGCATTATCACCATCCACCAGATGAATAACTTCATATCTATTATATCTTTGCGTGACATCCAACCAATCCAATACATCGTCCCGATCATGTCTAAAAGGCAGCCACATCCACCTATCAGGTTGAACACACTTAAATGTTTCTATTTAGCAGTTGCTAAGCTTTGTTTTCTATGGTGCGGCTAACTAGAAGAGTGGATGGGGCTGATTTTTACACAAGGTGATCCTCAGGGAAGGATCAACCTATTAGAAGGCTTGGATCTCACACACAGATGATAGATTGGAAATTATCTCCTGGTGGAGTATGGTAACTTGTGCTTTGATTTGAGACCTCCTGTTTAAAAAAACCCAAATCAAAGGCAGCAATGATAAGCATGAAAGTGCCCCAAGATCTCTATTTAGCAGGAGAGATTATTCCAAAATGATATAGCACGCTTGGTGGGCTTGGGGAGCTTTCTCTTCTTACATTAAACAAAGAGAAAAGCTCAGCATATTATGTGGAATCTTGAAAGTCTGTATGCTGGCTACTTCATAAGTGGATCCAAACTATTCAACTAGTGGGCCATTTAATAACCCAATAATTGTATTGATGGATGATTAAAAACTGTCCAATGGGTGGCCAATAAATGGAAGGGTAAAAGGAACAATAGTCAACGGCCTAAATTCAACAAATAAATATTCATCTCCAGGAAAGGTCCCACATGAAAGCAGTTGCAGATTAAAAAGAAAGAAAGAAAAAAAAAAAAAGTGCAGCTAGCCACGTGGTGCATGCATCCATCCAATCCATTCGATAAGATTGCCTCATCATGGAAATAGATGGCCTGAAATTATGCTGAACCAATCATCATGTGGCCCACATGATACATAACAATGGACGGCTACCCAAAAACATTGAACTTCAAATGCTAGCCTAGTTGATGGTTGGATTAGCGTGAACTTTGTAGAGCATCCAAATTTCGTTAAAACTACTAATTGCAGGTGAGAATGGTATTTGGAAGTTGTGCATGTGGATTGAAATGCCCATGGCATGGTGAGGAAGGGAAGATATCTCCAAACCCCGGATCTTTTCACCTGAGGGGATGCATCTCTATTAGATCAGCTAAGCACCCAGAGATGGAATAATCTCATACGTTGGACTTCCTGAAAAAAAAAAAAAAAAAAACAAATCATGATTCTATGTTTCCGTGGAATGAATGACAATGTAAACAATTCCAGCCGTCCAAACGATGAGCTTCACTAAGAGCACCACGTTGTTGTTTGGCGAGGGATCGCTAATATCGTACGAGTCATAGTCATTTGGATGGTCAAAGGTAGATTGGTTGATGGACCTCGCATCACAGCCGCCGCCCACCATTTTGACGGACGATGGGCATGTGTGCCACGTGTATGATAATTAACTGCAAGCCACGGTAGTGGATTAGGTGAGACCCCGGATCCACCGAGGTGGGTGTGGACCCCTGACTTTGGGGCTCACTGTGATGTATGAGCCTTAAATCCACACCGTCCATCCATTTTGAAAGCTCGTTTTAGGGCATGATTCAATAACGAAGTTAACTTAAATCTTAGGCGGACCACACCACAGGACCCCTTGGGCAGCTGAGCGGTGATTAGGTACTACCTCCCGCCTATTTGGAGCTTGGGACAGGCAGAGGCTCCAAGGGGCCACCGTGATGTATGAATTTTATCTACACCGTCAATCCACACCGTCCATCCATTTTTTTCATATCGTTTTAGTTCATTAGCCAAAAATAAGGTAGATCCAAGGCTCATGTGGACTACACTAGAGGAAGCAGCAGCAGTGGTAAGGATGCCTACAATTGAAACCTTCGTGGGGCCCACCATGTTGTTTATTTGCCATCCAACCAGTTGATATGTACGTTCATATAGACATGGATGAAATGAAAAAATAAATATCATATTTTAATTCAAAATTTTTGTTGTCCCCAAGAATTTTTCAATGGTAGGAATTTAATCCCCACTGTGTGGTCCACTTGAGCCTTTGATCTTCCTTTTTTCTTAGGCTTAAACTCTAAAATGATTTAGAAAAATATATAAACTGCGTGGATGAAATTCATACATAACAAGAGCCCCATTGGAGCCCCACTCGAAACAGGTGGGGTAGTACCTAATGGACGGAATGTGAGACGGAGATTAATTAAAATAGCCCCCAAGTATGATGTAGCAAAGGTATTGATCCCACTTTCTCAATGCAAATTTTTAGCCCTCTGGGCATTATTTGGCTTTTTTAAGGGCAAAAATGCCCCTATGCCTGTTGTCCCCTCATATGGTGTTATCTTGTCTCAAAAGTCAAAATGACCTTTTGAGAATGGAGGTATGAGCCCCACTAAATCAATGATTAGGGGCCATCCATCGGCTAATCTAATTCATTTACTTTAATCGAACAGTCATGAACCCATAATAGGGTAATGGAAAAAAACTTGGAAGTATCTATGGCCCACAGCTGTATAAGCGTTGTGTGTCAATTTCGGATTATTTTCACCTATATGGCCCATCTAGGCCTGATGAATTTTTCCCTAAAACTTGGGTTGATGGCATGAAATTAAAACCCCTTTCATACAGACAACTTGAATCTATTACAAGACTTTTCATTGGGCCCCATATAAGACGTGGGATGGGTTCAATAGGTGGGTCCCTTGCATAGGAAGTCCATTTGAACTTTTTTTTTTTTCTCTTTCTTCTTCGTTCTTTTTTATGGGAGGAGACCATTTGCC
Organism: Liriodendron chinense; assembly: GCA_003013855.2. Lineage (NCBI taxonomy): Eukaryota > Viridiplantae > Streptophyta > Magnoliopsida > Magnoliales > Magnoliaceae > Liriodendron > Liriodendron chinense. The sequence goes on from ML058554.1 coordinate 491,710, forward strand.
TGTTAGGACCATTGCCACCTTCGTGTGACTCACTCCTAGCGAGCTTTCGACATCATTTTCTTTATTCTGGCGAGCTTCTGAGTATTTTTTTGTAAAGATTTTTAGCTACAAAAAATGGTCATAACTCCTTTGTTACATGTCTGATTTTAGTGATTTGGTACTCATTGAAAAAATAATTTGATCAACTTTCAAATGGCTTTGGAATCACCTCATTTAGAAACCATTTGGTTGCCCAAAAGTAGCCCAAAAGTCATTATGGATCTTTGATACTCACTATGGATCTTATGAAAACGGTCATAACTCCCTCGTTATATGTTTAATTTAGGTAATCTAGTACTCGTTGGAAAGATAATTTGAATAACTTTCAAATGAATTTGAAATCATCTCATTTAGACACCATTTAGTTGCCCAAAAGTGGGCCCAAAATTGTTGTGGATCGTTGATACTCATTGTGAATCGTCGATCCCATAAAAATGGTCATAACTCCCTTAATATATGTCCGATTTAGGTGATTTGTATTCTTTGGAAAGGTAATTTGATAAACTTTCAAATGACTTTAGAATAACCTTATTTGGACATCATTTGATTGCTCAAAAGTCGACCCATAGTCATTATGGATCGTTGGTCCCACAAAAATGGTCATAACTCCCTCATTATATGTTCGATTTAGGTGATCTTGTACTTGTTGGAAATGTAATTTGATGAAATTTTAAATGGCTTTGAAATCACCTCATTTGGACACCATTTGATTGCCCACAAGTGGACCCAAAGTCATTGTGGATTGCCGATTCTCACTATGGATCACCAATCCCATGAAAACGGTCATAATTCCCTCATTACATGTCTGATTCGGATGATCTTGTACTCGTCAAGGTAATTTGATGAACTTTCAAATGAATTTAGAATCACCTCATTTGCACACCATTTGATAGCTTAAAAGTGGGCCTAAAGTCACCGTGGATTGCTGATACGAACTGTGGATCACTAATACAACTATGGATCGCCGATATAACCATGGATTGCTGGTCTCACGAAAATGGTCTTAACTCCCTCGTTACATATTAAATTTGGGTGACCTTATATTCATTAGAAAAGTAACTTTCAAATGGCTTTGGAATCACCTCATTTGAACACCATTTGATAGTCTAAATGTGGGTCCAAAGTTACCGTGGATTACCAATATTCACTATTGATCGTTAATCCCCAATATTCACTATTGATCGTTGATCCCATGAAAATGTTCATAACTCCCTCATTACATGTTCGATTTAAGTGATCTTATATTCGTTGGAAAATTCATTTAATGAAATTTCAAATGAATTTAGAATCACCTCATTTAGACATCATTTGATAGCTCAAAAGTGGACCCAAAGTCATAGTGGATCGTCGATACCCACTATGGATTACCGGTCCTATAAAAAAGGTTAGAACTCCCTTATTACATGTGCAATTTGGGTGATTTGGTACTCATTGGAAAGATAGTTTGATGAACTTTCAAATGGATTTTGAATCAACTCATTTTGACATCATTTGTTTATCCAAAAGTGGCCCAAAGTTCATCATAACATTTTTCACTAAATGAGATATCCAAATAGATGAACTGTGGGACCACTTTTAGGTTACCAAAATAAGATTATTCTAAATTCATTTGAAAGTTCATAAAATTATTTTTCCAACGAGTACCAGATCACTCAAATCGAACATGTAACGAGAGAGTCATACAGTTTTCGTGGTACCGACGATCTTGAAAAAAACACTGATAAGAAAATCACTGGAACAGAGGAAATAACGTAGGAGACAAGCCAGAAGCTTGTCGGAGTGGGTCTCACGGAGGTGGCAACAGTCCTAATGGCTAAATAGTCCCCTCCAGTGAAAATAATAAAGAAGAAAGAGAAAGCAAATACAAATGACCTTTTCGCACAAGGGACCCATCTATTGAACTTGTCCCACGTCTTATGTGGGCTTACTAGATTGTCTTGTGGCAGATCAAAGTTTTTTTCATAAATAAGGTTTTAATTTCATGCCATCGATCCAAGTTAGAAGGCAAAGCTCATCACAATATACTAAAGGATACAATTTCGATTTAACAAACAATGTTAATGCAGTGTGGACCACAGACAACTCCAACCTTTTTTTAAATGACCCTACTGGAGGTTCACAACTATCCAATTAAAGTGAACAGATCAGATTGATAGAGGTTTGGCCTCAATCCTTAATTTAGCGGGGCTTACAATTTCTTTTTCAAAATGCCTTTTCGATTTCGCAATAAGCTACTTCTGTACGAGAGGACGGAAAACATAGGGGCATTTTCATTCTTTGAAAAGCTCAACAATGCCCAAAAGGATAAAAAATGCATTCAAGGAGTGGTGTCAATGCCTTTATTACATCATAATGGGGGGTTATTTTAATTATTCTCCCCTTACAGGAGTGGATTAATGAGACCCCAAATCTACCCAAGTGGGTGGGACCATTGACTGTGGGGCCCATTATAATGTATGTGACTACATTCACACTATCCATCTGTATTAAAAGCCCATTTTAGAGCATGATCCAAACAATGAAGCAGTTCCAAATCCCATATGGGCCACAATATAGGAAACAGTGGTGATTGACTATTAAAAACTTTTCGTGGGCTGCAAAAGATTTGGATCAAGATGACATTTGTGTGGTCTCTTTATCTAGGTGTTTGGGTCCTTATTAACAGGTTGGATGGAAAATAAACATTCCGGTAGAATCCAAGAAGTTTTTAATGGTGGGGATTCAATCACCACTACTTCTTGTGGTGTGGTCCACCCAAGATTCTGGTCCACTTCATTTTTGGGATCATGCCTAAAACGAGCTTTCAAAAAGGTTGGACGGTGTGGATTTAAGACTCATACGTCACAGTGTGCCTCATAGTCAGGGTCCCACCCACCTAAGTAGAGCCGGGGTCTCACCTAATCCGCTCTTGGGTAAAACATTTCTACAGGTTGACAAATGGCAACATTTGTATTGATGCGACTCATCACGTTCTTACCATGGACATTCTCCGCAGAGCTTTGCTAAGCCACACGCATGCATAAGTCGGTCAATGCACACACCACCACATACGTCAGCATTGTTGACAAGTGCCAATATCCAAGCCATCCTTGTTTTACTACTTACATTTCTTAGTGTAATCAGTTTTTCTTACTTTCCTTAGCATAATCGCACTGTTCAAATTCTATAGCATAACATTTAAGATTACATTCCATAGCAGTAAGTCTGTAGCAAGAGTTTCGTAATCAGTAAAATTTTATTTTTCTATAATCGCATCTCTTATTGGTAAAGAAGAAGTGAGGATCGTCCACACGACCAATTGTAAGTTCTTCTTTTCACCACTTTAATTTTGTTTCGCAAGAAGTCCTTTCGCTTGGAAGGCAAAAGTGCAACCCACTTTTGGAGGACGAATCCCACCCTCCAAACATCGCCTGTTCATCATTATCAAACAACTGAGCGAGTGGCTAATTAGGCGGTCGATCTTTCCAGATCTTGGTCATATATGGTCGATCATGACGTAACTGCCTTCCTTAGCGCTCGGGGTCATTTTTGTTCAGTTGGAATCGAGCCACGAATATCAGTTTTGGTATGCCCGCACACACATCACACGTGTGACCACCGATAAATAGCTTGGCAACATCTAGCTAATCTTTTTTTGCCACAGGGACTAGCATTAACGACCAAATGCCTGATGAACAGAGTGCATGTCACTCAAACAACATGGTAGACCCACAAAGTTGCAGAGGATTGCAGTCTAGTTAAGGGGGTTCATAGTTGCATCCGTACACATTGACACTCCAATAAACCAATGCGAGCTTTCAATTAGCTAGGTCCAGCCCACGCTTCGAGGGCCAGCAGGCAAAAACCACACTGAGCAGACCTGATCAGCAGTGATAAGATTGGACGGCTGAGATTTTTTTATTCAATTTGAACCATTCATTTCATGGGACCATGATGGATTTTTTATGTTTCTAAATGATCATACTTTGGTCAGAAGATTCTGATCCATGCAATTAATCCACAGCTTGGAAACAGATCGTGCACACACATTAAAAGAATACCAACATTGGTTCAGTGTCATATAGTTATGATGGCTTAAGAAGCATTGTCTGGACCTTAATTAAATTTCAAATCTTAATTTATGTTTTTTTCCAAAAAGGTAGGATCACATCACTTGTAATTTTGTTGGTTAAAAAAACATGGCTGTACAGGAAACCCGGTGGGCACCAAAAAAATCAAGCCTCACCTATCATATTTGATGTGTGCCATATCTTTTGTAATGTTTTCATTTTATTTTAGTAGGAATCCCTTAATTAATTAAGGGGTTATGATGAAACCATGACAATGACTTATTATAATTTATATGGCAGTGGCCCACATATTTGTGCAGTGTAGACCGGTTTTGAATTATGACAAGTGAGGGCCCACAGTTTGTCAATGCAGATGCATCCAACGATGGATGGAATATGCCTCAGAAATCTCCTTTGAGTGGACGGTCTTGACTTTTGCATTTGTATTTGCTGGCTTTAGATACATAGTTAAGAAAAACATACGACAATTGTTGAAGTCCAACTGAAAAATGTATCAACCTTGATGGCTAGGATCGTCCAATCTGAGTGATTTTTTTTATCATGCTCCATATATACATGATGGGACTCAGTCTGGATTGCCTCTGTGTCTATGTAGGCGTATGCAGGTATGTTTGCCTGTGCCCCTGGCCACTAGAAGTTCCTTTGGTAGGAAGTTACTGGGGGTGGTCTCAAAGAGATTCTCGTAACAAATGTACTCTGTCCATCAGACATCTTATTAGGACAGAAGTACAAACATCAGGCAGGTTTGACCTCAGGTGGGCAACAGGACGAGAAACTGTCCACCGCTGAAACATTCATAGAGCCGGCCATGATGTTAAACACATCCAAACTGGTCATAGGGTTTTTACTACTCAGATTAGGCACAAATATCATATTGATACAAAACTTATGTCGCGGCCACAAAGTTTTCAATGGTGGGCGTTCAATCCCCCCGTTTTGTATGGTATGGCCTACTTGAGCTTTGGATTGCCTGATTTTTGGACTCTTGTCCTATTATGATCTCGAGAAATTGATGGATGGGATGGATTTAGCACAGAATTTTTTTTGGGCCACACATAGCTTTCGACCAGTTGCGGGGCACAGGTATTTCCCTTCCCATTCACTGGTTGGAAGAATCAGCTCATGAGAAATAATTGTTCCTGTACAAGCCGGCATCTATGGATTAACCACAAAATAAAAATTGTACTTATTAGACGATCCTAGCCTTCTAATCATTGAACTTTTCTTATTAGACGATCCAAAGCTCAAGTTGGCCACACCGAAGGGAACAGCGGAGCTTGATGGTTCCCGTACGTAGGAACTTCCACATGAAATATGGTGTCCATTACGTTCTGCATACACCAACCAAACTATTCATCAGGGGCCAACCACTAGAGTGAAGAGACACACCAAAGTGCGCCACTCAAAGACTCAGGTGGGCTACACCGCATGAATATATTGGTTTAACCCATGGTTGTCCATCGCTGCCTTGGTGTGTTTTTACCTGAATTTTGGATGATGATGATTCTTGAGTCGTACGGTAGACAAGAGGTGAAACACCATGTGCACAATTTAGATTCCACTAACTCATTACAGGTGGATTTTGCATGCATGTATACAGAACACTTTTTCTTTTAATATCAATTTATACACTACGCATGAATGTAAGGTGTGGCTTGTTTTCTTTGCGTTGGGTGGCCTGAATGGATATGAAGTCATCTTTTCCATCTCAATAAAATTACAGGTTGTGTCCTCCCACCTTTCTAAAAAAAAAAAAAAAAAAGTTGAGCGACATCTGATTAACATATGTATTGTTTAGACCAGTGTGATGAACAGTCTGGATCTTATCTATATGGCATAAAAAGACCATGGTGTAATTTGGAAAACCATCTATGCTAGAATTGCAAAGATGTAATTACAGTAGAATAACAAACAGCGTTACAGCTATGCTGGAGATATTTGAAACCCTTCAAATCCTGCAACGGTCTAACACTTGTTGGGTGATAATTGTGGAGATAAGTTAATTATCAATGTGTGTAAATATTCTAATGTATGCTAAATATTCTAAATGATACATGAGGAGTGCCTTGGAGCAGAGAGAGAGAGAGAGAGAGAGAGAGAGAGAGAGAGTTTTTGGGACGGGGTACAAGTTCACTCGGGAATGCAACGGGGATTCTCAATGCTCCTGCTAATATTTTGGATAGTTTCTTATGTTCACTTTAGAGATTTCTTAGGATAAACCTTCTATGGCTTCGCCATCTTTTAAGCCTGCAGTCTTCTCCTTCATGACATGATAGAGAACATCATCTATAAGGTTTAATAAGATTGAGGTTCTAGCCTTCTTGTCGAGCCTCGTCTACTCATCATCTTTTATAGCCTCGGGTCGTTTTCCAAAAGCTTCATCAAGTCATTGCTGAACTAGAAAGGATTCAATCTTCACCGTCCATAGCTTAAAGTTATTTTTCTCGGAGAACTTCTCTAACTCGAACCTTGCGCTTGATCCTATTTTCTCGTCTCAGATTCGAATCTACTCCACCACAACTTTAGCTCTGATACCACTTGTTGGGAAAGCCAGCAGCGGAAGCGGAACGCCGAACGCTTGAAGCAATGCGAAATCAAACGAATAAACAAGATGTAATCAATCACACACAAGCATTCACCACAAGAGAATCTAATTTTATGTGGAAAAACCCCCTCAATGGGTAAAAAACCACGGCACAAAGCTATCCACTATGAATATCAGAAGATTATAGAGATTGACAACCCACAAGCAAGGAAAAACAGAGAAAACCCCAAGTTCTCTCTCACACACACCTCTCCCCTCTTCCTAATACAATTAGGAAACCTTCACCATCTTAGGATACACATCTAAGTCGGATTACAACTCCTTAAATAAGCAAAATTTCAAAAATAGAAACATCTAGTACACTACTGTGAGTTGCGCAAGAAATCCGCGTGCACATCCGACTGGTCGGCCAGTACACAGGACAGTCTAGGGAGATTCATGCCCGCCTCTGCCTCACAACCGACCGGTCGGAGCCCCCTGCAGACTAGTCGGCCCACCAGTCTGGGGCACATGAAATATACCAGGGGGGGGGGGAGTCTTTACATGCATCTGGGTCACGCCGTCCGATCGATCGCCCGACCAGTCGGAGCATCCAATCCTTGTATAGTTTGAAGACTACCCCAACATCTTATATGAGTGGGTTTCTCAATTTTGGATGCTGACGTTGGTTTTCTGTAAAATAGGCTAAATCAGGGTTGCCTGTTCATTACCGTTTTGCTCCTCTCATGAAGAGGTTTTTATCGCTGGTCCTGTGCTAGGCCAGCTTTTGTGGTTGCTGCAGTTTTATGTGGATGGTTTGAGGGTTTTTTTTTTTTTTTTTTAATTGTTTCAGCGTATGATAATTTTATTTTGCTAGAGTATATGATAGGTGTGGGAGTCGAATCTTTTTCTGATGCTCGCCCAAGGTTCTATATTTTTTTACAACATCAACATAGCGATCCCACCTTTCTCTTAAAAAAAAAAAAAACACAGATAGAGAGAGAGAGAGAGAGAGAGAGAGAGAGAGAGTACAAACAATATTGATATTTTTCATTCAAATAACAAGCGAAGGATGCCATTATCATGTACACACTTTATTAATACATGTATTCAACATTACACCCTATTCAGTTTCAGGATTATTCCTATAAAGACTCTTGAATTTGAGATACTGACTGTTTACAATGGGACCTGACTTTCCTACTAGTTCACCACCATTTTTGAAGCAGTGGTTCATACTGACAACACACGTAACATGCATGCATTGAGATCTGGACCATCAAAACAGTGAACTCATTGTGGATAGAGCAAAGCCTGAAACCCTTGCAACTCGAACAATCCTAACCAACTATTTAAGATCATTCGATCAGCTTGAGTTTCAGACGATGCTCCATTCATAATGAGCCCACTATTTAGAGGATCCGGATTGCCATACATGAATTCAAACTTGATCACCTGACCAGTTTTCTGATAAACAAACGCAAAGACATAGATAGAGATATACCATACACATACGTAAATCTATACATATCTATACTTTAGGGTCGATCACCATGTGGCCGACGCCGGGGCTGTGACCGGGCATGGTAGGATGGAAATCTTCTACATCTACCTTGCTTGTAGTGTGGTAATGGTGCGCTCCATGAGAGTGCATATGGCCCATTCTAGTTTCTTTTACCCTGATATTGCCATGCACGAGGCATTTCTTACAGTCCTTTCTCTCTTGTGGCATCAAATGCCTTCCCTCGGAAGAGAGAATTTCATGAGAAAGGACAAGAGTGAGGATGAAAACACAAACACCTACGAATTTAATGTGGGCCATGACGGAGAGAGAGAGAGAGAGAGAGAGAGAGAGAGAGAGAAGCAAGTTAGATACTCAGTCAATCTCATGCGCATGGGTATTTATAGTGTTGGGAGGGCAGCATGGAGTCCCCACCATTTGTCAGATTCAATGAACTAAAATGCTCAAGACCAAAAAAAATAAAATTGCAAAGAAAGAATTTGGACGGTATGATGCTTTATTCTTTAGATATTCATGGCCGTGCATTGCAGAGGGTAGAGAGAGAGAGAGAGAGAGAGAGAGAGAGAGATATGGGTCGATGGGTCGTCACGGTGTTTCGAGTCTGACCGCAGAGTGTAAAACATCCCTACGTGGGGCCCCCGTGTTGTGCGTATGACATCCATTAAGTTCATCAGCCCCTCTTGAGGCCAAAATTCCGCTAGATACACAATTCAGGGGGCCCACATAAGCAATGGGGAGAGGACGCCAATCGTATGTTTTTTTGTGGGGCCCACCACGGCTTCACTTTCTATCCAAAGCGTTCATCAGGTGATTGTCACCAGGATGAACAGACGGTCCATAAACAGTCTGATCCAAAACTCAGGCGGGTCACAGAGGTTGTGGTTTTAGCCATGAATTTTACATTGTTCCTGGTGGAGTGGCCCAGATGAGTTTATGATCAGGCTGGTTTTTTGGTCTTTGCGGTAGAAATAAGAAAAGGCAACTGATGGACGGATTGGATGTCACAATTATCACAACATGCTGGGTCCCAAAGAGCTTGGTTGCTTTACCAGCTGCGTACAGCAACAGGTGTTGTAGAGGATTCCGGTCCCATCATTAATAGGCCAAGATGATAAAATATTAAATGTAGGAAAAAAAATTTGAATTTGGACGGTGCGATGTAGGCTACTAGAAATTTAATTACTCATGCACACCATACAACTCCGCTGAAAAGGGCAGGTTAGCTCATGGTGCTACTGAAATTGTAGCCGGCCTACCTCCTTCATGGGCTGCACCTTTACACTTGTTAATCTGGTGGACCCATTATCGAATCCCTATCTTGCAACAATCTCCCATTGGATGACGCAGCCAGCAAACGGATGGTCGATATATGTGCTATGTTTTCCTGGTTAACATTAGAGTGTATGTTTTCCTGACCATGGGGCTCACCTTGGTATCTGTGCTCTATATCCACTCCGTTCATCAGTTTTTACATATCATTTGAAGGCATGGTCTCAAAAATGAAGAAGTTCCAAATCTCAAGTGGACCACACCGCAGAAAACAGTGATCATTGACCTTTAAAAACCTCATTTTGGGCACAAAAGTTTTGGATCATGTTGATATTTGTGTTTTCCGTCCATAGGGTCTGTTTGACCTTATCAAGAGGTTGGATGGAAAGTAAAAATTACCGTGGGCCTTAGGAAGTTTTTAATGGTAAGCGTTGTTCAATGACCACTGCATCCTGTGGTGTGGTACGCTTCAGATTTGAATTTTTTTCTCCTTCGTATTTTCGAAAAATACTCTAAAACGAAGTGGAAAAACAGATGGACGGACAGAGTATACAACCCATACATCAAAATGGGTCGTAGGTCAGGGAAACACCCACAACGTGTTACCTAGAAAACACCTGATCCGCGGTAAAACTGATGGACGGCGTGGATGTGCCACGCATACATCAAAGTGGGCCCCACGGTCAGGAAAACATCCACTGGTGTGTTGCCGGGGTAACATCTGAGAGTTGGTAGACAGCTTCTGACCGTTGAAGGTTAGACAATTGGCAGTACCAGAAGTCACAAGGGAGAGGGGCCTGTGTCCGTAGATATCTTCTGGCCGTTGAAGGTTGGCACTTGGCAGTAACAAAAGCCAGAGAAACTAGAGGGAGAGATGGTGAAGCTGATGGTGGTCCACCTTTCGGACTTTTGAAGTTGCAGCTACGAGTGTTTGTCCCTGTCTATGCTTTCTAGAGAGACGCGCTAGCGTACGTCTTGCGAGGCATCCTCTGGGGTTACTTTCGCAACCCAAAAGCCATGTGGCGGGACTTTTGTGAGATCCACGCCGTCCATCAGCCACGTTGTCTCATTTTAACCATTGAACAAAAAAAATCACGTTAAAATCCAAATCGTATGTAAGTCACAACATTTGAAACGTTGGGCATGGAACGCCTACCATTAGTTCTCTGTAGGACCCACCGTAGTGTTTATATGCCATCCAATCCATTCATTGATGTGGCTCGTCTATATAGATAAAGGAATTACCTAAGAATCATAGTATTAAGACTCATGTTGGCCATACAATGTGAGTTTAGACCTCGTATTTTGCGGAGGGCTCAGATAATTGTTTAGTTAGCGTAACTTTTGGGATCATGGGCAAACAAGGGATGGTGTACCTTAAGGACGGTATAGATTTAATGCACTTTGAGTAGTTTCTCCAATTCTTGAGCAAGAAACCTCGCTAGCACCAAGCGGGGCGCGGATTAGCTACTGACAGGTTTGAGTAGCGCTATCTTGCTACTGAAGTGACGTCACCAACTTCTGTGGGCCCCACTATGTTGTATGTATTATATCCACACCGTCCATCCATTTGGAGAGATCATTTTAGGGCATCATCCAATTATTGAGGCAGATCCAAATCTCAAGTGGACCTCACCAAAGAAAATAGTGGGGATTGATTGCCTACCATTAAAAAGTTCTTGGGACCACCGAATTTTTTGATCAAGCTGATATTTGTATTTTCCCTTCTTCCATGTCTGTGCGAACTTATGAACAGATTGGATCTCAAATAAACATCATGGTGGGCCTTAGAAAGGTTTCAACGGTTGGGTCGCTGTCCCCACTGTTTTGTTTAGTGGCGTCCACTTGAGCTTTGGATCTGCCTCATTCTTTTTATCATGCCCTAAATTGATCTCTCCAAATGGATGGACGGTGTGGATACAACACATACAACATAGTGGGGCCCAGAGAAGTTGGTGACGTAGCTTCAGTGTGGAGATAGCTATAGTCAGTAGCTAATCCGCTTTCCACCAAGCGCTTGGCACGATGATGGACGGTCCACATCAAAGGTGGGCTCCACAGGCAGTGGATATTGAAGGTGGGCTCCACATGATGGACATTAGATGGCCCTACATAATGAATGATGCACATGAAAAGTCAGGTTATAACGATAAATGACCCACATCCAAGGTGGGCCCTGCATGATTGATAGATGGCTAACATCAAAGGCTGGGCCACAGAATAAATGGTTCACATCAAAGTTAGCCCTACATGATGGATGGTGGATATGAGGGGATCAAACCGACTTGAGGGATACTTAATTATCTTAATCGAAGCCAAACATGTTTTATTACTTTCTTTTTCTTTTTCTTTTTTTCTTTTTTTTTTTGGTTGATAAGTATGCTGTCCACTCATCGGCTGAATAAGAAGAGAGTAAAATAAGTTACTTATGTGTTAGGCTGAGTGGGGCATACCCTGGTCCAATCTAAACCCAGTCTATTGCGACACTTACTCACCTGGGCTGCATAGGTAAATACGAGTTGCCTTAAGTAGCAAAGTGGAAATGAGCTGGGCTACCTCGCAGGCGCAGCCACCAATTTGCTGAATTTGCTGGGCTGTGATTATTTTGAGACTTAACTTCTAAACGCAGCCACCAATCCAAATCAGATGTGGCACTTTTATTTATAACAAATGTTGGGAAGCGTTCAAACATGTGCGAGGATTGGGTGCTTAGACTGGTTGGGTGACCAGTCTGGCTATGTAACCCAGATGCACGGAAGGCTGTTGGGTAGATTTTCATGTGCCCAGACCGGTCGGGCGACCGATCTGATGGGGGCTCTGATCGGTCGGCAGTGAGGCAGCGTGACGGGTCTGTGTGATGTTTTTCTCTGAACTGTTTCTGTGCAAGGTGCGACCGGTCGACTGTGCACGCGGTTTCTTGCGCATTACGTGGTAGTACGTAAGATGTTTCTATTTCCGGTCTTTTGTTTATTTAAGGAGTTGTAATCCGGATTTAAATGGTATCCTAAGGTGTCCAAGGTTTTCTATTTGCGTTAGGAAGATGAGAGAGGTGTTTGTGAGAGAGAGAACTTGGGTTTTCTCTGTTTTCCTTGCTTGTGGGCTATCAATCTCTGTAATCTTCTGTTTATTAATAGTGGATCACTTTGTGCCGTGGTTTTTTACCTGTTGAGGGGTTTTTCCACGTAAATTCGGATTCTCTTGTGGTGAATGCTTGTGTGTGGCTTGATTTCATATTGTTTCTCGTTTGATCTCGTACTACTTTAGGCATTTGGCTTCCGCTTCTGCTGCCGGTTTTCCTAACAAGTGGTATTAGAGCTAAAGTTAGGGTGGAGTAAAATTCGGATTCGAGACAAGAAGATGAGATCAAGTACGAGGTTCGAGGTAAGAAGTTTTCCGAGAAAAATAACTTTGAGCTATGGAAGGTAAATGTTGAATCCTTCATAGTTCAACAAGAGCTTGATGAAGCTCTTGGAAAGCGACCTAAGGCTATGAAAGATGATGAGTGGACGAGGCTCGACAAGAAGGCTAGAACCTCAATCTTGTTAAACCTTACGGATGACACTACAAGAGAACGGCTTTTTACCGACGAAAGTATTACCGACGAAATTATTTTCGTTGGGAAAAATCATTTTTCCCGACGAAATATAGAAATCGTCGGTAAAAATCACTCCAGCTTCCCGCCATCGCCGGATTTGCTTCCCGCCATACACTTTTACCGACGAAATTATGATTTCGTCGGTAAAAAGTTTATTGCCGACGAAGATACCTGTTGCTAAAAAATAAAACAGAAAATTTTACTTTTACCGACGAAAATTTTCGTCGGTAAAAGCGAAAACTTTTCCCGACGACTGTTGCCTGTCGATAATAATGTGTAATGTGTGATTCTCGCCAAGAAAAGAGATGACTTTTACCGACGAAAATTTTCGTCTGTAAAAGTTTTCATAATGACTTTTACCGACGAAAAAAAGACTTTTACCGACGAAAATTTTCGTCGGTAAAAGTCTGTCTTTTAACTTACCCGATCGGCCCTCTTTTCTCTCATTCGCTCTCTCACTCTCTCGCGCTCTCTCTCTCTCTCTCTCTCTCTCTCTCTCTCTCTCTCTCTCGGCCATCTCCCTCACTGCCGACCATCGGCCGTCACCGTCACCGGCTGCCACCCGACCACCGACGCCGCCGTACGCCGTCACCGACGCCACCCGCGTAGGCACGCGCCTCCACCAGCCACCGTACGCCGCTGCCTCCGCCGGTAACCGTCTCCCCCTTCCTTCTTCCTCCATTTCCTCTCTCTCTCTCTCTCTCTCTCTCTCTCTCTCTCTCTCCTCGTTGTTCATTGTGGGGCCCACTGCCAAAATTCAAAGCATGTGGGTCCCATGCACCATCTCTGTCCAGTGCATGTGGGTCCCACCATTGCTGTCCATTGCATGTGGGTCCCACCGTCGCTATCGCTGTCCATTGCATGTGCGTGGGGTCCGCATTAGCTGTCCACGATTTGGTGGGGCCCACTGATTTAGTAAATCCCTAATTAGGGATTTCGAAATTAAAATCCCCTAATTCCTTCCTTAATTAGGGATTTTAATTTGTGATTTACAAATTAAAAAAAATCATGATATACAATAAATGTGGGGCCCACCGTTGTTGTCCACTGCTCGTGGGGCCCACCCTCACTGTCCACTGTTTTGGATCAAGCATATATTTGTGTGGAGTAAACTCTGTGGGGCCCACAGTGATTTACGTATTTTATCCACTCAGTCCATCCATCTTAGCAGGAAATTTTAGGTATGGTGCCCAAAAATGAAGCATATCAAAATCTAAAGTGGACCACACCACAAGTGTGAACTGAATGTGTATCATTGAAAAATTCTTGGAGGACACAGAAGTTTTGGATGAAGCTGATATTTGTGTTTTCCCTCATCCATATCCATGTGATCTTATGAACAGGTTGGATGACAAATAAAGATCACTCTAGGGCCTGGGAATGGTGGAAATCATTATTCCCACTGTTTCCCATGGCATGGTCCACTTGAGAGTTGGATATGCTTAAATTTTGGGCTCAACCACTAAAATGAGGTGGAAAAACATAAGGACGGAATAGATAAATCACATACATTCTAGGTGGGCCCAACTGAGTTTACTCTACACTCCGCACGTAATCCGATTCTCATGGTGGGCCGCCCATACTTATTTGTTCACAAAATAATCATTAGGTATTTTGACCACACCACAAGTGTGAACTGAATGTGTATCATTGAAAAATTCTTGGAGGGCACAGAAGTTTTGGATGAAGCTGATATTTGTGTTTTCCCTCATCCATATCCATGTGATCTTATGAACAGGTCGGATGACAAATAAAGATCACTCTAGGGCCTGGGAATGGTGGAAATCATTATTCCCACTGTTTCCCATGGCATGGTCCACTTGAGAGTTGGATATGCTTAAATTTTGGGCTCAACCACTAAAATGAGGTGAAAAAACATAAGGACGGAATAGATAAATCACATACATTCTAGGTGGGCCCAATTGAGTTTACTCTACACTCCGCACGCAATCCGATTCTCATGGTGGGCCGCCCATACTTATTTGTTCACAAAATAGTCATTAGGTATTTAATTAAACTTGATTCATGGTGTTGATGATTCTGCCATTTTCATGTGCTTGTGTATCTAGAATTGATGGAGCAAACCTGGATGTGCGTCGGAGCTATCCGTGGTTGATTTATGTGGATATGTATGTTGTGGATGTATTTGGCTTATTATTAATAATTATTTTTTGTCCACAAATGGTAGTATAATAGAATCAGTTAGCCCATTTGGAGATTTCTATATTGTCGAGCATAGATAAAGTGTGTTTTGGAGGTATAAAAATCTGCCAAATTGTCCTGTTGGACAGTCCAAGGTTGGATAGATTGGAATGTTATCGTTGTTTGTCATTTACATGCGTAGGGTTATTAGTTTCATGCGGTAACTCTCCTATTCTCTCTGGATATGTTTCTTATGTTTAATTCCATTGTCAATTTAATCCACACAATGTGTGGATAGTTGACGTGGAAATGAAATGTAAGATAAATATATCTGGAGAGATAGGGGGAGATGCTGTCGAAATTTAGGCTTGGGCATGTAAATGGAAATAATGATAGCATTTCAATCTATCCATCCTTGGATGGGCGACTGATTTTATTATATTATCATTTAGTGGCAAATTAGATGACGAACATGATACTTGTGATTAAGAGTAGTTGATTGATGTTGATGTTGAGCGGGGGTCCCTGGAAGGTGGGAACCGCTGTTGTGACCATGCTGAAGCTGTCCTGTTCCTATGGACAACAATATGGGTGGCCTGGCCATTTGGACAGGCCCGTGATTATGTATTAGCTCAAAATTAAAAGAGCTGACCCGGATGTGCGTTGGAGCTATCCGGGTGTTGAGCGGGGGTCCCTGGAAGGTGGGAACCGCTGTTGTGACCATGATGAAGCTGTCCATTTCCTATGGACAGCAATATGGGTGGCCTGGCCATTTGGACAGGCCCGTGATTATGTATTAGCTCAAAATTAATGGAGCAGACCCGGATGTGCGTCGGAGATATCCGGGTGTTGAGCGGGGGTCCCTGGAAGGTGGGAACCGCTGTTGTGACCATGATGAAGCTGTCCATTTCCTATGGACAACAATATGGGTGGCTTGGCCATTTGGACAGGCCCGTGTTTATGTATTAGGTCGAAATTAATGGAGTAGACCCGGATGTGCGTCGGAGCTATCTGGGTGTTGAGCGGGGGTCCCTGGAAGGTGGGAACCGCTGTTATGACCATGATGAAGCTGTCCATTTCCTATGGACAGCAATATGGGTGGCCTGGCCATTTGGACAGGCCCGCTTTATGTGGAGCAGACCCGGATGTTCGTCGGAGCTATCCTTGAGTTGCTTGAGTCTCCAAGACCTACACCCTAAACCCGAAACCATAAACCTAAAACTAAAACCTATAAGCTACGGCTAAACCGAAACCTAAATTCAATTCATCTAACTCTAAAGCTAGACCCAAACTCGAAAACCTAACCCTAAACCCGATCCCGAACCCAAAACTATAAACCAATGCGTAAACCTAATCCTAAACTCATGTCACCTAACCTAAACCTACACTTATTCCTAAATCTATTCACCTAGCCTAAACTTTGACCCAAACACAAAAACCAAACCCGAAACCCGATCCCGAACCCAAAAATCTCAACTTATGCACTAAACCTAATCCTAAACTCATGTCACCTAAACTAAACCTACACCTATTCCTAAATACATTCACCTTACCTAAACCTAGACCCAAACACGAAAACCAAACCCGAAAATCTAAACCTATGCCCGAAACCTAATCCTAAACTCATGTCACCTAAAGTAAACCTACACCTATTCCTAAATCAATTCACCTACCCTAAACCTAGACCCAAACTCGAAAATCAAACCCGAAACCCGATCCCGAACCCAAAACTATAAACCAATGCGTAAACCTAATCCTAAACTCGTGTCACCTAACCTAAACCTACACCTATTCCTAAATCCATTCACCTAACCTAAACCTAGACCCAAACACGAAAACCAAACCCGAAACCCGATCCCGAACCCGAAAATCTCAACCTATGCCGAAACCTAATCCTAATCTCAAATCACCTAAACTAAACCTACACCTATTCCTAAATACATTCACCTAACCTAAACCTTGACCCAAACACGAGAACCTTTCCCGAAACTCGATCCCGAACCCGAAAATCTAAACCTATGCCCGAAACCTAATCCTAAACTCATGTCACATAACCTAAACCTACACCTATTCCTAAATCCATTCACCTAGCCTAAACCTTGACCCAAACATGAAAACCAAACCCGAAACCCGATCCCGAACCCAAAAATCTCAACTTATGCCCTAAACCTAATCCTAAACTCATGTCAACTAAACTAAACCTACACCTATTCCTAAACGTGTTATATGGGCCATCGTCGCTTCCTTCCGAGGGATCATAGTTGGCGCAGAAAGACGGTAATCTTTGATGGCAAACAAGATCATAGGCCACCATCGAAATAACTATCTGCAGAAGATGTGTTACAACAGCTGAGTAACATTGAAGAAGTTAGATTTGGTAAGGCACCGCACTTGAAGAAGAGAAAACGTACAGTATTGGAGTACAACTGGAGGAAGAAGAGC
Organism: Liriodendron chinense; assembly: GCA_003013855.2. Lineage (NCBI taxonomy): Eukaryota > Viridiplantae > Streptophyta > Magnoliopsida > Magnoliales > Magnoliaceae > Liriodendron > Liriodendron chinense. The sequence continues at coordinate 509,313 of ML058554.1, forward strand.
ATTTTTTTGAGTTGCCTTATTAGAGTCATCTGAAATTACGACACAACTTGGATGTCATGCATATTGAGAAGAATATATGTGACAATATCTTTGGAACATTGATGAACATAGAGAAGAAAATAAAAGACAGTTTTAAGGCTCGATTGGATCTACAAGCAATGGGTTTAAGGAAAGAGTTGCACTTGCAACCACATGGAAATTCATATACTATACCAGCAGCCTGCTACACATTGACAAAACTAGAGAAAAAACGTGTATGTGAATGGTTGAACAAGGTGAAATTTTTCGATGGGTATGCATCGAATATCTCTCGGCGCGTAAACATTACGGACTGTAAGGTAACAGGAATGAAAAGTCATGACTGTCACGTCCTTCTGCAACGTTTACTACCGGTTGCGATTCGTGGATTCCTTAACAAGGATGTCAGTGCTACGCTGATTGAGTTGGGGATATTCTTTAAGGATTTGTGTTCGAAATCTTTGAATGTAGAGGTTATTAAACGAATGGAGAAGGATATTGTCGTAATCCTTTTAAACTTGAAAGAATATTTCCACCTGTGTTTTTCGATGTCATGGTACACCTAGCGATTCACTTACCGCACGAAGCGAAGCTTGCAGGCCCAGTACAATATCGTTTGATGTATCCGATCGAAAGGTGATAGAACAATGATCATAAATTTTTATTCATTCCATAAACTACGTATATCCATGTTTTCATGTCATTTACATATTGATTTTGTGTATAGATACCTTCACACATTAAAACAATATGTGAGGAATAAGGCACGTCCAGAGGGATCCATTGCTGAGGCGTACATTGATAATGAGTGCCTGACATTTTGCTCCATGTATCTTCGTGGCATAGAGACTAGATTCAACCGAGAAGATCGGAATGCCGATGCAGGGCAGGAGCATGAACAAGGACTCATATCTGTATTCGCACATAACGTCCGTCCTTTAGGATCGCCGACGTTTCAGGATATGGACCCTCGGGATCAAGCGAAGGCGCGGTGGTATGTGTTGCATAACTGTGAAGAAATAGAGTCGTACTTGGAGTAAGTCTTCGCACATAATTATTGTATATCTACAGACAGTTTTAATCTCAAAATTTCTTGCTTACAACGTACCAATTGTGTATAGCGAACACATCGAGGAGATGAAGTCCCAATACCCTACAAATTATGATCGAATGCATCAGGATTTGTTTCCAGAATGGTTTGCAAAATGTGTAAGATTAATTTACCTTCTATCTCACCACACTTACAATATTGTTGTATTGCACAATATTTACACATAATTTTAAATGCATAAACGTACATTTATATTCTGTACGTGATGATAGATGAAGATGTTGCGCGCTAGCAACTCTACGGATGCGTCTGATACGCTCTACTCACTGGCGTGTGGCCCTGATAGACGTGTATGTAGATATACAGGTTGTATTGTAAACGGGATTCGGTTCCACACTGAGGATCGTGAGAAATATAGGACCACACAAAATAGTGGTGTGGTTGTGAAGGGAACACATGAGGAGGTCGAAATTGATTTTTATGGCGTTTTGACGGATATTATTGAGCTGAGTTATTGTATGAGAAAGCGGGTGTACTTATTTAAATGCGATTGGTGGGACATTGGAAATAAAAAGTTGGGAATACAGACTGATAATTACTTCACGAGCGCAAATTTATCTCGGAAGTGGTTTAAAGATGACCCATTTATCATAGCCGGCCAAGCCGAACAAGTATTCTACCTCGCTGACACCAAGTTAGGCGGCTCTTGGCACGTGGTGCAGAAAATAAAGCCCACGAACATATTTGACGTTCCCGAAGTAGACGTTGAAGATAACGATGAAGGGAGTAATAGAACGTCGTTAGTTGAACAAGCATACCAAGAAGACATGCCATCTTGGGATGAGGGAATGATCCAAATGTTGATATTGATGTGGTGCAATTGAATAAAGATGATGTGCCACCTGATCATGTTGATGCCTCAATCATAAATGACATTGTTAGAGATGATAGCGCTTTCATCGATGACAACGTTGCAGACGATGAAGAGGAAATTCTGATCAGTGATAGTGATGATGAAGAAGAAAGAGTCCTAAGCGATAATGATTCAGACGACGATTATTAAATGTATACAAGATTTACATGTAATTTTCAATTCGATTAATTTGATTATTACATGTATATATGTTTTACAATTCATGATTTTTTTCCTGAATTGACTTGTTTATAATCTACATTTACAGTTAAGTCACCTTCTGATCATGTCCTCCACAAACTGGAGCGTAGCGGAAGCACGCAGCATACTTCATCAGCTGTTGCGGATGGACTTTTCGGCCCTATATTCTTCTGGTAGGGCTAGAGAGATACCCGGTCTGGTCGAGAAATGTAGGGAGGAAGACGATGACTCAGATGAAAGATTATACAATCTCAAAGAAATTTCGGACCTGATTGAGGAATATAACCGAGGAAAACTTCGTATGGAAGATGCGACATTATCACTTGCACATCTGAATGGAGTCCCAAGAGATCAGATTTCTCCTATTGTGACTGGCATATTGGCTGTAACAATGTCGAGTGCTTCATACAGCTTGACATATACATCTGTAGCGTACGATAACTTACGCAGGGAGTATTTCGGATAGTTGATCCGAAGTTGATTTGTATTACAATGAGATATATGTATTTAATATAGAATGACAATGTGTAATGGATTTTTCAACTTTTATATTCTGTTTACGGTTTTATTATATTCTGCTTGCATTATAGTGTAATGGTCTAATCATATTTTTATCATCTCTCTAAACATAAGCATAAATTCACTCTACAATGATGTTCATAAACTTGCATTGACATTGTTTAAATTTATAAGTTTGTATTTCAAATATATTCAGTCATGGCACCAGGTGGGAGATCAGGTCATTCGCACACTGGATCTACCCCTTCCACCCGTGATGCGACGCAGACAGCATCGACGTCGCACGGTGCATCACAGTCATCTGATCCTTCGGTTCAGCATACACCGGGCACTGCATGTAAGTCTAGACATTTATTTAGTGATTTCTGTTTATATTATTACTTACATATATCTTTTCGCAGCAGCATCTTCTACCAGTCGACGAGGATGTGGACCCACGCGTGGGTTAGTTTTAGAGCGACTTACGCGTGAGGGTAGGGTGGCGGTAGAGTTCCCACAGGACTGCCTTAGACCTGTTGGGGACAGTGCCAGACTGTTTACGTCTGAGGTCGATGTCCTATGCCGATCTCTGATCCCCGCCACTACCCCCCGTTGGACTGACGTGACAGATGATGTGCGATAGCTCTTCCGTCAGCGCCTTCAGGTAAAGTTTAGTAAATTGAAATTTTCTTTTGTGAAAGTTTATTTACGGTTAAGTCCTATTGTTAATAAGTTTATTGCCTTAATTTATTATTTACGAAACTACAGGATAAATTTGAATTTGATTTGAATGTTCCCTGCATTTCTCATGCCGTCGACGACATGATTAGAGAGCGGTTCAAGGAGTACCGCGGAGAGTTGCACCAGCGGTACAAGCGGTGCAGGACACACGATGAGGCCGTACTGTCCGCACGGCCACACGTTACTACAGATGATTGGCGGATACTCTGCGAGAGATTTTCGTCGGAGGCTTTTCGGGTAATATTTACATGTACGATATCTTATGGTAACAATTAAATTCGCAATTAATTTCGCAATTAATAGAAATGTATTTTGTATAATGTGTTCAGAAGAGGAGTAGAATAAATTCTGTGAACAGGGAAAAGTTACAAGTGAACCACGTAGCTGGTTCAAAGTCATTTGTACGACATCGTTACGACATAGTAAGAAATTATTGATGATTATTAAGTTAATATATTATTTTGATTGGCATTTATTATAAGTCTTTTTTCCTTTCGATTGCGCAGCGAGATTCCGTCACCGGCCAGGAGCCTGGACCAGTAGACCTCTACAGAGAGACTCATTTCGGCAGGCGACGGGATCTTGGGTTCATCCTAGAGCCAGTGAGCATTGGGTAAAAATCTTTACTTTGTAAAATTTAATTGCGCATTGATTGATAATAATGTCATTCATGTCATTTTTTATGAAATTTCATATCTTTTCATTACAGGCGGCGATGGACACTATACGCAGTCAGCCCACTCCCGATGGTAGTCAGCGGAGTGAGTCAGAAATCCTGAGCGAGGTGCTTGGCACCCGTTCTGGATATGTGCGTGGGCTTGGCCATGGTGCCAAGCTCATGGCACAAACTAGAGCTGGCTCCAATCGATCCGTAGCTGGTGAGAGCGCTCAACGCCGAGCTGATATCGCAGAGAGAGAGGTTCAGCAGCTATGGGTCGTCGTCGATGAGATTCGAGAGCAACTGGAGAGGTAGAGAGAGGAGCAGAGGCGTAAGGAGGAGGAGGAGAGGCGTAGGGAGGAGGAGCAGAGGCGTAGGGAGGAGGAGGAGAGGAGGATTGAGGAGTTGCGGCAGGAGCGGCAGGAGCATGAGCGACAGATGCAAGAGATGTTTCAGGCTCTCGCTGCATGCCTTGGCACCGATGCCCCGCCACCTCCGCCTTCATCTTCCTGATTATTTTTTTTACTATACGACTTTTAACTTATATGTATTTGTGTGTTGATGAATATTATTTGTTTGTGGATGTGGAATGGATTATTTGTGTATGGATGGTGTAGTTTTTGTTTATTTGTATGTATGTGGATGTGAATAGGAGAAAAATGTATAGGTTTCTTTATAAGTGTATATCAGAAATTTTCCTGAATTTTGAAAACAAATGAACCGGGACAAGGAAAACTTTTACCGACGAAATAATTCGTAGGTAAAAAGATGTAAAAATTTTTTACCGACGAATTGTTTCGTCGGTAATAAAATTTGAAAAACTTTTACCGACGAAATATTTCGTCGGTAAAAGTTTTACAGTTTTTATTACCGACGAAAAATTCGTCGGTAAAATTTTTTTACATCTTTTTACCTACGAATTATTTTGTCGGTAAAAGTTTTTTCACCGACGTATCATTTTTATTTCCGAAAAAATTCATATGTTTTGCCGACGAATTGTTTCGTCGGTAATAGTTTTATTATTACCTACGAAAAATTATTTCGTCGGTAAAAACCTTTATCGACGGCCTTTCTGCGACGATGTTAGCCGCGAAAAATTTCGTCAGGAAAAAGATTTCTCGACGAAATTTTACTGATTCCCGACGAAATCATTCGTCGGTAAAAATGGAATTTCTTGTAGTGTGATGTTCTCTATCATGTCATGAAGGAGAAGACTGCGGCCGAAACGATGGCGAAGCTAGAGAAAGTTTATGCCAAGAAGTCTCTAGAGACTCACATGTACATGTTGATGCAGTTGTTCACTTTGAGGATGACTGAGTGAACAGAAGTGGAAGACGACTTGAGCATGTTCAATAGGTTGGTTTGCAACTTGGTGGAGATCAATGAACTGATGAAGGATGAATATCAAGCATGCATCCTATTGAATTCTTTTCCAAATTCATATGAGTCGTTCAGGGACTCTGTGTGCGTAGGGAAGGAAACCAAAAACGTCGAGACCGTTATCTCAGCCCTCCAGTCGAAGGCGATGAGAAGGGAAAACAGTGACGTGGCTTCCTGTTATTCCTTAGAGGCACTGATTATGAGGGAAAGAAGTTCTAAGCATGGAGGATATTTGAATTTAAAATCTAAGGCCAAGGGCAATAGGAAAGCTAAGGTGAAGTGCTGGAATTGTGGTCAGAAGAGCGACATGAGAGGGGATTATCAGAATCCCAAGTTGAAGCAAGAGAGGTATGAAAATTCTTCTTGAGAGTTAGGGAGCCAATATCGTAGAGGACGGTGACGATCTTTGTGAAGTTCTGATTGTATTTGGCAAAGGATCTCAAGATAGTGAGAGGATCCTAGATTCAAGGGCTTTATGTCACGTTTATCCTGACTGGAGTTCATTCACGACATACAGGGAGTATATTGGTGAATCGGTGTTTGTGGACGATGGCTATGCTCATAAGGTGATGGGTATTGGAACGGTGCGCATCAGGATGTTCGATGTGATCGAACGAGTCCTGAAAGATGTGAAGTACATCCCCAAGATGAAGATGAATGTGATTTCTTTTGGTACACTCGATGCGAAATGGTGCATGTTTATCGGCCGCGATCGTTGTTGTGAAGTGATGAAAGGGGCACTCGTGTGTATGAAGGCACGGATCAGGTATGGCCATCTTTACATGTTGATTGAGAGCACAATTCACGGTGAAGCTGCCGGATCGGTAGCGAGATCCACGATTGCTCATATGTGGCAAGTGTCCAAGGGCCACATGAGAAAAGCGGTAAAAGGGCTTGAATTTGCAAGGTTATAGTTGATGGTGACACGAGAAGCGGTGGGGCTATGATTGAAGATGAGATGACGTTGCGAGGATGGTATTGATTCGTCATTTGAAGCATTGGTGGAGATTGTTGGGGAGCCTTCAAACATGTGCAAGGATTGGGTGCTCAGATCGGTTGGGCGACCGATTTGGCTGTGTAACCCAGATGCACGGAAGGCCGCTAGACAGATTTTTGTGTGCCCAGACCGGTCAGGCAACCAGTCTACAGGGGGCTCCGACTAGTTGGTGGTGAGGCAGCGTGACGGGTCTGTGTGATGTTTTCCTCTGGACTGTTTCTGTACAAGGTGCAACTGGTTGACTGTGCTCGCGGTTTCTTGCGCATTACGCGGTAGCGCGTAAGATGTTTCTATTTCGATCTTTTACTTATTTAATGAATTGTAATCCAAACTTAGATGGTATCCTAATGTGTCCAAGGTTTCCTAATGGCCTTAGGAAGAGGGGAGAGGTGTTTGTGAGAGAGAGAACTTGGGTTTTCTCTATTTTCTTTGCTTGTGGGCTATCAATCTCTGTAATCTTCTGTTTATTTATAATGGATCACTTTGTGCCGTGATTTTTTACTCGTTGAGGGGTTTTTCCACGTAAATTCGAATTCTCTTGTGGTGAATGCTTGTGTGTGGCTTAATTTCATATTGCTTCTTATTTGATCTTGCATTGCTTTGTGCGTTTGGCTTCTGCTCTGCTGCCGGTTTTCCCAACAAAAAAAACTTGGATGACCAGCCTAGTGACTCAGATTGAGCCAAAGCAAGTCATATTGAATCAAACAAGTTTTTTTACTCAACTGACTGAGTCTTGTTGAGTTCAAATTGACCCATGCCCAAGGGTGAGCTTGGCATGAACCCGTATTGAAATCTCATTGAGTTGAGCTGTCTTGGTCGAGTTTCGAGGTGAGCCACCGAGTTTTACAAATAATACATTGGCAAAACCGCCTAGGCTACTCCTGCATGAGAAATGAAACAGCAGAGGCTGTTACCATGCTAAGGTAGAGCACCAAACTGTGCATGATACAGTAGATCCTGTTGGAAATAATATAAAGTAAACAATCAGAAAAGGTAAGTGGCATATTAAGGGTAAGTGGCAACTAAGGGTTGTTTGGATATAGCAAGATTTTCATTATGGTTGAGAGAGAGAGAGAGAGAGAGAGAGAGGCCATAACTAAAAGTAATAGTTAAATTTAGTTGTGGACACATTTTTACTCAGTTTGATGAAAACACGTGTTATATGGAATGTCTTTGAACTCTGTTTCAAAAATAACATGTTATTCTGAAATTGAAATTAATAAAAATAATGTTTATCAGCTATCCATGGATATCTAACAATTAACATATCATTTCACCATTTTATGGTAGTTTATCATCCATATAAAGTGAGGCCCATTATTTAGATGGTTTAATTTTAGTTACACATGACTTATGAGTTTGGTTTGTGAGTCATTGAAAATGGGGCCCACCATTTGGACGGTTTAATTTTGAGTTATTTATTTCTTATGCGGGGTTGTGGGTGTGGGTAACAATGAGCTGGGCACCTCGGCAAGCACAATTTAGCTTTGGAGCAGTCTTCGACTTATTAACTTGGCCTGTGTGCCAAGCTTAAGCCTAACATGCATGGCCTAATCAAATTTTGGATTCAGGCATCAGCTCAAGTCATTTTAGCTGACATGGCCCAATTTACCTGGGCTTGACCTAACTTTATAGGTACGTCTTATATCCTACAAATGTCATTTTAATAAACCATTAGTTTATTTCATATATGTGTATTTTTTTTCGTGCGGATTACTTGATCAATGAACAAGTAGCAAACAAGGATTTCCATCCATTTTCAGGGCTAGGCTTTGTTAGGCACAGGTCTAACCATTTTCAGGCTCGGGATTGGGCTTGTTGTGCTAGTCCATGCTGGGTTTCAACAGAGGTTGACCATAGGGCTTTAAGTGTAAGCTGGGGTGGGTCTAGTGTAAGCTGGGTTGGGTCTAGCCTAAACCCAACTAAATTGCGACCCCTACTTGTGTAGGAGAGAGATCTCAAAGTGGTTAAAAAGAAAAACCACCATTAAGAGATTAAAAATATGAGAAACGCTCCCCATCCTCTCAAAGCACCTTGCTCTTAGTTGCATTGGGACAACTTAGACAATTTCATACATTGATCCTGACGCAGGGAGGACGTGGTAGGTCGATCACCGTCTCCCTAACCGATAGTTCTCGAATCCACGAGAAGAAATAAAAGATAAAAAAGAGGAAATAAATTCCAAATAATTGATTTATTGATAATTGAATGAATAATTAAAAAACATACTTACTTTGCTTTAAATAATAAACTAAATCCTAAATTCGTACTTAATACTAACTTGCAAAGGAAGAAAAGAATCCTAATACAATTAGAAAAGAAATAGAAAATCTGCGCAATTGTATAACGCCAGCACCGTTTTCCTTCCGCTGATACGAGCAATCCACATATCTGATTGCCACGAAACTTTGGGGTTTTACTGATATCGACGTACTCTTTAAGATGGTCGGCTTAGATTCTCCATATCAGTAGTAGTGGGCCACCTGGACCATCTCCAGTTTCAGTGGGCGGAATTCGGAACTTTTTGGACAGTTCGTACCATTTTGGACGCCACGATCAATCCATAACTCGGAGCAGCTCTATAAAATGGACGGAACGGATCATCATAAATGATCAAGATGGGCCCCACGAGTTGGGCCGAAATCTAAAAACGGGAATAACAATTTCCTGTTTGGGTTGAAACTCTAAAATATGAAATTCCTTAGTTTTCTCTTATTTTTCTTCCTGTCCATCTCCTGCAGGAAGGTGCGTGATGCACGCCCTCGATCATGGGGTTCTTCCCCTACATCATTCTTCCCCACTTGAAAAAAACTCGTCCTCGAGTTTCGCTTTAGGTTAGGGCCATGATTTGCCTTTAACTTCGAAAGTCGATGCTTGCGGGCCCTATCCTGGAATGCAGCAAAAATTTTCTCCGACTTCTTCTCCACGCCAACATGAATAATTGCAATCTTCTCTGGCACATCAAAAGTTGGCTTTTTCTGAGAAAGGACAATTTCCTTCACAATGAACAATTCATCAGGAAGTTTGGCAATTACGATCGCCTTGATTTCTTGCATTGCTGGCGTGATACTTTCTAAGATACTCATGGATTCCGTCAAAACTGTCTCCATAATGTCAGGAATAACTTTAGACCCTCCTTCCTTATCCTTTAAGACTGAAGTATTGATTTCCTCCACCTCCTCAGAATTTTGAAAATCTTCTGAGATGGTGGTAGGTCGTACTTCAACTAACTGATACGAAGTTGCATTACTGCGAAAATCTCTTTCAACATAATCCCCACGATCGTTCCCACACGCAGGCCGTCGTACGATGATGTCTTCGACCTCTTTATCGCTGGATTTTGAATCGTCTGGGGTAGCCCTGCGATAAGCCACCTGGGGTGCTCTACAGAACATGGGGTTATTCCGTACAGCGAGCACAGGTGGTTGTTGATTGTTGCCTTGGGCTTGGGGCAGATTTAATGCCGCTACAATGCGGTCGAGGGTTGCCTGTATACCTTGCAGGATCAACCGATTTTCCCGTTGTGCTTCATCGAAAGCTGCCGCCGTGACATAATCCCTTGGAGCACCGTCCTTAGGATGAAGATCCAACCCTTTATTAGAGGCCATCGTCCTGAGGAAGAAACCTCGCTCTGATACCAATGACGCAGGAGGACGTGGTAGGTCGATCACCGTCTCCCTAACCGATAGTTCTCGAATCCACGAGAAGAAATAAAAGATAAAAAAGAGGAAATAAATTCCAAATAATTGATTTATTGATAATTGAATGAATAATTAAAAAACATACTTACTTTGCTTTAAATAATAAACTAAATCCTAAATTCGTACTTAATACTAACTTGCAAAGGAAGAAAAGAATCCTAATACAATTAGAAAAGAAATAGAAAAATCTGCGCAATTGTATAACGCCAAGCACCGTTTTTCTTCCGCTGATACGAGCAATCCACATATCTGATTGCCACGAAACTTTGGAGTTTTACTGATATCGACGTACTCTTTAAGATGGTCGGCTTAGATTCTGCATATCAGTAGTAGTGGGCCACCTGGACCATCTCCAGTTTCAGTGGGCGGAATTCGGAACTTTTTGGGCAGTTCGTACCATTTTGGACGCCACGATCAATCCGTAACTCGGATCGACGTGAAACTTGTTGCGTTTTCTCGGCGTCGAGCAGCTCTACAAAATGGACGGAACGGATCATCATAAATGATCAAGATGGGCCCCACGAGTTGGGCCGAAATCTAAAAACGGGAATAACAATTTCCTGTTTGGGTTGAAACTCTAAAATATGAAATTCCTTAGTTTTCTCTTGTTTTTCTTCCTGTCCATCTCCTGCAGGAAGGTGCGTGATCCACGCCCTCGATCATGGGGTTCTTCCCCTACATCATTTACCAATGACGCAGGGAGGACGTGGTAGGTCGATCACCGTCTCCCTAACCGATAGTTCTCGAATCCATGAGAAGAAATAAAAGATAAAAAAGAGGAAATAAATTCCAAATAATTGATTTATTGATAATTGAATGAATAATTAAAAAACATACTTACTTTGCTTTAAATAATAAACTAAATCCTAAATTCGTACTTAATACTAACTTGCAAAGGAAGAAAAGAATCCTAATACAATTAGAAAAGAAATAGAAAAATCTACGCAATTGTATAACGCCAGCACCGTTTTCCTTCCGCTGATACGAGCAATCCACATATCTGATTGCCACGAAACTTTGGGGTTTTACTGACATCGACGTACTCTTTAAGATGGTCGGCTTAGATTCTCCATATCAGTAGTAGTGGGCCACCTGGACCATCTCCAGTTTCAGTGGGCGGAATTCGGAACTTTTTGGACAATTCGTACTATTTTGGACGCCACGATCAATCCGTAACTCAGATCGACGTGAAACTTGTTGCGTTTTCTCGGCGTCGAGCAGCTCTACAAAATGGACGGAACGGATCATCATAAATGATCAAGATGGGCCCCACGAGTTGGGCCGAAATCTAAAAATGGGAATAACAATTTCCTGTTTGGGTTGAAACTCTAAAATATGAAATTCCTTAGTTTTCTCTTGTTTTTCTTCCTGTCCATCTCCTGCAGGAAGGTGCGTGATCCACGCCCTCGATCATGGGGTTCTTCCCCTACATCAGATCCAGACCGTCCATTACATCCAATGCACTTTTTATTGCCTACCATGCAAACATCACACCAATGTGATGATATTAACCGTTTGCTGTTTTTGACCTTAATATGGATGACCAAGATTATTTATACAAAAATACATCTAACCAACAATTTGATCCATCTATTTGTTAGGACCGCCATTGAATGCATATGAGTTCAATCAATCATTTTGCTAGGAAATCATAACCATCCAATACATGGCTTACAAAATGGATTGCTAGAGAAAATAAGATCAAATCAAGGATGGATTAAATCATCTCACCATTGAATTTTTGCAATATGGTAGTCCAAAAAGTTGATCTGGAGTGAGTAGACTTTTCAGATTGGTTGATTGGACTGCCCAAGTGAATGAATGCAACTAGGAGCACTACAAATAGGGGTGTCAGTGGACTAGGTTAGGTTCAATGCCAAGCTGTGTCTAATCCTGACCCACATTACCAAACATGATTAAAAATAACTTACCTTTTTAACTTTTCATCATTTAACCAAACATAATTAAAAATGACTTATATAATTATTTATTTATTTATTTATTTTACTTAACATCTCCTAGATGTGCCACAAAATAACAGGTGGCATGCTACAACTGCTAACGCACGCTATTAGGGTAGGGCAAATGCATCATTTTTCAAAGAAACGTATTTTTAAGATGCTCCCTTTCTTTTCCTATGATTGGTGCCTTACCTAATTAGTAGGGCTCAACCGGCTCCACTGTATCATTTCTCCTCCTACATCTCAGCTTCAAAATCCGATCCAGGCCTCTCATTAACTAGATTCCATCGTATCTTTGCCACTTGCCAAAATCAAGTTGATTTACCCACAATGTGGACCACACATGGATGAAAATTAAAGGAACTTGACCAAGCATACACATTCAGTTTGCAATCGAGTGGCCTACCATATGAACAGACTCATGTTTCGACCAGGCAATTATACATATGAGATCCAGGCCTCTGATCAGCATGGCCCCACCGTCTATTTGCAGTGGCCCAAAATCTGCCTCATCTGCCCATAACGTGGGACACTCGATTGAAAATGAAAACAATCGATAAGATCAGTACCCCGACAAAGAACCCACAATCAGTGTACACATGTTTGGACCACCTCATGAGCAGACCAGCATAATCCCAGAGAAGGCGATCACACATAATGCCACATCAGCTGATGCCCCTGCGAGTAGGTTTGGAAGTGCGAGTAGATTGGGCCTTTCTCTTAAAATTACCTGAACAAAGGAAAAAAAAAAAAAAGAAGAAAAAGATTTTGAGTAGTTCTGTTGAATTTTTCTTTAAACATTTGAGGCGTTCCTTAAAAATCGCCACCGCCGTCAATGAACGTGGGTCCCACAATTCCTGTAATTCCACGTTCTTCCATTATCACATCTTTTGAATTCCATATGCGCATCAAAGATACAGATTCCATTACCCACCGTGGCTCATACTACACTGGGATTCTAGACTAGTATACAATCTAACCGTTTCTTAACAGATTAGATGATCTTAACCATCGGATATTGGCTGCCGATCGACCTTGGACTACTGACCATTTTCATTCTAAATATTGTCTGTATCATGGCCATCAATTTGATGGTTAAGATCATCCAAACAGAATTATTTCCCCAATAGGCATTCACAAACTCACCGCTCACCGGCCTAGGCTTTATTTAACCTGATTATGCAATGCAAATCATCTATGATGATATTTTTATGTCATTAATCATGATTAAGGGTTTCATGTATGAGGACTGTTAAAATGGTTTGAAAGGCCACAGATAACAGAGGATCCAGTGGGCCATCAGTAAAAAATAACGAACATTCAAGGCCAGCTACCTGGTAAATATTTCAAAATATTTCTAGAGCCAGATCGAATGACTGAAAAAAATTCAAGGGACCCATCCACACCTATTTGTCATGTATAAATTGGTATTATTTTAGGGGAGGTCTCAAGTAGTCCAACATGTTTGAGCATTAGCACCATCCACTCGATGAATAACTTCATATCTATTATATCTGTGTGTGACATCCAGCCCATCCAATACATGAGGATTATCTTGTCCAAAAAATAGCCACATCCATCCATCAGGTTGAGCACACTTGAATTTTTCTATTTATCAGTGGCTAGGCTTTGTTTTCTATGGTGCGGCCAAGTAGAAGAGTGGATGGGGCTGATTTTTACACAAGGTGATCCTCAGGAAAGGATCCACCTATTAGAAGGCTTAATCACAAACCCAAATGATAGATTGGAAATTATCCACGACCTCAGGAAAGGATCCACCTATTAGAAGGCTTAGATCTCACACCCAAATGATAGATTCGAAATTATACCCTGGTGGTGGATGGTAACTTGCGCTTTGATTTGAGACCTCCTATTTAAAAACCTAAATCAAAGGCAGCAATGAAAACCATGAAAGTGCCCCAAGATCTCTATTTGGCAGGAGAGATTATTCCAAAACACTATTGCACGCTTGGCCGGCCTGGGGAACTTTCTTATCTTACATTAAACAAAGAGAAAAAACACGGCATACTATGTGGAAGCTTGAAAGTCTGCATACTGGCCACTTCATAAGTGGATCCAAACATTCAGCTAGTGGTCCATTTTATAGATGGGAAATAAGTAATAACCCAATAATTGTATTGATTGATGATTAAAAACTGTCCAACAGGTGGCCAATAAATGGACTGGTAAAATGAACAATAGTCAATGACCTAAATTCAACAAATAAATATTCATATACAGGGAAGGTCCCAAATGAAAGTAGTTGCAGAAAAAATAAAATAAAATTAAAAAAATAAAAGAAGAAGAAGAAGAAGAAAAGTGCAGCAAGCCATGCATCCATCTAATCTATTAGACAAGGTTGATCCATCATCAAAATAGATGGTCTGAAATTATGCTGAACCAATTATCATGTGGTCGACATGATAAATAACAATGGACAGCTACCCAAAAACATCGAACTTCAAATGGGAGCCTAGTTGATGGTTGGATTAGCGTGAACTCTGTAGGGGCATCCCAAATTCGTTACAACTAGTTGGAGGTGAGATTGGTATTTGGACGTCGTGCATATGGATTAAAATGCCCATGGTGAGGAAGGGAAGCGGGATCTTTTCACATGAAGGAATGTATCTCTACTAGCTCAGCTAAGCCCTTAGTGATGGAATAATCTCATGCGTTGGACTTCCTGAAAAAAATTCATCATTCCATGTTTCGGTGGATGGCCATCTCGACAATTCCAGCCGTCCAAACGCTGAGCTTCACGAAAAGCACCACGTTGTTATTTGGCGAGTGATCCCTATCATCGTACCTGTCACACTCATTTGGATGGTCAAAGGTAGACTGGTTGATGGTCGTAGAGAAAGTACTTTAACGTGGGCCCTTGCATCACAGCCACCGCCCACCATTTTGACGGACGATAGGCATGTATGCCACATGTGTGATAATTAACTGCAAGCCGCCCGAGGGCTAAAACATTTCTACTGGTTGACTAATGGCAACATTTAATTTGTATTGATGTGACCATCATTCTGAGAAAAATGAGTGGTTGGACAAAAGGTCAGACCCCGCCTCACTTAAGATGGCGCAGCCCTTACCGTGAGTTTACCGTGGGCCCCACCTTGATGTATGTATTATGTATCCATGCTGTCATTCGGTTTTTCCACATCATTTTAAGGAATTATACCGAAACTTAAGAATATCCAATTATCAGGTAAACAACAACATAGAAACAGTGGCGATTGCCCGTCCTACCATTAAAATATCTTAGGGCGCTCCTTAATGTTTCTGTAATGTTTATTTATCATCCAATCTGTGGATAAGGTTAAATAAGACTGGATGAAGGTAAAAAATATACATAAGTTTATCCAAAACTCTTGTGGCCCATTAATGTTCAATCACCACTATTTCTTATGATATGGTCTACCTAACATTTGGATCTGCTTAATGTTTAATGTAATGCCATAGAATTATTTGTATAAACGGCTGGACGACCTGGATACATAATACATACATCAAGGTGGTCCCCACAGTAAACATATGTAAGGGCCGCCCCTTGATGTATGTATTATGTATCCATGATGTCTATCGGTTTTTCCACATCATTTTAAGGAATTATACCGAAACTTAAGAATGTCCAATTATCAGGTGAACCACACCATAGAAACAGTGGTGATTGCCTGTCCTACCATTAAAAAATCTTAGGGCGCTCCTTAATGTTTCTGTCATTTTTATTTACCATCCAATCCGTGGATAAGGTTAAATAAGACTGGATGAAGGTAAAAAATAAATATAAGTTTATCCAAAACTCTTGTGGCCCATTAATGGTCAATCACCACTATTTCTTATGATATGGTCTACCTGACAATTGGATCTGCTTAATGTTTAATGTAATGCCATAGAATTATTTGTATAAACGGCTGGATAGCTTGGATACATAATACATACATCAAAGTGGTCCCCAAGGTAAACATACGTAAGGGCCGCACCGCTTAGGTGAGGCTGGGGTCTCACCTAATCCAGGCCGGGGTCTCACCTAAGCCGCTCTCCTTGCTGGGACATTCTCGGCAGGAGCTTTGCTAAGCCACACGCATGTACAAGTCAGCCAATGCACACCCCCATCACATATGTCGGTATAGTTGATAAGCCCAAATATCCAAGCCGCCCATTATATGGGTGTTATTATTTCAATGCCCCACCCCAAAATCAGGTTAGTTTACTTAGTTAGGTGGGTGAGAATTAATTGAATTAATGTATGATTGTAAATATTCAGCCGGCCGGAGGATTCTAACTCGTCAACTTATTTCTAATATCATGGTTCACCAACTGAATGGACCCACCATTTTCTCCTGGCAGAAACGTCTGCATGTTGAGGCTGCCATCTGAGAAAAATGAGTGGTTGGACAAAAGGTGTAGCAGTAAAAAATGAACATATACATGTGGCTCACTTGATAAGTGTAATATCCTGATTTTTGGCATAGGATGAATTCTCGGTCTCTCCCACATGATGAGTGGCCTGGATGTCTGATGGGTACACAGGATGCATCGTTCATTGCCACCAAGTGTAGTGGGTCTCTTTCTCAGTTGGCCTAAATGCGGTTCTAATGCGGTTTATAAGGTCCATTCTACCTCATCAGGGAACAATTCCTGCCTGGGCAACTCAACCCCTTCCAGCTCTTGAAGTCATTCCTGCCAAAAGATGTTTTAGGGTCAGGCATTGGCTCATAATACTTTGAATGTATTTGTATATAGTTTTGAATGTATATATCAATCATTTGTCCTTGGTGTAATTTGACCCTAATATGAGGGGGCAGCTCCGTCAATCTTTTTATCATCCGAAAGGGCCTAGGGCTCTTTGAGTACTGCTATAAGTTAAGATGGACCGAAATGGTCTACAACACCGATATTTAGGACAGTTTTAAAATGCCCAAGTTTTGTGGGGCCAGCATGTTGTATATGGGAAATCCACTCCATCAGATGAAACTATAAATACAAAAGATCAGCTTCGTGAACAATTCAGAATGTGCCACACCAATGGGAACAATGTAATAAGGAAAAAAAAAAAAAACCACATGTGATGGGTGCCATATCTTTTGTAATGTTTTCATTTTATTTTAGCAGGAATTACAATTAGTACATGAAATCATGACAATGATTTATTATAATTTATATGGCAGTGGCCCACATATTTGTGCAGTACAGACGGGTTTTGAATTAAAACAAGTGAGGGCCCACAGTTTGTCAATGCACGTTCTATGGAAATCTCCTTTGAGTGGACAGTCTTGACTTTTGCATTTGTATTTGCTGGCTTTAGATAGCCAGTTAAGAAAAACATATGGCAATTGTCGAAACTGACAAATGTATAAACCTTGATGGCTAGGATCGTCCAATCTGAGTATTTTTTGTCGAGCTGCATAGACCGTGCTGGGACTCAGCCTGGACTGCCTATGTGGATCTCTATCTATGCGGGTGTATGGTGTGTCTGGGACGCGAAGTGCATGTAACTTGGCTGCTACAGGAAGTTCCTTTGAGAGGAAGCTATGTGGGCCTCGCAGAGATTCATGTGACAAATTCACTTTGTACATCGTAAGAAGTACAAAAATCAGGTAGATCCAATCACAGGTGGTCGACAACACAAGATACAGTGTGAACACAAACATCCACCGCTGAAACATTCCTAGAGCCGGCCATGATGTTATACAAATCCAAACCGCTCATAGGGTTATTACTACTCAGATAAGGTGGATTCGAATGCATGTGAACAGAACCCTTTTTTCTTTTAACGCCTGGTTTCTTTGTGTCGGGTGGCCTGAATGGATGTAAAGACACCTTTGTCATCTCAATAAAATTACAGGTGGCGTTCTCCCACCTTTCTAAAAAAGAAAGACACATTAAAGAGTTAGGGCCATCCGATCACCATATGTTTCGTTTATAATGCATTCACCATTAGACTTGTGTGATGAACAGTCTGGATCTTATTTTTTGGGGTATAAAAAGACTATGGTGTAATTTGGAAAACCATCTATGTTAGGATTGCACAGATGTAGTTAGTTACAATAACACTTGTTGGCCGATATATAATTGTGGAGAGAGAGAGAGAGAGAGAGAGAGAGAGAGAGAGAGAGATTGTTTGGGACAGGACAAGTTCTTCACTCTAGAATAATGCAAATCGACGGGGATTCTCAGTGCTGCTGCTGGCTTTTTTTTTTTTTTCTTCACAGTTAATCACACTTCAATGTTAGCCACCCGCTCTATTTTCGATGCTGATGTTGGTTGTCTGTAAGCTAGGCTAAATCAGAGTTGCCTGTTCATTCCCGTTTTTCTCGTCTCAGGAAGGGGTTCTTACGACTGGTCCTTTGTTAGGCCGGTTTATTTTGTGGTTGCTGCAGTTTTATTTGTATAGTTTGAGGGTGTTTTATTGTTTCAGCATGATAGTTTTACTTTGCTAGAGTATATGATAGGCGAGACCCGAATTGTTTTGTGATGGCCGCTGAAGATTCAATATATATATATATATATATATATATATATATATATATATATATATATATATATATATATTGGAACATCAGCATAGCTAAAGGTGGTGTGATCCCACCTTTCTTTAAAAAAGAAAAGCAAAAAAGCAAAAAAGAAAACAGAGAGAGAGAGAGAGAGAGAGAGAGAGAGAGAGAGAGAGAGTACAAACAATATTGGTATTTTCATTCACAAGAGTGAAGAGCCTAGGGATGCCATTATCATGTACACACTGTATTAATACATGTATTCAACTTTCACCCGATTCAGATTCGGGATTATTCGTATACAAGACTCTTGAATTTGAGATACTATCGGTTTACAATGGGATGAAACTTTCTACTAGTTCACCACCATTTTTGAAGTAGTGGTTCTCATCGACAGCACACGTAACGTACATGCATTGAGATCTAAACTATCAAAACAGTGAACTCATTGTGGATAGAGCAAAGCCTAAAACCCTCACAGCCCCAACAATCCTAAACAGCTATTTAAGATCATTCGATCGGCTTGAGTTTCAGGCTATGCTCCATTGATTATGAGCCCACTATTTAGAGGGTCTGGATTGTCATACATGCATGCAGACTTGATCACCTGACCAGTTTTCTGATAAACAAACGCGAATACATACCTAGAGACATACCATATACATACATATATCTATAAATATCTATACTTTAGGGTCAATCGCCATAGGGTCAATCGCCATGTGGCCGACGCCAGGGCTGTGACCAGGTTTGGTGGGCCGGAAATCTTCTACATCCACCTTGCTTGTAGTGTGGTAATGGTTTACTCCATGAGAATGCATATGGCCAATTCTCGTTTCTTTTGCACTAATATTGCCATGCACGAGGCATTTCTTACAGTCCTTTCTCTCTTGTGTCATCAAATGCCTTCCCTCGGAAGAGAGAATTTCATGAGAAAGTACCAGAGCGAGGATGAAAACACAAACACCTACGAGTTTGATATTGGCCATGAGAGAGAGAGAGAGAGAGAGAGAGAGAGAGAGAGAGAGAGAAGCAAGTCAGATGCTCAGTCCATCTTATGTGCATGGGTATTTATAGCGTTGGGAGAGTAGCATGGAGTCCCCACCATTAGTGAGATTCAATGAACTAAAATGATCAAGACCAAAAAAAAGAAAAGAAAAATGAAAAGAAAGAATTTGGACGGTATGATGTTTTATTCTTTAGATATTCATGGCCGTGCATTGCAGAGGCAGGTATACGAGAGAGATCCTTTCATGTTCGATTCATGAATGGTATATGAGAGAGAGAGATCCATTCATGATCGATGAGTCGTTAAGGTGTTTGGAGTCTGACCGCAGAGTGTAAAACATCCCGTTCGTTACCATGTTGACCTCAAGGGGCGCGGATTAGGTACTTCCCCGTCCCGAGCTCGGGACAGGCTAGGGCTCTGATGGCCATCGTGGTGTATGGATTTAATCCACACTGTCCATTCATTTTTCCATGTCATTTTAGTCCACCTTACCAAAAGTTAGGCAGATCCAAGCTCAAGTGTACCACCAAATGGGGATTAAACTATGACCGTTGAAAACTTTTTGGGTGCCACGGTAAGTTTTGGATCAAGCTGATATTTGTTTTTTCCCTAATTCAGGTCTATATGATCTTCTGAACAGATTGGATGGAAAATAAACATCACGATGTGCCCCGAGGAAGGTTTCAACGGTAGGCATCATTAGCACCACTGCTTCCTGTGGTGTGGCCCACTTGAACCTTGGATATGCCCCATTTTTAGGACTATATCCTCAAATGACATGGAAAAATGTATGGACAGTGTGGATAAAATCCGTACATCACGATGTTTGGTCCAAAACTCAGGCGGGCCACAGAGGTAATGGTTTTAGCCATGATTTTTACATTGTTCCTAGTGGAGTGGCCAAGATGAATATTTGATCAGGCTAATTTTTTGGTCTTTACGCTGGAACTAAGAAGAGGTACCTGATGGACGGATTGGATGTCACATGCACAACATGCTGGGTCTCAAAGAGCTTGGTTGCTTTACCATCCGCGTACAGCAACAGGTGTTGTAGAGGATTCCGGGCCCATAATTATCAGGCTAAGATGAAAAAATATTTATATATGAATTTGGCGGTGCGAAGTACGCCACTAGAAATTTAGGTATTCATGCACACCATAGTGTTCATATGCCATCCAACTCATTGATGTGCTTCGTCTAAACAAAGGAATTACGCAATAATCATAGAGTTAAGACTCCTGCTGGCCATACGATGTGAGTTTAGACCTCTTAGTTTGCAGAGTGCTCAGATAATTGGTTAGTCAGCGTAACTTCGGATCAAGGCCAAACAAGGCATGATGTACCTTAAGGACGGTATGGATTTGATGCACTTTGAGTAGTTTCTCCAATTCTAGAGCAAGAAACCTCACTAGCACCAAGCCTAAGGGGCGGTTATAAATAGTCCACATCAAAGGTGGGCTCTGCATGATAGGCGGTAGATATTGAAGGTGGGCCCCACATGATGGACAATAACATTGATGGTGGCCCCACTTGAGGGATGGCCAACATTTAATAGCTCTACATACTGAATGGTGTATATTAAACGGTAGAGCCATAACCCACATCCAAGGTGAGTCCTGCATGATGGATGGCCCACATCAAAAGTGAGACGCACACAATGAATGGTCCACATCAAAGTTTGCCCAACATGATGGATGATGAATATGAGGGGACCAAACAAGTTTGATGAATAATACACCTAAGTCCATAGCTCAAGTGGCAGACTGAGTGAAGATTGCCTGGTTTCAACACTCAGGTCATGGCAGCAATTCCGTTAGTGAGGGAGGTTAAGATTGTGATATGACTAACCCGGGTGGGTGGGTGTACTAACAATGGGGTGTGTGAACTAACCCATTAAAAAAAAAAAAAAAAAAAAAAAAAAAAAAACTTGAGAGATAATTACTTATCTTATTGGAAACCTAAGAGGAGAGATCCATAACTAGGATATCTAATGGTTAACATTGTGTGATTATCCTACTTTCAGGTTGTTGGTCCATACACAGTCAACCCACAATTTAGACAGTGCATTTGCTTACTCAGATGACACCTATAGCATAGGTATTTTAATTCACGAAAGTAATTTAGTCCTTAAGTACGGAAATGAAAGTCATATATATGGGCGTATGTGTGTCATAGTTCTACAAGGGTTGTGGCCCACCATATGAGCGTGTCTCATAGTTCAAAAGTAATTTTTACTCAGTTTGATGAAAACATGTGTCATATGGAATGTCTTTGAACTCTGTTTCAAAAATAACATGCTTATTCTGAAATTGAAATTAATAAAAAATGATGTTTATCAGGTATCCACGAATCTAACAACTAACATATCGATTCACTATTTTATGGTAGTTTATCATCCATATAAAGTGAGGTCCATTATTTAGACGGTTTAATTTGAGTTACACGTCTTATGCGTTTGGTTTGTGAGTCATTGCAAAATGGGGCCCACCATTTTGATGGTTTAATTTTGAGTTATTTATTACTTTTGTAGGGTTGTAGGTGTGGGTAACAATGAGCTGGGCGCCCCACCAAGCACATGCAATTTAGATTTGGAGTAGGCTTGGACTTGTTAACTTGGCCTGTGTGCCAGGCTTAAGCATAACATACATGGCCTAATCAAACTTAGGACTCAGGCATCAGCTCAAGTCATTTTAGTTGACTTGCCTCAATTTACCCTGGCTTGAACTAACTTTATATGTACGTCTTATATCCTACAAATATCATTCTAATAAATCATTAGTTTATTTCTTTTACCTGTTTTCTTTTATTTATTTTTTATTTTTTGTGCGAAGATTACTTGATCAACAGACAAGAAGGAAATATGGATTTACATCATTTCCTGGGCTAGGCTTGGTTAGGCAAGGGTCCAACTATTTTCAGGCTATGAATTGGGCTCGTCATGCTAATCCCATCCTAGGTTGGGCAGAGATTGAGCATAGGGTCTTAAGTGTCAAGCTGGGTTGGGTCTAGCCTAAATCCAACTAAGTTGGGACCCCTACTTGTGTAGGAGAGAGATGTCAAAGTGGTTAAAAAGAAAAACCACCATTAAAAAATTAAAAATATGAGAAATGCTCCCATCCTCTCAAAGCACCATAAGTTGTATTGCTCTTAGTTGCTTTGGGACAACTTAGACAATCCGATGCATTGATCCAGACTGTCCATTATATCCAATGCATTTTTTATGGCTTACCATGCAAACATCACACCAATACCATAAATTTTAAGCCGGCCCTCCCTCGGGCTTAATACTCCAGCCCAAGTCCAGTATGATACAGGTCAAGCCTGAAAGCTTGATGGGCTAGCCCAACCCATCACTCCAATGTTTTTCTGATAAAATAACCAAATTTGATGCCTTTTGGGTTAAAACATCATCCAGGTAAAATAAATAAATAAATAAAATCACTTTTCAGCTTTTCATTGCTTGACCAAACATAATTAAAAATAACTCACCTTTTTAACTTTTCATTATTTAACTAAACATACTTAAAAATGACTTATATGATTTTTATTTTTATATATTTATTTTACTTAACAGCTCCTAGATGTGCTACAAAATATCAGATGGCATGCTACAATTGCTAACGTACCGTATTATGTTAAGATGCCCATTTCCTTTTCCTTTCATTAGTGCCCTTCCTTGTTAGTGCTCAAACGGCTCCACTGTATCATTTCCCCTCCTACATCTCAGCTACAAAATCTGATCCAGGCCTCTCATCAACTAGATTTCATGATGTCTTTGCCACTTGCCAAAAATAAAGTTGATTTACCCACAATGTGGACCACACGTGGATGAAAATGTGAGTAACTTGACCAAGCATCCACATTCAGTGTAGGTGTGAGATCCAAACCTCTGATCAGCTTGGGCCCAAAATCTGTCTCTCATCTGCCCATAACGGGGGACACTCGATCGAAAATGAAAACAATCGATAAGAGAACCTTGATCAAGCACCCACAATCATTGTACACACATGTTTGGCCCACCTCATGAGCAGACCCACCTACTCCCGGAGAAGGCGATCACACATAGTGCTACATCAGCTGATGCGCCTGGGAGTAGGTTTGGAAGTGCGAATAGATTGAGCCTTTCTCTTAAAACTACCTGAACAAAGGCAATAAAAGATACCACTTTAAGTAGTTCTGTTGGCCGCTTGAAGGTCTGTAAAGAAGCTCGAATCTTTTTATTTATTTATTTTAAATATCTGAGGCATTCCTTAAAAATAGCCACCACCGTCAATGAACGGTGGTCTCACAATTCCTGTGATTCCACGGTCTTCCATTATCATATCTTTTGAATTCTTTATAAGCATCAAAGATACAGATTCCATTACCCGCCATGGCTCATATATATTACACTGGGATTCTAGACTAGTATGCAATCTCACCGTTTCTTAAGAGATTAGATGATCTTAACCCTTGGATATTGGCCGATGACCTTGGACCGCTAACCATTTTCATCCTAATTGTCCGTTTCATGGCCATCAATTTGATGGTTGTGATCATCCAAAAAGCATTATTTTCCCTATAAGTATTCACAAACTGACCGTGCTAGGCTTATTTAACCTGATCATGCAATGTAAGTTATTCGTGATGATATTTTTATGATTAAGGGTTTCAAGTATGAGGACTGCTAAAATGGTTTGAAAGGCCACAGATATCAGATGATCCAGTGGGCCATCAGTCAAAGATAACGATCATTCAAGCACAACTGCCTGGGAATATTTCAAAATATTTCCAGAGCACTCCAATCGAATGTTTGAAAGAAATTCAAGGGACCCATCCACTCTTATTTGTCACATATAAATTGGTATTATTTTAGGAGAGGTCTCAAGTACGAAATCAGATTGCAAACTGAGTTACTGGGGATGCTCAAATCATACTTAGTAAACCATGTTGGGCCCACTGTGAATGTATGTGGTTTATCTACGCTGCCCATCTGTTTTTCCAGCTCATTTTAGGGGTTGGGCCTAAAATTGAAGCATAAGCTTGGCATATCAAAAGCTTAAGTGGACCATGCCACAGTAAACAGTGGGAGTAATGATTTCGACCGTTTAAACATTCCAAAGGCCCACAGTGACGTTTATTTGTCATCCAACTGCTCATATGATCACAAATACATGGATGAAGGGAAAACACAAATATCAGCTTGATCCAAAACGTTAGTGGCCCTCAAGAAATTTTCAACGGCAGATGTTCAGTTCACACTTTTCCTGTGGTGTGGTCCACTTGAGATTTTTGATATACTTCATTTTTGGGCTTGAAGCCCAAAATTATGTTTTAAGATGGATGGACAGAGTGGATAAAACAGGTAAATCATGGTGGGCCCCACAGACTTTACTCAATTCGCTTAGTGTAGTAAGTTACTCACTACGCAATCCGATTCCCTCGAGTACTTCACCCTGTTGGAGCATTAGCACCATCCACTTGATCATGAATAACTTTATGGCCTATTTGGCACCATGGATTTGAGGAGAAGTGAGGAGAAACTACTTGCTTTATTTTGTTTGGCACCATGGATTTAATGAGAAATGGATTTCAAAGGAATGCAAGAGAACTCAAAAAGGCATTTTTACCTTAGTTCCAAATCCTCCAAAAAGGTGGGGTTTGAGGAGAAATCCTCCCCAATGTGGGACCCAATGTGATGTGTCCCTAACTGTGGGACCCAACGTGATGTATATTTTCCATCCAACTTGTTGATAAGGTCACAAAGACCTGGATGAAGGGACTGCACAAATATCAGTTTAATCCAAAACTTCTGCATCATAAAAGGTCTCACTCTCTACTTTTACTTGTTTTATGGTCCACTTAAGATGTGGATCCGCTTTATTTTTTGGATCCTGTCATAAAATGATCTGCAAAAATTGATGGACAGCATGGATTTAAAAATCGAGGCTAATATGGTGGGATTAAAATCCACTGTCTATTTGCAATGACCCAAAATCTGTCTCTCATCTGCCCATAATGGGGGACACTCGATCGAAAATGAAAACAATCGATAAGAGAACCTTGATCAAGCACCCACAATTAGTGTACACATGTTTGGCCCACCTCATGGGCAGACCGGCCTACTCCTGGAGAAGGCGACACATAGTGGCAACTAGGTTTGGAAGTGCGAGTAGATTGGGCCTTCTCCTTAAAACTACCTGAACAAAGGGAAAAAAAGATCTTTGACCAACCACTTTAAGTAGTTCTGTTACGTTGCTTGAAGGTCTGTAAAGAAGGTCAAACCTTCTTTTTTTTTTTTTTTTTAATTTTAATAATTGAGGCGTTCCTTAAAACTAGCCACCACCATCGTTGTCAATGAACGGTGATCTCACAATTCCGGTGATACCACGGTCTTCCATTATCATATCTTTTGAATTCCTTATGCGCATCAAAGATACAGATCCCATTACCCACCATGGCTCATATTAAACTGGGATTCTAGACTAGTATGCAATCTCACCGTTTCTTAAGAGATTAGATGATCTTAACCCTTGGATATTGGCTGATGACCTTGAACTGCTGACCATTTTCATCCTAAGCGTCCGTATCATGGCCATCAATTTGATGGTTGTGATCATCCAAATAGCATTATTTTATTTCCTATACGTATTCACAAACTGACCGGGCTAGGCTTATTTAACCTGATCTTATGATGATACTTTTATGATTAAGGGTTTCAAGTATGAGGACTGTTAAAATGGTTTGAACGGCCACAGATATCAGTTGATCCAGTGGGCTATCAGTCAAAGATAACAAATATTCAAGAACAGCTGCCTGGTAAATATTTCAAAATATTTCTAGAGTCCAATTGAATGTTTGAAAGAAATTCAATGGACCCACCCACTCTTATTTGTCACATATAAATTGGTATTATTTTAGTAGAGGTACGAAATCAGATTGCAAAATGAGTTACTCTGAATACTCTTATCATACTGAGTAAACTCTGTTGGCCCCACTGTGAATGTATGTGGCTTATCCATGCCATCCATCTGTTTTTCCAGCTTATTTTAGGGGTTGAGACTAAATTTAAAGCATATCCAAAGCTTAAGTGGACCATGCCACAGTAAACAGTGGGAATAATGATTTCCACCATTGAAACCTTCCTAAGTCCCACATGTGATGTTTATTTGTCATCCAACCTGTTCATAAGATCCCAAATACATGGATGAAGGGAAAGCACAAATATCAGTTTGATCCAAAAAGTCAGTGCCCCCCAAGAATTTTTTGTTGGAGAGTCTCCATCACATGAGTCCACGGACCGGTCGCACGACCGGTCGGCCAATGGACAGTTTCATTGAAGAAACTCTCTGGATGTTTTTGCTCATTTTGAGACCAGTCGCGAGATCGGTCGTAGGGTGCTCAGACCGGTCGTGGGACAGGTTTGAGTTGCGGCAGTAGGCAATATTTTTTGGCGAAAACTTTCTGGACTGATCACGACCGGTCGTGTGACGGATCATCCGATCGGTCTGCGGTCTACGAAATTTGTAGTGTTGTGCGGTTTTTGTGCTACTTATTTCTAATTTCAAATTTTCTCTTATATATATGTTTCCTAATCGTGCTAGATCTTATACTAAGCAATACCTAACGGTTCTAAACTGGATTAGGGTTATTGAGAGAGAGGAATTGAGAGTTTATATGCCTTGTTCATCTTTGGGGATCTACTCAGGTAGTTCTAGATCTGTAATCATCTGAATCCATAGTGGAAAGTGTCGTTTTGTGCCGTAGTTTTTTCCCTCAAGGGTTTTCCACGTAAAATTCGTTTGCATTTACGTTGATTGCTTGTGTGGCTGTGTGGTGATTGTTTGATCTTCTTCGGTGCTTCCGCTGACCGGATTGCCAACATTTTTCAATGATAGATGTTCAGTTCACACTTTTCCTATGGTATGGTCCACTTGAGATTTTGATATGCTTCATTTTGGGGCTTGAAGTCTAAAATTATGTTTTAAGATGGATGGACAGAGTGGATAAAACAAATAAATCATGGTGGGCCCCACAGACTTTACTCAATACGTTTAGCATATTAAGTTACTCACTACGCAATCTACTCCCTCGAGTACTTCAACCTCTCGGAGCATTAGCACCATCCACTTGATGAATAACTTTGTATCTATTATATCTGTGTGTGACATCCAACCCATCCAATACATGCAGATTATCTTGTCCAAAAATAGCCACAGCCACCCATCAGGTTGAGCACACTTGAATTTTGGAATTTATCAGTAGCTAAGCATTGTTTTCTATGATCTGGCCAACTAGAAGAGTGCATGGGCTGATTTTTACGCAAGGTGATCCTCAGGGAAGGATCCACCCATTAGAAGGATTGGATCTCAAACACAAATGATAGATTGGAAATTATCCCCTCATGGTGGATGATAAATTGTGCTTTGATTTGAGACCTCCTATTTAAAAACCCAAATCAAAGGCAGCAATGATAAGCATGAAAGTGCCCCAAGATCTCTATTTGGTAGGAGAGATTATTCCAAAATACTATAGCACGCTTGGTCGGCTTGGAGAACTTTCTCTTCTTGCATTAATCAAAGAGAAAAACTCAGCATACTATGTGCAAGCTTGGAAGTCTGCATGCATGCTGGCCACTTTACAAGTGGATCCAAACTATTCAACTAGTGGGCCATTTTATAGATGGGTAATGACCTAATAATTGTATTGATGGATGATTAAAAACTGTCTAATAGGTGGCCAATAAATGAATGAGTAAAATGAACAACAGTCAACGGCCTAAATTCAACAAATACCGATTCATCTATAGGGAAGGTACCACATGAAAGTAGTCGCAGATTAAAAAAAGAAGAGAAAAGAAAAAAGTGCAACTAGCTACTTGGTGCATGCATCCATCTAATCCATTAGACAAGGTTGCCCCATCATGGAAATAGATGGCCTGAAATTATGTTGAACCAATCATCATGTGGCCCACATGATACATAACAATGGACAGCTACCCAAAAACATTGAACATCAACGGTAGCCTAGTTGATGGTTGGATTAGCATGAACTCTGTATGGGCATCCTAATTTCGTTACAACCCATGGCATGGTGAAGAAGGGAAGCTGGCTCCAAATGCCGGATCTTTTCACATGAGGGGTTGTATCTCTACTAGCTCGGCTAAGCACTTAGTGATGGAATAATCTCATGCGTTGGACTCCCTGAAAAAAATTCATCATTCCACATTTCGGTGGATGACCATCTCAATAATTCCAGCCGTCCAAACCATGGGCTACACTAAAAGCACTATCGTTGTTATTTGGTGAGTGAACCTATTATCATACCAGTCACACTTAGTGAAAAGTACTTTTTGATAGGGCCCTTGCATCAGCCGCCACCCATCATTTTGACGGATGATAGGCATGTATGCCACGTGTATGATAATTAACTGCAAGCCACCCGAGGGGTAAAACATTTTTCTACAGGTTGACTAACGGCAATATTTGTATTGATGCGACTCACATTCCTACTACGAACATTTTCGGCGGGAGCTTTGCTAAGCCACACGCATGTACGAGTCAGCCAATGCACACGCCATCACATATGTCGGTCTTGTTGACAGGTGCAATTATCCAAGCCGTCCATTATAAGGGTAATTTCATTTTATTGGCCTAAACCAAAAATAAAAAATCAGGTTAGCTCACTTAGGTGGGTGATAATTAATTGAATTAATGTATGATTGTGAAAATTCACCTCAAGTATTCTAACTTGTCAACTTATTTCTAATATCATGGTTCACCAACTGAATGGACCTACCATTTTCGTTTGGCAGAAACATCTGCATGTTGAGGCTGCCCTATGGGTGGTTGGACAAAAGGTGTAGCCGTAAAAATCAATATAGCTCACTTGATAAATGTAATATCCTGATTTTTGGCATAGGTTGAATTCTCAATCTCTCCCACATGATGAGTGGCCTGGATCTGTGATGGGTACTCAGCATGCATCGTTCATTGACATCAGGTATAGTGGGTCTCTTTCTCCGTTGGCCACATTGGGTTCATATGGTCCTTTCTACCTCATCAGAAAACAACTACTGCCTGGGCAACTCACTCCCCTCCAGCACTTTGAAGTCATTCCTGCCAAAAGGTATCCAGGGTCAGGCATTGGTTCATAATACTTTGAGTGCATTTGCATTATAGTTTTGTTTGAATGGAGAAATCAATCATTTGTCCTTGGTGTAATTTGACCCTAGCATGAGAGGGTGACTCCATCAATCATGACCCTTCTTTTTATCATCCGAAAGGGCCTCAGGCTCTTTGAGCACTGTAAGTTAAGAATAACTGAAATAGTCTACAACACCGATATTTATGACAGTTAAAAATGCTGAAGTTTTGTGCGGCCAACGTGTTGTATATGGGAAATCCACTATATCAGGTGAAACTGTAAATACAAAAGATCAACTCCATGAACAATTCAGAATGTGCCACACCAAGGGAACAAACGTAATATGAAAAAGAAAAAGAAAAAGTTAAAAAAAAAAAAAAAGTGTTTAAAGCCTCTATATAGCATACCCTGTGCCGATTGGATCAAGCTGATTTTTTTTTATTATTATTTTATTTTAATCTCGGGTGAGCCACACATGAAGAATGGGTTTGATGAATGATACACATGGTGATACCACACACAAACCTGTAGTTGGCACCCCCACCCACATTGTTACATTTGGTGGTAAATTACATTAATACCGTTGTACAACCATGAGAGATATACATGTGTACAATCAACCAACAAGATACACTAACATATCACACCTGAGTTGCTTATCTAGCTTGTTTTTTTTCCACAGAGACTAGCATTGAGGACCACCTGCCTGATGGACGGATTGCATGCCACACAAACAACATGGTAGGCCCACAAAGTTGCAGAGGATATTCTGTCTAAGTTAAGGGGATATATATTGACAGTCCAATTAACCAATGTGAGCTTTCCATTAGGTCCAGCCCACGCTCCGTGGGCTACCAGGCAAAAACCAAACTGAGCAGAGCCACTTGATTAGTAGTGATAAGATTGGACGGTTGAGATTTTTTATTCAATTACTTCAAACGCCCATTAATTTCATGGGGACCATGATGGATTTTTTATGTTTCTAAATGACCATACTTTGGTCAGAAGATTCTGATCCATCCAACCCACGGCCTGTAAATAGATTATGCATACACATTAAAAGAATGCCAACATTGGTTCAGTGTCATATAGTTATCATGGCTTAAGAAGCATTGCCTGGACCTTACTTGAAATTTCAAATCTCAATTCTTTCTTCTTCTTTTTTTCTTACAAAAAGGTGGGAGCACATCACTTATATTAATTTTGTTGATTTTAAAATATGGCTGTCCAAGCATCCCGGTGGACACCAAAAAATCAAGCCCCACATATCATATTACAGGATTGATGGGTGCCATATCTTTTGTAATATTTTCATTTTATTTTAGTAGGAATCTCTTAATTACAAATAAGGGGTTATCATGAAACCATGACAACGACTTATTATAATTTATACGGCAGTGGCCCAGATATTTATGCAGTGTAGACCGGTTTTGAATTATGACAAGTGAGGGCCCACGGTTTGACAATGCAGACTTGTCCAACCGATGGACGGAATATGCCTAGAAATCTC
The DNA here is from genome assembly GCA_003013855.2 of Liriodendron chinense. Classification (NCBI taxonomy): domain Eukaryota; kingdom Viridiplantae; phylum Streptophyta; class Magnoliopsida; order Magnoliales; family Magnoliaceae; genus Liriodendron; species Liriodendron chinense. The sequence goes on from ML058554.1 coordinate 540,573, forward strand.
CTCGAGTGGACAGTCTTGACTTCTGCATTTGTATTTGCTGGCTTTAGATAGGCGGGCAGTTAAGAAAAACATACCGCAATTGTTCAAGTCCAACTGAAAAATGTATTAACCTTGATGGCTAGGATCGTCCAATCTGAATGATTTTTTATCATCCTCCATACACGTTGGGACTCAGCCAGGATTGCCTCTGTCTATGCAGGCGTATGCGGGTATGATCGCCTGTGCCCCTGGCCACTGGAAATTTATGTGGGGCTTACAGAGATTCCTGTAACAAATCCACTCAGTCCATCAGTTTCTCAATATCTTATCAGGACAGAAGTACAAAAATCAGGCTGATCAAACCTCAGGTGGGCCACCAGATGAGAAACAGTGATAATAATATCCACCGCTGAAACATTCCTAGAGGCAGCCATGATGTTATACACATCCAAACCGCTCATGAAATTTTACTACTCAGATAAACTGTAGGCACAAATGTCATACTAACACAGAACTTATGTTGCCACCATAAAAGTTTTCAATGGTGGGTGTTCATTCCCACTGTTTTGTATGTTATGGCCTACCTGAGCTTTGGATATTCCTGATTTTTGGACTTCTGTCCTATTGTGATCTTGAGAAATTGATGGATGGAGTGGATTTATCATGGTAATCTTTGTGGGCCCACACATAGCTTTCGACCAGTTTCGGGGCACAGGTATTTCCCTTCCCATTCACTGGGCGGAAGAATCGGCTCATGAGAAATAATTGTTCCTGTACAAGCAGGCATCTATGGATAAGCCACAAAATAAAAATTCTACTGATTAGACCATCCTGGCCTTCTAATCATGGAACTTTTCTTAATGATCCAAAAGCTCAAGTTGGCCACACCGAAGGGAACAGTGGAGGTTGATGGTCCCCGTGAAAACTTCCACATGGAATATGGTGTCCACTATGTTCTGTATATACCAACCAAACTATTCAAAAGGGGCCAACCACTACAACGAATAGACACACCAAATTAGTGCAGGTCACTCAAAGATGCAGGTGGGCTACACCGCATGAATATATTGGTTTAACCCGTGGTTGTACATCCGCTGCCTTTGTGTGTTGCACCTGAATTTTGGATCAGGATGATTCTTTAGTCTACAGTGGAAATGAGATGGCACACCATATGCACTGATTGGATTCCACCAACCCATTACAGGTGGGCCCACACAGCTCGAACGAAGTTTAATGTGGATTCGAATGCATGTGAACAGAACCCTTTTTCTTTTAATGTCAATTTATACACGACGCATGGATGTAAGGTGTGGCTTGACTTCTTTGCGTCGGGTGGCCTGAATGGATGTAAGGCCCATCTTTTTCATCTCAATAAAATTACAGGTGGGTACTATGAGGTCGAGCTGTGTGGGCCCCACTGTCATGTGTACCGGACCTCAACAACATCAGTCAGATGCAACATTCCATGGGGGCCACGGGCTTAAAAATGAGGTCAATACATGAATTAGGTGGGCCACACCACATACAAAAGTTGAGAGGGGTTAACCACCCATTAAAAACCTCATAATTGTTTATTGGGCCCAATAAGATGTGGTTCATAAATCCAGCCCATCCATTGTGTGTGTCCCACTTCGATGAGGGGTCAGAACAAGTTTCAGCAGCATTCAAAACTTATGTGGGCCCCAACAAGTGATTTTAGATGTTTTAGGCATGTCTTGACATAATTTTAGATGGTATGACCCACCTTAGTTCCGTATACGACTGATTTTCGTAATATCCCGTAAACTAAAGGGGCCATCAAATGGACGGTGTTGATGTCCGGTACACATAACGGTGGGGCCCACACAGCTCGACCTCATGGGAAGTTCCCATGAGGTCGACCTCATGGTACCATTATATATATATATATATATATATATATATATATATATATATATATATATATATATATATATATATATATATATATATATAGTGTATAATGCATTCACCATTATACCTGCGTGATGAACAATCTGGATCTTATTTATGTGGTATAAAAAGACTACTATGGTGTAATTTGGAAAACCATCTATGTAATTAGGATTGCACGGATGTAGTTAGTTACAGAAGAATGACAAACAACTATAGTTATGCTGGAGATAATTGAAATCCTGCGACGGTCTTGGGTGATATATAATTGTGGAGAGAGAGAGAGAGAGAGAGAGAGAGAGAGAGAGAGTTTGGGACAGGACAAGTTCTTTGCCCTGGATTAATGCAAATGGATGGGGATTCTCAATGCTCTGCTGATATTTTATTTTATTTTAATTTATTATTTATTTATTTATTTATTTATTATTATTTTATGGCTTAGTAGGAACATCCCAGTGTTAGTACATCCACCCACACTGTTAGTCACACTTCAATGTTAGCCACTCGCTCAATTTTCGATGCTGATGTTGATTGTCTGTAAGCTAGGCTAAATCATGGTTGCCTGTTCATTCCCGTTTTTCTCCTCTCATGAAGGGTTACTTATAGCTGGTCCTTTGCTAGGCCGGCTTATTTTGTGGTTGCTGCAGTTTTATTTGTATAGTTTGAGAGTGTTTTATTGTTTCAGCAGGATAGTTTTACTTAGCTAGAGTATATGATAGGCGAGACCTGAATTTTTTGTGATACCCGCCCGAAGATTCAGTATTTTTTTTTTTTTTTTTTGGAACATCAGCATAGCTAAAGGTGGTGTGATCCCACCTTTCTTTAAAAAAGGAAAGAAAAAATGAAAAAGAAAAAAAGAAAAAAAAGAAAACAGAGAGAGAGAGAGAGAGAGAGAGTACAAACAATATTGGTATTTTCATTCACAAGAGCCTAGGGATGCCATTATCATGTACACACTGTATTAATACATGTATATATTCAACTTGCACCCGATTCAGATTCGGGATTATTCGTATAGAAGACTTGAATTTGAGATATTATCGGTTCACCACCATTTTTGAAGTAGTGGTTCTCATCGACAGCACACGTAACATACATGCATTGAGATCTGGACCATCAAAACAGTGAACTCATTGCGGATAGAGCAAAGCCTGAAACCCTCACAGCACGAACAATCCTAAACAGCTATTTAAGATCATTCGATCGGCTTGAGTTTCAGGCTATGCTCCATTGATTATGAGCCCACTACTTAGAGGGTCTGGATTGTCATAGATGCATGCAGACTTGATCACCTGACCAGTTTTCTAATAAACAAACGCAAATACATACCTAGAGACATACCATATGCATACATATATCTATACATATCTATATTTTAGGGTCGATCGCCATGTGGCCGACGCCAGGGCTGTGACCACGCTTGGTGGGCCGGAAATCTTCTAAATCCACCTTGCTTGTAGTGTGGTAATGGTTCACTCCATGAGAATGCATATGGCCAATTCTCGTTTCTTTTGCACTGATATTGCCATGCACGTGGCATTTCTTACAGTCCTTTCTCTCTTGAGCCATCAAATGCCTTCCCTCGGAAGAGAGAATTTCATGAGAAAGGACCAGAGCGAGTATGAAAACACAAACACCTACGAATTTGATATTGGCCATGAGAGAGAGAGAGAGAGAGAGAGAGAGAGAGAGAGAGAAGCAAGTTAGATGCGCAGTCCATCTTATGTGCATGGGTATTTATAGCGTTAGGAGAGTAGCATGGAGTCCCCACCATTAGTGAGATTCAATGAACTAAAATGATCAAGACCTTCTTTAGATATTCATGGCCGTTCATTGAAGAGGCAAAAGAGAGAGAGAGAGAGAGAGAGAGAGAGAGAGAGATCCATTCATGTTCGATAGGTCGTTAAGGTGCTTGGAGTCTGACCGCAGAGTGTAAAACATCCCAGCTCCGTGGGGCTACCGTGTTGTGCATATGAACTCAAGGGGCGCGGATTAGGTACTTCCCCGTCCCGAGCTCGGGACAGGCTAGGCCTCTGAGGGCCATCGTGACGTATGGATTTAATCCACACTGTCCATTCACTTTTCCATGTCATTTTAGTCAACCTTACCAAAAGTTAGGCAGATCCAAGCTCATGTGGACCACGAAATGGGGATTAAACTACGGCCGTTGAAAACTTCTTAGTTGCCACATGAAGTTTTGGATCAAGCTGATATTTGTTTTTTTCCCCTTCATCCAGGCCTATATGATCTTATGAATAGATTGGATGGAGAATAAACATCATGATGGGCCCGAGAAAGGTTTCAATGGTAGGCATCATTAGCACCACTGCTTCATGTGGTGTGGCCTACTTGAACCTTGGATATGCCCCATTTTTAGGACTATATCCTCAAATGACATGTTAAAATGTAAGGACAATGTGGATAAAATCCATACATCAAGATTTTTGATCCAAAACTCAGGCGGGCCACAGAGGAGGTGGTTTTATCCATGATTTTTACATCGTTCCTAGTGGAGTGGCCAAGATGAATTTTTGATCAGGCTAATTTTTTGGCCTTTACGCTGGAACTAAGAAGAGGTACCTGATAGGCGGATTGGATGTCACAAGCACAACATTTTGGGTCCCAAAGAGCTTTGTTGCTTTACCAGCTGCGTACAACAACAGGTGTTGTAGAGGATTCCGGGCCCATAATTATTAGGCCAAGATGATAAAATATTAAATGCAGGAGAAAAAGATATGAATTTGGACAGTGCGATGTACGCCACTAGAAATTTAAATATTCATGCACACCATACAACTCCGCTGAAAAAAAAATGCAGGTTAGCTCATGGGGTTACTGAAATTGTAATCGGCCTCCATCCTTCAAGGGCCGCACCTTTACAAGTGGTAATCGGGTGGACCCAATATCAATTCCCTATCTTGCAACAATCTCCCATTAGATAACGCAGCCAGCAAACTGATGGTCGATAGTGGATCATAGTGGATCAGGTGTGTGTTACCCGGGTAACACTTAAGAGTGTATATTTCCTTGACCGTGGGGCTTACCTTGGTATACATGCTCTATACCCACTCCGTCCATCAGTTTTCCCATATCATTTGAAGGCATGGTCCAAAAATGAAGTAGTTACAAATCTCAAGTGGATCACACTGCAGGAAACAGCGATCATTGACCATTAAAAACTTCATTTAGGCCACAAAAGTTTTGGATCAAGTTGATATTTGTGTTTTCCCTCCATCCAGTTATGTTTGCTCTTATCAAGAGGTTGGATGGAAAATAAAATTTTCCTTAGGACATACGAAGTTTTTAATGGTAAGCGTTAAATGACCATTGTATCCCATAGTGTGGTCCACTTGAGATTTAGATTTTTCTTTTCATATTATCTGAAAATGCTCTAAAATGAAGTGGAAAAACTAATGGACATGACGGGTATACAACAAATAAATCAAAATGGGTCGCTGGTCATGGAAACACCCACTACAGTGTTACCCGGACAACACCTGATCCATGGGAAACTGATGGACGTCGTGGATGTGCCAAGCATACATCAAGGTGGGCCCCATGGCCAGGAAAACACCCACTTAGGTGTTGCCCGGGGGGGGGGGGGGGGATCTAGATTCTTAAACCTGAGTTGACTGCTTCTACAATTGAAGGTTAGACAATTGGCAGTACCAGAAGTTACGTGTTACCGTGGGGTCCACATTGATGACGTGTTGTATATCCACGTCGTCCATCCATTTCTCCGTATGCCAAAAATCAGTAAGATTCGAATCTCAGGTGGAACACCCCACAGGAAACCGTGTTGATTGAGTACCTCACGGTCCTCACCATAAAAAATTCCAAAGTACCTCACGGTCCTCATCAAGAATATATCAGTATGAAGGTAAAATACAAATATCAGCTTTATCCAAAACTTTTGTGACACACAAAAATCATTTAATGGTCATTCGTCACTGTTTCTAATAGTGTGTTCCACATGGGATTTTTGGATCTTCTTAATGATTGGGATCATGCCCTAAAATAATACTTAAGAAACAGATGGATGGCATGGGTATAAAAAACATACTTCAAGGTGGGCCCCACACGGTTAGGATAACACCCACCAAGCCGTGGGCGTGACTTGGGTGAGACCCTGGAACAAGTGAAGTGGGTGGTATCCCAACTTGTCGCATTGCGATTAGTCTAAATAAGCAGCAGCCGTGTGAGGCTTCCTCACGTGAGAAATGCCAAGGGCGTTAGAGTCTAACAGTGTTACGGGGCCGGCGTCGGGTCGGAGCCCCTCTCTCGTTCATTTATCTCCTCTCTCCCCGGCTCTCCCTCCCTTTCTTTTGGCCCCTCTCCCTTTCTCTCGCGAGACCCATATCTTTATATCTTTCTCCCAACAGCGGCAGTGGGGTGACACCAAGATGTACGATTTTTTTTTTTTTTTTTTTCTAAAAAAAATAAGGAAAACATCTGCAATCGATTGGAAGCCAAAACTGATGCTGCTCCCGTGTCACCCCCACTGTTGGTCTAATGGGAGTTGGAAAGATCCTAAACATTTCATCTTTGGCCTTTTCTTTTTCTTTGTTGAATGCTAACTGTTACTTTATTTTCTTTCTTAACTGGCTATCTGTGGGACAAAAGATCAAGGGTTAGGATCTCCTGATCTGGGAGATTTCTGGGTGTCACCATTCATATCGATAGCATCAGATCAATGGTATCGATCACCAAACCATGGGCCCACGTGAGTGGATTCTTCCAAGTAGTTTGTTTGATGTCAATTTAATCTTTTCTTGTGGGTTGCTGGTTATCCAAGCAAATAGATAGGCTTATTTATTAAGAAATCCAGCGCATTCAGATCAGATTCCAACAGCGAGGACTTTGAAGAATATGCGGGCGCAGGGCTTTATGATAGGTTAGTCGATATTCCATGGGAGTAGGCCGAGTCCTGCTGTCTTTACCAATGTGGAACATGTGCAAGATCCAGGCCACATCATGATACTGTGTCCTGAAAAAAAAAAAAAAGGTAGTCTTACAATTAGGTGGGCCACACATGTGCTTTAAATTCACCATCTGTTACCTATTCTAACTGTTATAGCGGCCCCATCTGATGAATATGATGAATGGCGGGATCTAACACACAGCTCATTGTTTGACATGAGCAAATGATAAATGGAAACATAGAGCTGGAAATTCATAAACTGAAAATTTCACTGGTGTTTCATTTCAGCATACCCACAGACAAAGAGGATAAAGTCATATTGGATTACAGTACAGTTGTGATGGGCTAATCGCCAATAGAGGCTAGTAAAATCATCTAAGGCCTATATGGTTCTGCCCAGAACATTGAAGGCGTGGTAAAGAATGGTCAAGTATATGTGATCCAAACAAGGCCACAAATGTAGCTGTACATGAAAGCATGGCAAATCAACCCCATAGACATTTTAAGCTGTAATTTTATAAATATGAAACTTCTATATGAATAATGACTTTACTATTTTACTAGAGGAGTACAAACAACTGTTTTGTTTGCACATCTGAGGCCCAATATTCAATGATCTAGATTTTGGACCATTGGGTGTGGATCCATAGATAATGAACCATGACCTGAAAAATCCACCAAGATGGAAGATCACAGCCACCAATCTTGGGCTATTTGCAGTTGAATGCGGCAGTTGGTGTTTGTTCTTTGAACCATCCTTTTGCGGGCCAGAAATAGAAGGTTGGGATTGTACAATCAAGTAGGTTTTTGGGTAGTTTATCTGAAGTGACTTCCACTGTTGGAGAGAGAGAGAGAGAGAGAGAGAGAGAGAGAGGTGTCTGGCGTGAGAGGGAGAGAAAGGCTGCCAGAGAGGGAGGGAGAGCTGAAGAGGGGGAGAAACAAATGAGAGAGGGGTTTGGAGTCTTGGACCTCGACGCCAGCCCCATAATGCCGTTAGACACTAACGCCCTTGGCATTTCTCACGTGCCGAAGCCTCACACAGCTGCTGCTTATTTAGAAAAATTGCAACACGACACGTTGAGATCCCACACACTGCACTGGTTCCGGGGTCTCACCCAAGTCGTGCCCCCAAGCTGTTACCCGGGTAAAGCTAGTCGGGGGTCTGGAGATAACTTGTTGACGTTGAAGGTTTGACGCTTGGTGGTCCAAAAGAGAGGAAGGTCGAGATGAAATATACACGTGAGTCCGAAGACAGCTTCTGGCCGTTGAAGGTTGGCACTTGGCAGTGATAAAAGTCAGAGAGACGACAGAGAGGGTCCACCTTTCAGACTTTTGAGGTTGCTGCCAGGAGTGTCAGTACCCGTCTGTGCATTCTCCAGAGCCGCGCTAGCGTACGTCTTGAGGCATCCTCAGGGGTTACTTTCCTAAGCTAAAAGCCATGTGGGAAGAACGTTTGTGACATCCACGCCGTCTATCAGGCATGTTGCCTCATTTTAACTATTGAACCAAAAAATCACTTTAAATCCAAACGTTATGTAAATCAAAGCATTGGAAACGTTGGGCATGGAACGACTACCATTAGTTCTCTATAGGAACACAGTAGTGTTCATATGCCATCCAATTCATTGATGTGCCTCGTCTAAACAAAGGAATTACCCAATAATCATAATGTTAAGACTCTTGTTGGCCATACGATGTGAGTTTAGACTTCTTAGTTTGTGGAATGCTCAGATAATTGTTTAGTCAGTATACTTTTGGAATCAAGGCCAAACAAGGCATGATGTGCCTTAAGGACGGTAAAGATTTGATGCACTTTGAGTAGTTTCTTCAATTCTGGAGCAAGAAACCTCGCTAGCACCAAGCGCCAGGCGCGATGATGGATAGTCCACATCAAAGTGGGCTCCACATGATGGGCGGTGGATATTGATGGTTGGCCCCACATGATGGATAATAAAATTGATGGCAGCCCCACTTGAGGGATGACCAACATTAGATAGCCCTAAGTAATGAATGATGCACATTAAAGGTCGAGTCATAACGATGAATGACCCACATCCAAGGTGAGCCCTTGATGGATGGCCTGAATCAAAAGTGGGACCTACACAATGAATGGTCCACATGAAAGTTGGCCCCACATGATGGATGATGAATGTGAATGAACCAAACAAACTTGAGGGACAATTACTTATCTTGTCGGAAACAGGAGGAGAGATCCATAACGGCTTGTTTGGAAATGACCCAGAGTATAATGTGTGGTTTCTTTAATGATGGTTGACTCATCCACTGTACACTTGTCGTGCATGTAAGTTAATCCAGACCCAATCGTGAACAGAGACCACCCAAAAAATAAGATGGTCAACAGTACAAAATCTACATTAGGATATCTAATGGTTAACATTGTGTGATTACCCTACTCTCAGTTGTTGGTCCATACACAGTGGACCCACAATTTAGACAGTCTGCATTTGCTTACTCAGATGACACCTATACCATAGTTAGGTATTTTAATTCACATAGAAAGTAATTTAGTCGTTAAGTATGGAAATGAAAGTTATATATATGGGCATGTGTCATAGTTCTACAAGGGTTGTGGCCCACCATATGGGCATGTGTCATAGTTCAAAAGCTTAGAAACTCTACTTGAGAACTCCGCATGAGTCTTCACTCGACCTGATTTTTATCGTCCATCCTGGTAACTGGCTTGTGCTTCTACCTGTATGTCTCAAGTTCAAATCAGATGTGGCATTTTTATTTATAACAAAAACTCAGTTGACCAGCCAAGTGACTCAGATTGAGCCTAAGAAAGTCATTGAATCAACCAAGTTTTTTAGCCAACTGGGTGAGTCATGTTAGGTCCAAATTGACTCATGCCCAAGGGTGAGCTTACCATGAACACGTATTGAAATCTCTTTGAGTTGAGTTGAGTTGGTCAAGTTTTGAGGTGAGCCACCGAGTTTTACAACTAAGACATAGGGGAAACGGCCAAGGCTACTCCTACATGAGAAATGAAACAATAGAGGCGGTTACAATGCAGAGGTAGAGCACCAAACTGTGCTTGCTACAGTATATTGTGTTGGATATAATATATAGTAACAATCATGAAAGGTAAGTGGCATATAAGGGTTGCTTGGATACAACAAGATTTTCATTATATAAAAGAAAAAAAAAATCATTACGTGAGGGACAAATTTTTACTTAGTTTGATGAAAACTAGTTATATGAAATGTCTTTGAACTCTGTTTCAAAAATAACATGTTATTCTGAAATTGAAATTAATAAAAAATGATGTTTATCAGGTATCCACGAATCTAACAACTAGCATATCGTTTCACTATTTTATGGTAGTTTATTGTCCATATAAAGTGAGGCCCATTATTTAGATGGTTTAATTTGAGTTACACGTCTTATGCATTTGGTTTGCAAGTCATTGCAAAATGGGGCACACCAGTTTGACCGTTTAATTTTGAGTTATCACTTTTGCGGGGTTGAAGGTCGGGTGCCCGGGCCAGTTAGTGGCCGGGCAACTGAAATTCCCACCAGAAGGTAGTTTTACTGCTGGACAGATTTGGCCTAAGCCGGGCGCCTGATGACCCGGTCGGGCGCCCGACTATTTTGGTCCGGGCGCCCGAAATTCAATTTTCTCTTGGTTTTATTGCTGGATTGTTTTTGAGTTGGCAGGCGCCCGACAGTCTGGTGACTGGGCGCCCGACCCTGCACGAACTGCTTAGACGCAGTTTCCTAATCTGGCTCTGTTTCCTCCGTTTTTTGTACGTAAGCGTTCTAAAACGGGATTAGGGTAATCCCATTGGGTTGTAAACACGTCCAAGGTGAGAAAGAGAGAAAGAGGAAGAGAGAAAGAGAAGAGAGAGAGAGAGAGAGAGAGAGAGAGAGAGAGGAGCTTATAGAAGGGAGAAGTTGCTTGAAGAGGGATTCTTCTGCGCAACCGTCGTCTCAGCGCTTCTACGTCCTCGAGATCGGTGAGATCACTCCTCCTTTACTATTCTCTTGTTGTTTATCCATCCTTGCGTGGGTGAAGAAATTTGATCCAAGCGGTGTGTGCTTGTGATTGGTTGTAACAGTTCCCTGAGATAGTGGATTGTTGATCTGGACTAGGTCTCGTGGTTTTTACCTCTTTTGAGGGTTTTCCACGTAAAAACTCATTGTGTTCGTGTGGTTGATGTTTATTCTTAATTATTGCATTAGCATAGTCCATAATTCTAGTGTATTGGGGGGCGAGATCCGAAGGTTTGTGTGAAACGTACCTAACAAAGTGGTATCAGAGACAGGTTGTTTGAACGATGTGGGATCGGTTCTGAATTATGGAAGGTGGCTCATCAAGGATGATCAGCCTCAATGGTTCTAACTGGACCATATGGAAGGCTAAAATGGAGGACTTGCTCTATTGCAAGGACTTGTATGCTCCAATTCTAGGCATATCGGCGAAGACAGAGGATATGTCAGATGATGTTTGGAAGAAATTAGACCGAAAGGCGGTGGGGTTCATTAGACAATGGTTGGATGATTCGGATTTCCACCATGTGTCTACAGAGACCTCAGCCGCTAACCTATGGAAGAAATTACAAGGGCTGTATGAGAGGAAGACAGCCGGCAATAAGATTTTCCTGATAAGACAACTTGTGAATCTCAAGTTCAAAGATGGTGGTTTTGTGGCTGAACACATGAATGAGGTCAGCAACATTGTGAACCAGCTCTCCGCCATGAAGATGGTCCTGGATGATGAACTTCAGGCTTTGCTACTACTTAGCTCATTACCTGACAGTTGGGAGACATTAGTGGTGTCTCTAAGTAACTCCGCGCCAGACGGAAAGGTATCCATGGATCAGGTAACCAGTTGTCTCTTCAATGAGGAGACAAGGAGAAAGTCTTTAGGGCCTGCTCAACAAGAGGCCCTTGTGACACAAGATAGGGGGAGAGGAAAGAACAGAAAGGGCGGAAAGGCCCGAGATAAATTAAGAGGCAAGTCAGTTGCCAGGAAAGATGTTGAATGCTGAAATTATGGCAAGAAGGGCCACTACAAGCACGAATGCCACAAGAAGAAGAGTGACAAGAAGGGTAAAGGAAAGGAAGAAGGAAGATGATTCAGATTCTACTGCGGTCGCATCAGATGGTGTCGTAGTTGTTATTCTTTCGGCAGATCACGATACTTGTCTCACGGCTTCGAGTCAGGACACCGATTGGGTGATAGACTCGGGAGCCTCGTTTCATGCGACTCCACGCAGAGATTTCTTCACAAGCTACAAGTCAGGTGACTATGGGACAGTGAAGATAGGAAATTCTGGTGTTTCGAAGATTGTAGGGGTCGGTGATATTTGTTTGAAGACCGATGTGGGCTGCACATTGGTTCTCAGGGATGTGAGACATATTCCAGACCTTCGTCTCAACTTGATGTCGACGGGAAGGCTGGATGATGATGGCTATGAAAGTCGGTTTGCTGGTGGGTGCTGGAAGCTCATCAAGGGTTCGATGATCGCAGCCAGAGGAAAGAAGTGTTGCACCCTTTACAAGGCAAGTGTCAGTGTATGCAAGGGTGGATTGAACGCAGCAGAAGATTCAGCTACTGACGTGTGGCACAGGCGTCTAGGCCACATGAGTGAAAAAGGGCTTCAGCTACTAGCAAAGAAGCAGCTCCTTCTAGACGTGACAGGTATACCTCTCAAAACCTGTATTGACTGTTTATTTGGAAAACAGCATAGAGTTTCTTTTGTTAAAACTGCTTCTCATACTAATAAAGTACATGCATTAGATTTGGTTTACTCTGATGTTTGTAGTCCTATGAGGACAAAAACCTTGGGTGGGGCATTGTATTTTGTCACTTTTATAGATGATGCATCTAGGAGGGTTTGGGTGTATGCTTTGAAATCCAAGGACGAGGTCTTTGGTGTGTTTAAACTGTTTCATGCTATGGTCGAGAGAGAGACAGGCGGATCATTGAAGTGCATCCGCACTGACAATGGTGGTGAATACACAGGTTACTTCCACGAGTATTGCAAGTCACTGGATATACGGCATGAACAGTCGGTTCCCAACACCCCCCAGCATAATGGTGTGGCTGAGAGAATGAATCGCACCATTGTAGAGAGAATCAGATGCATGTTATCTCATGCAAAGTTGCCCAAGATATTCTGGGGAGAAGCAATGCACACGGCGGTGTATTTGATAAACAGGTCTCCATCAGCCCTGTTGAATGGAGAAGTACCTAAGAAGGTGTGGACTGGATGTGATCCATCGTACAGTCATCTCAGGGTGTTTGGATGCAGGGCATCCGTTCACGTACCAAAGGACGAGAGGTCCAAGCTCGATATGAAGATCAGGCAGTGTGTGTTCTCAAGGTACGGTGATGAGAAGTTTGGTTACAGGTCGTAGGATCCGACCGAGAAGAAGCTCGTCAGGAGTAGAGATGTGGTTTTCATTGAAGATCATTGTATAGAAGACATTGAAAAGCCAGAGAAGACCCAACCCAGTTCAGGAGAACTGGAGGACATGGATCCAGTTACTCCTCCCGTGGTGCCTGATGACGGGGGAGTACAGCAAGGTGCAGAAGATGAGGGAGTCCCTATAGAAGATGGACATGGGGAGCAGCCCCAACTTGATCCACCTGTTGAGCCACAGGTGAGGAGGACATCAAGGGACAGACATCCATCCAAGAAGTACTCGCCGCATGAGTACATTATGCTCATTGATGGGGGAGAGCCAGAAGACTATTCTGAGGCCCTAGCCGAAGAGCATAAGGGGGAGTGGTTGAAAGCTATGCAAGAGGAGATGGAATCCTTGCATAAGAACCACACCTATGATATGGTGAAATTGCCTAAGGGCAAGAAAGCTCTGAGCAACAAGTGGGTGTTCAGAAAGAAGAATGAGCAGAAGAATTCACAGACAAGGTACAAGGCCAGACTTGTGGTGAAAGGGTTTGGTCAGAGGAAACGAATAGACTTTGAGGAGATATTCTCACCAGTGGTGAAGATGACATCCATTCGGGTGTTGCTTGGGTTGACGGCTAGCATGGATCTAGAGATAGAGTAGTTAGATGTCAAAACTGCCTTTCTCCATGGTGACCTGGAAGAAGAGATCTACATGCGCCAACCAGAAGGGTTTGAAGTCAAGGGCAAAGAGCATATGGTTTGCAGGCTTAGAAAGAGCTTGTATGGGCTGAAGCAAGCTCCTAGGCAATGGTACAAGAAGTTCGACTCGTTCATGTTAAAGCATGGATATGACAGAACGGAGTCGGACCACTGTGTGTTCACTCGCAGGTTCTCAGATGGTGATTTCTTAGTTCTGCTATTGTATGTTGATGACATGCTCATCATGGGAAAAGACATCAAGAAGATTGACAGGCTGAAACAAGAGTTCGGCAAATCGTTTGCGATGAAAGACTTGGGCCCGGCAAAACAGATCCTAGGAATGGAGATAACCCGTGACAGAAGCAGCAGGAAGCTTTAGTTGTCACAAGAGCGGTATATTGAGAAAGTCCTAGAGCGGTTCAACATGAATGTAGCGAAGCCGGTCAGTACTCCACTGGATGGTCACTTCAAATTGAGCGACAAGCAGTGTCCCAAGATGAAGGCAGAAGTGGAAGAGATGCGGAAGATACCCTACGCGTCAGCGGTAGGAAGTTTGATGTATGTTATGGTGTGTACAGTGCCCAGACATAGCATATGCGGTTGGTGTTGTCAGTCGGTATCTTGCCAATCCTGGCAAGGAACATTGGACAGCAGTGAAGTGGATACTACGACATCTGAGAGGCTCATCCAGGTTGAGCCTATGATATGGTGACGGAAAACCTGTGTTAGAAGGCTACACAGATGCAGATATGGCAGGTGACATAGACTCCAGGAAGTCTACATCGGGGTTCATGTTCACGTTTGCAGGGGGAGCGGTCTCTTGGCAAAGTAAGCTACAGAAGGTCATAGCATTGTCGACGACAGAGGCCGAGTACATTGCAGTCACAGAAGCATGCAAAGAGATACTTTGGATGAAGAGGTTCCTACAGGAACTCAGCCTGAAGCAGGAGGAGCACATGGTCTATTGCGATAGCCAAAGTGCTATACACTTGAGCAATAATCCAAGTTAGCATTCCAAGTCGAAGCACATAGAGATTCGGTATCACTGGATCAGAGATACTTTGGAACGATAACGGGTCAGACATGATGACCAAGGCTTTGCTCAAGGGCAAGTTTGAGGTTTGCAGAAACCTGGCTGGCTTGAAGAAGACGAATTTCTCCTGAGTCGGAAAGGGGGAGATTTGATAGAGTTTTCCTCCTCATTACTGTCAGAGGAGAGAATGTGCAACAGGGTGAGGTCGGGTGCCCGGGCCAGTTAGTGGCCGGGCGACCGAAATTCCCACTAGAAGGCAGTTTTACTGCTGGACAGATTTGGCCTAAGCCGGGCGCCCGACAGTCAAAGTGACCGGGCCGCCCGATGACCCGGCCGGGCGCCCGACCATTTTGCTCCGGGCGCCCGAAATTCAATTTTCTCTTGGTTTTATTGCTGGACTGTTTTTGAGTTGGCCGGGCGCCCGACCCTGCGCGAACTGCTTAGACGCAGTTTCCTAATCTGGCTCTGTTTCCTCTGTTTTTGGTACTTAAGCGTTCTCAAACGAGATTAGGATAATCCCATTGGGTTGTAAACAAGTCCAAGGTGAGAAAGAGAGAAAAAGAGGAAGAGAGAAAGAGGAGAGAGAGAGAGAGAGAGAGAGAGAGAGAGAGAGAGAGAGAGCTTGTAGAAGGGAGAAGTTGCTTGAAGAGGGATTCTTCTGCGCAACCGTCATCTCAGCGCTTCTACGTCCTCGGGATCGGTGAGATCACTCCTCCTTTACTATTCTCTTGTTGTTTATCCATCCCTGCGTGGGTGAAGAAATTTGATCCAAGCGGTGTGTGCTTGTGATCGGTTGTAACAGTTCCCTGAGATAGTGGATTGTTGATCTGGACTAGGTCCCGTGGTTTTTACCTCTTTTGAGGGTTTTCCACGTAAAAACTCCTTGTGTTCGTGTGGTTGATGTTTATTCTTGATTATTGCATTAGCATAGTCCATAATTCTAGTGTATTGGGGGGCGAGATCCGAAGGTTTGTGTGAAACGCACCCAACACTGGGCGCCTCGACAAGCACATGCAATTTAGATTTGGAGTAGGCTTGGGGCTCATTTGGCATCTCTACTCTAATTCAATAAGAGCTTTTTGAATAAGAGCTAATTCAATAAGTCCTTTTTGTTCCAGCTTTGTTTTAAATAAGCTTGTTTGGTAAAATCTCTACAAAAAAAAAAAAAAAGCTCTTATTTAAAATAAGCATGTTTTGTAAAACTTTCAAAGAAGAGCTTTTTTCATGGGTAGTTGATGTCAATTTTAAAGATTACAACAATTTTAATATAAGACCAATCCAAAAGGTTGTTTTGGTGGTCCATCCATCATGTGGGGTCCAACATCATTCCCAATTGTTTTTTATGTGGGGCCCCTCAATGTCCACTACCCATCACCCATCACGTGGACTCCATGTTTGATGTGTCTATAGTGTGAGCCATACTTTTGAAGTAGATTGTCTATCATCTGGGGCCCACTTTTGATTTCCACCATTCATCATGTGGGGTACACCTTCTATGTGGATCATCCATCATACGGCCCACTTTGGATATGGGTCATCCATCATGAGAGACCTTGGATGTAGACCGTGCATTTGGTGGGGCCCACTTGATGTGAATTGTCCATTATGAGGGGCCACACCTTTACGTGGGACATCCATTATGTGAAGCCTACTCTGTCCATTATGTGGGCCCACCTTGATGTAGACCATTCATTGTGTGGGGCCTCACCTTCATTATGTGTCGTTCATCATGTGGGCCCACCTTCAATGACCATCATCCATCACGTGGGTCCCACCTTTGACGTAGACTGTCCATCAAATGGGACCCACTTGATGTGCATGTTCCGTCATATTGAGCCACACTTTGATATGGGTCATCTATCATGTAAGGCCCACCTTTAATGTGAACCTTTCATTACATGGGCCCCCCTTGATGTGGGGCCCCACTCTAATATGAGTCATTCATCATGAGGGGGCCATCTTTGATGTCCACCATCCATCATGTCGGTCCCACCTTTCTTGTGGACCACTACATGTGGGGCCCACTTGATGTGGATAGTCCATCATGTGGGACCTACCTTTGATGTCCACCATCCATCATGTAGGTCCCACCTTGGCTGTGGATAGTCCATCATGTGGGGCTTAACCTTCAATATGGGTCATTCATCATGTGGGCCCACTTTCAATGTCAATCTTCCATCATGTGGACCCACATTCAATGTCCACCATCTATCATGTGGGTCCCACCTTTGATGTGAACCATCATTAGGTAGGGCTTGCTTGATGTGGATCGTTCATCATGTAGGGCCACACTTTGAAGCAAGCCATCCATCATGTGGGGCTCACCTTTGATGTGACTGTGCATTATGTAGGCCCACCTTTGATATGGGTCATTCATCATGTGGGGCCCACCTTCACGATGGGTCGTTCATAACGTGGGCTTGAAGAAATTGCAGGGAGAAGAGAAGAGGGTAAGATGGGAATTACTTGAAAAGTTTAAGGGTAAACTTGTCCAAAAACTAATCCAAAATCTCTACCCGCTTAAGCCAAATAAGCTCCATTTCAAAACGTAACCCCTTCCCAAACTTATTAAATCAGAGCTTATTTACTACTTTCTAAAAAAATAAACACTTCATTAGACTTTTACCAAACGGCCTAAAAGCTTATTTTTTTAGAAATAAGCTAATAAGCTCTTATTGTAAAGATGCCAAGCGCCCCCTTAAACTTATTAACTTGGCCTGTGTGCCAGGCTTAAGCCTAACATACATGGTCTAATCAAACTTTGGACTCAAGCATCAGCTCAAGTCATTTTAGTTGACTTGGCCCAATTTACCCAGGCTTGACCTAACTTTATATGTAAGTCTTATATCTTACAAATGTCATTCTAAAAAATCATTAGTTTATTTCTTTTACCTATTTTCTTTTATTTATTTTTTATTTTTTGTGCGTGGATTACTTGATCAACAGATAAGAAGGAAGTAAGGATTTATATCATTTCCTGGGCTAGGCTTAGTTAGGCAAGGGTCCAACTATTTTCCGGCTCTGGATTGGGCTTGTCATGCTAGTCCCATCCTGGGTTGGGTAGAGATTGAGCATAGGGTCTTAAGTTTCAAGCTGGGCTGGGTCTAGTCTAAACCCAAGTAAATTGCAACCCCTACTTGTGTAGGAGAGAGATGTCAAAGTGGTTAAAAAGAAAAACAACTGTTTAGGAGATTAAAAATAAGAGAAATGCTCCCATCCTCTCAAAGCATGTTACGTTATATTGCTCTTAGTTGCATTGGGACAACTTAGACAACCTGATACATTAATCCAGACCGTCCATTATATCCAATGCACTTTTTATGGCCTACCATGCAAACATCACACGAAGATCATAAATATTAACCGTTTGTTGGATTGACCTTAATATGGATGACCAAGATTGTTTATATAAAAAATATGTCTAACCAACAATTTGATCCATATGTTTGTTAGGACCTGTCATTGAATGCTTACAATTTCAATCAATCACTTTTGCTAGGAAATTATAACCATCCAATACATGGCTTGGAAAATGGGTTGCTAAAGAAAACACCATAAAATCAAGGATGGATTAAATCATCTCACCAATGGATTTTTGCATGGTAGTCTCAAAATTTGATCTGGAGTGATTGGACTTTTCTGATTGGTTGATTAGACTGTCCAAGTAAGTGAATGCAACTAGGAGCACTACAAATAGGGCTGTCAGCAGACTTAGTTAGGGTCGGGCCAAGCTCTGTCTAATCCTAACCCACATTACTCAACATAGGCCCAAGCCCAATCCGCTGGGCCCAAGCGAGAGAGAGAGAGAGAGAGAGAGAGAGAGAGAGAGCTCTTGATTTCCATACAGTTTAGGGCTTTTTTGGAATCCATATGGATTTGAACAAAGATGATCTGTTTTTCAACATTGAGATGGTTACCCTTTAGATCATGGCTTCGTGGCAACAAAAAGGTTCAGTCCAATGCTGTATATATATATATATATATATATATATATATATATATATATATATATATATATATATATATATATAAAGAGAGAGAGAGAGAGAGAGAGAGAGAGAGAGAGAGTTTTTTTTATTTTTGCATTTTACGCAATTGCCCCTGCAAATCCAAATGAACCGGACTTACAGGCTGTTATACATGATCCAAATCTGACCCTTTTTCAAACGGCTCAAATTTTAAGCCTAAGCAAGGCCCTCCCTCTGTAACACCCAGAGATTTTGGCTCCTGTGTATATCACGATGGCCGAATTCTCAAGGCTATTTGGAATGTGTGAGGGTTACATCCCGTACATAATTTTTACACAAAAACGCATATTTCACACTATTTGGAAATCATGAGCAAGACGGTAGGACTAAACTTATATATTATTTCATTAACTAAACTAAATTATAAAACCATGTAACCGTCATTTAATCAATCACCATGTTCATAACTACGTCCTCCCATTAGGACTTATTACAATTCAAATACTTAATAAATGCTAGCACTATGAATGACTATACAGGTCTCGTCTTCCACCATCTGCACCTACGAGCCATCATAATCGTCTCCTTGAGGCTCGGGCTCCTGAGGATTGTCACCTACATGTTCTAAATTATTTCCAAAAAACACCGTCAAAAGCGGCATAGTGAAGAACTACTTTAAGGTTAGAAATAATAATCGCATAAAAATCATAACAAAACATTCATTAATCTTTCTTAATGCAATGCATGATAATGTATGACACAGCGTAGGACTCCTTAGACATGCCGCCAGGGGTTTTGGGACACGTGAGCCCATAATTTTGTCCCGACCACGTGAGAAACGGGACGCTCATAGATCAAATCTACACGTGACAGTGTATGGGAGAAGTAGGACGCTCTAGCCTATTCTCAATTCCATACACCCACATGGAGCCCCGTGCATGCATGAGTTAGCCATTCTTTATTATGATTACCAATTTACACCAAGCCACTTAACGTCTAACCAACCTTTGATACCACCACATCCTTCCTTATGGTTCATCACTCATCAAAATAGTCGTAACCGATGCATCACATCTCAGGATAGTGGCCCGTACTACTAAGCTTCATAACAACCATGCTCAACTATAGTCTTATGGACATCTTTAACAACTTTAGGAATAATAATAATAATAGTAAATATAATAATAATAATAATAATAATAAATGGATTTAACAACCACTTAATCGGGCGATCTTGATACCACCACCACAGATCAGGGTGGCCACTTAACCGGACAAGTTAAAAGCATCGTCTCAGGTTAGGGCAACCTCTTAACCGGGTGTTCCGATATTCATCACCATAGATCAGGGTCCATCCATATATATAAAAGGAACATAACAATATAAGAATCTCCATCAGACAATCACAACTATTCTTTATACAATATAGAAGGAAAGGTGGTCTATTTAAAGATGGTTACACAAATCTCATATGTGCAACAAACATAATTTTATTCCTTACTAATTCTCTAAGTCCAATGAATGTTCTCATCACCATGAGATGGAAAAAGTATTTAAAAGCATTCATATATAACTAACTAAGGAAAGAACAAAGAAACACATATAAACAAAAGCATATAAGAATTATCAACCTACAAAACATGAAATTATTAATCCAATCTTAAAGGAATTCTCACCTTATGATCTTCGACTTATTAGAGATATAAAATAATGAAATAACAGCAAGATGATACTCCTCCTCTCTCTCTCTCTCTCAAATTCGTGGGTGGGGGTCATCTCTGGCTAAGAGAGGCCCTATATATAGAGGTAGGGTCGGAATTAGGGTTTTAAGGAAGTTACACCATCTTCGGATGAACGGTTGCAGTTTAAAGTAAAAATACATCATCTTTCGAGTCGTTTTGGAAAGTGTACCCAACATGATTTAAGGAGAGATTCAATATGTTTGTTAAGTCAAGTATGGGCTATAAAATGGTCGTGACAGATTTTGGAATGAGGCCCACTAAGTGATGAACGGTTCACGAGAAGAAAATAGGAAATAATGAATCTAGAATTAGAAACTTTTAAACGGGCGGTTTATCTGACAATCGGACACCTAGGGTGGATTTAGATGAGTCCAATGAGGCAAGTAGGGTCCACAAACTGAGGGTCCATAGCCATTTGATAGGATTTTAGCGCAATAGGAGGTTCTAGAGAATTCCTACATAAGGTGGGAGAGACTTCCGTTTTTGAGGTGATTCTCCGCGTTGGTTAGCTAGAAAGGATCATTAGGATCCTCTAGAAACTTTCCTAAGACCCTATGTGAAGAGATTTTCCGGATTGAAAGATCCAAGTTTCCAACGGTTGGAAGGGAAGATGAGATCGGGTTGGATTCGCGATGGAATGAGATGAAATTTGGTAGGAGCGGGTTTTGAAGAGTAAGGAAGAAGATGGATGGCTTGGATTTCTGAATTGAGATCCACATAATGGACCGTGTAAAGGGCAGCCGTGGCAACGGTATATATGAAAGAATCTCTTGTTTTAGAAACGTAAGGTTGCACGGTCAAACGTGCATTGACCGACATTTTAACGTGCACGTTGTGCATGTGGGTCCCACCATGATGTATATATTAAATCCACTCCATCCAGAAGAGGAGCGATGTATTTTTAGGCGTTGACACAAAAATTGGGACAAATTCGAGATCAGGTGGCCCACTTATGATCCATTTTCTGATTAGGACATTTGTAGGATGATTGGAGGGCTGAAATTCGACATGTACTGTTAAACTATGTCCAAACGCTTATACCTAGGGTATTGTGTCTTAATGATTGGTAGAAACTAGCGTACTTAAAAACGGCATGTTAACCAATGGCATTTCTGTAATTTTTGCAAATCTTCAGGTTTAGCAAAATCCAACTCTTCTACGATGTTAATGAGGTCATTCTAAGCAAATTTAATAAAGATACACCATCTGATCTCCTATAGATGTTCCGTTATTCGAATTTCAATATTAACGGTCGATATTTAATATAAAAAAATTAGAAATAAATTTCAGAAAATTTTAAAATAACTACGGTAAATCCGGGACTTTACACCCTCGAGCTTAATACTCCAGCCTGATACAGGTCAAGCCTGAAAGCTTGATGGGCTAGCCCAACCCATCACTCCAATGTTTTTCTGATAAAATAACCAAATTTTGATGCCTTTTAGCTGAAAACATCATCCAGGTAAAATAAATAAATAAATAAAATCACTATTCAGCTTTTCATTGCTTGACCAAACATAATTAAAAATAACTCACCTTTTCTACTTTTCATTATTTAACTAAACATACTTAAAAATGACTTATATGATTTTTATTTTTATTTATTTATTTTACCTAACAGCTCTTAGATGTGCTACAAAATATCAGATGCCATGCTACAATTGCTAACGTACCCTATTATGTTAGGGCATGACTTAATGCATCATTTCCCAACGAAAGGTGCTTATAAGATGCCCATTTCCTTTCCCTTTCATTAGTGCCCTTCCTTATTAGTGCTCAAACGGCTCCACTGTATCATTTCCCCTCCTACATCTCATAGCTACAAAATCTGATCCAGGCCTCTCATCAACTAGATTCCATGGTGTCTTTGCCACTTGCCAAAAATAAAGTTGATTTGCCCACAATGTGGACTACACGTGGATGAAAATGAGAGTAACTTGACCAAGCATCCACATTCAGTGTACGTGTGAGATCCAAGCCTCTGATCAGCTTGGGCCCACCGTCTATTTGCAATGGCCCAAAATCTGTCTCTCATCTGCCCATAACGGGGGACACTCGATCGAAAATGAAAACAATCGACAAGAGAACCTTGATCAAGCACCCCCAATCATTGTACACATGTTTGGCCCACCTCATGTGCAGACCCACCTACTCCCGGAGAAGGCGATCACACATAATGCCACATCAGCTGATCTGCCTGCGAGTAGGTTTGGAAGTGAGAGTAGATTGGGCCTTTCTCTTAAAACTAGCTGAACAAAGGAAAATTTTAAAGATGTTTGACCAACCACTTTAAGTAGTTCTGTTGGTTGCTTTAAGGTCTATAAAGAGGGTTGAATTTTTCTTAAACATTTGAGGCGTTCCTTAAAAATCGCCACCACCGCCAATGAACGTGGGTCCCACACTTCCTGAATTCCACCGTCTTCCATTATCATATCTTCTGAATTCTTTATGCGCATCAAATATACAGATTCCATTACCCACCACTGGCTCATATTACACTGGGATTCTAGACTAGGATGCAATCTCACCATTTCTAACGAGATTAGATGATCTTAACCATCGGATATTGGCTGCTGATCGGCCTTGGACTGCTGACCATTTTCATCCTAATTGTCCTTGTCATGGCCATCAATATTTTGATGATTATGATCATCCAAACAGCATTATTTTCGCATAGGCATTCACAAGCTCACCATGCTCTCTCGGCTTATTTAACCTGATTGTGCAATGTAAGTCATTCGTGATGATATTTTTATGATTAAGGGCTTCATGTATAAAGACTGTTAAAATGGTTTGAAAGGCCACAGATAACAGAGGATCCAGTGGGCCATCAGTCAAAGATAAAGAACATTCAAGCACAGCTACCTGGTAAATATTTCAAAATTTTCCGGAGCCCAATCGAATGTCTAAAAAAATTCAAGGGACCCTTAGGAGAGGTCTCAAGTACGAAATCAGATTGCGTATTGAGTTGCTCAGGCACGCTCTTATTGTACTGAGTAAACTTTGTTGGGCCCACTGTGAATGTATGTGGTTTATCCACCCCGTCCATCTGTTTTTCTAGCTCATTTTAGGGGTTGGACCTAAAATCGAAGAATATCCAAAGCTCAAGTGGACCATGCCACAGTAAACGGTGGAATAATGATTTCCACCGTTGAAGCCTTCCTAAGGTCCACAGTGATGTTTATTTGTCATCCAACCTGTTCACAAGATAAAAAATACATGGACGAACGGAAAACACAAATATCAGCTTGATCCAAAACGTCGGTGGCCCCCACGAATATTTCAACACTAGATGTTCAGTTCATACTTTTCTTGGGGTGTAGTCCACTTGAGATTTTGGTATGCTTCATTTTTGGGCTCAAAGCTTAAAATTATGTTTTAAGATGGATGGATGGAGACAAGTAAATCATGGTGGGCTCCACAGACTTTACTCGCTTAGCGTACTAAGTTACTCGCTAGGCAATCCAGTTCCCTCAAGTACTTCAACCTGTTGGATAGGGCTGTAAATGGTCAGGTTCGGGGCGGGTTTAGCCAAAACCAGACCCGCCCATTTACTAAACGGGTCTGGGTCCAAATTTTAGACCCAGACCCTTTTACTAAATGGGCGGGTCCGGGTCGGGTCCGAGTCAACCCATCAGACCCATTTATAAATGGGTCCGGGTCTGGTAGAGGGAGATCCACCCAGACCCATTTATAAATGGGCCGGGTCTAATGGGTCCGGGTCTGGATCAAGTATACAAGCATTTTACAAGGCTTAAAACCGGGTCTGGACGGGTCTGGGTTGGACGGGTCCCTTGTAACATAGACCAAACCCGCTCACTTACTAAATGGGTTTGGGTCGGGTCGGGTCGGGTCGGGTCGGGCCGGGCCTAAAATAAAGGAAACCAGACCCAAACCCTTTTAACAAATGGGTCTATTCTTGGACCCAAACCCGTACCATTTAACAAATGAGTCGGGTCTGGGTCGGGTCTAAATGGGTTGGGTCCGGGTACCCCATCGGGTCCACTGACCCATTTACAGCCCTACTGTTGGAGCATTAGCACTATCCACTTGATGAATAACTTTACATCAATTGTATCTGTATGTGACATCCAACCCATCCAATACATGAGGATTATCTTGTCCAAAAATAGCCATATCCACCCATCAGGTTGGGCACACTCGAAACTCGAATTTTTCTATTTATCAGTGGATAAGCGTTGTTTTCTATGGTGTGGCCAACTAGAACAGTGGATGGGCTGATTTTTATGCAAGGCGATCCTCAGGGAAGGATCCGCCTATTTGAAGGCTTGGATCTCAAACACAAACGATAGATTGGAAATTATACCCTGATGGGGGATGATAACTTGTGCTTTGATTCCAAGCCTCCTATTTAAAAACCCAAATCAAAGGCAGCAATGATAAGCATCATAGTGCCGAAGATCTCTATTTGGTAGGAGAGATTATTCCAAAATACTATAGCACGCTCGGTCGGCTTGGGGAACTTTCTCTTCTTACATTAAACAAAGAGAAAAACTCAACATACCATGTGGAAGCTTGAAAGTCTGCATGCTGGCCAGTTCATAAGTGGATCCAAACTATTCAAATAGTGGGCCATTTAATAGATAGGTAATGACCTAATAACTGTTTTGATGGATGATTAAAAACTGTCTAATTGTTGGCCAATATATGGATTAGTGCACTAATAACTGTTTTGATGGATGAGTAAAATGAACAATAGTCAACGGCCTAGATTCAAGAAATAAATATTCCTTTACAAGGAAGGTCCCACATGTAGATTAAAAAAGAAAAGGAAAGAAAAAAGTGCAACTAGCTATGTGGTGCATGTTGGGGTTAAGAGCCCCGCAGCGGAAGCAATCAAAGTAGGCGAGGAACACACCACAATGGCAATCACACAAGCAAATTGACACACAGAAGAGGCTATTTGATTTTTTATGTGGAAAAACTCCTCACGGGTAAAAAATCACGACACAAAGTGACACCAATCCACTATAATATCAAAAGTTACAAATAATAGAAGAAACACATCCCGGATCAAAGCCCACAAGAGAAATCCCAAGCTAACAAAGCTAATTCTCACATGAAAAGGACAAACCCATTCATTTCCCTCATCCCAGAAAACCCATAACTTTCACATAGCTTTTTCTCTTACCTTAAAACTCTCTCAATCCTTTAGCCCAATAGCAGTAACCCTAATTCCAGATTACATACCCTTAAATAGGGGGAAACGGAAATTAGAAACTCCTTGCACAACAAATCGCATAAGAAACCAGGTCCAATTAAGAAACTACCAGTCAGTCGGTCGGTGGTCTTCATGCTTGAAGATTAAGGCATCCAATCCCGACAGTGCATGCATCATCTAATCCATTAGACAAGGTTGCCCCATCATGGAAATTGATGCCCTGAAATTATGTTGAACCAGTCATCATGTGGCCCACATGATACATAACAATGGACAGCTACCCAAAAACATTGAACATCAAATGGTAGCGTAGTTGATGGTTGGATTAGCATGAACTCTGTAGGGGCGTCCCAATTTCGTTACAACTACTTGCAGGTGAGATTGGTATTTGGACATCGTGCATGTGGATTGAAATGTCCATGGCAGGGTGAAGAAGGGAAGCTGGCTCCAAACGCCGGATCTTTTCACATGAGGGGATGTATCTCTACTAGCTCGGCTAGGCAGTTAGTGATGGAATAATCTCATGTGTTGGACTACCTGAAAAAATTTCATCATTCCATTTTTCGGTGGATGACCGTCCCACTAATTCCAGCCGTCCAAACCATGGGCTACACTAAAAGCACCACGTTGTTATTTGGCCAATGATCCCTATTATCATACCAGTCACACTCATTTGGATGGTCAAAGGTAGATTAGTTGATGGTCTTAGTGAAAAGTACTTTTTGGTAGGCCCTTGCATCAGCCGCCACACATCATTTTAACAGACGATAGGCATGTATGCCACGTATATGATAATTAACTGCAAGCCGCCTGACGGGTAAAACATTTCCACACGTTGACTAACGGCAACATTTGTATCGATGCCACTCACATTCCTACCTTGAACATTTTCGGCGGGAGCTTTACTAAGCCACACGCATGTACAAGTCAGCCAATATACATGCCATTACATATATGTCAGTGTTGTTGGCAAGTGCAAATATCCAAGCCGTCCATTATAAGGGTATTATTATTTTAATGGCCTAACCCAAAAATAAAATAAAAAAATAAAAAATCAGGTTAATTCACTTAGTTAGGTGAGTGATAATTAATTGAATATTAATTAATGTATGTCAACTTCTAATATCATGGTTCCCAAACTGAATGGACCTACCATTTTCTTTTGGCAGAAACATCTGCATGTTGAGGCTGCCCTCTGAGAAAAATGGGTGGTTGGAGAAAACGTGTAGCAGTAAAAATCAACATAGCTCACTTGATAAATGTAATATCCTGATTTTTGGCATAGGACGAATTCTCAGTCTCTCCCACATGATGAGTGGCCTGGATCTGTGATGGGTACTCAGGATGCATCGTTCATTGACATTAGGTATAGTGGGTCTCTTTCTCGGTTGGCCGAAATGTGGTTCTAATGGGGTTCATATGGTCCTTTCTACCTCATCAGGAAACAACTACTGCCTGAGCAACTTACCCCCTTGCAGCACTTGAAGTCATTCCTGCCAAAAGGTTTTTAGGGTCAGGCATTGGTTCATAATACTTTGAGTGCATTTGCATTATAGTTTTGAATTGGTAAATCAATCATTTGTTCTTGGTGTAATTTGACCCTGTCATGAGAGGGTGGCTCCATCAATCAGGACCCTTCTTTTTATCATCCGAAAGCACCTCGGGCTCTTTGAGCACTATAAGTTTAGAAGAACCGAAATGGTCTACAACACCAATATTTAGGACAGTTTAAAATGCCCATGTTTCGTGGGGCCAACATGTTGTACATGGGAAATCCACTCCAGGTGAAACTGTAAATACAACACATCAACTCCAAGAACAATTCAGAATGTGCCATCACCAATGGGAACAACGTAACAAGAAAAAGATAAAAAAAAGTATTAAAAAAAAAAGGGGGTGCCTAAAGCCTCTATATAGCATACCCTGCTAAGGATTGGATCAAGATGATTTTTTTTTTTTTCTTTCTTTCTTTCATTTGTCTTGGGCGAGCCACACATGATGAATGGGTTTGATGAAAGATACACACCATGGTGATACCACACACAAACCTGTAGTTGGCACCCCGCACCCCACCCATATTGTTACATTTAGTGGTAAATTATATTCATACCATTGTACAACTATGAAAGATATACACATATACAATCAACCAAAATGATACGCTAACATAGCACACCTGAGTTGCTTATTTAGCTAATTTTTTTTCCACAGAGACTAGCATTCAGGACCACATGCCTGATGGTTGGATTGCATGTCACACAAACAACATGGTAGGCCCACAAAGTTGCAGAGGATATTCAGTCTAGTTAAGGGGGTTCATAATTGTATCGATCTACAT
This sequence comes from Liriodendron chinense, assembly GCA_003013855.2. NCBI lineage: Eukaryota > Viridiplantae > Streptophyta > Magnoliopsida > Magnoliales > Magnoliaceae > Liriodendron > Liriodendron chinense. Next base: position 568,726 of record ML058554.1, read on the forward strand.
TGACGGTCCAATCAACCAATGTGAGCTTTCCATTAGGTTAGGGCTGTAAATGGCTGGGTTCGGGGTAGGTTTAGCCAAAACCAGACCCGCCCATTTACTAAATGGGTCTGGGTCCAAATTTTAGACCCAGACCCTTTTAATAAATGGGCGGGTCCAGGTCGGATCCGAGTCAGCCCATGGCCATTTATAAATGGGTCTGGGTCTACTAGAGGGCGATCCACCCAAACCCATTTATAAATGGGTCGGGTCTAATGGGTTCGGGTCTGGATCAAGTATGCAAGCATTTTACAAGGCTTAAAACTGGGTCCGGACGGGTCTAGGCTAGACGGGTCCCTTGAAACATAGACCAAACCCACCCACTTACTAAATGGGTTCGGGTCGGGCCTAATATAAAGGAAACCAGACCCAGACCCGTTTAGCAATTGGGTCTGTTCTTGGACCCAGACCTGTACCATTTAACAAATGGGTCGGGTTTGGTTCGGGTCTAAATGGGCCGGGTCTGCTGACCCATTTATAGCCTTAGGTCCGCCAACCCATTTACCACCCTACATTAGGTCCAGCCCATGCTCCGTGTGCTACCAGGCAAAAACCAATCTGAGCAGAGCCGCTTGATTAGTAGTGATAAGATTGGACGGTTGAGATTTTTTATTCAATTAATTTGAACGCCCATTCATTTCATGGGGACCATGATGGATTTTTTATGTTTCTAAATGACCATACTTTGGTTAGAAGATTCTGATCCATCCAATCTACGGCTTGTAAATAGATTATGCACACATATTAAAAGAATGCCAACATTGGTTCAATGTCATATAGTTATCATGGCCTGAGAAGCATTGCCTGGACCTTACTTGAAATTTCAAATCTCAATTCATTATTTTTTTTTTTTTCCAAAAAGGTGGGAAGACATCATTTATAACTCTGTTGATTTTAAAATATGGATGTTCAGGCATCCCGGTGGACACCAAAAATCAAGCCCCACCTATCATATTACAGGATTAATGGGCGCCATATCTTTTGTAATGTTTTCATTTTATTTTAGTAGGAATCCCTTAATTACAATTATGTAAGGGGTTATAATGAAACCATGACAATGACTTATTATAATTTATATGGCAGTGGCCCACATATTTGTGCAGTGTAGACCGGTTTTGAATTATGACAAGTGAGGGCCCACGGTTTGACTATGCAGACTTGTCCAACGATGGATCAAATAATGCCCCCAGAAATCTCCTTGAGTGGACAGACTTGACCTTTGCATTTGTATTTGCTGGCTTTAGATAGGCGCGCAGTTAAGAAAAACATACCACAATTGTTCAAGTCCAACTGAAAAATGTATTAACCTTGATGGCTAGGATCTTCCAATCTAAATGATTTTTTTATCATGCTCCATATATGATGTAGGGAGTAAATCTCATGATCGAGGGTAAGGATTGATGATGTTTATAATGGAGATGGACCGGAAGAAAAATCAAAGAAAATGTAAAAAAAGATGTCATCTGACGATCGGTCGTGAATGCTCAAGGACCGGTCACCCGACCAGTCGATTTCAACTGGAATCCAGTCTAGATCGCTGGACGATTTGGGTTTATCCATGACCGATCGTGGCTCCTTGCCAACCGGTCATGAGACGCGCGGACTTTGTTGAAATTTCTAATTTTGGAGTTTCAATCCGAACAGAAAACTACTATTTTTGTTTTTGAATTTCGGCCCAACTCGTGGGGCCCATCTTGATCATTTATGATGATCCATTTTATCCATCTCATAGAGCTGGTCGACGCTGAGAAAACCAGCAAGTTTCACATTGATCCAAGTTATGGATTGATCGTAGCGTCTAAAATAGTATGAATTGTCCAGAAAGTTCCGAATTCCGCCCACTAAAATTGGAGATGGTCCAGGTGACCCACTACTACTGATATGAAGAATCTGAACCAATCATCTTGAAGATTACATTGATGTCAGAAAAACCTCAAAGTTTTGTGTCCATCAAATATGTGGATTGCTATACCAGTGGAAGGAAGACAACGCCCAACATGCGTTATACAGTTTGCACAGATTTTTCTGTTTCTTTTCTAATTTTATTAGGATTCTTTTTTTCCTTTGTAAGTTACTGTTAGGCACGAAATTAGAGTTATGTTTAATCTATTTAAACTCTTTTTAGATCATTATTATATAGCTTTTGATAAATTATTAATGAAATTGAGTTCATACTCTATTTGGCTCGTGTTCTTCGAGTTGCCCTTTGAGGAATCAAGGAAGATCGATTGTCTTTCCCGATAGATTCCTAGATTCAGATCGTTTATCCCGTGAGAGAGATGGTGCTCGATCTCACCCCCGGCTCCACTAATATACATTGGGACTCATCGTGGATTGCGTCTGTCTATGCATGTGTATGCAGGTATGAACGCCTGTGCCCCTGGCCACTGGAAGTTCCTGTGGTACGAAGTTATGTGGGGCTCATAGAGATTCCTATAACAAATCCACTCTATCCATCAGTTTCTCAATATCTTATTAGCACAGAAGTGATGGGGTTTTCCTCCTCAGCTTAGAGGAGAGATTGGTGCAGCCTGGGTATGGTTGGGTGCCCGGACCAAGAGTGGTTGAGCGACCAAAATTCACCTAGAAGGGCATTTAGTCACTGGACTGTTTTTACAACAGTCGAGTGTCCGACGGTCTGTTGACCGGGTGCCCGAAATTGAGCAGTTCCTCTTAAAAGGTCGCTGGACATTTTTTTAGTTTAGGCGGGCGCCTGACGGTCCTTTGACCGGGCGCCCGACCCGACGTGAACTGCTTATAAGCAGTTTCCTATTTCGGTTCTGTTTCCTCCGATTTTCTATTTAAGAGGTTCCAAAACATGATTAGGGTATCCCATTAAGGTGTTTTCACATCCAATGTGTGTGTGTGTGTGTGTGTGTGTGTGTGTGAGAGAGAGAGAGAGAGAGAGAGAGAGAGGAAGAGAGAAGAGAAAGAGAGAGAGGAAGCTTGTTAGTAGAGGAGGCTTTGCTCACAAAGGTGATTCACGGTGTAACGACGTCTCGGCTCTTCAACGTCCTCGTGATCAGTGAGATCTCTCTGTTTTCATTATTCTCTTATTGTTCATCTATTCCTACGTGAGTGAAGAAGGTTTGATCCAAGCAGTGTGTGCTTGTGATCGGTTGTAACGGTTCTATTTCATAGTGAATTGTTGATCTAAACTAGGTTCCGTGGTTTTTACCTCGTTGAGAGCTTTTCACGTAAAAACTCATTTTGTGTAGTTGATGCTTTATACTTGATTATTGCATTATCATAGCCCATAATTCTAGTGCATTGGGGGGCGAGATCCTAAGATTTGTGCGAAATGCACCCAACAAGAAGTACAAAAATCAGGAAGATCAAACCTCATGTGGGCCACCGGACGAGAAACAGTGAGAATAAAATATCCACCGCATGAAACATTCCTAGAGCCAGCCATGATGTTATACACATCCAAACGGCTCATAGGATTTTTACTACGCAGGCAAACTGTAGGCACAAATATCATACTAATACAAAACTTATGTGGCCGCCACAAAGTTTTCAATGGTGGGCATTCAATCCCACTATGTATGGGATGGCCTACCTGAGCTTTGGATTTTCTGATTTTTGGACTCCTGTCTTATTGTGATCTTGAGAACTTGATGGATGGAGTGGATTTATCATGGTAATCTTTGTGGGCCACACACAGCCTTCAACCAGTGGCCGGGGCGCAGGTATTTCACGTCCCTATTTCTGCATGGAAGCTGATTCAGCGCATGAGAAGTAATTGTTCTTGTAAAAGCGAGCATCTCGGATTAGCCACAAAATAAAAATTGGTTTAACCCGTGGTTGTACATCGCTGCCTTAGTGTGTTGCACCTGAATTTTAGATCAGGATGATTCCTGAGTATTACGGCAGACATGAGGTGGCATACCATATGCACAGTTTAGATTCCACTAACCCATTACAGGTGGATTTTGATTGCATATGTACAGAACACTTTTTCTTTTAATATCAATTTATACACTACACATGGATGTAACGTGTGGCTTGTTTTCTTTGCGTTGGGTGGCCTGAATGGATTTAAAGCCATCTTTTCTATCTCAAAAAATTAGAGGTGGTGTGCTCCCACCTTTCTTAAAAAAAAAAAAGTTAGCGACATCTGATTAGCATATGTATTGTTTAGACCAGTCTGGATCTTATCTATGTGGCATAAAAGGTCCATGGTGTAATTTGGAAAACCATCTATGCTAGAATTGCAAAGATGTAGTTACAGTAGAATAACATGTTGAAGTCCCTCAATATACATTAATACACCATCCTCTAAAAGTTTGAGCATTTAAAGAAAGTGGTTGTCTGACATAGTATCAAAGCAAAATGTTATGTTCAAACACCGGAAGTAGCAAATATGTCACCCTGATATATTCCCTCACAGGGGGTCATTTATGGTTTGAGTTGTGCGAACCCCACAGGTGTGGGGGAGTGTTAAAGTCCCTCATGGAGATGCGTTAATTATCAATGTATGCTAAATATTCTAAATGATACATGAGGAGTGCCTTGGAGAGAGAGAGAGAGAGAGAGAGAGAGAGAGTTTTTGGGACAGGGTACAAGTTCACTCAGGAATGCAAATGCATGGGTTCTCAGTGCTGTGCTGATATTTTGGATAGTTTCTTATATGAGTGGGTTTCTCAATTTTGGATGCTGACGTTGTTTTTCTGTAAGCTAGGCTAAATCAGTGATTGCCTGTTCATTCTCGTTTTGCTCCTCTCATGAAGGGGTTCTTATCGCTGGTCCTTTGCTTTTGCCAGCTTCTTTTGTGGTTGCTGCAGTTTTGTTTGTATAGTTTGAGGGGGTTTTATTGTTTCAGCATGTTAGTTTTACTCTGCTAGAGTATATGATAGGTGAGACTCGAATCCTTTTGTGATCCCCGTCCGAAAGTTGTATATTGTTCAGAACATCAACATAGCTAAAGGCGGTGTAATCCCACTTTCCTCTAGGGGAAAAAAAAACAGAGAGAGTATAAACAATATTGGTATTTTCATTCAAATAACAAGCGTAGGATGCCATTATCATGTACACACTTTATTAATACATGTATTCAACATTACACCCTATTCAGTTTCGGAATTATTCGTATAAAAGACTCTTGAATTTGAGATACTAACTGTTTACAATGGGACGAGACTTTTCAGTTCACCACCATTTTTGAAGCAGTGGTTCATACTGACAACACAACATAACATGCATGCATTGAGAACTGGACCATCAAAACAGTGAACTCATTGTGGATAGAGTAAAGCCTGAAATCCTCACAGCTCGAACAATCCTAACCAACTATTTAAGATCATTCGATCAGCTTGAGTTTCTGGCTATGCACCATTGATAATGAGCAGACTATTTAGAGTGTACGGATTGCCATACATGCATGCAAACTTGATCACCTGACCAGTTTTCTGATAAACAAACGCAAATACATACATAGAGACATACCATACACATACATATATCTATACGTATCTATACTTCAGGGTCGATCGCCATGTGGCCTACGCCAGGACTGTGACCAGGCTTGGTGGGCCGGAAATCTTCTACATCCACCATGCTTGTAGTGTGGTAATGGTTCGCTCCATGAGAATGCATATGGCCAATTCTCGTTTCTTTTGCACTGATATTGCCATGCACGAGGCATTTCTTACAGTCCTTTCTCTCTTGTGCCGTCAAATGCCTTCCCTCGGAAGAGATAATTTCATGAGAAAGAACCAGAGCGAGGATGAAAACAAAAACACTTCCGAATTTGATATGGGCCATGAAAGAGAGTGAGAGAGAGAGAGAGAGAGAGAGAGAGAGAGAGCAAGAAAGTTAGATACTCAGTCCATCCTATGTGCAGGGGTATTTATAGCGTTGGGAGAGTAGCATGGAGTCCCCACCATTAGTCAGATTCAATGAACTAAAATGCTTAAGACCAAAAAAAAAAAGAAAGAAAGAAAAAAGAAATGAAAAGAAAGAATTTGGACGGTATGATGTTTTATTCTTTAGATATTCATGGCCGTGCATTGCAGAGTCAGGTATACGTATGAGAGAGAGAGAGAAAGAGAGAGAGATCCATTCATGTCGATGGGTCGTTAAGGTGTTCGCAGTCTGACCGCAGAGTGTAATACCTCCCAGCTCCGTGGGGCCACCGTGTTGTGCGTATGACATCCACTAAGTTCATCAGCAAGGGCCCTCTCAGGCCAAAATCCCGCTAGATACACAATTCAGGGGGCCCACATAACAGACAGCAATGGGGATTGGACGCCAATAGTAGGTTTGTTTGAGGGGCCCACCACAGTTTCACTTTCCATCCAAACCGTACATCAGTTGAGGGTCACCAGGATGAACAGACGGTCCAAAATCAGTCTGATCCAAAACGCAGGCGGATCACAGAGGTAGTGGTTTTAGCCATGATTTTTACATTGTTCCTGGTGGAGTGGTCCAGATGAGTATTTGATCTGGCTGTTTTTTTTTTTTTGTTTTTTGTTTTTTTAGGTAGAAATAAGAAGAGGCACCTGATGGACGGATTGGATGTCACAATCACAACATGCTGGGTCCCAAAGAGCTTGGTTACTTTACCAGCTGCGCACAGCAACAGGTCCCATAATTAAATATTAGGCCAAGATGATAAAATATTAAATGCAAGAAAAAAATATGAATTTGGACGGTGTGGCGTAGGAAACTAGAAATTTAGATATTCATGCACACCATACAACTCTGCTGAGCTAGGAAATAAGGATTTCCATCCTTTTTCTGGGCTAGGCTTGGTTAGGCAAGAGTCCAACTATTTTCAGGCATGGGATTGGGCTCGTTAATTATGCTAGTCCCATGCTGGGTTTGGGTGGAGATTGAGCATAGGGTCTTAAGTGTCAAGCCGGGTTGGGTCTAGCCTAAGCCCAACTAAATTGCGACCCTACTCGGTGTAGGACGTAGATATGTACGAGTGGTTAAAAAGAAAAACCACCATTAAGAGATTAAAAATTTGAGAAATGCTCCCATCCTCTCAAAGCAGGATAAGTTATAATGCTTTTGGTTGCACTAGGATAACTCATACAATCTGATGCATTGATCCAGACCATCCATTATATTCAATGCACTTTTTATGGCCTACCATGCAAACATCACACCAATATGATAGATAGTGACCATTTGATGGATCGACCTTAATATGGATGACCAAGATTGTTTATACAAAAATATGTCTAACCAACAATTCGATCCATCCATTTGTTAGGACCCGTCATTGAATGCTTATGATTTCAATCAATCACTTTTGTTAGGAAATCATAACCATCCAATATATGGCTTAGAAAATGGATTGCTAGAGAAAATACAATCAAATCAAGGATGGACTAAATTATCTCACCAATGGATTTCTGCATGGTAGTCCAAAAAATGATTGGACTAGGTTAGGGTTGGGCCAATCTCTGCCTAATCCTGGCTCACGATACTCGATATAGGCCCAAGCCCAACCTACTGGGCCCAAGCTCGGAAGAGAGAGGGAGAGAGATTTTCAATGTTCAGAGAGATCTCTTGAGCTCTTGAGTTCCATACAATTTAGGGCTTTTTTGGAATACATATCTGATCAGCTGGCCCCACTGTTGTGTAACATCCAAAAGGTTAACCCCTTAGGTGGAGTGACCCCAGAGTATATGAAACTACTTTTCGTCATCCCCGACAGATGTGGGACTAACCCAACAACCCATCCACCCATAGCAGATGTGGAGCAGATGTGGAACTAACCCAACAACCCGTCCTCCCACAACGAATGTGGGGCTCTTGGAACTTAATCTTGGCTTTCCCCCTTGCTCATGGGTCTTAGGGATCTCAAAACTTGGTCTCGGCTTACCCCCTAGGGCGCGAGCACCACCATGGCATGTACCTGGACGGACAACCTGACTTTGATAGCTGTGTTGTGTCACACCCAAAAAGTTAACCCCTTAGGTCGAGTGACCGCAGAGTATATGGAACTACTTTTCATCATCCCCATTTGATGTGTGAGTAACCCAACACCCACCAGTCTATTTGATATGGCCCAGAATCTATCTCATCTGCCCATAACTTGGAACACTCGATAGAAAATGAAAACAATCGATAAGAGAACCCTGACCAGGCACGCACAATCAGTGTACACATGTTACCTCATGAGCAGACCCGGCTACTCTCAGAGAAAGCGATCACACATAGTGCCACATCAGCTGAAGCGCTGCGAGTAGGTTTAGAAGTGTGAGTAGATTGGGCCTTTCTCTTAAAACTATCTGAACAAAGGAAAATTTTAAAGATATTTGACCAACCACTTTAAGCAGTTCTTTTGGTTGCTTTAAGGTCTGTAAAGAAGGTTGAATTTTTCTTTAAACATTTGAGGCGTTCCTTAAAAATCGCCACCACCGTCAATGAACGTGGGTCCACAATTCCTGTGATTCCACGGTCTTCCATTATCATATCTTTTGAATTCCTTATGCGCACCAAAGATACAGATTCCTATTACCCAACATGGCTCATATTACATTGGGATTCTGGACTAGTATGCAATCTCACCATTTCTTAAGAGATTAGATGATCTTAACCATAGGATATTGGCTGCTGATCGACCTTGGACTGCTGTCCATTTTCATCGTAATTGTCCGTATCATGGCCATCAATTTGAAGGTTATGATCATCCAAACAACATTATTTTCCTGATACACATTCAGAAACTCACCGGGCTAGGCTTATTTAATCTGATTATGCAAAGCAAGTCATCCATGATGATATTTTTACGTCTATAATCATAATTAAGGGTTTCATGTATGAGACTGTTAAAATGTTTGGAAGGCCACAGATAACAGAGGATCCAGTGGGCCATCAGTCAAAGATAACGAACATTCATGCCTACCTACCTGGTAAATATTTCTGGAGTCCAATCGAATGACTGAAAAAAATTCAAGGGACCCATCCTCTCCTATTTGTCACGTATAAATTGGAATTATTTTAGGGGAGGCCTCAAGTACTCCAACCTGTTTGAGCATTAGCACCATCCACTCAATGAATAACTTCATATCTATTATATCTGTGTGTGACATCCAACCCATTCAATACATGAGGATTATCTTGTCAAAAAATGGCCACATCCATCCATCAGGTTGAGAATACTTGAATTTTGCATTTATTAGTGGCTAAGTTTTGTTTTCTATGGTGCGGTCAACTAGATGAGTGGATGGGGCTGATTTTTACGCAAGGTAATCCTCAGGAAAGGATCTACCTATTAGAAGGCTTAGATCTCACACCCAAATGATAGATTGGAAATTATCCCCTGAAGGTGGATGGTAACTCATGCTTGGATTTGAGACCTCCTATTTAATAACCCAAATCAAAGGCAGCAATGATAAGCATGAAAGTGCCCCAAGATCTCTATTTGGTAGGAGAGATTATTCCAAAATTCTATAGCACGCTCGGTCGGCTTGGGGAACTTTCTCTTCTTACATTAAACAAAGTGAAAAACACAGCATACTGTGTGGAAGCTTGAAAGTGTGCATGCTGACCACTACATATATAAGTGGATCTAAACTATTCAACTAGTGGGCCATTTTATAGATGGGTAATAACCCTTTAATTGTATTGATAGATGATTAAAAACTGTCCAATAGGTGGCCAATAAATGGACGAGTAAAATGAACAATAGTCAACGGCCTAAATTCAACAAATGAATATTCATCTACAGGGAAGGTCCCACATGAAAGTAGTTGCAGATTAAAAGAGGAAAAAAAATAATAAAATAAAAAATAAAAAGTGCAGCTAGCCACGTGGTGCATGCATCCATCCAATTGCCGGCCCCATCATGGAAATTGATGGACCGAAATTATGCTGAACCAATCATCATGTAGCCCACATGATACATGATAATGGACAGCTACCCAAAAACATTGAACTTCAAATGGTAGCCGAGTTGATGGTTGGATTAGATTGAACTCTGTCGGGGCATCCCAATTTCGTTGCAACTACTTGCAGGTGAGATTAGTATTTGGACTTTGTGCATGTGGATTGAAAAGCCCATGGCATAGTGAGGAAGGGAAGCTGGTCCAAACCCCGGATCTTTTCACTTGAGGGGGATGTATCTCTACTAGCTCAACTAAGCACTTAGTTGGAATAATCTCATGCGTTGGACTCCCTGAAAAGAATTCATCATTCCATATTTTTTCGGTGGATGACCATCTCAACAATTCCAGCCGTCCAAACGATAGGGCTTCACAAAAAGCACTACATTGTTATTTGGCGAGTGATCCCTATTATCATACTAGTCACACTCATTTGGATTGCATGTCAGAGGTAGATTGGTTGATGGTCTTAGAGAAGTACTTTATCGTAGGGCCCTTGCATCAGCCGCCGCCCACCATTTTGACGGACGACAGGCATGTAAGCCACGTTTATGATAAGTAACTGCAATCTGCCCTATGGGTAAAGCATTTCTACAGGTTGACTAATGGCAACGTTTGTATTGATGCTACTCACCTTCCTAACATGGAGGTCCTAACATGGACATTCTCCGCAGGAGCTTTGCTAAGGCAAACGTATTTACAAGCCAGCTAATGCACACACCATTACAAATGTCAAGAACAAGGATCCCGATGGAGGATGGGGTTAATTACATTCATCACATGAATGGACTAAAAGAATGCAGATTGATTGGACTAAAAGAAGGTGGACTGTAAATCAGCCATAACTTTTGATCAAGAAGATTTACAGGACGCACAACATATGAATTCCTCCTTAAATTAAAACATGTGGTTATACAGAAAAAACAAAATTGTAGGGAAAACTGCAATTTTTTTAGTATTTTTTATTTTTGATGTATTTCCTTCTTTTTAGAGTTTTTGTTTATTTAAGAGTTTCTATTTTTGTTGAATAATAAGTTTTAGAAATACTCTATTTAGTAGTAGTCTTTAATTAAAAGTTTACTACTTTTAGACTTTTAGCAACTTTCTATTCTAAAAAACTTACAATTTTTAGTAAGTAGTAATTAGAGTTTGTTTAGAAATATATAAGATTGTTAAAATTCACAAGAGAATTGAAGGGTAGCAAGGGAAGTGTCTAGCTCAAGCAGGCAGAGCTATTCTTATCAAACATGTTTTGAGTAGCATCCCTATCCATGTCTTGGAAGCTACAAAGGTTCCGACTCAGGTGGTAGTAGATTTGGAGAGGAAGTTTGTAGACATTTATTAGGGATTGGCAAAAGGTAAGAAGAAATTGCATTGGGCGATGTGGAGTAGTTTAGCCCTCCCAAAAACTGAGGGAGGTTTGGGTTTAAAATTGATAAACGAGGTCATCTATTTCAGGATAAAGCTGGTGTTGGGGTTAGGAGCCCCGCAGCGGAAGCAATCAAAGCAGGCGAGGAACACATCACAAGGGCAATCAACAAGCAAATCATCACACACAAGAAGGTAATCCGATTTTTACGTGGAAAAACCCCTCAAGGGTAAAAAACCACGGCACAAAACGACACCAATCCACTATGAATAAGAAGTTACAAGAGATTACAGAAGAATACCCTGGATCACAGCCCACAAGAGAAATCCCAAGCTACCCGAAGCTAATTCTCACATGAGGAGGACAAACCCATCCCTTTCCCTCAACCTAGAGAACTCCAAGCTTCCTCCCTAGCTCTTTCTCTCACCCTAGAACCCTCTCAATCCCTTGGCCCATTGGCGGCAACCCTAATCTCGGATTACATCTCCTTAAATAGGAGAAAACCGAAATTAGAAACTTCTTGCGCAAAACCGCGCAAGAAACCAAGTCCAAAAAGGAAATTGCCCGACCGGTCGGACCCTCCCACTGGCCGGTCGGATGGCCCAAAAAGGCTCCAGCAACCTGCTGTCTTCATCTCCAACGTGACCGATCGACCGGTCGGTGGTCTTCATGCAAGAAGGTTTGAGGCGTCCAAGCCCAATAAATGATACCACTTGTTGGGATAAAAGCTAGCAGCGAAAGCGGAACGCCGAACACGTGAAGCAATGCGAAATCAAATGAGTAACAAGATGCAATCAATCACACACAAGCACACCACAAGAAACTCTGAATTTTACGTGGAAAAACCCCAAAACGGGTAAAAAACCACGGCACAAACGATCCACTATGAATATCAAAAGATTACAGAGATTGACAGCCCACAAAGCAAGGAAACGCAGAGAAAATCCCAAATTCTCTCTCACACACACCTCTCCCCTCTTCCTAGTACGAATAGGAAACCTTAGACACCTTAGGATACCTCTCTACGTCGGATTACAACACCTTAGGTAGGAAGAAATTCGAAAATAGAAACACTTTGCGCAGTACTGCGAACTACGCAAGAAATCCGCGCGCACAGCCAGCCGGTCAGCCTTCACAATCCAGGGAGATTGCCATCCGACCCTGCCTCACATCCGACTGGTTGGATCCACCTTCAGACAGGTCTACGCAACAGGAAAACGTCCAGGGGGGTTCTTCATAGCATCTAGTTACGCTGACCGGCCGGCCGGCCGGCCAGTCGGAGCACCCATTCGAGCATAGTTTGAAGACTCCCCAACAGCTGGCTTGGACAGCGAAGTTTGATAGCAGTAGCAGTCTCTGGGCTTCTTTTATGAAATGTAAATATTTGCAGGAGCACCCCGACCCCTCGTCTCCTGTATGGAGAAAGATCTGTAGCGTTGTCCCGCTTATTGAGGAGAAGCCTCGTTGGATTGTCGGGAACGGCGAGTGCAACAGTTTGGAAAGATGACTGGACTAGGCTGGGCCCTTTGATTTCTTGGTGCTCATAGGAAATCCCGGAGTATATAGCTAACTTGAAGGTCAAGGATATCCTAGATTTTGAAGGAATCAGGGAGGCCAACTCTCTGGGTGGTTTATTACTGCAAGAAGTGCTCAATCACATCAGATCAGAAGGCATTTCTCTTTCCCAATGGGAAGATTGTTGCATCTGGCCTCTCGAGCAATCGGGCATTTTCTCGTTTAGGACATGGCAGGTGTGTAGGGATGTGGGCGTTCGAAAGGGCTAGGCGAGGTGGGTTTGGCACGGGAACATGCCCTCGAAAATGTCGAGTTTGGCTCGGAAGATCCTTCATGGTGCTATGCCGATGCATGCTAAGTGCAGAGAAAAGGGATTAGCTTGGCGTCCAAGTGCAATTGTTGTATTTTGGGGAGTGGGCGGCACTAAGAGGTTCAGACGATCGACCATCTTTTCTCCTCGAGTCAGCTTGCATCCCGGGTTTGGGCTTATTTTAGTTCCATTCTCGATGTCTCCTTCATGAGTAACCAATCAACGGTGAGTAGAGCTACCCAATGGTGGTGTGGGACCTCAATGGGGGACCTATTTGCGGAACTAAGGGGCTATTTGTTGTGCATTATGTTCTGGGAGATTTGGGCAGAAAGAAATGGGTGTAGGTTTGAAGGGGCAGAGATAAGTGCACGCAGGACTATCGTGCGGGTTAAGAGATGGTGCGTTCACCTAAGCAATGTCTTCCCCGGTTCCAAGTCCTTTAGCCTGTCCAAGAAAATCGGCCTTGTTGAGCTGGGTATTGAGTCTGTCAGCTCGGCCATCAGCCCGTATCCATCATGAGGTGTGTAAAGCCTAAGGAAGGGTGGGTTAAAATCAACGTGGATGGCTCAGCTAGAGGCAACCCGAGTTTATTATGTGGATGGAGGGTTTGCAGAGAAAGGGACGGGGGCTTTTTCTTTGCGTTCGCTAAAGGCTATGGAGTTAGGTCATGCCTAAGAGCAGAAGCAAGGGTTATTGTGCAAGGTTTATCCCTTTGTGTCTCTCGTGGTTTCCTGAAAATAGTGGTGGAAAGTGACTCCAAAGTAGTAGTAAATTTGCTCAGCAAAGAGATCCAAGGCAAGTGGAGCATATGGTACCGGTGGAAAAGGGTTGTGAGTCTTAAGCGAAAAGCCGAGGTGTAAATTGTTCATGCCCTCAGAGAAGCTAATTTTGTGCCTGATAGATTGGCCCTGGTTAGGGAGTGGATCGCAAGGGGACTTTATTTTCAACAGGGCATATAACCTCCCCCTGCTGGTGCAAGGGGTCATTTTCCTTAACCGGGTGGGTCTAGGGAATATTAGAGGGTGCTAAGGGCCTCCTGTCATGGCAGGTTTTTAGCTTCAGCTTCTCGAAAGTTGAGGGGTTGGGATTGCTTAGGGATATCTTGTAGTCGGTATGGTTGGCTGGTTGATTAAAAAAAAAAAAATTAGCTGGGGTGGGTGCTATCAGGCCTTTTAAGTCTTAGGGTCGTTTGGGTGTGTTGTTTCTTTTTTGTGGAGTGGTGTAGTGGGATATGATAGGTACATGTGCCCCATATTATTTTTTAGGGTCCTACCAAAATCTTGTGGCTGTACATCTGTTATCTATCAATAATTTGAGCAATGATGTTAAAAAAACAAAAAAAACAAAAAAAAAAATTGTTAAATTCATTTTTTTATTAATAATTTTAACTATTACTCAATAAAATTTTGATTTTTACCAATTTCTCTCGTGGAATTCAAAGAAGTCCGGTTAAAAAGTTCTAGAAGTCATGTGGATTCGAGGTAGTTATCCCATGAGAAAGATGGTACTGATTGACCTCTGCAAGTCCACCCTACCTCAATATTGTTGACAAGTGCAGATATGCAAGCCATCCATTATTAGGGTATTATTATTTTAATGCCTTATCCCAAAACTCAGGTTAGTTCACTTAGTTAGGTGGGTGATAATTAATTGAATTAATGTATGATTGTGAAAATTCAGCTGGAGAAACTAGCAAGTCAACTTATTTCTAATATCATGGCTCACCAACTAAATGGACCCACCATTTTCTTTTTGGGAGAATCATCTGCATGTTGAGGCTGCCCTCCGAGAAAAATGTGGGCTAAGACAAAAAGCGTACCAGTGAAAATCAATATATACATGTGGCTCCCCTGATACGTGTAATATTCTGATTTTTGGCATAGGACAAATTCTTGGTCTCTCCCACATGATGAGTGGCCTGGATCTGTGATGGGTACTCAGGATGCATCGTTCATTGACGCTAGGTATAGTAGGTCTCTTTACCTGTTGGCTGAAATGCGGTTCTAATGGGGTTCATATGGTTCGTTCTACCTCATAAGGAAACAAATCCTGCCTGGGCAACTCACCCCCTTCCAGCTCTTGCAGGTCATTCCTGCCAAAAGTCATGTAGGTTCTGCCATTGGTTCCTTTGAGTAAATTTGCATATATATAGTTTTGAGTGGGTAAATCATTCATATGTCCTTGGTGTAATTTGACCCTTACATGGGCGGCTCCATCAATCATGACCCTTCCTTTTATCATCCGAAAGGGCCTAGGGTGAGCCACATGTGATGAATGGATTTGATGAAAGATAACACGCCATAGTGATCCCACCCACATTGTTGCATTTGATGTAGCACACCTGAGTTGCCTATCTAGCTAATATTTTTGCCACAGGGACTAGAATTGAGGACCACATGCCTGATGGACGGAGTGCCTGTCACACAAACAACATGGTAGGCCCACAAAGTTGCAGAGGATTCCATTCTAGTTAAGAGGGTTCATACTTGTATCAATATACATTGACAGTCCAATCAACCAATGCAAGCTTTCCATTAGGTCCAGCCCACACTCTGTGGGCCACCAGGCAAAAAAACCACACTGAGCAGAGCCACCTGACCAGTAGTGATAAGATTGGATGGTTGAGATTTTTTATTCAATTTGAACCATTCATTTTATGAGGACCATGATGGATTTTTTATGTTCCTAAAGGATTATACCTTGGTCAGAAGATTCTCATCCATCCAATCTACGGCTTGGAGACAAATCACACACACACATTAAAAGAATACCAACATTGGTTCAATGTCATATAGTTATGATGGGTTAAGAAGTATGGTCTGGACCTGAGTTGAAATTTGAAGTCCCAACTTATTTCTTTTCCAAAAAGGTGTGAGCATATCACTTATTACTTAGTTGATTTTAAAAAATAGTTGTACAGGCATCTAGTGGGCACCACAAAAAATCAGTTCTCACCCATCGTATTATAAGATTGATGGGTCCACAGTTTGACAATGCATGCAGACGTGTCCGACTCTTAATGGAATATGCCTCAGAAATCTCCTTTGAGTGGACAGTCTTGACTTTTGCATTTGTATTTGCTGGCTTTAGATAGCCAGCTAAAGAAAAACATACAACAATTGTCGGCACTGAAAAATGTATTAACCTTGAATGGGTAGGATTGTCCAAATCTGAGTATCTTTTATCATGCTCTATAGACGGTCGGACTCAACCTGGATTGCCCATGTGGATCTCTGTCTGTGCGGGCGGATGGTGTGTCCTGGGACGCGAAGTGCGTGTGACTCGGGAGAGCGGATTAGGTCAGACATCCGGCCTCACCCAAGACTGTGCGGCCCTTACCGTGAGTTACCGTGGGGCGTACCTTGATGAATGTATTATGTATCCACATCGTCCATTAATTTTTCAGATCAGTTTAGGGCATTTAACCTAAAAACGAAGCAGAACCAATCATCAGGTGGACCATAACATTGGAAACAGTGGTGATTGACCATTAATGGGCTATAAAAGTTTTGTATGAAGCTGATATTTTTTTTTCCCTTCATCCAGGATCATGTGACCTTATCAACAGATTGGATGGTAAATAAACACTACATAAACATGAAGGTGCGTCCTAAGAAGTTTTTAATGGTAGGATGGTCAATCACCACTGTTTCTTATGGTATGGTGCACCTGATAATGGTCTCTGCTTCACTTTTGGGATAATGCCCTAAGACGTACGATATGGAAAAACGGATGGACGGCTTGGATACATAATACATACATCAAGGTGGGCCCCACGGTAAGGGAAGCACCGTCTTAGGTGAGCCCGGGGTCTCGCCTAATCCGCTCTTGTGACTCGGCCACAGGAAGTTCCTTTGATAGGAAGCTACGTGGGGCTCACAGGGATTCATGTGACAAATCCACTCTGTACATCAGTTTCTCAAGATCGCATTAGGACAGAAGTATAAAAAGCAGGCCGATCAAATCTCAGGGGAGCAACAAGACAAGAAACAGTGTGAACACAAACATCCGTACTGTACCATCGAAACCGCTCACAGTGTTATTGCTGCTCAGATAAACTGTAGAAGCAAATATCATATGGATACAAAACTTGCTTGGCCTCCACAAAGTTTTCAATCCCACTGTTTCCTATGGTAACCTGCCTGATTTTTGGACTCCTGTCCAATTGCAATCTTGAGAAATTGATGGATGGAGTGGATTTATCACGGGAATCTTTGTGGGCCACACCTAACTTTGGACCATAGGAACTTCATGTGGCCAGGGCACAGGTATTTCGTGTCCCTATTTCTGGATGGAAGCTGATTCAGCACATGAGAAATAATTGTTCCTGTACAAGCGTGCATCTATATATATATATAGATATATATATATATATATATATATATATATATATATATATATATATAGATATATATATATATATATAAGTTGTACTTATTAGATGATCCTGGCCTTCTAATCATTGAACTTTTCTCAATGATCCATAGCTCAAAGTTGGCCACACCGAAGGGAACAGTGGCCCACGTAGAAACTTCCAGATGAAATATGGTGTCCACTATGATTTGTATAAACCATCCAATTACTATTCATCAGGGGCCAACCACTAGAACGAAGAGACACACCAAAGTGCAGGTCACTAAAAGACTCAGGTGGGCTACACTGCATGAATATATTGGTTTAACCCGCGATTGTACATCGCTGCGTTGGTGTGTTGCTCCTGAATTTTGGATCAGGATGATTCTTGAGTCGTACGGTGGACATGAGATGGCACACCATATGCACGGTTTGGATTCCACCAACCCATTACAGGTGGGCCCACACAGCTCGAACGAAGTTTAACGTGGATTCGAATGCATGTGAATAGAAGCCTTTTTATTTTAATGTCAATTTATACACGACACATGGATGTAAGGTGTGGCTTGGTTTCTTTGTGTCCGGTGGCCTGAATGGATGTAAAGCCATCTTTTTCATCTCAATAAAATTACAGGTGGGGTGGTCCCACCTTTCTAGAAGAGAAAAAGACACATTAAAGAGTTAGGGCATCCGATCAGCATATGTTTCGTTTTTAATGCATTCACCATTAGACCTGTGTGATGAACAGTCTGGATCCTATTTATGTGGTATAAAAAGACTATGGTGTAATTTGGAAAACCATCTATGTTAGGATTGCACAGATGTAGTCAGTTACAGTAGAATGACAAACAGTGCTATAGCTATGCTGGAGATATTTGAAACCCTTGAAATCCTGCAACGGTCTAACACTTGTTGGGTGATAATTGGGGAGATACGTTATCAGCATATCAGCATACATGTATGCTAAATAATACAAAGGAATTCCTTGGAGGAGGAGGAGGAGAGAGAGAGAGAGAGAGAGAGAGAGAGTTTGGTACGGGACAAGTTGTTGGCTCTGGAATGCAAATGGATGGGGATTCTCAATGCTGCTGCTGATATTTTGGGTAGTTTCTTATATGAGTGGGTTTCTCAATTTGCTGATGTTGGTTGTCTGTAAACTAGGCAAAATCAGGGCTGCCTGTTCATTTCCGTTTTGCTCCTTTCATGAAGGGGTTCATATCGCTGGTCCTGTGCTAGGACGGCTTCTTTTGTGGTTGCTTCAGTTTTATTAATTTGTATAGTTTGAGGGGGTTTTATTGTTTCAGCATGATAATTTTACTTTGCTATATGATAGTTGAGACCAGGATTTTTTTGTGATGCCCGCCCGAAGGTTCTATATTTTTTTGGAATATCAACATAGCTAAAGGTGGTGTGATCCCACCTTTCTTTAAAAAAGAAAAGAAAAAAAAAGAGGAGAGAGAGAGAGAGAGAGAGAGAGAGAGAGAGAGTACAAACAATATTGGTATTTTCATTCAAATCGCAAGAGCGTAGGGATGACATTATCATGTACACACTGTATTAATACATGTATTCAACTTACACCCGATTCAGTTTCAGGATTATTCGTATACAAGACTCTTGAATTTGAGATACTAACTGTTTACAATGGGACCTGACTTTCCTACTAGTTCACCACCATTTTTGAAGCAGTGGTTCATACTGACAACACGCGTAACATGCATGCATTGCGATCTAGACCATCAAAACAGTGAACTCATTGTAGAAAGTGCAAAGCCTGAAACCCTTACAGCTCGAACAATCCTAACCAAATATTTAAGATCATTCGATCAGCTTGAGTTTCAGGCTATGCTCCATTGATAATGAGCCCACTATTTAGAGGGTCCGGATTGTCATACATGCATGCAGACTTCATCACCTTACCAGTTTTCAGATAAACAAACTCAAATACATACATAGAGACATAACATACACATACATATATCTATACTTTAGGATCGATTGCCATGTGGCCGACGCCGGGGCTGTGACCGGGCATGGTAGGACGGAAATCTTCTACATCCACCTTGCTTGTAGTGTGGGAAAGGTGCACTCCATAAGAGTGCATATGGCCCATTCTAGTTTCTTTTACCCTGATATTTCCATGCACGAGGCATTTCTTACAGTCCTTTCTCTCTTGTGGCATCAAATGCCTTCCCTCGGAAGAGAGAATTTCATGAGAAAGGACCAGAGCGAGGATGAAAACACAAACACCTACGAATTTGATATGGGCCATGTGGGTGAGAGAGAGAGAGAGAGAGAGAGAGAGAGAGAGAGAAGCAAGTTAGATACTCAGTGAAGTTAGATACTCAGTCCCGTCTCATGTGCATGGGTATTTATAGTGTTGGGAGGGTAGCATGGAGTCCCCACCATTAGTCAGATTCAATGAACTAACTAAAATGCTCAAGACCACCAAAAAAAAAAAAAAATAAAGCAACAACAAAGAAAGAAAAGAAAAGAAAAGAAAAGAAAGAATTTGGACGGTATGATGTTTTATTCTTTAGATATTCATGGCCGTGCAACTCTATTGCAGAGGCAGGTATATGTACGTGGGTGAGAGAGAGAGAGAGAGAGAGAGAGTTCCATTCATGCCTAGGGGTCCTAAAGGTTTTTGGAGTCTGACCGCAGAGTGTAAAACATCCCAGTTCCGTGGGCCCACCGAGTTGTGCGTATGACATCAAGTTCATCAGCAAGGGCCCTCTGAGGCCAAAAGTCCGCTAGATACACAATTCAGGGGTGCACGTAAAAGACAGCAATGGGGAAGGGACGCCATGTCGTCTATTTGTGGGGCCCACCATGGTTTCATTTTCCATCCAAACCGTTCATCAGGTGAGTGTCTCCAGGACGAACAAACGGTCCAAAATCGGTCTGATCCAAAACTCAGGCAGGCCACAGAGGTAGTGGTTTTAGCGATGATTTTTACATTGTTCCTGGTGGAGTGGCCCAGATTAGTTTTTGATCAGGCTGATTTTTCGGTTTGTACGGTGGAATTAAGAAGTGGCACCTGATGGACGGATTGGATGTCACAAGCACAACTTGGTGGGTCCCAAAGAGATTGGTTGCTTTACCAACTGGGTATAGCAACAGGTAATGTAGAGGATTCCGGTCCCACCATTATTAGACGAAGATAATAAAATCTTAAATGGAGAAAAAAAAAAAATGGATGGTGCGATGTAAGCCATTAGAAATTTGGTGGACCAATTATGGATTCCCTATCTTGCAACAATCTCCCGTTGGATAATCCAATGGCCCAACGGCAGCCAACAAACGGATGGTTGAAACTAAGTGGGCCAGAAGTACACACCCTAAAATAGTATACATGTACATATTTATATGAGCCACTACCAGATGATCGGTCAGACGTTTAATCGTTTGTTGTCCATCGAAACCATGAATCAAGTGGGCCCTACTACTTATCAGGCTAGTCAACTCATCGGCTGTTGCAACGCATATGAAAACGATGGCCGGTTACAGAAAGTCAGAAGAGTGGAAGCATTGTGGGGTGAGGGGTCGCTCCCAGGCGTGTGGTTGGGGTGCGGATCTGCAGGTGTTACTCAGGTAACATTGGGGTGTGTGTTTCCCAGACCGTGGGGTTCACCTTGATGTATATTCTTTATATCCACGCCGTCTATCAGTTTTCCCAGCTCATTTTAGGTATGACCATAAAAATGAAGTAAATTCAAATCTCAAGTGGACCACACCACAGGAAACGGTAGTCATTCACCATTAAAAACTCGTTGCAGGCCACGAAAGTTTTGGATAAGCTGATATTTGTATTTTCCGTCCATCCACGTCTGTTTGATCTTATCAATAAGTTGGATGGAAAATTAAAATTAAAATTACATTGGCCCTAGGAATTTTTTAATAGTAGGCATTCAATGACCCCATTGTATCCTGTGGTGTGGTTCACTTGAGATTTGAATTTGTTTTCATTTTTTTGAAAAATACCCTAAAATAAGTTAGAAAATTTGATGGACGGCCAAGATATACAACACATACATCAAATTGGATCTACGGTCAGAAATAACTGATAATGTACGGGTGGATATACAACACATACATCAGAATGGGCCTCACGGCCATGCAAACACCCATAACAGTGTTACCCGGGTAACACCAGGGGTTTGGACCTGAGTCCGTAGATAGCTTCTGTGCGTTGCGGACACTTGGCAGTACCAGAAGTAAGAATAGAGTGGGGACCTGGGTCCGTAGACAGTTTCTAGCCGTTGAAGGTTGGACACTTGCGGCACCGAAAGTCAGGAAAGAGTAGGTCAAGTATACACGTGAGTACGAGGACAGTTTCTGGCCGTTGAAGGTTGGCACTTGGCAGTCTCAAAAGTCAGAGAGACCAGAGAGAGTAGGTCAAGCTGATGGTGCCCCACCTTTCGGACTTTTAAAGTTGCACCCACGAGCGTTTGTCCCCGTCTATGCTTTCTTGAGACTACGTCTTGCTAGGTAATCCTCAGGGTTACTTTCGCAACCCGAATGCCACCTGGGTGAAACTTTTATAAGATCCACGCCGTCCACCACGTACGCTGCCTTATTTTAACGGTTGAAACAAAAATTCATGTTCAAATCCAAACCTCAAACGGTGGGCATGAAACGCCTACCATTAGTTCTCTGTAGGACCAACCGTAGTGTTTATATGCCATTCAATACATTCATTGATGTGCCTCCTCCGGATAAAGGAATTACCCAAGAATCATTGTATTAAAAGACTCATGTCATCCGTACGGTATGAATTTAGAACTCTTAGTTTACAGGTGGCTCGCGTAAGTGTTTAATCAGCATAAGTTTTGGGATTGTGATCAAACAGGGGTTGATATGCCTTATGGACGGTGTGGATTTAAAGCAGGTTGAGTAGTTTCCCCCTACGCTAGAACAAGAAACCTCGGTAGCACCAAGCGCGAGGCACGCAAGTGTTTCCTTTACAAAACATGGGAAATTCCTTTTGACTGTTAATTTCGCGTTTACAAAATAGAGAAGGTTCAAGTACCGTTGAATTCTAATCTTGGATTCGACGGCCTTTTTTTAATATAGCCACCATGCTCTCTGCACGTGGTGTCTGAAAGGCTATGATTCTGCAGCTTGCACCATCATAGGCTCGGATTCTTTCCGTACGACACCAGCTCCACACTCCATTACGACGGCTGGCATCTTAGTTACGTAGTCAACATGTTGTATGCTACAACTCACAAAAAGGGTGGTCTGATGGAATGTAGGACTGGTTGGACCCACCTGTAGAGGAGGTGCATGATAGGGACCGTTAATCTAATGGGCACAATTATTGATGGACTTCGGTCAATAAAAACTCCTAAACTGATGATGCCGATGATTGACTGTGGCATTCAAACGAACGGTTCAAAATCAAAGCCTGACTGTTCGTTACTGTGGGAAGGGAAGCCGATTGGGTGGTGATCCCAACACCACCCATATATATCCCTAGCGTCCGGACTCTGTGGGTCCCAACATTATGTATATATTGTATCAACACCGTCCATCCATTTTTCCAGCTCATTTATGGTATGAGATCAAAATCAAAGCATATCCAAAGCTTAAGTAGACCATAACACGAAACAGTGGGTATACTGATGTCCAATGTTGAACCATTCTTAGGGTCCACCATAATGTTTATTTGCTGTGGTGCCCGTTCATAAGGTCACACAAACTTGGATTAAAAGAAAATACAAATATTATCTTGATTCAAAATTTCTGACCCCAAGAAATTCAAATGGTAGGCATTTAATCCCCACTATTTCCTATGGTGTGGTCCTACTTGAGCTTTGGATACACTTCAATTTTATGCTCATGCGTTAAAATGAAATGGCAAAATAGATGGACAGTGTGGATAAAACATATGGATAAGACTTACCTGCGACCCAGAACCAACAATGTGGGATGGGAAATTGACCATGGGCCCACGTCGATGTATGCATTGTATATTCGCACCCTTCATCAATTTTTTTCAGTCCGCACCATTCATCACTTTTTCTAGTTTATTTTAGGGCATGGTCCCAAAAATGAAGTAGATACAAATCTCAGGTGGACCACACCACAGGAAACAGTGGTCATTGACCACTAAAAAACTTTTTGCATGCCAGAACAGTTTGCTATCAACCCGATATTGGTTTTTTTTTTTTTTTTTTTTCCCTTTATCAAGGCTTTTGGCCTTATCAACTATAGTTGTGTTTCCCTTCATCTAGGTCCATGTGACCTTATCAACTGAGATTTGTGTTTCTCTTCATCTATGGCTATGTGATAAGCACCTTATCAGTAGGTTGATAACAAATAATCATTACCATGTACCCTAGGAAGTTTTTGTTGGTGGGCGGTCAATGACCACTGTTTCCTGTGGTGTAGTCCACCTGTGATTTGTGTCCACTTCATTTTTGGGACCATGTCCTAAATAAGCTGGAAAAACAGATGGATAGCATGGACATACAATTCATACATGGAAGTGGGCCCACAGTCAAGGTCGCACCCACATCACTGGTTCCCTGTTCAGGTCACAGCTAAGTCGACTCCAAAACATATACATCACGGTGAGCCCCGATGAGTCCAGTCACCAGGGATATGGATGGTACTATTCAGTCACCACATCTCATCCGTATTATTTCAAACCATTGTCCATCTAATTGGTGTCCAGTAGATGGACAGTCATGATTAGAGCTGGACATGAACCGAGTTTGATCATTCGGATTGACTTGGATCCACTTGGTTAAACTCTGTTTAAATAGAATGTCTTCATGTTCGAACATACAAGGTCTGTTTGAAAATAAAAAAGTTTGAGTTAGTTTCTATCACAGCCCTATTCTACTCGACTCGAACTCAAACTCGACTCGAATATTGAATGACTCGACTCGTTCATTTGACTCGGTTACACACACACACACACACACACACACACACACACACACACAAAGAGCGAGAGAGAAGAAGTAGGTTGGATGACAAATAAACATGATTATGGGCCCTAGAAAGGCTTTAATGGTTGACATCATTATCCTCAGTACTGTTTCTTGTGGTGTGGTTGACTTGAGCTTTGTATCTGCCTCATTTTTTGTTAGTTAAAAACTTTAAACCGTATGATTTTTCATTTGTGATGTGTAATTTGTGAAAAAATTGGTATTTACTATTTAGTAGTAGAAAAATATTTTCAAGCAAAATTGTTCGAACTCGTAAAAATTGTTTGAAATCGAACATGGCCAGGCCAAACCAAATCGAGTTTGAACACAGCCACATTATTTGAACGTTTGTTTGAACACACCCACTCAAGTAGCTGAATGATCTGATCTAGTCTATGTTCAACTCGGATCGGATCGTTGCCCACCTCTAGTCATGATCAACGGAATATTGCTGAATGTGGGCCAATCCAGCAACGCACGCAGCTTGGCACATGCCACATACACGTGGCATACGCATTGGTAATTCATTTTGCAACATTTCTCCTTTAAATGTTGACCACTAATAGTTCTATTTTTTTCAACCATTTAAGGATCGCTCATCAGCTGAGTATGACTGTGTGATCGGTTGTTTTTGAACTGTGGCCCACTCAAAGTAGAACAGATGGTCCCCGTCTGACGTGTATACAGTAGGTTGGGTGGAGACGAACCCATGGAAGCATTTTCTCGTATTTCGGTCTCACTTTCCGTGTACTCTGGGGGCTGACAAAGAGAGAATCCCGACGCACCAAGACGTGAATAGAGTCCAACGGCTCTAGCCCAAGAGTTCAGTGGGCCATGTATCATGTGGGAGTATCTGCCTAACACAAACAGTAGGCACCATAAATGGCGTAGTGGGAGCGTGGAGAAAGTTAATAGGGATGGCAAACATCTCCAGAAGCTGATTGCGTGGGACCCGGCCCCGACAATAATCTCTCTATATAGGGGCTCCTGTAGCGCCCACTGTGATGTATCTGTTTATCCATGCCTACTCATCCATTTTTTCATATCATTTTAAAGTATAAGCCAAAAAATGAGGTAGATCCAACGCTCAAGTAGACCACACCAAATAGTGAGCTTGGATTACACTAAATGCAAGAGTCATGTCCACTTGATCGTTGGGTCTGCCTCATTTTTGGGCTTATATCTTAAAATTAAAATGATTGAGAAAATGGATAGACAGCGAGGATAAACATATATGTCATGGTGGGCCTCACACGAGCCCCTATATGGACAAATTATTGTCCGGGCACAAGTTGGACGCAATCCACTTCCAACAACTCCTCAAGTAAAGCTAGAATATTTAAAAGCAGAATAAAATTGATATTATCAATGAAAATTGTCATTTAATAAACCAAATAATAAGTTATGAAAATTAATTTAAGTGTTAAATAATTAATTTTAAGAATATTTTAACTAAAAAAAAAAGAAATTTTAAAACACCACCATTTTTAGCATACAACCTTTACCGTCTAGGCGAGCGGAAAAAAATGGTGGTGCATTAAAATTTGCTTAATAATATGGGTCAATGAAATTCTCTAAAAATATCAAAATTCATTTATCAATACTAAAAATAAGCTTTATCAAAATAATAAAGATAAAAACTAAGCCAATGTCTATTGGAACTCTTAAGCAAATCTTAGATAATTAAAACAAGGACTTTGGATTACAACCGAAATCTTAAGATCATAAAAATAATGAAAGTAAATAGCTTATATATCTTGCCACATGGATACCCTTGTGGCATGACATGGCCCCAAGCTTTATGTGGTCAGGCCTAACCCTAGCACGGCCCATGACCTCAGCTGTGCCGCGATGTGTCATGTCATGCTTGATTTTCACCAGGGCTGGCTCAGCACGGCCCGTGGCATGATCTAGGACATGCCGTGCCATGCCGTCCCACCTGTTTTCGTATACATTTTTAACTTATTTTTTTTATCTTTTTTTTCCGTATTCAAATGAGTATAGAATGTTGAAATAAAGTGAATAATAATCTTACTATTGATTTTGAAATAAAACTCTACAAATTACATTTAAAATTATAACTAAATTACAATTTCAAAAATACAAATTACAACTAAATTTTTATTCCTTCAAATTCTTCTTCAATGTCATGTTGTTCCATCAACTCATACTTTCAATTTTCTGTTAAGAAATAGTCTCGAAGTCATTACAACTAGTTGTTTTATGCCTGCCAGGAGGGATAAAATGGTAAAAAAACGGCTTTTGACTGTTAGGCCCCCTGCGGGCAGTGTCATGCCAGCCCGCATGTCGCGTCCGTGCCATGTCGTGCTGGCCTGACAGGTCTGACACATCAGCTCAACACAGCCCACCTGCATTTTACATGTCATGTTAGGCCGTGCTGGTCAACGTGTCAGGCCAAGCTGCGTGCTATTGATCGTCATGACGTGCCTGGGCAGCCCAACCCATTTTACTTGCTTAGGGTCTACCATAATGTATGTATTTCATCCATGTTGTCCATCTATTTTACTAGCTCATTTTAAGGCATGAACTAAAAAATAACGAAAATCTAAAACTCAAGTGAACCACACCATAGAAAATAGAGATTGAATGCCCACCATTGAAAAATTCTTGGGGCGACAGAAGATGTGGATCAAACTTATATTTGTGTTTTCCCTTCATCCAGGTAGACCTTATAAACAGGTTAGAAGGCAAATAAAACATCACAATGGTTCCTAAGAAATTTTAAATGTTGGGCATTTATTTCCCACTGTTTTACATGGTGTGGCTCACTTGAGATTGGGATCTGCATTATTTTTGAGCTCATGCTCTAAAATGATCTGACAAACAGATGGACCACATAGACAAAACACATGCATCATGGTGGGAGCAATAGAACGTGGCCACGTACGTCGCGCCACAGCCATATCCCTGATATGGCAGGTGCAGGCCATTTGCTCCCCCAAAATAACAAAAACAGAGCTCCATTCCGCCAGTTGGCATGCTATAATGCTTGTAAATAACTTTTCAACGATATATCATTGGTAGGTATATATCCAATAACCAATCCCAAAGTTGCGTTTATAAAAACTTCTCGTGGGCCCCAAAAGTTTTGGATCAAGCTCATATTTGTGTGGTCTCTTCATCCAGGTATTTGTGACCTTATCAACAGGTCGGATGGAAAATAAACATTCTGGTGGCCCCCATGAGGTTTTTAATGGTGGGGATTCAATCACAATTGTTTCATGTGATATGGTCCACCTAACATTTGGGTCTGCTTCATTTTTTGGATCATGCCCTAAAACAATCTTTCAAAATGGATGGACGGTGTGGATGTAAGACACATACATACATCACAGTGGGCCCCACAGTTAGGGATCCACCCAAACTGCTTCCCTGAGGATTCCGGTCCCTCTTTCCCACATGCAATCGGACCCAGTGCTTTGTGGATGGACTGTTGGTAGGATGGACCCTACTATCCATGGGGCTACTCCAATCTTCCAGATTTGAAAATCCTATCCCAACAGTCATTAGCATTTTCTTCGGAGTTTGATCCTCACCTTATTTCTCCATGATCATTTATTTTTCGGCCATTGAACAAATGGTTAGGATCTTTTAATTAACCAAGATGATTTATTGGTAATCCCCCATTGAAGGTAGGCCCATCAGATAAACAGTCTGGAAGACGAATCAATGGACCCCGCTGATATAAAGCATGCATCAGGACACAAAATAGACGTTTGTTCTCGAGCCACTCCAAATCCTCCCACTACTAGTGGTTGTTATCAACGCACCCAAAAGTTCGGAAGACTAAGACCATCAACTCCCATTTGTGAGTAAAAGTAGGTATTTGTTTAAGGTGAAGGAAGAACAAAATCAAAGGCGGCGATGTTGAGCTCGAAAGTGGGCCACCACCTTCCACTTCCTTTTTCGTTTTTTATTTATTATTTTTTCTAGATGAATACAAAATTTTCCGCACGCTCTGTTTCCTACTCAATTTCCTCGTCTTAGGGAACTTTCTCTGCATGCATGCTAGGCTGTAGTGCATTGCATGAGTTAGGTGGAAAGGCGTCTTTCCTTTCCATACGCATCCCCTAATTCAATCCCAACCGCTCATACCATCCGAGTACTTTTGATTCTGTCGCGACTCAGGATCCACCATCCAGCATGTGTCGCCGCCCACGGTAGCCCACGTGCTGAGTGGTCAGACGTGGATCAGAACAATCCATGTTGTGAAATCTATTCCATGCGGGCTAGATTGAGAAAATTACACTGAATAGATGATTTTGACCATCACTGCCAGAAGATGAATTTTAAAAGATGTAAGGAAGATTTTTAATAGCTCGCATTTTACTTTAAAAATAGAAGGTGCTGGTGGATCACAGTCAAATCAAACGGCCTGAAAAATGTTAAGGAGTAGTCAAGGAGCTAGAAATATATGCATGTGAGAAGTAATAAGTATTAGAGTCCCATAAAAAATACTCTTTAACAAGTATTAAATGCTAGAGTTCATCAAAAGCAATTCTAAACAAATGCAAGAGCCTAATGACATAAAAACTTTGACAAAATTTATATGCAAAAGTCTAGTGATATGAAGACTCTCACAAAGCTTTTTATATATACATGTTGCTTAACTGAAACAATAAAAGGCGTACATGATCTCTCTTATACACGTGGCTGAATGCGATAAACTACACTTACGTGGAGGATCAAGAAAAGTTTCATGGGATCGCTCACGCTACCAAATGTTGCATACGGCTGCCACCTCTCTAAAGTCTATAAAAGTAGCACTCAAAGATGAGCTCAGGGCTCTCACCAACACAAATCAGTCAGTACCATTTTCAGCTCTATGTTGTTTATCATTTTTTGTTCTTCTTGGACACATTAGCTTAGCTATTAGTTCTTAGCTCAGTTTCATTGCTGTCTAACGCTGCGTTGTAGTATACCCGTTGGTTAGTTTAAATATTCATGAACCAGCCATTGGATCCTCAAATTACTGAGTTCTTATTTAATACATCTACGATCACATCCTATTAACCTCACACCACAATCGTTTAGTATTTTCCGCAGCCATTTTCATTAGCATAGATCACCACATCTAATATATTTTGCTTATTTTCATTTTTTTTTTTTTTATATCAATTGTAGTTCCTTGACACTTTGATAAACAAAATTGGTGATTTAATCTTTAGTTTTAATTTTTCTATCTTTTATTGTCTTATTAAAATATGTGATCTAAGCTATCACCGTGGAAAAAAAAAATCATTATCTTCAAGGTATAAAAATCTCATTTATAAGGGCTAATCATCTTCTTCACAAATCACTTGATTGTTGTAAAAAACGGTGATTAAATAGTCAGGTCAATCTTCACAGATCTGGTCATAATCCAATTAATGTTGGAATCGAACGCCTCAAATCATTTGCAACAAGGGCCCGTGACCAATCGGCAAGTTTCCTAATTTAAGTTAGTTTCTTACGTGGTTTTGAGCAAGGTGTTTCTAATTCCAGTTTGTTGCCTATTTAAAGGGTTTAATGCAGGATTAAGAGTTTTGCCATTGGGGTCAGATTTCTTAGATGGGATTGAGAGAATTCTAGGGCAAGAGAAAAAGCCTGGGAAAAGCTTGGGGTTCTCTAGGATGAGAAAAATGATTGTGCTTATCTGTCTCATGTGAGAATAAACTTTGGGTAGTTTGGGATTTATCTTGTAGGGCTGAGATCCGGGTTTTGTTTCTTCTCTCTTGTAACTTTTGATATCATAGTAGATTGTTTGCTTTGTGTCGTGGTTTTTTACCCGCCAGGGGATTTTTCCATGTTAAATTTGGATTGCCTTCTTATGTGTGTTTGATTGTTGATTGTATGATTGCCATAGTGGTTTGCTCGTTTGATTCACTTCCATTGTTAGCTTTCCCAAAAAATAATTCATCACATAGGGTTATAAACGTTCAATTTAATTCAATTTGAACACGACCCTAGCACACCCGACACATTATCTAATCATATGCATTTAACCAAAATCAAGTCGTTCAATATATATGTGACCATATTTTCGGAATAAAACAACAACACTATTTTCCAACACATATGGTGAGACTAAGATTTACTCTCTCTTATTCTTTTTTTTTTTTCTTTTTTTTTTTTGGACGTATGGTGGACAAAGATCTACATTTTATTTTGGGGGCTTAGTACACACCCACTCCCTTGTTAGTCACACTGCAATGTTAGCCACCCACTTTGGGAATCAATACCACGACCTCAGTGTTTAAACACGGCTATCTTCACTCAGTCTACCACTTGAGCTATGGATTCAGGTGTTGACTAAGATCTACTTGGCTGCCATAAGTTTACTTTTTGACTGGAATTAATTATTTTGCAGCAACGGATTATTAATATCATCACCGTAGAATTGATTATTTATAGTAGTAACAGAACATTGGACGACGGTTCAAATCATGGGAATATCGAAGCAGGTGGGTAGCGACACAAGCTGGATCCTGACTCACACTGAGATAAAACAAATTGGATAACATGCAAGGAGGAGATCTAGTAGTCCACGGAGCACCAGAATGTCCATGCTCCACTTTCTATGCCTTACACGTCGAATATGTTTATTGTGATGATCTGAACTGAACATTTATCATACCGCTTCATAGGTAGACGATGGACCAAAAAATCATAATGATAGGATGAGTGTGACCATGTAAAGAAAGATGCAGTGAAACAACTGACTTGATTTTTTGTGATTTTTGTACACCAATTATTAAATTTATAGGACCGCTGTGATTTTTGGTACATGACTCGATCATGGTTGTCTAGAATGGATTAATGGTTGGAAATTGGAATCATCGTATCCATATGCTATACAAGGAGGCTGAACATTAGATCTCATCCATCCATATAAAAATGGAATAAATGAGTCTATCACTCCTGCACTGCATTGCAGGGTCCTCCAGCATTAACCGCTGGAAGTGGCCCATGCCCCAAACAGGGTCAGATGATCACAACCGTCCAGCTACTGGGTGCTACTTTGGACGGGCTCCAATCCAGAACCATGCTGATCTTCGTTCGGTAGGTAGACTTTATGGGTGTAGACCTGCTCTACTTTCATTTTCAGCCGCCTGTGAACACCAATCGAGTGAGGATAAAATGTTATAAATGACTGTTGCACGGTGGTCCATTTAGTCCAACCAACTGATGGGCTGTTCCGATCATCCAACTTTGGATGCATGTGGGCCCCACCTAGCAATTTCTAATAATTTATTTTCGTTCTAAGATATATTAATGTATTTGTACATATATATCAATTTAATTTACATGTATATTTGTAGAAGAAAAAACCTCATACTACTATCGATCGAGGGTGACAAGCTAAATATATGAGCATAGCTAGTGTACTCGTGACATACATGTACCTCAATCCAAACAATCCAAAGCATGGGCTCCACTTTAGATGGGCCGTACCCCAACAAATACACTGAACTTATTATCCTCACTATCCAATGGTGGCCATCAAATGGGCTCTTTAAGTGGAAAAAATCAATGGCCATAACTCAACCAAAGGTCCATAAATCAGAGGTAATTAAGGACCGTCCAATTGATATGATCTCTGGTATTCCTATCATCCCAGCAGGTCTCATCGGGGCTGAAATATACTCATAAACTCATTTTAGTTTCTAATTAATTAGAAGGTGAAACATTTGTTGTGATACGTGTACAAAAGGCATTTATTCAAATCAATCCACACCTTACAAGTAAATAAATAAAAATACAAACCAAGCAATATGCAGCTAAAATGAAAAATACATGTGCAAACAACTTACTTGCGACATAATAAATCCCATAAAAGTACATGAACGTTCATATCAATGCCCTAAGGCTGTGTTTGGCAGACACCTAAAAATGAGTTCATCTCATTAAACATAGTTATGTAGTCTCTAATGCATAATGAGTTGATGTTAACATTAATTATGTATTACAAATCAGCATCTCTTGTACATAATTTTGTTAACTAAAATGAGATGAACTCATTTTGAGGTGTCTGCTAACAGGGTCATAGTTTTTAGGGGGAGTGGCCAATGCCGGGACTGTGGCCCGGTGCAGTGGGGCGAAAATCATCTGTGTTGATCGCTGCATTTGCACGATAATGGTGAACCCAGACACCATTTTTCGTTTCTGTGCCAGTACTTTGGCCATCCTTCAAGCATTTCATACATTCTTTTCGCTTCTCTGACTTGAAAACCCTTCCCTCAGCTGAGATAAGTTCATGAGAGAAGATCAAAACAAGGATGAAGATGAAAGCACAGGTGAATTTGACCCCAGCCATTATCACAGAGAGAGAGAGAGAGAGAGAGAGAGAGAGGTCGATACTCAATCCCTCTCATGGCCTCGGTATTTAAGGTGGACGGGGGAAGAATAAGAGGACCTACCATCGATAAAATATTAATTTTGGACGGTGATGTGTTGAGACTTTTGAGGCCCACCTCAAGAAAAATGAATGTTAATCCAGCGTAGCTTTATAGGGTTACTCAAGCTTTTTGCATGCGCCATGCAACTCTGCTTTGATGCCATCGCCTTTTTCTTGAGGGCTCTTAGGTTGTGGACCAAGTTTGCTTCATCTGCATTTAATGTTGTATGTGTGGATTTTCAGTCGGTGAATCCTGATCATCCATCTGATGGCTTCTACTGTAGATGATGGCTTCTAGTTCTAGTAGGAAGACCAGACTCATCGGGTAATTAGATTGTGAATCGACAAGGGTTATGTACCAGAGTCCAAGGGGAATCTACTTATTGAACGGCTGGGATTGTGTAGTAAGTTCAGGTTTATCACCACAAGCCATCAACCGCTTGGCCTGCTAGGTGGACATCCTGGATTCACCAACAGTGGATGATCCTTTGGTGAGTACTCTAGTAGGCTGAACCAAGATGAGTTTATAGGAACCAGCCCTATCTCCTATATTCTATTCTTTAGCATTTGATTACAAAGAAAATAACGGTGCAGCATATGGAATGCATGTACAGCGAGGAGGGACAGAGAGAGAAAATGAAGAGAAAAGCTTAGGAAAAGGTAAAAGCTACACACAGAAAAAGAAATGGTCACTGTTTTTCTAGTCATAGCCCACCTTGAGTCTCCAATCTACTGAATTTTTAGGTTAATATTCTAACAAGAGCCAACACAACATATGTACGAAGTGAATGTCATACCTTCTATCGGGTGAGCCTCACAGAGTTTATCTCACATAGTCTCCTTAATTAAGCACTTTATGAGGGCTGCATGTAGATAAGAGAAGAGGTCAGTGCGGGCAACAGGGATTACAAGAAATGAAAGGAAGTACATTCGATTTAGGTTGTTCACTATGCGTCTATGCCTTGTGCTGTGAAATTTAAAATTTTACTTGCCAAGTAATTATATTTTTTGTAATAATTTTTCCTTCTGATAACCTAATATTTTAAGACTAACTGCTAAGGCGAAAATGTTCAAAATTATTGATATCAGACATAGATATAGATATAGGTAGAAATGCTAAGTTAGCTAGTGTGACTGAAATGGACAATCGGCCTCATGCAGATGTGGTTCACATGTGCAAAATCTAAGCCATTCATTGAGTATGACACATTATCACCATGCTCTGGCCCAACAATCGGCCCCTTCAAATTATTAGGTAAGCCAAACATATCCATTTAATTTGGAATCTCCCATCATTTTTCTCACCATTTTCCCTCATGCAAGTGTGATTTGCCTGACCAGTGGACCGGTCTTACTTTTGAGGTAGGAAATGATGATAGTGAGTCTCCTCCCGATTGAATGAATCAGATCTTGCACACATGCTCCATGCAACCACACGTACCAATAAGCCTCCGTGCATCTCAGACCAGCGGACACTGATCCTTCCTCAGGTAAATAAACCTATCACACAGGGTACAGAGAAAGGACTGAAGATGGGATTCATAGCACACATATGCCACTATGTCACACATTAATATCCAAGCTATTCATCAGGTGGGGCTACCAAGAGCATGCCTTAGACAAATAATTATGATGGTTCATTTCATTAAGCATACCAGGCACGCCTTAGACAAATAATTATGATGGTCCATTTCATTAAGCATACCACGCACGTATGAAAACAATGAATGGACAATTAGAAAATTAAAAAAAATTAAAATAAAAAATGAGACATTATTTATACCTACATTCCACACATGCATGTCGCCTACCATGACCTGACCAGTCTTGTATCTAGGCTTGGCAAGCTCGACATTGTCAGTGCTCTGTGGGCCCACCATGATGTATTTTTGTTTATCCATGCTGTCATTCATTTTTCCAAATCATTTTAGGTCATAAGCCAATAAATGAGGCAGATCCAAATCTCAGGTGAATCACACCATTGGAAAGAGTGGTTATTGGACACCCACCATTAAAAAAATTTCTAATGCCCATTGTAACGTTTATTTGCCATCCAACAATTGATTAGGTCACACAGACCTGGGCGGAGGGAAAACACAAATATCAGCTTGATCCAAAACTTTCATGGCCCCAATAAGTTTTTAATGGTGAGCGTCCAATCACCACAGGTTTCCTATGGTGTGGTCCACCTGAGATTTAAATCTACCTCATTGTTTAGTCTCATGTCATAAAATGACATAGAAAAATGGAAGGATGG
The DNA here is from genome assembly GCA_003013855.2 of Liriodendron chinense. NCBI lineage: Eukaryota > Viridiplantae > Streptophyta > Magnoliopsida > Magnoliales > Magnoliaceae > Liriodendron > Liriodendron chinense. The sequence goes on from ML058554.1 coordinate 603,747, forward strand.
TGTGGATAAAAAAAACATACATCACATGGTGGGTCCGCAGAGCACCGACCAATAGCCCCTCCCATGCAACTGGAAGCGTCAGTAGACAGTAAGTAATCCGCCGCTCACGATTGGCAACTTGATGAATGGCACTGAACTCATCCACATGCGAGAATTGAATCTTGATTCAGGGAAGAATATTTCCTTGCAGTAAAAGGTATCCCACGGAACTCCAAAAGAGAATCACACTCGATGGGAGAGCAGTGTTCGTCAACTTGGAAGGACTGCCCGGGCCTGACCCAACTAGCACGCGCAAAGGTTCTAGACTTTTGTTAATTCAGAGCTATGTGGGATAAACATTCATGAGATCTAACCCGTCCATCAGGTGCACCACCTCATTTTCACCACGGATCCTCAAAATCATTCCAATCCAAAACTTAGGTTGGTCATGCCATAGGAAATGATGTAGAATCATGCTTGAAGCCTCTAAATTCATGAGATACGGCCACATGAGTCTTGAGATGTCCTGATTTTCAATATATGCATACCACAGTGGATCCCACACACAAATTGGACGATTTCAATGGTGGTACTTCCATATCAAATGTTTCCCATGGTGTAGTCGGCCTGAGTGTTAAAATGGGACTGGATCAAATACAGGGTGGTCCATCTGATGAACGGGGTGGATCTCATCCACATGAAGCTATTCCCTCCTGACAGGGAAAGTGACGCAACCGTATTCCATGTTGTAATGGGATTGTGATCACCTAGGCGTATCATCGATGCATGTGTCACATGTACAAGATCTGAACCGATCATCATGTTGGCCCTACCTTGAATGGGCCGTAACTGAAAACTGCACTGACCAGACAACTCTACTGCAGAAATTTCCTAGCAAGAAAAATGGGTGGTTAAAAAACAAAACTTCCTTTGGCCCATCAAACCATACGATCATCTAATATGTATACCATTATCCAAAGTGGGCCGACCGTGATCATCGGTTCTCATGTCATACACGTTCCCCATGTGTACAAAAAGCGAAGAACTAATAAGTTAAGCGAAAGCAAGGGACAAAGATTCTAGTCCTTACCCACATAAAGCCGTTCCCACAAGGGTTTGTCTCTAAAGTAAGCTTTGGACAGCCTTTGACCGTCCACTTGCGTGTTCGTTTATATTATGTTAATGTCCAAACTAGGAAAGTTCATAAGGAATCTTGGCTCTTGATTGGCGCTTTAGTTTCACATAACCACCACTTTCAGTGCACGTGGATTTGGAATTTGGAGGGCTCTGATTCTGTTGCCTTTAAGAATCTTGAGTTTAAAGTCTTTTCGTACACCACAGCTGTGGGTGCATCTTATTTAATATCTAACATAGGATATAGCTAGATATGACACTGAGGCTGGTTCCTCTACAAGTCCATGTACAATGACCTTATTCTACATAGGCTGTGCCTGAGCCCATGGGAGTGTTTGTATGGCATCTAACCTGTTCAGTAGGGGACGTTATGCTCTCAGAGATGGACGCTCCAAAAATCAGGACGATTGAATCAGTATGCAAGCCACCACATGAGTTAATAGGTTTTTTTTTTATGGTTGTCCATTGTTTTACATGGTATGGCCCGCTGAGTTTGTTATATGCCATCCAACTTGTGCATTATGTGTGGCGGATCATGATAATGAGATTCCCTAAAAATCAGTCTAATAAAATCATTAGGTGGGCAAATACCATGGAAAACAATGGATGACCATCCAAAAAAATTTAATTCACATGGTGGTCCACGTCATGGTTTAGCAGACCTAGTTTTTTTTGGGTGTTCAAAATTCTTGTTTGGAGGCCATGATCGACGGATTGGATGTGATAAAATACCCCCGGTGGGTCCCACGGACAGCACCTGGAAAATCAGCTTATTGTACAAGGACTTGCAGCTGCCTCGTAATATAACACCTGTAAAGCAAGATCTATGCATGGCAGGGGTACCCTCTAAATCATGATGAACACCGAAGGATGCATGCGCGCCTCCATAGGTGCACCCAAGATGCTCTTCCACTCCGGGCGAACCACGTGATGATCCAAACTGTTCATCCATAAAGTCCCACAGTGGATGGGCAGCTTCTGAAAACATACCTGTCAGAGATTTCACCGTCTATGCAAATTTAAGTCAGAAACTACGGTCCAGAAAAAAAGGCAGTTTCTAATTCACCTTCTGATAAACAGTAGCTCTTTCTTTTTTTCAATGGTCTTACTTCCATGGACAAGTATCCATGAATCAAAGGTCATGATTGATCAACCCATCTGACGTTGGGACTGTCGTTTAGCAATAGTGGGTTCTATAATTTAGTTGGTTTAACTTGAGTTAATGTCTGCCTCCTGCAGAAGTTCTGAGTACCTGTGTATCAAGTGTCATGTGGGCCTGAGCATCATATAATTCCTCTTTATTTTTTTTTCAACTCGGCCAAAAGAAGAGACAATAGATCATGCGCCAACTAACATTTTTTTTTTCTTAAAGACTCGGCCTTATGATATTTTTGAGGCCCAAACGATGGGGTGGCTTGTACTGCTTGCTTCTAGGGCAGTTACTAAGCTGTGTCAACTCATCTACCGTGCACGTGAGAGTATTTGTGTGCATGTAGACGGTCCAAACTTCAATTCATATTAGTTATAGAGGATGATCAAAAAATTAAACTCATTGAATGTTCATCACTGCCTGTTTTTACTGAATGAGTGAATTTCAAAGGCCAAATGAATTCCATTTACCCAACCATTCAATGGACACCAATTAGATGGTTAGGAATTCACGAGATCCATTCTTTTGTAAACAGAAAGAATCATACCAAATCACACTAACAATAAGAGAGGAGAGAAGGTGGGAAATCATATGGTAAGGTTAGCACAATTTGGAGAAGAAAATCAACCCCCAAATCCATTCAACAAAAGGAAAAGAAAAGAAAAGAAAAGACCATCTCTAGCAGACCTATTTTTTTATTACAAAATTCATATTCAATACCTAATTACATTGACAGGCTAACGGCATGTTTGAATGGCTGAATTCCATCATAATGTGACGTAAAACTCAGATCATTAATCCTGGTAGAGGATTAGATAAACCAAGTTGCCAAATTGTAGTAATCCATCAGAGTAACCACCAACGTGGACGGGCAAAGGTATGTTGAGGTGACAGTTTTGTGGGCCCCATCATGATGTATGTGTTATATCCACACCATCTATTCATCTTGCGAGATCATTTTATAGAAAGAGACAAAAAATAAGGCACATCAAAAATGAAAATTGACCACACCACAAAAAGTAGTTGGAATTAACACATGCCATTAAAAACTTCCTGCGGTCTATAGAAGTGTTGGACGAAACCGATATCTAGGGTCATACCCTAAAATGATATTGCGAAATGGTTAGACAATGTGGATATAACACATAATAGACAAGTTATATTTATATATATATAATTGTGTGAGTACGTTAAGTGCATATCTAAAGTTGAAGCTGCATTAATAATGTTGTATTAAATACGGCTTCACTTCAAACTATTATGATAGTGATAATCATTATCCATTTACATAACATTACACCACATTACATAGGAATGATACTCCTATTTGCACAGGTACAACTAAATTGTAACTAACCACAAAGAGAAGCCTTCCAAAACAAGTTCACATCTGCAATTCTGCATTGCCAAAACAATGGAGTTTCCCTTTCCAAAAGAAATGAGATTCCGAAAAGATAGGGACCTCTGAGAAACACCAGCAGAGTCCACTGAATTCCTGCCAACCAGGAGCAACCCCTTTCTAATGCCATACAGTACTGATCTTGGATGGGTTTCTCTTGATGCTCAGGAAATTAGGATCATCCAATCAATATGATTTTATGTAGCACCCTATTCACAATAGATCTATTGATTTGGTGGGTCTTGATTGACTTACGTTGTCTTTTCCTTTACCTGGTTTAAATGGTCATGGCTGACGCCAGATATGCAGCCAGTTTAAACTAGGTTATATTGTGAACATGCCCTAAATAAATAATAATAATAATAATAACAACATTGGTCCACTGAACAGTAAAGTCAAATTTATATATTAAAAAAATGGACGGTCAGGAAAAATGTCCAATAGTCTAATTTCTACGCCCATTTGTGGTTTACTCAATGAGTGTACTATCCTACTTTTTTCTACATGGCATGTTCATTGGTGCAAACTATCTAATGAATGGCCCACATCTACCACTGGACTCTAAGAGCTATCTCACGTGGGAACCAGACCCCTCTTGGGAGCTGTCGATTGTCATGTGGCCCCTTATTCTATCAAAACTTTCTCTGATTAAAGAAAACTATTCATGTATGATGATGGGTTTAATCACGTAGTGTGGATGGTTGGACCGACTCGGTGTGATTCCCGGGTCAACTCACCGAGTTTTTCTATATAATATATTGCACTCGGTAGTTTAGAACAGAAAAGTCAGATTAAAGAGCGTCCACTGCCTGCTCCCATGTTTTCTCAATCATCCAATTGAGTCCCAGGGTGCCACGTGTCACGTGAAGAGCCACTCACAAGTGGCCCACCCACTCTTATTTGTAATCTAAAAGTGGATATTATTGAAGGGAAAGAAAGAACTAAAACAAATGAATCAATGATGAGCTGAAAGTGGCCCTCGATTTCTCCATTATTAGTGGGAGAGATATTCCAAAAGCATATTTAAGCATGCTTTGGTGGATCCTCTCGTTGAGAAGCTTATAAATTTGTAGGAAATGATAAGATAGAGCTATATCTATCGTAACATGATAGAATCCCCCTTTCATTGTCCACGTGGCAGACTGCTAAACGTGCATGGGGACCGTACATCTAGTGGATCCCACCATGGATGGCCCCTGGATTAAAACTTACGTAAATTGAACGGTCATAAACATGCAAATGGACGCCTACAAATGGACAGTAGGAAGCAAAGCAGAGTTTGACGGTGGAAATTGAGTGGGGAAAGGTGCTAAAAGGGGTGGTTAGGATTGTCCTATTAGCGCGGTTTTTAAACCGGGCGCGGATTTCCTGCGGAAGCCTTGCGCAGGAATTTTCTGCGCTGGGAACCAAGGTGGATCCACAGTGATGTTTTTTGATAAATCCACACCGTCCATCCGTTTTGGGAGATAATTTTAGAATATGGAAACAAAAATGAACCGGATCCAAGACTCAAGTGGGCCGAAAACGTGAGATTTGAACGTCCACAGTTGAAATATTTGTGGAGCCACAGGAGTTTCGAATCAGGATAATATTTTTTTTCCAGTTCATCCCAGTAGTAGTGACGTTATGAACGGTATGGATGTTATACCCCAGGGAGGTTTCAACGGTAGTAATTTACCTACCCACCTTTTCCTTAAGTGAGGCCCACTTGAGTCTTGGATCCGGTTCATTGTTTTTTTCATGTCCTAAAATGAGCTCCCAAAACGGATGGACGGGGTGGATTTATGAAAAAACATCACTGTGGGCCCCATCGTGGTTCCCAGCGCAGGAAATACCTGCGCAAGGCTTTCGCAGGAAATCCGCGCTCGGTGGGAGGCGGCCCCTTGTATCATTTTCATTTTATTTCGATTAAGAGAGAGGGATCTTTCCACGTGCTTGCCCTTCCTTCGGTACGATTTTCGATCTAACCAAAGATTCTACTGTACACGTGCCATGACGAGTAGAGTGATCAGATCGTTGATTTGGTGTCCCATCGTACGATCAACTCATCAGAACAGTGCTCTGCAAGTGGACTTTCGACGTACACCCTATGACGACTCCACGCGTACATCCTATCAGTTTCTGCAAGTGGACGTTGGACGAGAAATTGAGCAGCAGTTGAATGATTGTAGGTCTAGATGGTGGGCCACGAGATCAAGATTCTGATTTACCATGCACTGATTGTATTGTACGCATGCACTTTGCGAGAGTATACCTGGCATTCATTTGTCTCAATCCAAACCGTCCAAATTATGGTCCGATCGAAACTGATTGATTGGTGAATAGCTAATGGATAGCTAAGATTAAAAGTAGTAAGTGGGTCCATATTCACGTGCACACAACTTGACCGGCCATGACCCCTGTATTCGCGTTCCCAAGACAAACCCACCGCGATATACATGGGACATCACGGTGCCAGAACTAATATGCTAGCAAAACATGGGACAACACGGTGCCAGAACTAATATGCTAGCAAAGGTGGGGCCGACTTGGCTGGGACCTGGAACTAGCTGTGTGGTTGGACCCTGACTGTGGGAATCACTTCGATGATTGTGTTGTCTATCAACACGGTCCACCGATTTTTCCAATTCATTTTAAATAATGAGCCAAAAATGAAGTGGATGCAATTCTAAAGCAGACTACACTACGGGAAACAGTGGCAGCTGAATGCCTATTATTAAAAACTTTCTAGGGCCAGTACTGTAATGTTTATTTGCCATCCAACCTGTTGATAAGTTAGATAAACCTATATGAAGGGAAAATACAAATATCATCTTGATTTTCAATATTTGGTTGTGAGTCCCACTAGCCAAAGTACTTATAATGGATGCATTTATAATAAAATTCAAAGAGCTTGTTTGATGAACGCCTAAAAATACACATTTTAAAATTTGTTACTTCCACTTGGAATTTAGTTTTTTTTTTTTTTTTTTTTTTAACACATGCACTCCGCACCCACCCCGAGCGTAGTTTCAGTGCATAATGTGGAGTCCACCGTAATTTTATGTTCCTTATATTCAGGCTATCTGTTTTGTAATCTCATTTTAAGATATGATTAAAAAAAAAAAAAGAAATGAAGCATATCCAAATCTCAAGTGGACTATAATATAAGAAATAGTGGTAATCCATCATTAAAAACTTGTTGTGAGACACAAAAGCTTTGGAATTTTTTTTGTGGTCTTTTCATCCCGGCCTCTATAACCATATAAACAGGTTGGATGGAAAATAAAAACTCCAATGGCCCCATAAAGTTTTTAATGGTGAGGATTCAATCAAGATGGTTTCTATGGTAAGGATGTATAGAACATACATCACAGTTAGTCAAGTTTTAAAATGAGTTGTCAAAATGGATGGATGGTGTGGATGTATAGAACACACATCACAGTTAGCCCTAGGGATCTACCGACCTCGGTAGATCAAGGGATCCACCCAAACCGCTCCCCACCCACACATGCACGCACACACACATTCTCAGGCCATAGTGGGATCTAACTTCATACGGGTACTTGAACATAGACCTCGCGTTGAATGGAAAGTAGGTACATTTTATTTAAATGTATTTTTTAAAGTTTAAACCTGGAAGAGAAACTATTGTTGAGAAGACTTTTCGAACGCCGCGTGATAGGTTGATAGGTTGCGTCCAGGTTGTGTGCCTGGCAGGCTGCTATTGCCCTATGGATAGCTCACAATAAATAGGGGCATCAAATGGTGGACCACCCATACTAGAACTGGGCACCGCTTGATGGAGGCACATCGAAGGTGTGTCTCATATGATGGACAGACCACGTCAAAGGTGGGCACTTCGTCATGGTGGCGGACATCATAAGCTGGTCCATATGGTCGACAACCCACGTCAAAGGTCGGGTCGCACCATGGCTGGTCCACATCTAAGGCGGCACAACACGTACGATGGACATCTAAGGTCGGCCTCACATGACGTACAGCTTAATTGAAGTTAAGGTGGGCCATGCATGATGAACGATCCATATCGATGATAGGCCCCACATGATGGATGGTGAACACTGAAGGTGGGCCATGGACGGTGGATATCTAAAGTGAGCCCACATGATGGACGGACCACATCCAAGATGTGCTCCACATGATAGACAATCCATATCAAGGTGCGCCTCCCAGATGTACAACACACGACAAAAGTGGACACACATGATGGACAGCACACATCAATAGTGAGCCCCACATCATGACAGTGGACATTAAAGTGGGCCCCACATAATGGACGACTGGCATTAGTTGATTACCACATGATGGATGGTGGACATCATAGGTGGGCCAGGCACGATGGGTGACCCAAATCAGCGTTGCATCCTGCATGATGGATAGCCACATCCAGCTGGTCCTGATGTGGGCGCCCGCAGGACAGACCATCCACATTGAAGGTGGGACCCGCATGATGGACTGTCGAAATCGAAGGTGGGTCCACACAATGGAAGGTCCACATCAAAGGTGCGCACACAAGATAGATGGTCTTCATCAAAGATAGGCCCAACATGATGGACGACCCACATCAATGGTGGGCCGTACAGGATTGTCATGCCCACTTCGAAGGTGGGACCCATTCAATGGACGGTCCACATCAAAGGTGGTGGACATTGAAGTGGGCCCTACACGATGGAGGTTGACATCAAAGGTGGGCCCCACAAGATGAACAACCCACATTGAACGTGGGGCCAATGATGACGCTCTAAATCAATGTAGACCCCACACAGTAGATGGTCCACAATAAAGGTGGTCCCCACATGATGCATGGCCACATCGTTAAGCCCGGTATGTAGCTAGGCCACATCAAAGGTGCCCAACTTAATGGACAATCCACATCCAACATGATGGGGTCCAGATATAAGGTAGGACCCGCATGATGGATGACCCACATCGAAGTTGGGCCCCGCACGATGGATGATCCACATCAATGATGGCCCCACATGATGGATGGTGGGTAGAAAAGGTGAGCCTACATGATGGACGGTCCACATTAAAAGTGGGACAATGGATGATGGACATCAAAGACGGGCACACATGATGGATGACCGCATCGATAGTAGGACCCACCTTCCGATTGCAGATCTCTTTTGATTGGATAATTTTAATTATTTAATCAATAGACAGAAATGGGTCTATCTTTAATTGTCATTTTTGAGATGAAGTGTCAGGAAACAGAGAAGATGAGATGATGCCAGAGAATAGCATGTTAATAACCTGTTATGTTGCATTATTTCATAAAATCTCTAAACAATAACATGTATAAAATAGACTGGATCATTTAAACAACATTTATATATAAAATTAGATTTCTGAAACTAAATTTTCAGATTTTATTTTTTATAAAACTTTTTATTTTTTTCAAAAATTCTTTTTCAAGAGTGGCTACCAAACAGCGCCTAACACTTATATGGATCGTGAATGAATGGGTGTCCTCTGTGCACCTTCGTAGTAAGTATCATACGGCTATCTAGTCTGAACCCCCTGTTTAGGTTCTTTGCCAACTAGTCTACTCACAGACTCACCATATTTATCATCTTGATTTCTGTTATTCTCTCTTCTTGATAGAAATATGAATATCATCTCCGATGAACTTTGAATTGTTGGATTTCTTTCCCTATTTGTTGGGTCTACACGGATCAACGGTGTGGATTGAATGTATTGTCTTTTGGCCATTGAATTTTAGCCATGGGCATGCCTACGGGTGTCATTGCAGTTCAGTTAAAATATGAATAAATAGGTGCGATCAAGAGAGATCCAGCTCAACTATTCAATCATACATCAATGGCTTTCGATGCAGATAAGCTAAATGAATAGTTCTTGATTAACAAACAGTGGAGCTAGGAGTACGTCCATGAATTGACCAGTGCTGGATGAGCCTCGCTGATGAATAAGGCAAACCTAAAACTTAATTAAAAAAATAAAAAAATAAAATCAGGTAAAGTATTTGCATGCACCATGCATTGTGTTCATCCTGCCGCTATTGTAACTCAGGATCCAGCGTGTCGCCCCAGGGGAGCCCACATGCTGAGATGGTCTGATGGTCGACATGCTCTGTATGCTATGCTATGAGGACCACTATAAAAACTTATGCTGAATGGATGGTTATGACCATATCACTATGTGCAGATGAATTTAGAAGATAATATAAAAGATTTTCAATGGATCACATTCTACTTCAAAGCTGAACGGTCAGGATTGTCATGGATGTTTGATTATAGTATCGTGGCTTATTGAATAGACGGTTCAAATCATCAGATAATCTCAGCATGTAGCCCCCTCCTAGGTGACACATACTGGCCATCCTGAATCGCAGCAGAGGCAAGACGAATTCTCTCGCATGTGAGAGAGAGAGAGAGAGAGAGAGAGAGAGAGAGAGAGAATTTTCAAGATGGCAATGCCTTATTCACACACATAAGTATATACAACCAAAGGAGTCTGGAGTGGAGGATACATCCACAACTCCACAAGTTTACAATTATATTAAATGAAAACATATATACGCGCAGAGTCTGCACATTAACAGATGGAAATACGAATGTACAATACATACATGCCATACAATCTCATATGAATATCTATACGTTAATATCAATGCCTTTGTCCTTAAGGGAATGGCCCACCCCAGGGCTGTGGCCCGGTGTCGTAGGTCGAAAATCTTCCATGTTACTCACCGTCTTCGCTTGGTAATGATCAGTCGTATTGGTGCGGTATTGGTGGACACTTGGAGATTCTACACCACCTTTCCTTGTTTCTCCTGCACTGTTGTTGCCATCCACCTGACATTCCTTACACTCCTTTCTTTTCTCCACCTTCAAATGCCTTCCCTCAGAGGAGATAATTGTATTGGAAAGAATGAGTACAAGGAGAAAAACACATGCGTTGGTGGACTTGGTCTTGGCCATTAGGATATGAGAGAGAGAGAGAGAGAGAGAGAGAGAGAGAGAGAGGCCACTTGGGTACTCAATCCCTCTCATTCCACTGTATTTAAGGTGTTGAGAGAGTAGCATGATGGTCCCACCACTAGGGAGATGGCATAAAAAATATGAAATTGGACGGTGTGATGACCCTCTCTGGGAGGAAATGGATGGCAAGAGATATTGTTCATTTTGCATGCACTATGGTACTGATCTCTCTCTTTTCTTCTCCTGCCTCTATTTGGACTTTAGTTATCTGTACAAATCTCATAGATGTTGATTAAGACATATCCTAGTTGTTAAAGGATGGTCATAAAGTCGTCCACCCACGTGAAGAGAGGAACCATCCCCACTATAGAGAAATCATACTTTTATTTATTTATATTTCTACCATAAGCTTACAGTTAATCATCAATTAATCTATTCAACGCTAGTGTGCTTTCACACGGGGTGTATTTTACTCTCCACTCTATGGTAGGGTCCGCATGGTTTCTTCTACAAAAGATCTGAACCGTTCATCAGATAGGCCCTGCGGTATGTAGCCAATATATAATCATAACATTGATTGAGCAATCCTTTTTATCGGATTAATTGTCCTTCAAACAGATGGTCAAAAATGAAATTTCTCAACAGCCAGCATTCCTCTAGGACTGTCCCTCACAATACCTATGAGTACATTTCCATGACCATGCCCACCAATCTACTCTGACCTTTGTATGACCTCAAAGGTTGGTATAGCCTATATGATTTATATATTGTAAGGTTGGGATTGTTTCAAATACATATATTTTTTTCTCCAAACTAAGAGGCCACAAGGACAAGTTGGTCTTGGGAAGGTGGCCCATGGCACACATTCCACTATTCACATGCACCAAAAGAGATGGGGATTCCTTTGTCCTTCCCACTTAAGTGCATAGATATATATACTCTTTTTTTGGACGGTCCGTATGCAATCTTAATATTGTTTTTGGTCGACAATCCTACCTTTTCCAACTAAAGCCATGAGAGGACTCTGTGTCTTCTCTGCAGTTGCTGCCATTTGAATACAGGTTACAAAGGAGTAACCTCTAAAAGCATAGATTCCTCTCAGTCAGGTGAAAGTTTGAGGTTATTAAAGCTCCATAGGTTACGGAAGGGAGTATTGTATTTTCAGATGCCATATGGCAAAATCATAAGTGGGTCCCACAGAAATGGACTATGCTGTGAGACCGGGATTTCAGTTTGTACCAGTGGGGCAACCTCCTGATCTAGGGTAGGCCACTGGTGTGTTGGGACCCCACATAAATGGACTATGCTGTGAGAATCTCATTGACAAGAAAAGCTATATTGGATTTGGATGTGTTATGGGTAAAAACCTGAACTGGGTCCGCGAGCTAAAAAGGACCTCCGGAAATATCCTCACGACCAAGATAGAATATGACCGAGGTCATAGAAGCCGTATATAGAACCGACGCCCTGAACAAGGTCAGCTCGTATTCATATCGACGGCTCGGATCATTCCGAATGGTCGTAAATCCATGACCGATAATAGCGGAGACGGCCTTATCCCTGATCATTACGGGTGAGATTCACGGTCCCCAAAGATTCACGCTCCCGAGATTTCAACCGAGATAACAGCCTATAATAACTCCTCCAACGACTATAAACTGGGGGATGGATCTTTATTAAAGGGTAAGCAATACTTATCTTTTCATAGGAGAATTTTTCCATTAAAAGTTCCCTTCTTGACTTAGGCATTGGAGGACTAACAGTCGGCCCCCGACCACCTCTCAGCCTTTGTTATATTTTGCAGGACATCTCACAAAGACCCAAGCCATCCATTGTCATTAACACCAATTTGCGATCACTCCTTAGGTGAACTTTCATCTCACCTCATTTGTTACAAGAAAATTGGTAACAACAGCTGGCATCATCTGTGGAAATCGACGAGTAAGTCGTGTTCTCACCTAAAAGTTTTTGAAAAGAAGAATCCTCTCCATCGAAAGACTTCAAATGGCTGGCAAAAGAAAATTGATAACAACAGGATGGTTAAGATGACATACATCACAACAGTCGACATTCATTTGTAAAAGGCCCAACAACGACTTTTGGATCATGATGTCATCTACAATTGGTTGCGTCAAACCAATGGTCTGGATTGCTGATTCATAGTCTCCACTTGTACAAACTGAGCCCAGATTAGAGTTTTAAATGGATTGGATTTAGGACGGGAGAAAGTCAAGATCTGACCCAATTACAAATCCGAACCCGAGATCTGGATCGGGGTCGGGACTGGCTCTTCGACCGGATGTAAGTTGTACGAGGTCCGTGGGTATGGAATGACCCAGCTCGGTCGATGTTCAAGGGTCCAAACCTAAACCTGGTGGACACCCACCACTGTTGGACCTCACCAAATTTCACAATGGCTTGATTTGTGCCATCATCCGGGACAGATGTTTTATATCAATGGATTAGATGATATATACACAACATGATGGGGCCCTCTATAAGAATGAAGGGTGGGCATTCCATCTCAAATTTTCTGCTCGTGTGGCTCACTTCAGTCATGGATTGGCCTGTGGCCAAACAAGGGATGATGTGCAAGATGATCAGAGTGGATGTGATCAATACATCACGGTGGGGGCCACCTGAGTTCCAGATATGACTGATCTTTGGGACATCCCATAACCTAGAGGGGACCCGTTAGATGGAAGGACACACATCACGGTGGGTCCTACAAAGATTGACCTTATGGGAAGATCCATGAGGTCGACCTCATGTTACCTTTTCCATGTAACGTTATTCACACACACACACACACACACACACACACACACACACAACACACAAAAAAGCCTCCCTAAAGTAGTAGAGATATAACATGTAATAATAGAAAGGGGATCCACTCCAGTTCTGGCCGGGTCTGCAGCCTCTTAGACTCAGCCAAGTCGTATCCTATTAAAAGATGGGCTTAATCTTCAGGCCCAAGTATGGCCCTTGACCTTATAGCAGGACCCAAGCCCAACTTAAAATAGCCCAAGCCTAAATGCACCTGGACGCCAGCCTGGACGTTTATGTTGTTAATCGGCTTCTTTTGGGCCTTTGACATCAAAGGCCCAAACAAAATCAAGCGTGTGTGGGCCCTTGAATTTTTGCCTAGTTAATGATCTGGATGGGCCGGACCTGACCTGACCCAGCCCAAACTCTGCACATTGGCGCGAATGAAGGTTTTTTTTTTTTTTTTTTTTTTTCCTTATGTTTCTTTTCTTTTATTTTATTTTTATTTCAGATCTTGTTTGTTTTGCAGAGTGGGAAACATTTGTCATCAGTTGGCGAAGACATCAGGCTGGTTCCTTTGCCTGGTAGGGTAAGCTTATTCCACAAGCGCCAAGTGTGGGGCCACGTAGGGCTGTACATCGAGCCGAGTTGAGTCGAGGTGGGCCAAGCTTGGCTTGACTCGCCTGTGCTCTCCTCGAGCTCACCCTCGAGTTTACCATTGGAGCTTGCCTTGTTTGCTAAAACTTTCGAGGCGAGCTTACCTCGAGTTGAGTCGAGCTTGCTCCCACCTCAATTTATTATATTTTTTACTACCAAATACAAATTAAAAGTCAACAACACTGAGTTCGAGAAGTCACGCATATATTAGGGGAGAATATTTCTACAGGTGGGACCCACCATTAAAATGACCTAGCTCTCATCGGTTTTTTATTTGGCCAAGTCATGCATACATTGAATGCAGACCACTAGCAAAATTTTATGAACCACAATTAACACAGTACATGCATACATTGAATGCAGACCACTAGCAAAATTTTATGAACCATAATTAACACAGTACGTGCATTGAATGCAGACCACTAGTAATATTTTATGAACCATAATTAACACAATACATGCATAGCTCACCACGTGAATGGACTGCCCTAATTATTGTGTGGACCATCTTCATGATGAGGCCCACCTGATTCATGGATCAAATGCACCACCTTCCTCGTAAAATTGCAACCAATAGTGCATATGGTGTTTGGTCTAACCATAGCCCCTATTTTGTAGATATGTGTGGTGTGTGGTCTCACCGTAGCACCTGTGTTTGTGTAGCATGTAGAACACACAACCATTGTGTGCTCACCATGTTTTGTACTTGAAATTACTCAATCCATCAAATATGCTCAACAAAGAATGTTCTTACCTGAATAAAATAGTAGGATTAAGAAATCCCCTAACGTGTAATGGTTTTATATATCCTAAGCTTGGACCCCAATGTGTGTCTGGGGGGAGGGGGGAGAGAGAACCAAGAAATAAGAAGATTAGGGTTTTTTATTTTAACAAATATCTATTTGAAACAAGTCGAGCTCGAGCTCGAGCCGAGTCAAGCTTGAATCGAGTCGAGTTTCAAGTGACACAATGGTCGAACTTGACTCGATTTCTGACTCGAGCTCCTAAATGAAGCTTGGCTTGACTTGTTCTACTGAGTCGAGTTGAGCCGAGGTGAGCTTTTTGGAGTCAAGTCGATCGGCTTTCTCAAGCTGACTCGGCTCATAACCAGCCCTAGGCCCACATGAGTGTTTATGGCGTCCAATTTGTCCATCAAGGTCGCCCCACCACCATGAAAATTGGATGTCCCAATAATCAGGCCAATCCAAACATCATGTGGGCCAAGTGAATTTGGAGATTTTTTAAATGATCGCCCATTGTTTTCTATGATGTGGCCCACCTAATAATTATATAGGCCTGATTTTCATGGAATCCCATCATCATGGTGGGGCTCACCTAGTGCAGAGATAGCATATAAACATACACCTTGTGGCCCACATAGACAATGGAAGATTCCGCATTGAGATTATTGACAGGCACATACCAATGTCCCCTTTGATCATGCTATTTACCTTCATTTTGGACACTTTAGAAGAACAGTCAAAATAACAACAACAATGAGAATGGTGGCATGCAAACCGAGAGATGCTCAACAAGAATCTAAGCACACCTAAAATGCCAAGTAGCCAGCAAGCGGCTCAACAAGGTCACACTCATCCTCGCCCACCATTTCTTTTAATGGAGGAGAAAATATGATGAATTAGGAGTCACTCGACTTAAGGACTCTTTATGTGGACCCACAATGGTGGACACTCTTCCAGCATTCACAATCACGGCCCTCCAGGATCAAAGGGTGTTGGAAGTGCTTGTGTCAACACACCCAACATGCCTTTGCTTAGCTGGACCAATAACAGGCTAACAGCTGCCTCAGGTAGGCCCAATGGATCAGTGATTGTCCTTTTCTGATTCCCAAAGGATAGGTGGTTGCATGGTCGGTGATCCTGAAAGTCCAATTGGTAAGCCCTAGGATGATGGAAGAAAAACACACTGGATATGCAATCTCTGTCCATTGCTTTTTAATTAAGTGGAATACTCTTTTGTAATTAACTTTAAAAAAATGGAAATGCACTAGTCAAAGCTGGAACCTAGAATGCGAACAGCAGATTACTTGTTAATCAGTTACTAATCTTCTGATTAAAGAGATTCCAGGGCTCAAATGGGTCAGTGTGTGTTTAACAAGTTAGACTGAAGAGCCCACAAATCGTTTAAGGTCGTTTGAAAACATTGGCCTCCACTAAAACATAGTTCAAGTTGCAATTCAGGCAACATTCAACATGCATTACTTCATTGGATCCACATGAAATGCTGATCAGATGATCAGAGCTGTCCATCCTATTGGCAATAGTGGCCATGTGCCAAAACTCATGTTTGAGTGATAGCCCTGATGATTGATATTTGCGGGTGATCATGAACTGCTGAAAGAAAGATTTTCACCTTCGATAATCAATGTTCAGGATCATCATTTCAATGAGATTATTAGATCATGGCCCATCTACAATAACAGCATGAATGAGATAGAAAGGTTCCAATCATCCAACCATCTGTTCATGTGAGCCCCACAGAGTGAACCATACTGAATAATCCTGAGTTGCAGCTTCTGTAGAACAAATTCATAAGCTACCAAGAAAGAAGTTCACCTTGAAAACCAATTTCTGATCTGATTGATTGACTTAATAAATATACAAGAGAGAAAGTCCAGGTGAGAAAATGGACACCATGGAAGCCTCCTCATCTGTTCTAACAGCCAAAAAACAAGACAAAACAAGAGGAAGAAACTCAAATGACCAGCAACGACTTATTGCCAGCTCGTATGACAAAAATGAATGGAATGTCTTATTTACAGTATCAGTGCTCTAGATTTGATAGTCAGGATAAAGAAAGTCTTCATACTGTGTACCCGTGAGTGTATTGGAGACGTCATCCCAGTTACTGACTTGCTCAGATAAGGGTCTTGTGTGGATCTTTACTTGACGGCTCACCAGTTCCCTCTGTGGGACCCTTAGGAAATCCTGAACATCCAACAACTTCTGCAGAAGATGAAGAAACATGAGAAGCAATTGAGGCATGTAATAAACGCAGAGAGCCCAGAAAAGATTAGGGGTAAGATGAGCATGGTCAAGCTTGGTGTGGCCATTTCGCCTGAAAGGGGTGGAATTCAATGCCCTGAAAAAGACTAAAGTATACTCCAGTCAGTTTGTACAATGGAGCCCATGATCCAATAATGATCCAAGATGCTGACACGATGGGCATATTATGATCATGTTTTCAGGTTGTGAGAGGGCGGACATGTTTAAGTGATACAAGCCATTGATATGATGGCCCCACCATGGATGGTTCATGCACCAAAAATTCCCCAGAATGGAAGATCCAAGTCATCAACACTTTGCATTTTTTAGGTTGGATATTTCTTAACTTTCTAATTTAAGGGTTAGGAGTTCCCATCTAGGAGAGTTTTGGTGTAGTGATATCAAGATTGGGGCCAATCACATCAATGGTTCAGATGACTGAACCATGGGCTCTACTTGCACAAACTGAAAACCCAAGTTCAATGTAGACACTGTGAGGCCTAGTGAATGACGCCTCAACCTGAAACTTAAGCCTGGACGCAGCCCATTTATTTATCAAGCTGAATTTTGGACTCAGTCCCTGCCATTGACAGGTTAAAACTAGGGCTGCAACATGGGTTCAGGTCACCCTGTACCCAATTGACCCAACCCAGTTCAGTCAGGTTGTCAAGGTCCTTGTGTTGGGTTTGGGTTTAAACATGCTTACCTAGTTTGAGATCAGGTTGGGTTCAAGTTGAGAAAATTCGGGTTGGGTTAGGTCGGGTTGGGAGTAATCACATGTATTTCGGTCAGGTCAGGTTGGATAGGATCAAGAATAGAGGAATTTGATTTGGTGTCAGATTGGGCACCTTGGCTTGGAACCCAGGTCAGGCCGGGTTGCAAGTTGGGTCCTCTAGAGGTCGGGTTG
The DNA here is from genome assembly GCA_003013855.2 of Liriodendron chinense. Classification (NCBI taxonomy): domain Eukaryota; kingdom Viridiplantae; phylum Streptophyta; class Magnoliopsida; order Magnoliales; family Magnoliaceae; genus Liriodendron; species Liriodendron chinense. The sequence goes on from ML058554.1 coordinate 621,688, forward strand.
AACTTAGGTTGACCCTCAACCTGCCCAAGTTGCAACCATAATAGAAACCAGCCAGGGCTTTGGCTCTAGTCTGGCCTCAATCAGAGTGTTTAAAACTGGGTCAAAAAAAAAAAAAAAAAATGCTGAGTTTGAGAGCTCACGGTGCGGTTGTTGATGAGATCCTCATAGTACAGAATAATGTGACGAGTACTCCTGAAGTTCTCCAACGCCTTGGCAGTTGATTCCTCTATGATTTTCAGACTGCTTATTAATAACGTTGTGTTGATATTGGGCCTGTATTCAGCAAGTACCTTCGCCTGCAATTCATAACCATGTACAAAATCATCAAGGCATTGCAAGCATATGTTTTCTTTTTTATGTTGCACATTGGTGTATATGACTGAAAAAGCAGCACGAGACGGACCTCATCTGGTGAATGCACATGAGATTTGTGGGTCCCATTAAGTAGCTTAGCATATCGATCATATGAATTTGCAAGGTCTGAAATCAGCCTGCGCAAGAGATTCCTACGGAATAGGAATATTATGGAAACACCCCTTCGGTTGAAATATTCGACTATTTCTTCATGATACATCATGAGACCCTGCATTAGCCATGAAAAAAAGAATTTTAAATGCATCTTTTTCCCATGAAATGCAAGTGACATATGGAGTAGAAGCCTTGCATGGATTGCAAAATAGCATTCATCTATTCTCTATCATGTATCATAGATTACCACAAACGTGAAATGAAATGTAGCAAACCAAGTACAAATGTGAATCAACAGACAATATGCATCTATTTATTTTACTTCCTTAAGCCACTGATTTTGAGCATTTACCTACATGAAGATGTATACCTACATGAAAAGTCATACCAAAAGAAAATTTTCAAGCTCATTGCAAATATTAAACCCTGTTAAAAGATATTTGCTTGATGGAGCAGTTCCTACTTTTTTTTTTCCCTTCCGAAAATCAGGAGGGTATTTCGGTCAATGTCATATTTAATGTGTCATGCATATATTTTCACCCGCTTTTCAAATGGTTAATTCAGTTACTCTAAATTACTCCTCGTGTTGAGACAGCATTGAAGAAGGGCCCATATATATGGGAATCTCTTCTATGTCCCTTTGATCCAATGTTGGGCACTTCCTATAAGCAATGACACTGCACGATTTTGTGCTTTGCAGGCTCAACAAAATGTACTTACACCTATTGCAATTGTACATTTTCCGCTGCAGAACCATTCTAAAGGCCTTTTTTTTTCTTTTACAGGTCTGTTTGCAAGCAGAACTTTGCAAAATTCAATGGAAGACATCAAGGGATACTGTGTTTGGATGCACAATTGAATTGAATTGCAATGACCAGTTCAATAAAATTGAAATGACCAAATTGCGATCAACCTTCCCTACTATTCACATTTGAGGGGATACTCCAAGTCCAAATGGCAACTACGTTACTTTCAGAAGTTGGACTTGAAACTGCAATTTGATGGCTACTTCCTCAATGTGCATGCTAAGGAACAACTTTTTGGCCATTTCCTATCCGCTGATCTGAGTATTGCAATTCAATTCAATATGAACCCAAACACAGCTTTAAATAATGTAGTGTATACAGGAATACCTGGCTTTGCTTTATTCGCCTTCCTAGTAAAGCTACATTCAGTTCATTACAGATCAATGAAATAACCAAGTTTAGGGGATGCTCTACATATTGGACTTGTGTTTGAGTATTTTCGAAAATCACTTATAAGGTTTCTAAACCATCCATATTGAGTATTAGGAGCTTTCATATGCCTTTAAAAGATCCCCGAACATATTAATTCTCATGGTAAATACTGTTTTCCCCATGATTGGAACACAATTTCAACTGAAGCCATTAAGAGTATTGGAAATTGCCACGAATTGAGATGTAGAACCGAAATTACTATGTTAAGAGTTCTTGTAGCACCAGATAGCTAAACTGTTGAGATGTAAAGCAATAGGTTTTCAGAATTCACAGTTGCAACCGCTTTTCTATTTGCGGATCCTTCTCATCGTCAGTAGGGCCATTACTTAGGCATATCTTCATTTATTTCATGTTTAATGTGTTGGGATAATAATGTAGAACAGTAATGAAATGGGGAATAAAACACCCAAATTATTCCCACAACTTGAGTGCATATTCAAGAAAATTATTAGAAAGGAATGATATGAAAATTCAACACAATAATAATGATGATAATGCCCAAAGAGATTAGGGGAATCATGGCAGTTACCAACAAAATTGCCTGATCAATATCAAGCATTACTTAACCCCATATTTCAATGTGGATGATTGAATCTGCCTATGCAAAGCATATTTGTTTACCAATACGAGTATATGCAATTGTGATAATTCCCATCTCTATTTGACCTCTAATGGAGTGAAAATCGAATTTAATGGGCTTCATCCTCTCTCGTAAAACTAAAACAAGCACTGCATGGTTTACTCTAATTGCTATAATGTATGACAAGAATCTCTTACATATGGTATTGGATATAGGAGTATTTAACCTTAAAATTGAAATAAAAAGGGCTCTCAAGTGGATAATTACCTGTTTCGAAGTTTCTCATTATCATAGCGTAGGACGTGAAATCCCAAGATATTTAGTAGGCTAACTATGAAATTGCCTATGTTAGTGAACCAAGATAATTTAACTTGATTTGAACCTTAAACGGAACAAAAATTTCATCGTATGAGAGAAAAATATCATGAAAGAAGATCCCAGCATTCATCCTTTTGAGATCCTAATACAAATATGCATATTTTTTTCAAATATTTGGAATGGAGATCAGCCTCTCGATGACACACTCAAGAACATTGGATTTAAGTAGGGGTTTTGGAGTGCAAGGTGACCAAAACCACTACAACTAGCCCTGTATCATTCTGTTTCGGTTGGTTTCAATCCTGTTTCTGTCTGGTAATTCATATTGTTTCAAACCAAAACTGATACAACTGGGATGATACTGAGTCATATGGGACATTTTTTTAAAGCATGCTTAAGAGTATATCTTTTTTGTTTTTTTGAAAGGTGATGAACTTTTATTCAAAAGGGTGCCGAAGCTCAAAGAATTACAAACAACAAAAGCCCAGAGGGCAGAGGCCAAACTTCTTGGCTACTGTCCCTTCAGCAAGAAACCCAACTAATCACATCAAGCCTGGCTCTATTATAAACATCCGATTCTAACCCACTCATCTCGGAAGCACCAGTTGTTCCTTTCCCTCCAGGACTAGTGCTTTTGCTTAAGGAACACAACGATGATAGACTTGAAGAGATTTGACGCAAGACATCTGACCAACTCACCAAAAGCTCCAGAGCTGATGGGAGGGCACGGAATATCCTTTTATCTCATAGCCAAGGCTAGGGCAGGCCCTGGTCGAGCCCTCCTTCGTGAGCCTCCCCACTTCACATGGGTCCCACTTCGCACGATGCAGCCGCTTCACACGGTCTACCCCACCCCGAGTGTGCTCCCGCTTTGCACGAGCCGCCCCACTCGAGCCCGGTGTGAAAATGCCCCTGCATTAATCACCCCCAGTGAGGAATCTAGAACACGAGACCTCCCATTCTGATACCAATTTGATGCAAGACATCCGACCAACTCACCAAAAGCTCCAAAGCTAATGGGGGAGGCACGGAATATCCTTTTATCTCATAGCCCAGGCTAGGCCAGGCCCTAGTTGAGCCCTCCTTCGTGAGCCGCCCCACTTCACATGGGTCCAGCTTCGCATGGTCTGCCTCACCCTGAGTGTGCTCCCGCTTCGCACCGGCCTCCCCACTCGAGCTCTATGTGAAAATACCCCTGCATTAAGGTTTTTCCATCTGATGGATCCATGAAATGGATTTTAAACATGATATGGATACGAATGATCTCATCCTATCTGAAACAACGTCGGGCGGAAATGTGTGAGTAATCTTCATGTAGCTCCATGTGTTACTAACTAGTTACGCTAAAAGCTCGAGCTGCTAGAGGATGGCGTATCAATGTATATCAAGGGACTCTAACACTCCCCCGCAAGTGCTGGGTGGAACTCCGCACGGGAACATACTGGGCAAGGGTGGAGGGACAACTCACACCCAGGTGGAGGGAGACTCACACCATAAACAGCCCCCCGTGGGAAAATATATTACCGATAGCATATTTGCTACTTCCGGGATTTGAACACAGGACCTTCCGCTCTGATACCATGTCAAACAACCACTTTCTCTAAAAGCTCAAACTGTTAGGGAACGGTAGATCAATGTATATCAAGGGGTTTGCTGAAGCCTCCAACACCTCCCCTCACGTGCGGGCACTATACTCGGCCCTACACCTGATACTGTAGGCTTTAGATAACACCGGATGCCCATAATACCGAATTTGCAAACTCTAGGACTTGAACACCAGATATCTTGCTTTGATACCATGTTACTGACCGGTTGCGCTAAAAGCTCGAGCTTTTAGGGAACGGTAGAACAATGTATATCAAGGGGTTTGCTGAAGCCTCCAACACCATGAAGAAGTCTAGCCTTATCTTATCAAACTACTCACCTACCGTAGGCAAATCTGTCCAAATAAAATGATTCTCATAAACGATCTTGTCATTATTCAGAGCAAGTTTGTCCAATCTCTTAATCACAAAAATCACTCAAAAAAACATGGAAGCGTAATATAGAATGAAACCGATGCAAAGAAAATGCATCAACTTTTAGAAAATGATTAGCCAATATAAGGCAACTACTTGCTCACCCTCCAAGAATGATTAGCCGATGAAACCTTGGTTGATCTACAATCTATTTCATGTCCATCTACAATATTTTACTTCTATGACAAAGAGCATTGAGCACGAATGGACAAAGAAACTTTTAAGTTGAATAGGGGCATAATAAAAGCATAATAGAATGCTTATAAGCTGAAGGAAGAGGGTTGCTTCGGGTTGCACATTATCAAGAATACTAATGGAGGCCCACAAAGTACTCTCTCCTGACTAAGCATGGGGTGAGTTTTCCTGTCTTCAACTGTGGATGGTGGACTGCTCCCCCTCTTGTGAAAATGAAATGGAAAAAATGCATCAGCCTCCACTGATTTTTTATTGGTTTAGAATTTTTTTTATTTTCAACGTGACTACATACACTGTAACCCTGACCATTCGTCGCCTGATGGAACCTGCCACTAAAATTTTAGGCCCTATATGACACGCCCATCGGCATATCTAATAACCAACTTGGGTAAAATGTATCTTAGCCCACTTATTTCAGACATTCTGGTTTTCACATACCAAGTGATAAGACAATGAGAATATTAGTTTGGCCAGAGAAATTACTGATTGTGGGGCGAAAACAATGGGTTTGAATTTCATTTGGTTGTACCAATATAAAAGCAACAATAGAAGAATTACCAACTATATAGAGTAAGAAACAAGCCTCAGCTCTACAGAGTATCAAGGTTGCTAAAAATAGATGCCATGGCCCATGTCATCTAAAAGATCTTTTTTTTTTTTTTGGAGCAAATGAACAGTTATATTTTACCTGATTAAGCATCCACTTGAATCCGACGGCAGCTGAGCACTCATTCTTCGAAGCGCTACTCAACCAATCCAGATTGTACACTTCATCTAATGTCCTCTCAATCGCCGAGAAATTGCTCCTCCTTTCTTTAAGCGAGAAGATCTCCCCATTTGAGCTGACATTGATGTGGCTGTTCAGCAGTGTCTCAAACCATCCGCTCCCAGACCTCTGCATTGAAAGAATCGCAAAGAACCGGACAGGATTGCATTCACACTCTCCTCTGCCGAGACACCCAAAACAAGGTTCAGAACAAGCTAAACGAAATCCAAGAACAAGCGAAACGAATTCGAAACGGACGGTCAAAAAAATGACATTACCTGCCATAAGTTCTGGGTTTTGGATAATGCGCATATGGATCCTCCCACGGTTGAAGGCCTTTGCCATGACAAGGGCGTTCGGGAAATTCGATGGAGAACTTAGAATTCACATGGCTTCCGATCTGTTTTAGACAGATCGAACAAATGTAAATGCCGCAGAACATTGCGAAGACTAGTAGAATCATTCTCAACACGGTTGGAGACTTCTTCAACGGTTTTACAATTAACGCATCCTGTGACATGAACCTTCCAATCAAAATTCCAAGGATTCCACAAATCAACCAAACTGATTTGAAGAAGAAAAAAAAAAACAAGGATTCCAAATATCTATCAAGCCAACGCAGAAATCAGAAGGTGATCAAAACCGAACATGAAAACATTAGAAATAAAAATATTTTCTAAAAAATGAGTGAAATTACAAAATATCACATCCTCACAACCTAAACGAAGAAATCGAGAGTCCAAAACCAACAAAAGAAACAGAAAAAGAAAATGCAGTGTGAGTTTCTTCATTTCAAACCAAAAAAATTAAAAAAATTAAAAATATATACATATCTAGAAAGATTTCTTAAAAGAAAAAAAAAATCCTTTTTTTTTTCTTCAAAACAAGTAGAAACCCAAAGGAAAGGAAAGAGGGATGAAAGGATAGAAACCTTGTTCAAGAAAAGGCATTCTTCTACCATTTTCTCCAGAAAGGAGAGAGTAGAAAAGCGAAAAGCAGAGCTTCTACTTTTCCTCCTTTCTCTTTCTTCTACTGGCACTGCTTCTTCTTCAAATCCTTCGGAAGATAGAAAAGAGAAAAGAGGGAAAATAGGAATTTTTGTGAATCGAAACAACAAAGCTCGTTTGGATTTTGGGCATTTCCTCATGACGTTCGACATCGTTATTATTAATAGTCAAACGATCTCTTGGTCTCTCCATTTTTTATTTCTTTTTTTTTTCAAACTCTTCTCCCAAGTCCGAAGTCTTGCTTGCTTCAGAAGCGTATAGAGAACGGACCTCTTCTGTACCGAGCTTGGTACTGTTCGATGCTGTGTGGTCCCACCCACACGTATTTCATCCACACCGTACATTCTTTTTTTCCAAATCATTTTACGGTATTATTAAAAAAATGAGACAAATCCAAATCTCAAGTGTACTACACTACAATAATCAGTGGTGATTGAACGCCCACCACTAAATACTTCCTTTAGAGTAATGAAAGTTTTAAATTAAGCTAATATTTGAGTTTTCCCTTCATCTAAATGGCAAATAAACATTACGGCAGGCCTTTTTAACAGTGGGCGTTAAATACTAAAGTTTCTGTAGTGTGGTCGGCTGAGATTTGGATCACCTCATTTTTAGAGTCATCCAGTGAAATGAGCTGGAAATGTTGATTGGGTTTTTCAGGGTCATTTTAAGTAATGAAAGTTTTAAATTAAGCTAATATTTCAGTTTTCCCTTCGTCTAAATGGCAAATAAACATTAGGGCAGGCTCCTAGGAAGTTTTTAATAGTGGGCGTTAAATACTAAAGTTTCCTGTAGTGTGGTCCACTGAGATTTGGATTGCCTCATTTTTAGAGTCATCCAGTGAAATGATCTGGAAATGTTGATTGACTTTTTCACGGTCATGCAGTAAAATGAGCTGGAGATGTTTATGTACTCCGTGGATAAGAAAACATAACTTGGGAGCTTTCCATGCAGAACGGACGCGGATTGTGTACAGAGTAGTTCATAACACTTGCCTGCTGAGTAAACTCTGGGGGCCACCGTGATGTATGTGTTTTATCCATGTATTAATTTGTTTTTTTAGCTCAGTTTAGAGGGAGTCTGGATCCTCTGTTAAAACCAAACAGGAAAATCTTGCTCGTCACCATTCTGATTGGTCCACCTCAGCCTGACTGTGTCAGAGCTGCTCAGCTCTGACACAATCAGGCTGAGGTGGACCAATCGGATCAGCAGCAGCAGAGGTTCTCTGCTTGATTTTAACAGTGGATCTGGATTCTTTTAGAGGGTAAACTCAAAACTGAAGCACATACAAAGCTCACGTGGACAAAGCAACAGGAAAAAGTGTAGTGTAACATCCACTGTTGAAACCTTACTAGAGTCCACAATGATATTTAATTGTCATCCAACATGTTCAAAAGGTCACATAGGCATGGATGAAGGGAAAGAAACAAACATCATGGTGATCTAAAACTTCCGTGGCCCCAAGAATTTTTCAACGTTATGTGTTCAATTCCCACTGTTTCCCAGGGTGTGGTCCACATGAGCTTTGGATATGCTTCGATTTTGGGCTCATTTCATAGAATAAGCTCAAAAAACGGATGGACAGCATAGATAGCACACATTATCATGGTGGCCCCACAGAGTTTACTCAACACGCAATAAAATGATGAGTTACTCAGAACGCAATCAGGATCCATTAGGAAATACTTCTCGATAAGGAGTTTCGTTTCGTGTCTGTCTCGTCTTAAAAACCAGCATCTGTCGCTGCCCACACGCTGAGATGGTACGATGATTATAACCGTCCATTTTTATTGCTTCTACCCTTGGGCATAAATAACCATTCTTTAATGACGATCCTATTTGATATTTAAAGAGTTGAATGGGAGCCATTGAAAAGTTCTTTGGTTGTTCTAAATTTATCGGCAGGTATTAATTGGCAGAATCATCATTGTGTTGTAAGTTTCTTCTAGTGGTCTAATTAAATAAAACTAAAAAAATATGGCCAGTTCCGATTACCTGACCACGAGCTGCCAAATATTCTAAATCCTAAGTCCTGATAGTGCCGAAGCAAACTCAGAGGGATTCTTAATTAAAATAACCCGTAAATTACATTATTACATAATTTATTAGCATTCAAAATTCAAGCTATATTGGTTTTAGATTTTTTTAGCACTACTTAACTTTTTCGTGAAGAAATTGCCCTTCTATCAACTATTCCCTTATAGTAGGTAGCTTTTCGCAGAAGTCAAGAAGGCCTTTTGAGAATGGGGTGTGGGCTCCACTAAATCAATTATTGGAGCCACCCCTTAGTTGATTTGATCTATTCACTTTAATTGGACAATCGTGAACCCACAGTCAGATCATTTCAAAAAGAAATTTTGAAACTGTTTGTGGCCCACAATTGCATTAATGTTGTGAATTAATTCTGAATTGTTTCCTTCGGTGTGGCTCATCCATGATGAGTTTTGCCCTAAACTTGGGTAAATAGCATGAAATTAAAACTCTTTTCATGTAGACAGCTTAGATATGCTACAAAACAATCCAGTAGGCCTCATACAAGATGTGGGATGGGTTCAATAGGTAGGTCTCTTGTGCAGGAATGTCATTTAGCATTTTCTTTTTCTTTATTCTTCATTTTTTTTTTTTCACAGGAGGGGATCATTCGGACGTTAAGACCATTGTCACCTTTTATGAGACCTACTCTAGCAAGCTTTTAACATCATTTCTTCCATTCTAAAGAGCTTCTGAGTGTTTTTTTTTTTTTTTTTTAAAGATTTTCAACCACTCTCTGATGTAGAAGTTATGACGACCAAAGATATGTATATCTTACAATAATGATGGCTTTTGTGCTTCTTCTTTTTTAATATATATCGATGATGGGAGTTTCTGAAAGGAAGAAGGCTGTGGTGGTTCCCTTTATAATTACTTTTTTAGTTTTTCATGGGTATGAATGGTAGGAGTTTATGAAAGGGATGAGTTTTGTAATGGAAGAATGTTGTAATCGACGAATTTTGAAATGGAAAAATGTTGTAATTGATTAATATAATGAATGTTGAAATTGATGAATGTTGTAATGGATGAATGCTGTAGTGAAAGAATATTTAAATGGAAACGGACATAACTATCATAACTCCTATGGGTCATAAATCCCACGAAACGGTCATAACTCCCACGTCACAGGTTTGATTTGCGTGATCTTATATTTGTTGGAAAGTAATTTGATGAACTTTTCAAATGGCTTTGGAATCACTTCATTTAACACCACTTGATTCCCAAAAGTGGCCCAAAGTTACTATGGTTCGTCGATACTCACTGTGGATCACTAGGTACTCATTGTGGATCGTTGATCCCATGCATGAAAATAGTCAGAATTCCCTCATTACATGTCCGATGTGGGTGATCTTGTACTCAATAGAAAGGTACTTTTAATTAACTTTCAAATGGCTTTGGAATAATCCTCATTTGTACATCATTTAATTACCCAAAAGTGGGCCCAAAGTTACTATGGTTCGCCGATACTCACTGTCGATCGTCGATACTCATTGTGGATCATCAGTCCCATAAAAATAGTTATAACTCCCTCATTACATGTTCAATTTGGGTGATATTGTACTCGTTAGAAAGGTAATTGATGAACTTTCAAATGACTTTAGAAGTACGTCATTTAAACACGATTTGATTGCCCAAAAGTAGGCCCAAAATTATTGTGATTCGCTAATACTCATTGTGGATCGCCGATACTCACTTTGAATCACTGATCCCACAAAAATGGTCGTAACTTCCTTGTTACATGTATGATTTAGGTGATCTTATAATCGTTGGAAATATAATTTGATAAAATTTCAAATGACTTTAGAATCACCTCATGTAGACACCATTTGATTGCCCAAAAGTAGGCCTAAAGTCCATTATGGCATTTATCATCGAATGAGATATCTAAATAGATAAATTTTGGGCCCACTTTTGGGCAATAAAATGGTGGCCAAATGAGGTAATTCCAAAGTCATTCGAATTTTTTTTCAAATTATCTTTCCAACAAGTATGAGATCACCCAAATTAAACATGTAATAAGGGAATTATGACTATTTTCGTGAAATCTATTATTCACAGTGAGTATCAGCGAACCACATTAACTTTGGACCCACTTTTAGACAATCAAATGGTAACAAAATGAAGTGATTCCAAATTCATTTGAAATTTTATCAAATTATGTTTCCAAATAATATACGATACATAAATCGGACATGTAGGGAGTTATGATCATTTTCGTGAGACCGGCGATCCATAGTGAGTACCGGTGATCCACAGTGAGTATAGGCAAACCACAATAACTTTAGCCCCACTTTAGGGTAATCAAATGGTGTCCATATAAGGTGATTCCAAATATATTTGAAAGTTCATCAAATCACCTTTGAAACGAGTACAAGATCACCTAAATCGAGCATGTAATGAGGGAGTTATGTTCGTTTTTGTGGGACCAAAAATCTTTAAAAAGACTCAGAAGCTCACCAAAATGGAGGAAATGACGCCAAAAGCTCATCGAAGTGGGTCACACAGAGATGGCAATGGTCTTAATAGCTAAAATAGTCCCCTCCCATGAAAAGAAAATGAAGAAGAAAATGAAAAAAAAAAAGAAGGCTAAATGGCCTTCTTGCACAAGGGACCCACCTATTAAACACATCCTGCATCTTGTGTGGGGCCCACTAGATCGTCTTGTAAAAGATCTAAGTCATCCATATGAAAAGGGGTTTTAATTTCATGTCATCTGCCCAAGTTTGAGGAAAAAAACTTATCACGAATGGACCACATCAGAAGAAACAGTTCAGAATTAACCACGGCATTAATGCAATTGTGGGCCATAAACAGTTTCTATTTTTTTATTGAAATGACCCTACATGGGTTACAACTGTTTAATTTAATTGAACGAATTAGATCAACCAAGGGGTGGCCTCAATCATTGATTTAGTGGGGCCTTATAGACACCACACCCCAGGCTAACATGCTGATGGAAATTGAATGGTTTAGATGGATGGCCCAGACTCTAATCCAAACCCTAAACCAAACCTCAATCCAAACTCTAATCCAAACCCTAATCTAAACCCTAATCCACCCTTAATCCAATCCTTAAAACCATAAGCTCATCCCTAGGAAAAACTTAGTCAAACTTGTTGAGTCAACCTAGTGATTCAACTTGCTGAGTCAACTCACCGATTCAATCAATCCAGTCAACTCACTAAGTCGAACCAAACCCTAAACCAGGCCTGAATAAAGCGCAAAACCCAAGCCCACTCGAAATCCAAAGGAGCACAACAAGTTAACATATTCCTAGGAAAGGCCTATACCCACACTAAGGAGGCTCCCTGCCAAAGCAGTGGACTTTATACACAGCAGGCAGCGGTCAACCTACCGCTGGTTACGTGGAAAATTCATTGCCAAAGAGGGAGCTCTACACAGGTGGTGTACTTTCATTTGCGAGCTCTACTCATGTTTTTTTATGGATTTCCTCCAATACCCTCACCTCTTACCCATATTTACCTTTTTAGCCACCCAAATCAACTCATGGGATAATGCCACATGGTAATTTCAAATCTCAGCCATCCATCCCATTTATAACCTTGAAGTTTGTTAGAATTATAAGAAAAATCAAGTTAAGGGGCTATAAATATTAGCCCCATCCCCTTCTCATTTCAAGCATCCACTACCATTTGAAATTCATCTCTATTTAAAATCCCACTCCCTTAGTCAAGCCATTCCTTCACCAAGGATAGCTAGATCCCTAGCCTACCAAGCAACCCAAATCTCAACCCAAGCCAATCAATCCAATCCTTACGACATTACTGTTCATCTAACTGTCCAATTCCTAAGACAATTGAGTCAAACCATATCCCAGCATTGTGCAACATATATTCCCTTCTCAACCCTCTTACTCATCGCATCATTAGCATTACATTACGTTACATCCCACACCTAATTAATCACGAGCATATGCTCTGCGTCTTGTCAATAGAATCAGACCCTGCCCATCAAAAACTCTGGTTGATTAGTTCATAAAGCACTGCATATTCACATACTGCATATATTAGTACATGAGAACTGGTTTGATCTTATGAATTAGAGACCGTACATTTATATAGGTAGAGAGGGTGCCTAACACCTTTTCTCTCTATAACCGTGATGCCTTACCTCAAGAATTTTTTAATCCTCTTCTCTAACATTTTTATAAGGTCTAGTCGACTGTAGAGTCGAAGTAATTAGCTAGTGGGGACTCCAATCTAAAAACCAACAAAACCTATTTCAAGTACTAAAAGCACTCGAAAGAGGTGAACTCGTGGAAGTCAAGAGTCGATTCCATTCGAGATCTAGCGTCCACATGCCCACACCCCCTTCTCAAAAGGCCCTCTTAACTTCTGCGAAAAGCTACCACCGCATGAGGGGATGACTGGTAGAGGGGACATTTTCGTCTCGTTAAAGCTAAAAGTGCTCAGAGGGTAAAAAAAAGATATGACTTGAAATTATAATGGTAGCGCTTGTATTTCATCATAATTTAGGGATATTTTAATTAATAAACTAACTCAGAATGATTTGCCTATAACGCGACCAAGGTTCCAGCGTGTGTTGCCACTCAGTGGATCCTAATCTCGACATGGTCTGATGATTTGAATCATCCATATTATGATTACTACCTTGAATAATCTATTTTTCCATAATCACTCTTCATTGTTGATCCTAACCTTTGATTTTCAAAGTTGTGTGAGTCATTGAAAATTCTTATTATTGTTTTAAAATCATTTGTAGATAGTGATAACCACAATCATTAGTTCACTAGAACTTTCATCCAGTGGTTATATAGCACGGATACCACATCATGGATGGTTTCGATCACTAGACCACTTTGGCCCATGTGTGCAGCAACAATCGCTGGATTTTAAGTCGCGATCGAGGCAAAACGAACTATCAGAGAGGAGACGTAAAGCGTTATGATATGGTGAGCATCTGATACTAATTATGGGTTCTGATAGGGTATAGTACCACCACGTAGGGCTCTTAATGGGTCGAATCTGGATCAGATCCAATTGGAAATGGCTCCAAGTCCAAAAATCTATAGTCAGATTTGGATCAAATTCGGATAATCCAAAAAGTGATTTCCATATCTGATCCACTTATAAATTGCCAAATCCATTTATGATCCAAAAATTCATATAACCATCGAATTCAGGTTAGATCTAGGTCCAAATCCACCCCATCGCAAAATTTAAAAAATATACAACATAATATATTTAATTTAGCAGGAAAATGGTGCAAATCTCACTATTTACTGTGGTATAGTCGACCTAAGATTGGGATATGTCTCATTTTTTAAACACGGCCTTAAAATAATCCGGAAAATCAGATGGCCGATGTGGATATAACATATACATAGATGTGGGCACAAACCAAGCCAACTTGAAAGCTTGGCTCGGATTGGTTTGAAAAAGCTTGGCTTGGATTGGTTCAAATAGATGTTCAAACCAAACCAAACCTCGGAGACAAGTTTGTTTGAAAAAACAAATTAACCAAGCTCAAACTAGGGCAGCATCGGCTTGGATCGGTTTGATTCGGCTTGATTCAACTCGACGGTTTCCTATGGTGATCCACTTGAGCTTTGGATATGATTCCATTTTGGGATCATGTCCTAAAATGATATGTAAAAACAGATGAATGGTGTAGATAATACATATACATGATGGCATGGATAATACATAATACATATACATGAATGCACACCGTTTCCTTGCACTCATACAATTATGCTTGTGTACTTTTGTTTGGAAAAGGCTGGTACATGTCTATTTTTGAAGTTGCACTCCTCCTTTGGAGGATGTTAAACATCATGCAGTAAAATAATTTTGTATTTTTTTTAACTTTTTAAATTCTTTTTTATTTACACAAATGAAAAAAAAGAAAAGAGAGCCACCACTTGTTTGAACTCGGCCTGGCCCAGTTTGAAATTTTTTACCAAACCAATCCCAGCTCGAATTAGATTTTTCTAGAGCAAACCAAACTCTGGCTACATGGGTCGGCCCGAAACAAGCCAAACCGGGTCGATTCACAAACTGGGGTGGCACAAAAACAAGCCCAACCAAACTAGGGCTAACTCGGCTCGGCTCGGATCATTGCCCACCTCTACATATACATCAAGGTGGGTCCCACGGGCCCTCATTCAAGGTGGATATAACATATTAGTCAAGGTGGATATAACGTATACGTCCTTTGATGCTGTTTGTTCCAGTGTTCAAACATTTATGTTTTTTTTTTTTTAATCTTTGGCCAAGTGGAGTTTAGGTGCGAATGATCCGCTCCATTCATTAGATTGGTCAGCACATGAAGGGCCCAAATAGACCTATATTGGGTAGATTTTGGTGGCATATACACATCATAGTGGGCTTAGAATGGTTTCAATGGTGGACACACAACTTCACCGTTTCTTGTTGTATAGTTTACCTAAGATCTGGATCTTCTTCAGATTCGGACCCATGACCTTATAAATGATCTGTCATGATGGATGGACAGACGGACGGTATGGATATTACATATACATCATGATGGCATCACAAGTGGACCTTAGGACCACTTTTCTCAAAAGGCTCGGTTGAAGGCTTGAAGTATGATGGAGATCAAATCGGATCTCACTATTAGATATGAATCGAAGCCAATTATGATTCAGATTTACTTTTATAAATCCAAATTCAATTCATTTAATTAATCATACCTATTTTAAGATCCAACTCGGCATTATACAGGTTTGGACTTTGGAGTGAATCGGATCTCGGATCTCAGATATGATCCGCTCCATTGAGAGCCCTACCACCTCGTCATCACCCTTTTTATTTGAGTCCAACTTGGGTGAGACTCTGACCATAGGGCCCACCTCAATGTATACATTGTATGTCTATGCCGTCCATCTGTTTTTCAGCTTATTTTAAGCCATAGTCCAAACAACGAAGCCGATACAAGTTTCATTTGGGCCACATCATAGGAAATAAGTGGTCATTGAACTCCCACCGTTAAAATATTACTAGCGTCCACCGTAATGTTTATTGACTATCCAACCCAGTGATAAAGGTCATACAAATCAGGATGATAGGGAAAAACAAATGTCATATTGATCTAAAACTTTCGTGGCCCACAAAAGGTTTTCAATGGTAAATAACTGCTATTTCCTGTGGTGTGGTCCACCTGAAATTTGTATCTGCTTATTTTTTGGACCATAGCCTAAAATAATATGAAAAACAGATGAACGGCGTGGATATACAATGCATACATGAAGGTAGGCCTCTACGGTCAGGGTCTCGCCCACGTCGCCGGTTCCTCTCGTCCAAGTTGCGCTCCTTCGTGATGTGTTTTCAAATTGCATCTCAGATGATTATCCGAACCGTTTATGTTATCTTTATTGCCCTATAGACTATATATCTATTAATCATGCCTCACGGCTCATCCGGACGTTTGACTTTTAAATTCGAATGTGAGTCATTAAAAAATTATTTTTCAATATTAAAAATTCATCATTATACAAGATCATCCGTTCAACGAATCTTTCTTGGGATGGCCAGTACAGTAAGAATCCAGAATATGAACGGTTCAGATCATCAGTAGTGATAGGGGAGGGCACCGTATCCCATCAAAACCCCATAAAACAATGTGAGGACCCTTCATCAAGAGCAAGATCTGCTAGATGGACGGTGTTGATCCACTGCCACCATTTGCCACGTGTTAGCTATTAAGCAGCGAATGCTCCTTGCTATTCCATCGTGTTTGCTCAGAGCCAACCTCATCCAGTAAATCGTGCGCAACTCATCCACCATACACGCAAAGATGGACATCAATGGGACGGAGTCTGGCTGTCGTTGTAGATATATCATAGCCCGAAGGTCGCACTAATCAGATGGTCCTGATGATGTGAATTTTTTTAGTGGATCTAACGGATGGTTAGGATCATCAGATCACCATGGTTTTGATCTATTCGTCAACCAAAATGGGTCCCACAACGCACGTTGCGATATGTATAGTCTATCTGTGGCCATTATTAGAAATACGTGAAAAGTGGCCCACCTTAGTCTGTCACCCAAATAAACAACTAATAAATAAATAACCATAAAAGAACATACAGAGCTCTCATGCAATACAACCTATATGGACGGCCAAAAATCAATTGCCCACACTCATCAGACAATCCCAAGATCCCTTCTCTCCGTCTTTCCCCTTGAATTTTCAAAGTAGGGTGCACAAGACCCATGTGCAGTGAATCGTTATTTTCAAAATGGTGTTAACTCATCCTTCTTGCTTGAGCGAAATCCACAACGTTGAAATAGTGGGTCCCGATGGAGTAAGTCCAAATTCGACGGACAAAATCATTTACTGTTGTGATTTTTTTATTGTACGGTTTGTGTTGACTCGTTTAGCAAAATCAGGCAGACCACTACTTCCAATAATTAAAAAAGAACTACGTTACGGTTGGTGTTGAGCACTACTTTCTAAATGGTGGTGAGTCACCCCTGTGACCGCATACGTGTAGGTAAATCCAGGCCGTGAAAAGTTATGGGACCATCATGGATGGAGCATTCCCTGAAAACTCCGCGAATTGAAGAATCCTAGCTGTGCTAGTGGGTGGCCATCAAATGGATGGCTACCAGTATATAAGTCGGAGCTATAAATTCAACTGGAAATTTTGTACGGTTAAGATGGTCCTATCAACATCTTTGATGGCTCTGGATACATACACGTATGCGACATGTTGGTCATACACGTGTGCCTCGTTCTGTATTTGGTACTCGAACCTTCCGGCGTTTGCATTTGGCCATTTTGCTCTTTTCCTCAATTAGACACCATGCTAGATGGGCCCACATGCAGCTTTTGTTTCTTCCTTTCGTTTTAAAACATTAAGAGACTAAGGTGCTAGTTTATCATCATCCTCAAGGCCAAGGCGAGTCTCACCGTACACGTGGCATGCATATGCTTATACAATTTTCCAATTGGTGATACTTTCAGTATATGCAGCATCCACAATGAGACCCACAATTTGGATGGTTCAGATTTCTCTACCCACATTGCAAATGAATCATGACCATGTCACCTACCATTTTAGAAACAGTGATGAACTAACTCTGGCCGTCCCGCTAAAAGCGAGGTCTTCTCGTGGAATTCGCAGGTAGGCGAGGTCTTCTAGTGGAATTAGCAGGCCTCATCTTTTCACAGTATACATAGGCTTTCATTCTGAAAATTTGGACGAATGGTTGCATGATCCAAACCATTGTTCTGTTTCATACCAATCTTGATGGAGTATGATATAAATATCTCCTAGATTGGAAATTATTAAATACCAAATTAGGAGAATTTTGATTTTTGAATGTGTAACGTTATTGATGTAGGTCAGAAGTCTATATAAGATATGTTCTGTTCAGAAGATAAGTGATTATATCCCATCCAGGACGGGATATAAGATATCAATGGTCTGGATTAACAGAAATTTGGCCCTACTTTCCAGAATTGAAAACGCGTGTACAGATAGGGGCCACGCGTCGAATAATTCCACAGATTTCAGTTATGAGTCGCTTCCAAGCAAGTGGCGGTGGTGGTCATTGGAGATTATATACGCGGCGTGCATGTCATTTTCAGGTGGGACATTTTGATGACACAAAGTAAGTTGTTTGGAAAAACCATTAATATTTCGAGTAACAAATGTAGGTGAAGGAGAGAATATGGGACCATTCACCCCACTTTTCTTTATTGCTGTTTCTAGATGTAGGATGAGTTCAAGTGTTTGTTTTTCCATTTTTGTCAATGGTACCATTTTTGTCAACGGTACCATGAGTGGACCAGCTTGCAAGGAATGATCTACAGTGTGACCCATCAGATGAGTGGTTAGGATTTTTCATAGAGCTGGGTCCCACAAAATTTCCCAGTAAGAGATATCCACTTATCCAATTGCCTAGCTTATCCCACCCGTAAATGAGATGGGTATATGAGATCTTTTTATCTCATTCAAAAATTTTATCCATTGATATTTTAACTATCTAGCCCGTCTGCTGGCCCACTACACCCTTTTTAGGCTGCGTTGGAAATATCATATTGATCCAATGATCAAACCATCCACTCAGTAGCATTAAAAAATGATGGAGATGA
Source organism: Liriodendron chinense (assembly GCA_003013855.2). NCBI lineage: Eukaryota > Viridiplantae > Streptophyta > Magnoliopsida > Magnoliales > Magnoliaceae > Liriodendron > Liriodendron chinense. The sequence continues at coordinate 640,416 of ML058554.1, forward strand.
ATAATTTGTAAACAATAGGCTCGGCATGTGATAAAAATAAGAAATAGAAAAATTGTAATTTAAAGTGTTGAATAGTTGTTTGTATGTCAATGAGTGTGGATCTTGAATTTATATATGAGAATGACCTCAACATGAAATAATATAATAAATATGAAATCAGATTATATCATGATGAAAAGAGGAAAATATACAAAGGAATGAAGTATTTCCCTAATATACACATGAGAAATAAAATCATTCCTAATACCGTTGGGAAAACTGGCAGCGGAAGCCGAATGCGCAAAGTAATGCAAGATCAAATGAGAAACACTTATGAAATCAAACTATACATAATCATTCACCACAAGAGAATCTGAATTTACATGGAAAAACCCCTCGACCGGTAAAAATAAAGGCACAAAGCGATCCACTATGAATAAACAGAAGATTACAGAGATTGACAACCCACAAGTAAGGAAAAACAGAGAAAACCCCAAGTTCTCTCTCACACAACTCTTTCTCCTCTTCTTAACACGATAAGGAAACCTTGGACACCTTAGGATACTTACTAACCACAATTACAACTTACTTATATAGGCAAAGATCTGAAATTAGCAACATTTTACGCAATCCCGCGCATTGCATAAGAAAATAGCGTTAGCGCTTGACCGGTCGCCCAAACGCAAAAACTGCCCAGGGAGAAATTCCACCAACTCTGCCTTAAAGCCGATCGGTCGCCCGACAGGTCGGCAGACCGGTCTAGGGCACCATAGAAAACCGTTACCTTCTCTTTGCAGTCCGTCCACATAGCCAGACCAGTTGCCCGACCGGTCTAAGCACTCAACAGATGCACATCGTTTGAAGGCTCTCAAATAATCTCCACCGAGGCTTTAAACGTCGAATCAAACACCATACTCGCAACATCATCTTATCTTCAATCATAGCTTCACCGCTTCTCATGCCACCATCGACTCTAACCTTGCACTTTTACGCCATTTTTCACTCTTCTCATGTGGCCCTTAAGCACTTGCTACATACGAGCAACCGTGAATCTCGCTGCCGTTCTCGTAGCTCCACCGTGAATTGTGCTCCCGATCAACTTGTAAAGATGACCACACCTCCGTGCTTTCATACACACGAGTGCTACTTTCAATACTTCACAACAACGATCGCAGCCGATAAACATGCACCCTTTCGCCTCCAATGCACCAAGAGAAATCACATTCATCTTCATCTTGGGGACGTGCTTCACATCTTCCAAGACTCATTCGATCCCATCAAACATCCTGATGCACACCGTTTCAATACCCATAACCTTATGAGCGTAGCCATTTCCCACAAACACCGATTTATGACCATACTCCCTATATGTCATGAATGAACTCCGGTTAGGACAAACATGACATAAAGCCTCTGAATCTAGGATCCACTCACTACCGTGTGATCCCTTACCAGATATAGTCAGAACTTCACATAGATCTCCACCGTCCTCTACGGTATTGACTCCCTCTCTAGAAGAATTTTCATACCTCTCTTGCTTCAACCTGAAATTTTGACAATCTCCTCTTATGTAGCCCTCCTGACCACAATTCCAGCACTTCACCTTAGTTTTTCCTTTGCCCTTGGCCTTAGATCCCAACTTCGAATATCCTTCATGCTCAGAACTTCTTCCCCTTATAACTAGTGCCTCTGAGGAATAACGGGAAGCTACGTCACTGCTTTTCTTTCTCATCGCCTTCGAATGGAGGGTTGAGATAACGGTCTCGACGTTTATGGTTTCCCTCCATGCGCACACAAAGTCCCTGAATAACTTATATGAATTTAGAAGAGAATTTAACATGATGCATGCTTGATATTCATCCTATCGGTTCATCGATCTTCACTAACTTGTAAACAAGCTTATTGAATGTGCTCAAGTGGTCCTCCACTTTCGTTCCCTCAGTCATCTTCAAGGTGAACAACTGCATCAACACGTATATGCGATTCTCTAGAGACTTCTTGGCATAAACCTTCTCTAGCTTCACCATCGTTTCAACTGCAGTCTTCTCCTTCATGACATGATAGAGAACATCATCCGTAAGGTTTAACAGGATTGAGATTCTAACCTTTTGTCGAGCCTCGTCCACTCATCATCTTTCATAGCCTCAGGTCGCTTTTCAAGAGCTTCATCAAACTCTTGCTGAACTAGGAAGGATTCAACCTTCACCTTTTATAGCTCAAAGTTATTTTTCCCAGAGAACTTCTCTACCTCGAACCTTATGCTTGATCCCATCTTCTCGTCTCAGATCCGAATTCTACTCCACCTCAATGATAGCTTTGATATTACTTGTTGGGAAAACCGGCAGCAGAAGCGGAAGCCCAATGCGCAGAGTAAGGCGAGATCAAACGAGAAACGCTTATGAAATCAAACCACATACAAGCATTCACCACAAGAGAATCCGAATTTACGTGGAAAAACCCCTCAACGGGTAAAAAATCATGTCACAAAGCAATCTACTATGAATAAACAGAAGATTACAGAGATTGACAGCCCACAAGTAAGGAAAAACAGAGAAAACCCTAAGTTCTCTCTCACACAACTCTCTCCCTTCTTCCTAACACGATTAAGAAACCTTGAACACCTTAGGATACTTGCTAACCACGTTACAAATTGCTTATATAGGCAAAGATCCGAAATTAGCGACGTCTTACGCAATCCCACGCATTGCGCAAGAAAATAGCATTGGCGCTCGACCGGTCGCCCAAACGCAAAAACTGTAACGACCCTAAAATTTCGGTAGGAAAAATTTTCTTTTAGGAGCAAAAATGGGTTTAGCTAAATAAATTTAAGATGATAAAGAAAAGAAAAGCATGGACTGATTGGTTAAAGCCCTCTTAAGCGAGAGGGAAGACCAGGTATCGAGTCCTATCACTAACAAGAATTTAATTTTCTTTTTTGCTTTAAATACGAATTTTGAAATTCAAAATTGATCTTATCTTATCTCAACCAACCCATCTTATCCGCAACAAATCTCCAACGAACGTCTCTTTAAAAAGAGAAAGAACGAGATGGTTTTCATCCATCGTAAAAGAAAGGAAAGGAAAGGAGAGAAGGAAGGAGGAATAGAGGGATCTTGCGGCTAGATCAAGTAGGTGTTCTTTTTATTTTATTTAAGTAGGCCAGATCCAGCCAATGAACGGGTCGGATCGTCCGTCCGTTCATTGTACTGATCTAGGGACCTTATCTTTATGTTAACCCTTGAATATGTGATCACGATTGATGGAGACCATTTGGGTGGGCCAGGAATCGATCTGGATGGGTCATAATGACCATATGGCCAAAATGTACATGGGCCTCAAAATTCAGATCGAATGGACCTTCAGATGGGCCACATCAATTGAATGAATGATAGCCTTTAAAATTTGTTTTGTTATTGTTTTATTTAATTAGTAAATTAATTCTGATAAATTATATTATTCCAAAACATTATTGGGCCACAATGAGGTGGCCGACCCAATGGTCGGACCAGATCTCTCGTAGACCCCACATACACTTTTTAATCGTTATAATAATAATAATAATAATAATAATAATAATAATAATAATAATATAAAAAAAAAAGAAAAAGAAAAAGAAAAAGGAAAAGTGGCTGGACGTCCAGCGTCTCTGACGCTGGAACGTCCAGCGTTGGACTTTTGACAGGGTGACTTGGGGGCCCCACTCATGGGACCCACCTTGATGTATTTTGTACATCCACTCCGCCCATTTATTTCCCTATTTCATTTTAGGATGGGGGTTCGAATTTGGACCCAAACTGAGGTCCGAATGGGCCACACCATCTGAAACAAACTAATGGTGAAAACTTATAAAATAAAAATAAAATTTAAAAAGGTAGAAATTCTGGGCGTGGACAGCGGTCCACTCATGGACCCCACTGAGATGAAATCAGTAGATCCAAGCCGACCATATGTTTTAGTATAATGTTTTACAGCTTGGGTCCAAAAATCAGATAAATCCGAATCTCAGGTGGCCCACACCACTTAAAATATTAATGATAACAACACACATGGTTGAGGCAGTCCGATTTTGGATTGCTGTCCACTTTTGGGACCCATTTGATGACATTTTAAGAAATCTAATCCGTCCAATATCTTAATAAATAAGTTTTCTAGTTAAGGACCAAAAATGGCCCGTACAGGATATTCCAGTGGGCCATACCAAGATAAACAGTGGGGACAACACCTGTCCACTGGTTAGGAGCTGGTGGGCCCCACTGTGTAGTTTTTGAAATATCCGATCCACCCAATCTCTGGAGTAATGAATTATTAGTCTTGTGACCAAAAATCAGCCCAATCAGAGTTCCAGGTGGGCCATGCCAAGTGAAATAGTGGGGAGGCACGGTATGGATTATCATAAATGGACCATTTTAGGATATCCTACGACAAAATCCTTGCAAAATATAATCAATCATATTTGGTAGTGTACCATTGGGGAACTTGTGACCAAGTATAGGATGACCACCAGTCAAGTGGGCCGTACCATCAGAAAATTGTAAAAGGGGCCATTCCTTTTGGAAACGTGGGTCACAATAATCAAATCTGGACCGTCCATTAAGGAACCAAAACTCAATAAAGTATAATCCAAATTGAAAATAAGTATATTAAGGTTAGATTGGTGGTTTATAAATATAAATTACATTTATTGTAGATTCAGGACCGATTCTGCTCAGGACGTGACACAATTAACAAAGTAATCGCCACTATCAACAAGTGAGTACATCCCAACACGTTTCCTAGTCATTTTAATTAAGTAAGTTGTGTGATGGATGCAATATGTGATATTGATTAAATTGTGCTTGTTTAAATATTATTTAAATAATTTCTATTTATAAATGTCATGAAAGATTGCCTCTCAAAATGAGAGATGAAATGTACGGACGTAAATTATTGCATGCATTATGAATTATTGTGCCTGGAGTTCGACTCTGGAAGACCGGTAGGTACTTAAGTACCCGGTTACCCAGGGACCATCCTGGAAGCCCACTAATATGTGGAAGTCCGCCCTACAAGGAAGGGGGAGCCGATTGATGGGATCCAATCGAAGCAAGTGGAAGACTGAATATATGCCCACTTGATGCATCATTTCATTCATTATTGCATTAATTATATGTTACCTATATTTGATGGCATGTGTTTATCCTGTTTAATTGAAATGCATGTGAACCATATTGGGTTACTCACTGGGCTTTCCAGCTGACGTTGTGGATTAAAAATATACAGATGATGTAGACGTTGAACCTTCAGAGAATGCCCCTGATAATGAGATGGGACCACTAGAGGAACCGCAGGACTATTGGCCTAATTTAACCGAGGAAGAAGTGGCGGCCCTGAACCAAGACGTTTAGACTAGTTTCTTTTATTTTATTATTTTCAATAATTAGTAGACATTTAATAAAGTCCCAAATGGGTGGACTTAGTTTATAGTTGAATACTTCATGAATAAATGAGAACTTAGTATTTCATCATTTTATGCCTCTTAAAGTTGTTTAACGTTATAAATGCACTTAGTGCACCAGTTATACCCCGTAAACTGGGCCGGAGGGTGCACACTCTGAATCCGGATTTCGGGGCGTGACAGAATGGTATCAGAGAGAGGCTTTTCTTAAAAACCTAGTTGACCTGTAGGTTATGACCCCACTTTTCTACATAAATGGTAGACCCCTGAAAATTAGAAAACAAACTTAGGACATTCCCTAAATGATCGGGGTAAATATAGAGAACTTAGAAATCAAAATTAGGGATCGAAAAAAAAAAAAAAAAAAAAAAAAATGAAAAGTACTGCTCATCTGAAGTCCAATATAGACTCAAAGTGCTTATTGTTATTGATAATGGAATTATAGATCATTTTATAGCAATTAGGTATTGTTAGATGATTTTATAACACACAAAACCTGCTGGACAGCAATGTCCATCAGAATTATTGATTTTTGTAAAATTCATATCTATTAATATACAGCTCCGATCAGTGTGATTTAAAGGCCTGATCGTAGCTGGGTAAGTTTAGTTTAATATAAAATTTGTAAAAAAATATAAACCCCTTAGTGGCTCATGGGGACTAAATTTCATTATTCCTCTTAGGTGATTATGGCTCCTAGGAAATCAAAAAGCCTTCGTGATATAGGACCATCAACAAGTGTAACTGTGGCCCAAGGACCAGTAGTGAATCCTACAGTGGTGGTAGAAGAAGAGGCGTCAAATAGAGAACAAGATGAAAATTATATGGAGGAAGAAGAAAACTTTGAGGAACAACAGAATCTTGCACCACCTCTACCGGCAGCAAATCAAAATGAAGCGGGGCCCAGTACTCGGTTACCATTGTCTCCTAGGACAACGCAGGCGAATCCTACGGAACCCAACATTCAACCCTTGGATGCAGCATTCGGATTACTTCACCAAATGGCGGCAATGATGAAACAACAACAAGAACAGTTTGCTGCACAATGGGCTGACATGACTCAAGCACCACGTGGAAATCGACAGACAATGCCAATAAGATCGGAACAACCACGAGAGGTGGACTTGCTGGAGAAGTTCACCAAACTCAGGCCTCCGGTGTTTCAGGGCGCCACAAATCCAACTATAGCGGAGGATTGGTTGGTCCAAGTAGAGAAGGTATTAGAAGCAATGAACTGCCCTGATAATCAAAAGGTTCGATTGGCCTCATTCATCCTCCAAGGCGAAGCAGATGTTTGGTGGCGTGCGGCAAAGCGGGTGGTGGAAGCTAATCATGAGTGGACATGGGCAGAGTTTGAGAAGAAATTTCGTGAGAAGTATTTTCCTCGGGCCTACAGAAATCAGAAAATGGCCGAGTTCACTAAGTTAGAACAAGGCTCAATGACTGTGGCTCAGTATGAGGCTAAGTTTGCAGAATTGTCCAGATATGTTCCGAAAATCTTGGAAGATGAAGAATATAAAATCTCTAAGTTTGATGAAGGACTTCGTCAGAATATTCGAACAAAATTCTGCACCGACACTATTAAAAGCTATGCTGAGATAGTGGACAAAGCGTTCAAGGCTGAAATGGATAATGAACGGTTCCAGAAATCTCGCACTCAAATAACTGGAAGTCAGTCTAGGTCTGCACCAAGTCAGCAGCAATCATTAGAGAAGAGGCAAAGGGTTAATGTACCAACTTTCGTGGCGAACAATCAAGACCAGTTCTTTGCTGGAAACTGTGCTCACTGCAATAAGTATGGACACAAAGCAATACACTGTCGGACTCGACTTCGCGACATGGGTTTATTACCTTCCTTACCTTCCCGTGCGCAGTTCCCTGCTACAACTCAACAGTCAGGCATGACATCTCAGGCATCGCGGTCAGCAAATCCCTATCCTCAATCTTCAAAGTTGTTACCTCCCAGGCCGCAACAGTTCCAACAAAATCGGCCCCAGCAGCCAGCTCGACCTACGACTTCTCAGAATTGAGGAGGACAACAATTTAGACAACAACCTATGCAAGGAAAAGTATATGCGATTGCACCAACTGCTGAGCCAGAGGTGGACAACAATGTGGTGGAAGGTATGGCAAATGTTCGTGATAAATCTGTTACTATTCTTTTCGACTCTGGTGCTAGCTTATCTTTCATATCAACTACTGTAGTGGAACACTTAGGCCTTAAACCAGAACACCTTAGAAAAACAATCTCAGTTGAGACACCTATAGGAAAGGCAGTAGTCTTGAAACAAGTGTGTAGAGCATGTCAACTCAATATTGGTGGTGTACTTATGCCAGCAGATTTGATTGTGATGGACATGCCAGGGTATGATGTAATCCTAGGTATGGACTGGCTTACCTCGAATCGAGCTAAAATAGATTGTCATGATAAGTCAGTTACTTTCTCTATTCCTGGCAAAGAACCATTCCAAATGCAGGTCATAGAGAAGGGTAAAGAATTTATACATATCATGGTGCTAAAGGAAGGTGAGTCACAAGAGCAGACCTTGGATCAAATTCCGGTGGCGAGTGAGTATCCCGAGGTTTTTCAGGACATTCCTGGATTACCACCTCGACGGGACGTCGATTTCGGTATCGATCTCTTACCAGGTACTGCACCAATCTCTATTCAGCCATACCGAATGTCGACAATGGAATTAAAGGAGTTGAAAGATCAGCTGGGTGAATTAACAAAACAAGGTTTCATAAGACCTAGCACATCCCCGTGGGGTGCGCCAGTAATTTTTGTAAAGAAGAAGGATGGTAGTATGCGATTATGTATTGACTACCGTCGGCTGAATGAGGTGACCATCAAGAACAAATATCCATTACCTCGTATCGACGATTTATTCGATCAATTGAAGGGTGCTTGTTATTTCTCTAAAATCGATTTAAGGTCGGGATATCATCAGCTACGAATTAAGGAAGCAGATATATACAAGACGGCGTTCCGAACACGATATGGGCATTATGAATTTTTGGTTATGCCTTTTGGGTTGACCAATGCCCCAGCCGTGTTTATGGATTTGATGAACAGAATATTCCAGCCATATCTAGATCAGTTCGTTATCGTATTTATCGATGATATATTAATTTACTCGAAGACTAGTAGAGAGCATGAGACGCATTTGAGGACAGCATTGCAAGTTCTGAAGGATAACCAACTGTATGCAAAATTTTCGAAGTGTGAATTCTGGGCAGAGAAAGTTCAATTCCTCGGCCATGTTATCTCCAGAGAAGGAGTAGCAGTGGACCCGGCAAAGATTGAAGCAGTAGTCAAATGGGAACAACCCACTAATGTGTCGGAAATCCGAAGTTTCCTTGGTCTGGCTGGATATTACCGGAGATTCATTAAAGACTTCTCCAAAATTTCTGGCTCGTTAACCAGCTTGACTCGGAAGGGTGTACCTTTTATATGGACCGAAAGCTGTGAAGAAGCATTTCAGGAGTTGAAAAGACTTCTAACTACTGCCCCTGTTCTTACCCTTCCACAAGAGGGTGCGAAGTTTATACTCTATACCGATGCATCTATTCTAGGCCTAGGTTGCGTTTTAATGCAAGAAGGCAAGGTGATAGCATATGCGTCAAGGCAATTAAAGAATCATGAACGTAATTATCCTACACATGATTTGGAATTAGCCGCTATTGTATTCGCCTTAAAGATTTGGAGGCATTATTTGTATGGCGAGCGGTTTGATTTATTCACCGATCATAAAAGCCTACGATATTTGTTCTCTCAGAAGGAGCTAAATATGAGACAGCGAAGGTGGGTGGAATTTCTGAAAGATTACGATTTCGAATTATTATATCACCCTGGAAAGGCAAATTTAGTAGCAGACGCTCTCAGCAGGAAGCAATATAAGCAGCAAATCATGGCAAATCTCATGGTTCACGAATGGAAAATGCTTGATGATGCAAAGGAATTCGATGTAGAATTATTATTCCGTGATCATGAGTGTGTTCGATTGGGAAATCTCAGGATAAGACCAACCTTAGCTGACAGGATCATAGAAGCCCAAGGAAGTAGTGAATGGTTACAACAAGTGATAGTTAAACATCAAGGGAAAGAAGCTTCTGAATGGAAGATATGGGAAGACAAAGGTATTCGGTATCGTAATCGACTATGTGTACCGAATGTACCTGAATTAAAAGAAGAAATTCTGAAGACAGCTCACCGAACAAAGTTCACGATTCACCCTGGGAGTACAAAGATGTACCAAAACGTGAAGCAGCTGTATTGGTGGCCAAATTTGAAGAAGGATATCGCAGAATACGTGTCACGGTGTTTTATCTGTCAGCAGGTGAAGGCTGATCATCAAAATCCGTCCGGACTTCTTCAGCCGTTGAAGATACCTGAATGGAAGTGGGATTGTATATCCATGGACTTTATAGTTGGGCTACCCGTGACTCAGAAGAAGCACGATTCGATTTGGGTGATTGTTGATCGATTAACGAAATCGGCTCATTTCATTCCCATTCGAATAAATTATTCGATGGATGTCTTAGCCAGACTATACATCAAAGAAGTCGTACGGTTGCATGGTGTACCAAGTTCCATCGTCTCAGATCGTGACCCTCGATTCACATCACGGTTCTGGACAAGTTTACAAGAAGCCATGGGTACGACTTTGGACTTTAGTACAGCTTATCATCCACAATCAAATGGGCAGACAGAAAGGGTGAACCAGATACTCGAAGACTTATTACGTGCATGTGCTCTCGATTTCAAAGGCAGTTGGGACGATAATCTGCATTTTGCTGAGTTCGCCTACAACAACAGCTATCAAGCTAGTATTTGTATGGCACCGTACGAAGCATTGTATGGGCGACCTTGCCGAGCACCTAATTGCTGGACAGAAGTGGGGGAGAAGAGTTTGATCGGTCCCGACATTATTCAGGAAGCTTCAGTAAAGGTTGAACTCATTCGGAAGCGTCTATTAGCAGCTCAAAGCCGTCAAAAGAGTTATGCAGACAACAGAAGACGAGACTTACATTTTCAGGAAGGAGATCATGTTTTTCTCAAAGTTTCACCAATGAAGGGATTAATGCGATTCGGAAAGAAAGGCAAACTAGCTCCCCGTTTTATCGGTCCATTCCAGATTATAGAGCGAATAGGAGCTGCAGCGTACAAACTTGCGTTACCACCTCAACTTGCAAGTGTTCACAATGTATTCCATGTGTCTATGCTACGAAAGTATGAAAGAGATGCTTCGCATACTATAGATTGGCAAGACCTGGAACTTCAAGAAGACGTCTCTTATGTAGAAAAGCCGACTCGTATCTTGGACCGGAAGGAGCATGTACTACGAAACAAGACTGTGCTGTTAGTTAAAGTGCTGTGGAACCATCATGGAACAGAAGAAGCATCATGGGAGCAAGAGTCGGAAATTCGCGAAAAATATCCCCTGCTATTCGAATAAGAACCCAGGTAAATTTCGAGGACGAAATTTTTATTAGGGGGGTAGAATGTAACGACCCTAAAATTTCGGTAGGAAAAATTTTCTTTTAGGAGCAAAAATGGGTTTAGCTAAATAAATTTAAGATGATAAAGAAAAGAAAAGCATGGACTGATTGGTTAAAGCCCTCTTAAGCGAGAGGGAAGACCAGGTATCGAGTCCTATCACTAACAAGAATTTAATTTTCTTTTTTGCTTTAAATACGAATTTTGAAATTCAAAATTGATCTTATCTTATCTCAACCAACCCATCTTATCCGCAACAAATCTCCAACGAACGTCTCTTTAAAAAGAGAAAGAACGAGATGGTTTTCATCCATCGTAAAAGAAAGGAAAGGAAAGGAGAGAAGGAAGGAGGAATAGAGGGATCTTGCGGCTAGATCAAGTAGGTGTTCTTTTTATTTTATTTAGGTAGGCCAGATCCAGCCAATGAACGGGTCGGATCGTCCGTCCGTTCATTGTACTGATCTAGGGACCTTATCTTTATGTTAACCCTTGAATATGTGATCACGATTGATGGGGACCATTTGGGTGGGCCAGGAATCGATCTGGATGGGTCATAATGACCATATGGCCAAAATGTACATGGGCCTCAAAATTCAGATCGAATGGACCTTCAGATGAGCCACATCAATTGAATGAATGATAGCCTTTAAAATTTGTTTTGTTATTGTTTTATTTAATTAGTAAATTAATTCTGATAAATTATATTATTCCAAAACATTATTGGGCCACAATGAGGTGGCCGACCCAATGGTCGGACCAGATCTCTCGTAGACCCCACATACACTTTTTAATCGTTATAATAATAATAATAATAATAATAATAATAATAATAATAATAATAATATAAAAAAAAAAGAAAAAGAAAAAGAAAAAGGAAAAGTGGCTGGACGTCCAGCGTCTCTGACGCTGGAACGTCCAGCGTTGGACTTTTGACAGGGTGACTTGGGGGCCCCACTCATGGGACCCACCTTGATGTATTTTGTACATCCACTCCGCCCATTTATTTCCCTATTTCATTTTAGGATGGGGGTTCGAATTTGGACCCAAACTGAGGTCCGAATGGGCCACACCATCTGAAACAAACTAATGGTGAAAACTTATAAAATAAAAATAAAATTTAAAAAGGTAGAAATTCTGGGCGTGGACAGCGGTCCACTCATGGACCCCACTGAGATGAAATCAGTAGATCCAAGCCGACCATATGTTTTAGTATAATGTTTTACAGCTTGGGTCCAAAAATCAGATAAATCCGAATCTCAGGTGGCCCACACCACTTAAAATATTAATGATAACAACACACATGGTTGAGGCAGTCCGATTTTGGATTGCTGTCCACTTTTGGGACCCATTTGATGACATTTTAAGAAATCTAATCCGTCCAATATCTTAATAAATAAGTTTTCTAGTTAAGGACCAAAAATGGCCCGTACAGGATATTCCAGTGGGCCATACCAAGATAAACAGTGGGGACAACACCTGTCCACTGGTTAGGAGCTGGTGGGCCCCACTGTGTAGTTTTTGAAATATCCGATCCACCCAATCTCTGGAGTAATGAATTATTAGTCTTGTGACCAAAAATCAGCCCAATCAGAGTTCCAGGTGGGCCATGCCAAGTGAAATAGTGGGGAGGCACGGTATGGATTATCATAAATGGACCATTTTAGGATATCCTACGACAAAATCCTTGCAAAATATAATCAATCATATTTGGTAGTGTACCATTGGGGAACTTGTGACCAAGTATAGGATGACCACCAGTCAAGTGGGCCGTACCATCAGAAAATTGTAAAAGGGGCCATTCCTTTTGGAAACGTGGGTCACAATAATCAAATCTGGACCGTCCATTAAGGAACCAAAACTCAATAAAGTATAATCCAAATTGAAAATAAGTATATTAAGGTTAGATTGGTGGTTTATAAATATAAATTACATTTATTGTAGATTCAGGACCGATTCTGCTCAGGACGTGACACAATTAACAAAGTAATCGCCACTATCAACAAGTGAGTACATCCCAACACGTTTCCTAGTCATTTTAATTAAGTAAGTTGTGTGATGGATGCAATATGTGATATTGATTAAATTGTGCTTGTTTAAATATTATTTAAATAATTTCTATTTATAAATGTCATGAAAGATTGCCTCTCAAAATGAGAGATGAAATGTACGGACGTAAATTATTGCATGCATTATGAATTATTGTGCCTGGAGTTCGACTCTGGAAGACCGGTAGGTACTTAAGTACCCGGTTACCCAGGGACCATCCTGGAAGCCCACTAATATGTGGAAGTCCGCCCTACAAGGAAGGGGGAGCCGATTGATGGGATCCAATCGAAGCAAGTGGAAGACTGAATATATGCCCACTTGATGCATCATTTCATTCATTATTGCATTAATTATATGTTACCTATATTTGATGGCATGTGTTTATCCTGTTTAATTGAAATGCATGTGAACCATATTGGGTTACTCACTGGGCTTTCCAGCTGACGTTGTGGATTAAAAATATACAGATGATGTAGACGTTGAACCTTCAGAGAATGCCCCTGATAATGAGATGGGACCACTAGAGGAACCGCAGGACTATTGGCCTAATTTAACCGAGGAAGAAGTGGCGGCCCTGAACCAAGACGTTTAGACTAGTTTCTTTTATTTTATTATTTTCAATAATTAGTAGACATTTAATAAAGTCCCAAATGGGTGGACTTAGTTTATAGTTGAATACTTCATGAATAAATGAGAACTTAGTATTTCATCATTTTATGCCTCTTAAAGTTGTTTAACGTTATAAATGCACTTAGTGCACCAGTTATACCCCGTAAACTGGGCCGGAGGGTGCACACTCTGAATCCGGATTTCGGGGCGTGACAAAAACTGTCCAGGGAGAAATTCCACCAACGCTGCCCCAAAGCTGACCGGTCGGAGCCCCCTGACGACCGGTCGTCAGACCAGTCTGGGGTAAAACAGAAAACTGTTGCATTCTCTGTGCAGTCCGTCCACGTAGCCAGACCGGTCGCCCGATCGATCTAAGCACTCAATAGATGCACATCGTTTGAAGGGTCTCCAACAAATATTTCCTCTAAAGTTGGTGTGTGAAGGTGTATAATGCATGCCTAATTTGTTGAGTAAAAAATCAAATTGTTTCCAACCAAAAAGTTGTATGAAGATGTCCACAAGTTGTTGATCAATGGGCATGAATAAAGTACAAAGAAGTTAGATGATATTTTTTCAAGAATAAGATGATAATCAATCTTAATATGTTTGATCATTTCATGAAAAATGAAATTATTTGCAATGTGAATAAGTGTTTGATTATTACAATAAAGGCATATAGATTGACTATATAGAATGTCGAGACCTTGGATAAAAATTTTGAGTGAAGTGAGTTCACAAGTAATATTGTCTATTGTGGGTACTCAACTTTAATAGATGACCATGAAATAAATTTTTTTTTTTAAACAAGTGATAGGACTTTGTCCAAGCATTGTAAAATATCATGCGGTAGAACATTGTGTCTTAAGACAATTGGCGCATTAGAGTTATAGTAAGTAAATAGCTGAAAAGAGTTATTGGAAGATAAAAAAAAAACTTTATTAGGAGAAATTTGAGATATCTTAACATGTGAATAGTAGCATCATAATGAAGTTGGTGAGGCTGATGTATGAATGTTAATGCCCGACAAACCATTAATATATATAGGGGTCCTGGTTTACACCTGTCTTGGCGCGTCCACGTAGACTAATAAGATGCCGCCACATGTCAATACTACTTAATAAATGATGGACAAAATCCTACTCGCAAATCGAGGATATCTTTTGCCCTATATTCTTCGGGGGCACGTACTTGCTAAAAGGAAAACTACATGGAGCCATACACATGTATGCAAATAAGGCAATATAACCAGTGACACGTAACCCTAACACGAGTGGCACGTGTAGTCAAAACAGCGTGCCTGACAAGCCTATGAAGACCCACCGAGATAGAGATTCTATCGAAAACTGGATATACTCGACAATGCCATCTTACACAATCCTAACAAAATGGGATATCCTCTCAGAGACGATCTATACTTTCGCGGTGATTACGAAGGTTCAAGGGGTAAATTCTTTTAAAAGTATAAGGAAATCTAAGACACTGTAAGAAATCCGAATCCAATAAGATTATACATTAATCTCGCAACGACCACGAATCTCTACAATCATGCTAGCAAGGAGATCTGAAAATAGTTTGATATTATAACTCTCAAAGATCATTTTAGCCAAACTAGGATGATAAAAAGCAACTGCACACCATGATGGCCAATGATCTTGGACCAACAAGGAAACTCAGCCGCCCGAGTTATATAAGGAGCATTCGATGAAGAGCTCGGGGCCATGCCAAACACAATCATTCTATACAACACAACATTGCTTATCTGTTTAGATTCCTCCACTCCTATCCAATTACGTTGCAGAATGTCTGAAGTTTAAGTTAGCTTAGATTGCTACTGTCTAGTGTCATAGCTGCAATACGCATAGGAGTTGTATAAATATCCACAACCTACCATTAGAGGTGGGCAATGATCTGAGCTGAGCCGAGTTAGCCCTAGTTTGGTTTGACTTGTTTTGTGCCACCTCAATTTGTGGATCGGCTTGGTTTGGATTTCGGGCCGACTCATGCGGCCCGAGTTTGGTTTGCTCTAGAAAAATCTAGTTCAAGCCGGGATCGGTTTGGTTGAAAATTTCGAACCGAGCTAGGCGGGCCAAGTTCAAACAAGTGGCGGCTCTTTTTTCGCTTGTTTATTTAAATAGAAAAGAATTTAAAAAGTTAGAAAAAAAGTACAAACATATCTTACTATATGATGTTTAACATCCTCCAAAGGAGTGCAGCTTCAAAATAGACATGTAAGAGCATTTTCCAAACAAAAGTACATGAGCATAAATTTACAAGTGCAAGGAAACAGTGTGCATTCATGTATATGTATTATGTATTATCCATGTCATCATGTATATGCATTATCTAAGTAGTCCATCTGTTTTACACATTATTTTAGGACATGATCCCAAAATGATTTCATATCTAAAGCTCAAGTGGATCACATCATAGGAAACAGTGTGCTTACAATCTATGAGCTGAATCAAGCCGAATCAAACCGAGCTGAGCCGATACTGCCCTAGTTTGTGCTTGGTTTGCTTTTTCAAACGAGATTGACTCCGAGGCTTGGTTTGGTTTGAACTTCCATTTGAACCAATCCAAGGCGAGCTTTTTCAAACCAATCCAAGGCGAGCTTTCAAGATGGCTTGGTTTGTGCCTAGCTCTACCTACCATCATTGGATCTTGATCAACCGAGTCTTCACTTGGAAGATAAAACCACTGGTAATATCCTGCTACCATCCATCTCAATTGTTTGTCCACACAGGTGATCATAGGTATTTATCTTTTCTCTCTCTATTTATTTTGTTTATTTGCTAATTATATTGAGCATCAAAATATAGATCAATAAAATTATCATTGTTAGCCTTCTTAGTTTTTAAATATGTTATCCATCATTGTTTTATTGAGAAGTACAAGGTCTGTAATCATCGTTGAAAAGAAAAGTTCTTAACACAAGATAAAAAGAATCCATTTAGAAAGACTAACCCCTACCCTTTTATACCCCCTAATCATTATAAGCAATCAATGGCTGTGAAGCCAATCAATCTCATGGATTCAGTCTTAATCAGTCTGTCTTAATGTTGGGGTCACTAGCGTTCAATCGAACTCGAGTCAAGTATGACTTTGAAACTCTTGCACTAACCTAATTGCACATGTTGAACTGAATATGGGCCTTCGTTAACTTGTGTGGCCTCGTGTTTGATTGAATTGTGACAAATATTAGCTTAGAAGAAGATCACATTGGTCCCCAATCAAATGCAAATTTTGTTCCATAGCAAAAGTATCAGATCAAACTCCGATATAACTGTTATCCTTTAGAATATCAAGAGTGTATTTGCATTCACTTAAGAAAATTCTCATTGGAGAATGGGACAATAACTCAATGCTTAAAAAATATTTCAAGTGACTAAGATTTTTAATGTGGAACTTGGTATGTAGAAATTTTTTTAAAGCCTTATGACAAATTGATTGTTGTTGGTGATAATTATATCGCCCATTAACACAAGTACTGTAGTGAAGATATTGTCATTGAAATGAGTGAAATGGTAATAGCACTGATGATTAATGATAGCTATATATATATATATATATATATATATATATATATATATATATATATATATATATATATATATATATATATATAAAAAGCAGAGACAAAGTTGTCAAACCAATTTCTTGATGCTTGTTTAGAAGTATAGAGTAATCTGTTTAGATAACAAACCTATTGCTCTTCATATTTGGCAAAATCAGGTGGAATTGTCATATATACTTCTTTGTAATATAAGTCTTCATGAAGAAAAACATTTCTGATATCTACTTAATGTATTGTCTAACACCGAATATCAATCACATTTAATAGACAATGAACAATGATAAGTTTTGGAACAAGAACAAATGTTTCATGAGTCTAACCCTTCAATCTGAGTACACTACTTATAAATGTACTTCTAAATGTATTTTAATTTGTTGGTTATCTTTTTGGACAATAAGGTTATCGAATTTACAATCTTGAAAGGAAATGCATCTTACTGTGGTGTGGTTGTCAATAATATATTTCTATTCAAATCTCCAACTGCCATTCCTGATACATCCCCTCCTGTCATTCCAATGCCGATTCATGATTCTTTATAATCATTGATCGCTATGGTTTTGCCAAGTAGCTGAAGGAAGGTGGACTGAACCTAATGGACGTTCAAATAGGTGATAATGATGTGGATGCGTCCAAATGCAACTATGTAGTTCAAAAGGTTTTGTACACAGCGTATTACATCATTTGTCTTATTTGTACATGTACCACCTTATGTAAAAACTAGTCATGCCTGCTCATGGCGTGGGTCACACCATTCAAATATTAGAAAGTTGTTGGTGCGGCCTACCTGATGGAGTACTAAATTGATTTTTTGCGCTGAGTGATCTTCACTGTGGGGCCCGATGTTAGCAATTATGCGTTAAATGGACGAAACATATATTTTATATATAGTATATGTGAGAATATACACGTATCTTGGTATTAGATATTTATTAGGGCATATTCCTATTTTAGCTTTCTGCAATTTAAAGTTGTAGCAACTGATAATCTTCAAATGTGGCGCTGTAAGTACAGCTATCCAGGCCTAAATTGTGGTTCCATTGCGGATGGAGTGTTATCTCTAAAATCACACTGATCAATAAATCTTACCCATATAATTAATTGCTATCAAATGGATGCTTAGGATCAAAACAGTGAGTCGTCCAAATTCCAACGGAAAAATAGCATAGTTAATAATATATTCTAAGTGCAACTTTTAGATTATGATCCATTCATGGATGGGTCAGCCATTCAAATCGTCTTGATTGCCATACAGCTATGCCATTTATGGCTGAGCAGTCTCCACAGAAGGGACGGTCCACTTCAATACGGTCTCACTTTCCGGCGCGGATTAGGTATAGGGCTGTAAATGGGTCAGACCCGATGGGGTACCGGGACCTGACCCATTTAGACCCGACCTAGACCCGACCCATTTGTTAAATGGTATGGGTCTGGGTCCAAGAACAGACCCAGTTGCTAAACGGGTCTGGGTCTGGTTTCCTTTATATTAGGCCCGACCCAACCCGACCCGAACCCATTTAGTAAGTGGGCGGGTTTGGTCTATGTTTCAAGGGACCCGTCTAGCCTAGACCCATCCAAACCCGGTTTTAAAGCCTTGTAAAATGCTTGCATACTTGATCCAAACCCGGACCCATTAGACCTGACCCATTTATAAATGGGTCTGGGTGGATCTCCCTCTACCAGACCCGGACCATTTATAAATGGGTCTAATGGGTTGACTCGGACCCGACCTGGACCCGCCCATTTAGTAAAAGGGTCTGGGTCTAAAATTTGGACCCAGACCCGTTTAGTAAATGGGCAGGTCTGGTTTTGGCTAAACCCGCCCCGAACCCAACCATTTACGGCCCTAATTAGGTACTTCCCAGCCCGTCCCGAGCTCGAGACAGGCTAGGGCTTTGGGGGCCACCGTGATGTATAGATTTTATCCACATTGTCCATTCAGTTTTCCATGTCGTTTCAGGTCATGAGCCCAGAAATGGGTTAGATCCAAGCTCAATTGGACCATGAAATGGGGATTAAAGGTTGACCGTTGAAAACTTCTTGGGTGCCACAGGAAGTTTTGGATCAAGCTGATATTTGTGTTTTACCTTCATCCAGGTCTCTATGATCTTATGTACATATTGGATGGCAAATAAACATCAACGTGGGCCCTAGTAAGGTTTCAACGGAAAAAATCATTAACACCACTGCTTACTATGGTGTGGCCCACTTAAACCTTAGATCTGCCTAATTTTCGGTAATATGTCCTAAAATAACATGGAAAAATTCATGGTCGGTTTGGATAAAATTTATACATCACGGTGGCCCTCAGAGCCCTAGCATGTCTCGAGCTCCGGAGAGGCGGGGAAGTACCTATTCCGCTCCCGTCACTTTGCACTCCCAAGTAAAAAACACAAAAAGTCTCGGTACATTTGATCTATGATATCCAGTTTCATACCGCAAAGAGAGAAAACTTTACTACTCTTGCGGACTGACGGATGATACGCAGGCACTTAAAAGTTACCTAGAAATTGCATATGTTACATATAAGAAACTTCAATCAAGCTGTCCAATTGTGGCTCATGTTTTGGTGCATCTCGAGCCAAAATTAAGCTGACTATTCATCAATGGACGTTCATTGGACGGTTAGAAATGGAAAAAAAAAAAAAATCCAATGGTCCACTGCAAACAAACAAGTGTCCACGAATCAAAAGTTAGAATCATTCGGCCAATGCAAATGAAAGCTAATATAAGCCACATACTCATTTCTGAGCGCCAGTGTATCAGCGGTAATTTGATACCTGTGTATCATATGACTCACCGGTTAAAAAATTACTGTGGTCCCCATAAACGTTCTGAAGGAATTAAGTGCTGGGATATATGCGTGTAACTAAAGAAAGCCGGCAATATTGCAACGTGGCAGATGTGGGTTCCATCGCCTCGAACGAGGAAGCATTTAACTTCTCGTCAACCGTGTCTGATACATGAATACAACCGTCCTAAGTCCTAACGTCAAGGTCAAAGCTTTCCCTCGACTTGGAACTCATCAACGCCAGGAATGCTCCAGTGCACTCGGAGCATCATAAGTTATATTGCCCCTATTTGAATTAATGAATCCTAGACAGTTTAATCCACTGATCTAGACTGTTCATTAGATCCAGAACACGTATCATGGGTAACCATGAAAACATTATACTGATTCGACAAATATTAACCGTTGATTACTGGTATTAATTATGAACGGTCGTGGTCCCATCATGGATTTTTTTTAATTTCTTATAAAATTTAAACCATGCCATTCGTGGCTTGGAAAAAGGATGTCCTTAGAACCATACGATGTTCCATGGCAGACTATGAAATTTGTCCTGGACGTAATGGACCGTTCAGATCAATCAATTGGGCTGTATAAATATCCCAATAAAACAAGAGTACTGCTCAGAGAGCTCTGGACCATTTCTCTTGTTTTTTCGATATTGTCGACGTCTTGCTTCTGTTACTTCCAGGTTGGCAACATGACATGCAACCGTGTCAAACGTTGACGCACCGCACGTTTGCAACCTCGGCCCCGCTCTAGAAATCCCAACCGTTCAAGTTGTGAAATATTCGAACAATTAAAATAGATAGCATGATCGAATTGATCTGGACACCACATAGGAACAAGGTTCGAATTTATAGGGCATTGTAGTAATTAGATACACATGCTTACAGAATATGCAGTTTCTCGACAGTCCCATGTTTTTCGGCATTGATCTAGCCATAGATTATGGGACCAGGCCACCAAGAACACAATCTCTGAGACCATGGCTTTCATCCATGCCAAGTATATTGAATTTCGAAAGCATCTAACCTGTGAAGGTGTAACTACGGCGTTGACATTGGGTTATATTTCTGAATTCCATAATGTGATTATTTGAATATTGTTTATCACGATGAATCGAGGTGTTTTTCATCTATCATCACCAATTTAAATATGGAAATGAAAAAAATTAGTATGCTTTTTTTATTAATTAATGTCGAGGCTTCAAAGTTAGTATGGCTTCATCTATTTAATTGTTTTTTAATGAAAACTATTGTTTTGAAGATAATTATTTAATTAATTAAATAAAACCCATGTTTGAGGCTCAATCCACTACAAAGCTTTGTACGATAAGCTTAACTTACAACTCGATGTGTGAGGCCCACCACAATGTGTGCATAACATTTAATTTGTATGTCATTTGGGTGCCAAACTCATGCCCATCCAAAACTTTAAAATTGTGTGATGTGGCCCCCACTTGAGTTATAGTATATTTATCTTGCGGCATCTTTGAGTGGATTAGGATGGCATGTACAAAACATAGTAAGCCCCATGTGTTGGGTTAGTCCTACATCAACTGGAGGGGACGATAAAATGAGCTTCATATATTCTGAGGTTACTTAACCTAGCATGTTAACTTTTTGGGTGTGACACAACTAGGGCTCTCAATGAGTTGGATTAAGATCGGATCTAGTTGAATCTGACTCCAAGTCCGTATATATGTAGACAGATTCAGATTGGATTCAGATCCAACTCGGATACAAAAGGTGATGTCCATACCTGGTCTATTTATAAATTGTTAGATCCATTTTCGATCCAAAATCCATATAATCATCGAATTCGGGTCAAATCTAGGTCCGAATCTACCCCATTACAAATCTAAAAATATTCATAATATAAAATATATACTATAATATATTTAATTTAGTAGAAAAATGATGCAAATCCCACTATTTACTACGGTATGGTTGACCTAAGAGTGGCATGTCTCAATTTTGAGACATGGCCTAAAATAATATGTAAAACGGATGGCCAGCATGAATATAACATACACAGTAAGGTGACAATGAGTTGGATCTTAATTCGGTTCGGATCGAACTTGGATATGTTCCTGTAAATCCAAATCCGATCCATTTAAATAATCAGACCTATTTTAACATTCAATTCCGGTCCATTTAACTAATTGGACCTATTTTAAGATCCCAATCCACAATTTGGAGTGAATCGTATATCGGATTTGACCCGCTCCATTGAGAGCCCTAGACACAACAGTGGGAATTTGAAAGATTTTAATAATGGCTGTCTCCATCTCAACTGTTACGAAGGGTGTGGCCCACCTGAGTTTCTGGATCAGCATGATTTTTTTGGCACCAAGGAAAACATGAGGGGGCCACTATGGTGGATGGATTGAATGGCATGTACACATCGCAGTGGACCCCACACATCGGGTTGTAGGTTAAGCATTGTGTTGAATCCTCCCATGGGATTTCATCGACTTTCTCGTGAAATGCATCTCTGTCTTTTTAATGCAAGACAGCTTCTGAGCAAGTTTTCTGCTAAATATTTTATATGGCATTGATCCATCAGCCGATGGAATAGTTTGTATCGAGAATATGAATATATGAATTCTGATTAAAATAATGCTCGAATAATATGCTAGTGGAATATTGGCAATAAGGTGGACCACATGCTTGCGCCCATCCAGACCATCAAAATTATGATCATCATCCTGGAATAGATCTGGCCCAATAGTAGGACTAAACGGATGGTTCTACACGTTAGATTTTCTTATTGAACTTGGAATGCTGCCTGTTTTTCTTTTCCTCTATTCATTTGATGGACTGTGATAAGACGGTTAAGATCATCCACACATCACAAAATTTGGGTCATGCCTAGTTATCCATCATGTGACGCACAACTTGGATGGTACTGATTGACTTTTTCTTTCGTGGCTTTTAAGCCATTCCACTGTGCCAGATGATGGTTTTGTTCCTTGTTGCCTGCCACTGTTTCTGCGGTCATTTTTTAAAGACAAGTCTAAAGGTTGCACTGGACTACCATGTGCGTTCCACCATTTCCTTAAATGGTGAGGACACGCCCATCACACGCATGGCATAGATGTCTGTCAATCCAGACTGTCCAGATCGTAGCCTCACTTTCCGATGGATCATAACCATTCAAATAATATCCATAAAATGGATGATTAAAAGAAAATGACTCTCTGTCCAAATTCAACTCCCGAAATCAAATGATAAAGAACTTAATTATAGACCGTACAATCACTGTGTTTCTTGGGCTTGGCTAACAATTTGAACGGTCCGGATTAAACATATAGTCAACCTTCACTGCACTGTCATGAGTTCCAGGACTCTCAAACAATGAATAAATGGCACCAAAAGCACATAGTACCCAACCTCGAATGATTTCTCTAGTGGCTTGCATGATGATGTGCCCTTGCTCCTACCATTTCTTTATAAGTGGGGATCATTTCATTTTCTCTGCCATCTCGCCATAACATAAGGATCATGACGTGTAACATTGAAACTAGTGTTGTGCCCAAGGGCCGTTGAGCTGCACTTGTAAGTGACCACCAGCGGGTGGGCCCCACGGTTCTCTCTCTCTCTCTCTCTCTCTCTCTCTCTCTCTCTCTCCTTTGAGTTTGAATTTGAATGGTCGGTTTGAGATGAGGGTTTATCACCTTATCCCATATAACCTCATTCAAGCCATCTAAACACTGGCCTTCAAATTGATGGTGGTAAAGAGGGAAGATAACGGTCAGCATTGAGTGCTGGAAGTTAAAACATCACAATTTATAATGAAGCCCCACCAATTGGACAGTTTAGATAGATGGATCACCCTAGCTACCATGCGTAATGTAGAGGAGAGTGGGCCATCAAAGACCGTTCTTTCACTTACATCTTACGATTCAAGCTATAGATTGTATCAGGTGGGCCATTTTAACCATGAAGTGGCCGAAGATTGCGTCCTTGCCCTGCCTGGACAATAATCCTTCTAGGTAGGGGCTATGTGAGGCCCACTGTGATGTATGGGTTTTCTTCATGCCATCTATTCATCTTTTCATATCATTATAGGATGTGATCTAAAAAAATTAGGTAGATCCAAAGCTCAAGTGAACCACAACAAAGAAAGCATCCACTGTTGAAACCTTCCTAAGGGCCACCGTAATGTTTGTTTTCGATCCAAGGGGTTCATAAGGTCATATAGACTTGGACCAAGGGATGACATAAAAATAAGCTTTTCCTTTTCTTTTTCTTTGCTAGTACACACCCTACGCCCTTGTTAGTCCCACTGCGACGTTAGCCACCCTTACTTTGGAAATCAATACAATGACCTCAGTGTTGAAACAAAGCTATCATGATGTAGAATAAGAGCTCCATGATGAAGGGTGCGGATCCAACACTTTTTATTTTTTATTTTTTTATCACAGATGGATTAAAAGAAGCCCGATCGAATACAGAAGTGATTCGGACCATTAGAACTGTAAAATGATCGTATCTCGCAATCCAAAATGAGTTTCTAAACGTATAATATATGATTTGGAGGTAGCTTCAGCTACTTTAGCCAACCAACCCCGCTATGCCGGGTTATCCATGCCAGAATTGTGAGATTCAACTGGATCAAGAGTCATTAGCCTTAGTTTTATTTCAATTTTACTATTTATAGTAAGTTTTGTTTTAAATATATCTTTTGATTCGCCTTATGAATTCAAGGTATTTATCCGATAAGGCAGACAATGATCGGCTTTGTCATGCTCTCCCTGCATCATATCTTCAATCAATCTACCACTTGAGCTGTGGACCAGGTTGTGACATTAATATAAGCTTGATCCAAAACTTTTATGGCTCCCGAGAAGTTTTTAATGGTGGGTGTCTCCACTATGGGGTCCACTTGGGCCTTGGATCTAACTCAATAAAGAAAAATGGATGGGCGGTGTGGATAAAACCCATACATCATAATGGGCTCTAGTAGTTGATGAGGTGGGTTGCCGGAAGTAGAGTGTATTTCATTTTATCATAGACATCCACAAATCCTGACTGTAATTCATTCAATCCTATAACGCCTAGACCTAGAGCTAGATGTGGGTAGGTAACAAAGACACCATGGCTCTATGCCTACAATGTCATTTATCTAAACCCAGAAAAGCAGGCACACATGATCGACTGTCGAATTCCATACAAGAGATTTAACTCCAAAAATGGCCCACGCACTAAATAATATATCATAATAAACTAAATAAAATCCTGACTGGAGTCGTTGGGCTTGCATAAGTCCATTTGAATGAGACAAGTCAGCACTGGACAGCGTTGTTTGGGCAGAGAGTCAGAAGTTTTGTCCCTAGCAGTAAATAAGAAGGATCTCTCTTATGTATCTATGTGGGGACCACTGTGCTAGTCTGCTGAGTCACTGGATGAGATGGGACTCTCACTCTTGCTCAGGTGGGCCTCACACTCTCTTATTTATCTCTGTCCCACGCTTGAATTTTAATTGTGATCGTATGACGTTTGTGCTTGGCTATGTACGACTGCATTATATTTATGAATCGGGATCATCTGCTTTTACCCAGCAGGAAAATCCTGCTTTCCACATGTGTGATGTTGGGCTGGCCCAATCACAGAGGCACCAGCAGAGGTTCCCTACGCCGGATTTTATATTTATCCATGCCCTTGCATTGCTTGTGTTAGGCTACGATGTGAGTTTGCTACCATTTATACCCTGTGGTGGAGGAATCAAACAGCATAGATTTGGCCCTTTTAATTTGAGCCACTAAACATTTCCTTTGAAGCAGCTATTCGATGGCTATGAATTGATCAGTTAGGGCCCATATACCACCAAATAAGTTACCTTTTCTACTTATTTAAGATAAGTAAGTTTGGTTTATGATTAGTATTAAGTAACTTTTTTACTTAAAAGTGCAAAACCACTTCGGTTATTTTTTTTTTAGCATTTTAACTTTTCTGGAAAAATGACAGAGAGGAAAAACTGATAAGTTTGTTGTTTACCAAACATACTTATTTTCTTTTCTTGATAAATAGAAACTAAAATAAACTACTCGTGACATAAGTAACTAATCTTAAATAACTTAAAATCCAAACGGGCCCTTAAGATCTTCTGGTCATTCTCGTCGATTATGCTGCGTACAAATCTTGACAGTAGTTTATGCACGATATAATCAGCCCCGGGCTTAACAAATCATGCTTGGATCCACCCGTGATTACTGGGGCTCAGACCAAATCCAGATCAAAATGGGCCTGTCTGGGTCCACTCATATCAACCGTCATCAATTGCACTTTTTTATTTTTTATTTTTCTTTACTCACTGGTCGACAAGTGGCTTAGAAAGAACAATTTCAACCCCTCGTGAAAGGTGAGGTGGGGCCCACCAAATGTCCTACGATAGGGAAATCATGGACGCGGATTTCCTGCGAAAGCCATGTGCAGGGAATTCCTGGCTCTGGGAGCCTAGGTGGGGCCACAGTGATGTCTTTGATAAATCCACCCCGTCCATCCGTTTTGGGAGCTCATTTTTAGGACATAAGACAAAAATAACCGGATCCAAGACTCAAGCGGGCCGTAAACGTGAGGACTGAACGTCCACAGTTGAAATATTTGTGGGGCCACAGGAGTTTTGAATCACGCTAATATTTGTGTTTTCAGTTCATTCCAGTAGTAATGACGTTATGAGCGGTATGGATATCATATAAACATCCCTGTGGACCCCAGGGAGGTTTCAACGGTAGTAATTTCCCTACCCACCTTTTCCTTTAGTGAGGCCCACTTGAGTCTTGGATCCAGATCATTTTTGGCCTCATGTCCTAAAATAAGCTCGCAAAACGGATGGACGGGGTGGATTTATCAAAAACATCATTGTGGGCCCCACCTAGGTTCCCAGCCTGCGCAAGGCTTTCGCATGAAATCCGCAAGCTATCCTCCACACTACATGTGGCAGGGTGAGTTGAATCAGAGCTGTCCATCTCTTTTTCGATATGATGTATGAAAAATGGTTAAAGATAATCAGAAAAAAAAAAAAAAGAAGCTTTTAACATCTTAAAACTGTTTTAAACATGAGCTATCCAGATGGGACCCACTAGATGGACACTCCTGATTGAACATCACCTTGCCACGTGGACATGGGATAGATCGGATTTACCACGTTCCAGTTCTACAGGGAAAATAAAGAATTCTTATTTTGAAAATTAGCTTTTGAAGGGGTCCCATCCCACGGAACGTAGGAGCCGTTGAAATACCACTAGATCTTTGGAATCATGACTTACGAGCATCGCTGAGCGTGCATTCAATCGAGTGCACACTTGGAAAATACAGTCGCACGTGTGGAAACAAGGCGTGCGATCTGAGCCACTTGTCAGACGATCTGCATGTTATTGATGCCATCCCTGAAAACGTTAGGCAGATAGGGTCCACATACAGGTTGGGGAACGCGTGTTTCCAAGTCTCTGTGTCCAACGATATCCGCGTGAGTGACATTTTTATTTATTTATTATTTTTCAGATATCATCCCAATATCATCGCGGAATTAGCTTCAAAATTAATAGAAGTTTTGAAATTTAAATTTATTGATTATTCTACAAAAATATTTTTAGTTTTCCCCGAAAATTTACCGATAATATCCTTAGAAATACCTCAAAGTTTGAAATTCTACCGAGAAATTATTGGGCCAAGAAATTTCCGAGAATGAAATTTGCCACTATACATGTTCGGATGTGAGACCAGAAGTGAGGTAGATCTAAAACTCAATTGGGCCACATCACGTTAAACAGGGTGGATTGAATGCCTACCGTTGAGACCTTCCTGGGCCTACAGAACTTTTGGATCAGGATGATATTCATGGCTTCCGTTATCCATGGTGGGATTCACCTTATGAACGGGGTGGATGGCATATAAACATCACGGTAGGCCTTAGGAAGTATGCAACGGTAGGCTCTTCCTTATCCACTGTTTCCTGTTATGTGGCATATGTGACTGTTGGGTATGCCTCATTTTTGGGCTCACACCTTAAATTGAGCTTCTGAAACTGATGGACGGAATGGATGTGATGAGGATATCATAGTGAGCCAGTGAGCCCACATAGCTTTATGTTACAGGCTTGCTCAAATTCTCTCAACCGTTCATTTGTTTGGTACATTTGATGCGCACCTGAATCATATAAGCCTGCTTATTTTTTAAAATTTTTTTTTTTTTATCAGATACGGCAGCTATGTAGTTGCGATCACCGATGTGTGGCTCTGGCATTGCATACGTGTCCCTTGTTTTCACAGGTGAAGTGAGTGCACTTTCAAAATGCACTTAAGCGATTGAATTAGCACTTCCCAGCAGAATCACATGAAAGCAGTGGTTGGGAATGGTTATATCCTATACGTAACCTCATTCCAACGCGTTTTCCAAAAGAAGATGGTGTGAAGAGAAATGCGATTTGGGAAGGACGTTGCCCCACACGAGCCTATAGGAAGATCTTGTCAGGTGGGCCCCACGTTGTAAGTGCTTCATTCAACTTCATTCATCAAGTGGGCCACTCATGCAAGTAAAAAATGTGAACCATTGGTCAATGCCTTTCAGAGTCCTTTTTCCAATACACCGCTTCGTAGGGTATGCCATACGACAAAAACCACACAAGTAAGAAATGATCCTAACCATGGACAGGAAGACATTGACAAAAACGTTGATACTCTGGTAGAGCGGGATGGATGATACACAGGCATTTATGAATTATTAAAAATTTCCATATCTGAAAAACAAAATAATTGAAATTAAACTGTCTAAATTGTATCGTACCAGTGAAGATGTAACATGAACCAAACAATTACACTTACTACCAACCGATTGGTGGACATTTGTCGGACAGCTAAAAAATGAAAATGTCCAATCATCGTATTCCAACAAACAAGTGTACAAGAATCAGAGGTTAAGATTGTTCAAACTATCTGATTTTGGGACAGTGACTCCACATTTTTGTTTTGACTTAATTTGAGGTAATGTAAGCCACATGAACAAGTATGAGTGCCTGTGTATCGGCATCATATGCTGCCAGAGTATCAAACATAGACCAAGGTTGGGACCCAGATATTTCCAGCACGGGCTAACCTACATAGCTGAGAAAAAATTAAACATATTTGATTATATGAATATTGGCTTGATGGACGTTTATTGATTAAAATACACACAAATGGGCCGGCACACAACAGTCCTATTTCAACAAGTAAATGTCCACAAGTCAAAGATTAGGATTGTTCCACAAATCTGATTTTGGGACAGTGAGTTCTACCCCGGCATAGCATAGCTACTTGAGTAATCATAATAACTCTTCTTTTTGTAAATAGTGAGATGTCCTACACACTTGCCGCATTTGCACATGAGCTGAACGTAAGGGAGGATAAAGTTGATGAAGGTGGTCCTAAAAGGCATGCCTTGAAGTGCAAGTTGAAATCATATCTTCTCCAACAAACCTGATATCTTTGAAACAACACAAGCTACTGGTAGTAACATAACTGCAGTTTACCAGTTCCAGATTCAAGAGGTTCATGCTTCCTATTGGAAGTGGTGATGAGAGTAACATGAAAGAGACTTCTTGTTGGTAGGACTTCCCAGTTGCAGCCTGGCTTGCTGAACCCTTAAACAGCCAATCTTTTGTTTGCTTCGCATTCTGCACTGGGAGTTACAAATCCTTTGGAATTCTGTTGTTTGGTTGACAGATTTAGGGCCTTTCTCAGAAAGTATTTGGGTGGAAAAATCTACCCAAGAAAATGACATTTTCCCCTCATTGGGAGTTTACGTTTTTTGGTGGAGAACTTTTTCCAAGAACTTGTTCTCTAAATGCTTTCTTGGAAACTTTCAAAGAAAATGTCACTCTCCTATACAAGCTCCCAAAATGTAACAAGCATGAGGGACACTTGAGTGCACCTACGAGAGCCACTTTTCAAAGAGTTTACTTTTTTTTTCATGCAATTTTCTTTTTTATTTCTGGAAAACTTCTGAATAGGTCATTAAGCAAAGGAAAGCACTGCCTAAGAAATGTGAATATGATGCAGAGGGAATGGGACCCATCAAAACCAGGATCAGGCCTGTCCACTACTCAAGCATAACCTAATGGAGAAGGAAAAAAAGAAAAAAAAAAGAAAAGAAAAGAATTAAAAGGAAAAGAATAAAAAGAGTCAACAAAGGCCCAAGATATGTGCTAAAAGATAACATTAAGTAGTGAATCAAATATTATATGTAGCCATCAATGAAGACTTCTTACAAGATTCTCCATCATGCATGAATGCTTAAAAGGACAAGAAGGGAGAAGCAGCAAAGCTCACCCCCATTTAGTTATATCTAAAATGCACAGAAAGGATATTTGCATCCACTGCCAGGAGCTCAGTGATCATCTTGGTCGTCCTGAAGGACGGATATTTCACAGACATTTAAGGTTGAAGATCTACTTGGTCCCAAAGTCTCAAACAAATGAGAGAACCTGGGTCATGTTAGTGAAAACTACATCCATAAAAAAACCACTAGGAAAAACTACCAAAAAAAAAAAAGTTTGAAGCCAAAATGCATGGCGAAGACTTGTATCACCAATTAAGGTCATTTGAAAGAGTATTACTCACTAGCTGATCTGACATGCATGCCAGGAGCATATATTTATAATCATGTCAATCTACCACAGGTTGTCAAATAACTAAAAATACAACCTTTCTCAACAAGTGTTTTTCCCTTAGAGAAGGCATAATTGGGAAAAAAAGAAGAAGTATGAAGGCATAGAAATGGGAAGTAGCATACAACAGGAAATAAGTGATCAAACCTCCATCAATAATCCACATAAATATAGGCCGTGTTCAAAGTATCGGTATTACTACAAGTTTCACAGGCCGGGGATACAAAAACAAAGCCAATAATATTGCCGATAACTGGAAATGCAGGAAAACATTGAGGAAACATGGGGAAGAATGGAATTTTTTAGTGAAACTTCAGGAGCTGCTAAAATACACATTTACATATTTAGGAATAAAAAATTGCAAAAAGAATGCATACATAATAAGTTTTCATTTAATAGAAGCCTAAACACATGTGAGACCAAGAAACCAGTCTAACTATCCCATCTATCAATTTAACATTCCATCCGAATATCCATCGATATTTCAGAATATTAATAACACACGATGTTTTGCTGAGAATCGTCGACAACTGGAAATAAAATGAAAGATTATAGTCTCGATATTGCCAATGTTGCAGTAATGATAATATCATGATATGATTGATATTATCGTTGACAATTTGAACACCGCGTACAACCATGTATCCATAAAAAAAATTGAAATGAAAATTTTTTAATAAACAAAATTTTGGCGATGCAAGCGACATGCTGACACCTAGAACTTACACAGTAAAAAATATTGGTGACATCGAACATTGTTGACACAAGCGATACCTAAAATTTACAATTGAAAACAATGTCGATATCAATACCTTGGCAATGATTAAAGATACATTGTCGATGCCTGAAATTTCTGAGACT
This sequence comes from Liriodendron chinense, assembly GCA_003013855.2. NCBI lineage: Eukaryota > Viridiplantae > Streptophyta > Magnoliopsida > Magnoliales > Magnoliaceae > Liriodendron > Liriodendron chinense. Next base: position 671,860 of record ML058554.1, read on the forward strand.
ACCAGTGTTATATGTAACGCTACCTGTGTATTGCCAAGCTGGAGATATGGACAATATCAGAAGTATTTTGATAATATCGGGGATACTCCAAACAATGACTACATGTACATGTATCTATCAGAACTTAAACAAGAATATAGGATATGAAGAATCATAAGCTTGCTGAGTCTTTCGCAAAGCATTTCGATAGAGTTGCATAATTGGACCAATGAAGGAATTCAAGGGATCAAGTCTTTTTTTTCTTCTTCTTCTTTTTTTGGTTTTACAGATTAATTTAGGTGCAGTTTGGTAGACACCTAAAAACGAGTTCATCTCATTTTAGTTAATTGTATGTGTCTATATATATATATATATATATAAATTTTTTTTTTCTTCTGTTCCAAAGGATAATCATATTTCTTTTTGGTAAGGATTAAAAATAATCTTGATAACCAACAATTGTACTCTCTAATACTGAATTATGGTTCAATAAAATGAGATGAACTCATTTTGGACATCTTCTGATAACCAACAATTATACTCTCTAATACAGAATTATGGTTCAATAAAATGAGACGAACTCATTTTGGGACATCTTCCAAACAAGTGCACCATTCACACGAACATTGCCAACATAAACACACATGGATGTAGGCCTTCTAAAGCATACAGATACATAATCCTTTAAGTTTCTTACTATACAAACAAAGCCACATAAGTATATCACTTAAGCATGCTAATGGGTACATAAAAAAGGGAATAAAAAGGCATGCAGGAACACCCAACTCAGATAGCTGAGCAGGTTGGTATACCTGCTTTCCCAGATTATGACACCCCAGGGTTGAGTCTAGCCATGGGTGCTCAGTGAGGCAGCCGCCCCAATGCCCTACCAAAAAATAAATTTAAAAAGAAGCCATGCAGGAATTGTATCCTTCCTTGATCCATGTAGGATGCTGATAGAATCATGAAGGATTGTGAGAACCAAAGACAGTCTTCTGCATGAAGAACTCCCTGAGCAGTTGAATTGATTCTGAAATGCACTACAAAATGATCAAGCGGATAATCTGTCCTGAGAACCGGAACGACTTTGCTGCTTCTCTTAGGCATCTGTTCTTTTCATCCCGAGACCAGTACTACATAGGCAAAAGTTCAAACATCCAATAGAAATAAGGCAAGAGAAGTTCCAGTATTAAGTTCAAAACAAGCTAATGCAGCTCATGGCACAAGAGAACACCTGAGACTCTTACCTCTCCAAGCTTATTCAGCTTCTCTCTCGTATCTTTCAACAACTCCTGCACATCTCCCTCCCATTTGCAGAAATCCATTTCCTTCTCTTCCAGGAGCCTATCACAAACCTTTAGACAATGAAAATAAAAGAAACTCGGTATTACACGGTGCCTTGATCGAAAGAAATGGCTTCTTTTGGTTCAACCTAGCAACAGTGTGGGGCCCACATTTCAGTTATCTAAGTCATTGATCTGGTGGGTCATGCCCCAAAATCATCCCTGTGAGATGATCCTAGACATCCAATGCAAATGAACAATGACTACCAATCATCCACATTTATAGGGGACTAATAGTTTGTTTAGGATCATCTAGTGAGGGAGATTTTATAGGCATCATACATTCACCATGGGCCTCACATATGGACAATTTGTATCAACAACAGATAGGCACTACTCCTACAGTTTCTTGAGAAAAGCTAATGCATGGTCGAACCCACATGCACACAAACCAACGCTGCTCATGAATTAATGTTTAGAGAAAAGCATAGTGAAGGGTCAGATATTTTCGCAGTTTTCAGTTTGTTTTGAAATGCTTGACATGAGCAGAGCTGCTACATTTCTTTGTGGGACTGACTCATAAATCCAAAGAAAACACATTCAAACATGAATGGCAAACATGATACCTGTTTCACTATCACTTGACCGCCTGCTATATGTGACAAATATATGTTATAGAAATGGCATAGGAACATCGGTGCACTTTTTTCTGCAATTTCATTCAAATATTCAGCGTAAGAAATTCCAGGAGGGCTTGGTTGTGGAATCACAATGTCCTGTTGCCTGAACCATTCTAAATCTTTCGAAAGACTTTCTGACCGCTCCAATCCAGTTTTTCTAAAGTAAGCATCTGCATGAGGAATATCAAGAGAAATTTTTAGAATTCTGCAATGCCTCTATTAATGCCTAAAGAAAACTGCAGCTCTGATCTACACTACAGCCATTGTTATAGAATGTTTCAAACCCATTGTTTTTCCTTTGTCACTGCATTATTTCATATTTCATATTTCAAAAGGCAATTAAACTATTTCCAATGTTGTCTTGACATGTCTTCTGAACTTCAAAAAAGTTATGAAAACAGTAGCTGCATCAAGCAGCTTCTATTTTACATGTTTAATGCCCCAAACACTCGATGAAACTGTTACAGCTATTCCGGCTAAGTTAGAATATATACATGTACTGGAAGGTTGACTGGGATAGGTGTTGACTCGATTTTGGTCATGTTTTTATTCAATCCGAAACACCTTCCTTAGCCATAGTACTGCCTCCTCATTGGCAACCGATGAAAATGCCGGGCAAAGAGAACATCGATCATCTCAGAAACATCATGAATTTCCTCAATGGAATCCAAAAGGCACCATGTTTACTCCCATCCTTCTGAAGCCTAGTGGGCCACATTGAAAGAATTGACTTGAAGCTTTATGGAATATGAACCAACATCTTACTAGTGTCAACCTTGCTCTTTGAATCCTGATGGAGAGGGCCTTACTTAGGGGTAGAATGCAGAGGCATTTTCACACCGGGTTCGAGTGGGGCAGCCTGTGTGAAGCGGGTGCACACTCGGGGTGGGCGATCCATATGAGGCAGGTGGCTGTTGTGAGGCGAGGCCCATGTGAAGTGGGGCCCACGAAGGAGGGTTCGGCTGAAGGCCTAGCCTGTGTGAAGTAGGAGCCTGCGCCATGAGATAAAGGGATTGCTTCGCCACACTCTATCAGTTCGAGCTTTTAGAGCAAGTGATTAGTCGTCCTGCGTTAGGGTACATTAGGATGTCCATAGAAAAGGTGGGGCAAGTGGGATGCTTTTCCAACCAAATTAACATCCACCCTTTTTTATTTTGTGGTAGATAATATCCACTAAATTTCGTAGGGTTGAAAATGTGGAAAATCCATATCCTGGACAGTGGTTCTGGTCTTCCATGCTGCCAAATATATGTTCCAGTAAAGTTTGGGGCACATCCAAAACCATCTGAAACCCTTGGGCCCTATTTTGTCGCCCCCCTAAAAATGAATTCATATCATTTTAACCAACGGTAATTATATATTAGAGAGTTTGGTAAGGATTGAATATGATCCTGGTAGACCGATCATTATATAAATTATGATCTCTAATACGTAGTTACTGTTAGCCAAAATAAGATGAATAATTTTTAAGTGGCAATAAAACAGGGCCTAAGGCTACATCTAGAAGTTGCTAAATTTGCATTGAGTAGATGGCCATTGTACTCAATTTGGCTCTGTGGTGCATGGCTCACTTGCCATTTCCAGCCAGTTTAATGGATGTCTCCATTTCACACAATACAAAATGGAATCCGCACCTTCTGAACACAATGCCGTCCTCGAATTAAAGTGGGCAGCTTTCAAATAGGACAGGACAGCGATTCATGTCCTATTACAATTTTGATTGAACTGCGGTCACTTTAAACAAAAGAAAATGATCAAAACAAAATGGCAATTTGACGTAGGACAAAATCAAGGAAAATCCCATGGATGGTCAGGATCGAAAGAAATCGGGCCAGAAGTTCGATCATGGGAATAATGCACACTATAGCTACTGACAGCCATAAATTTCAACAAGTTATATGTTTTGTGAATATGCTATGTCTTTGGAAAGCTGTCAACTACGTCCTGACCAATGCCAAAAGCAACTGGCCCCTGGATGGGTTTGCAAAATTCAATCGTTTTAGGGTTTTTAAGTTGCGCTTGAAGCCTCTTTCTTTCTTTTTTTAAACGAGTTGCGTTTTGAGTTGTTGATGAAGTCTATGTCCAAAGTCTTTGTTTTAGTCATCTCAGATTGTTTACGAGTTTGGGTATGATTCAACATCTTTTTACTACTTCTAGCAATTTTTACTATTTTGGTAAAATTTCCTATTTCGGGTCGGATAAGGAGTCCATTGCTTACACAAGGCCATCAAGTAGATTGTAAACAGCAGTTCATTCAATAATATAAATTTTTATTCTCGTTTTAGAAATTCTCTCCTAATGGATTCAAGGGCTATTCTTGGAAAGAAGACGGTAATCTTCTTCCTTTATCCACACACCTGCTACATCACAGTTCCTTGTATTTGTAATGAGGAAAGACCTCATTTTGCAAAGGTATTCATTTCAGGCCAACCTTAAAGCAGTGTCATCGCAATTTAAAGTTCAAACCCTCAATATCAATACCAATGACAGTAACTACAATTTGGTCATTTCACTTCAATTATACTGATAATTGCAATTCAATTTGGTGGCACATCCATAATATAGACGATGGAGGAATCCACAATCCAAGATTAGCCCAAGCAAATCCTGTAGGATTTTGTTTTTAATTGTAAATATCCCTAATCCAATGCATACAAGACATCGAAAGCTGGAGATAGAAGTGACAGGTACATGACCCAAAATGTCCGAATGTACTAAATAAGAGAGAATTATTCACAAGTTTAGATAGTTCAAAGTCCAATTGTCTACTTTGCTAAACTAACAAGAAGCATAAATACCTTGAATCAGTTTTTTTGTTTTTTTTTTTGTTTTTTGTACAATACTGTAGATGGAAGCTCTAGTAGCAGAAGACTTGCACCATGTTTCTAGAGAGTAAAGATTAAACGTGATCTTCCCTTTGTGAAGCCGTTTAATGTAGGGGCATTTTCACACTGGGCTCGAGTGGGGTAGCCTATATGAGGCAAGGGCACACTTGGGGTGGGCGATCTGTGTGAGGCGAATGGTCTGTGTGAGGCGAATGGTCCATGTGATGTGGGGCCTACGAAGGAGGGTTCGACCGAGGGCTTGGCCTGTGTGAAGCAAGAGCTTGGGCTATGAGATGAAAGGATTAATTCACCACGCTCTATCAGTTTGAGATTTTAGAGCAAGTGGTTAGTCATCCCGCGTCAAAGTGGTATTAGAGCGGGAGGTCTCGCGTTCAAGATTCCTCACCGGAGGTGATTAATGGAGGGGCATTTTCACATGGGGCTCAAGTGGGGCAGCTTGTGTGAGGCGGGGGCACACTTGGGGTGGGCGATCTGTGTGAGGCGAGGCCTATGTGAAGTGGGGCCTACGAAGGAGGGTTCGGCTAAGGGCCTGGCCTGTGTGAAGCAGGAGCCTGGGCTATGAGATGAAGGGATTGATTTTCCACGCTCTATCAGTTCGAGCTTTTAGAGCAAGTGGCTAGTCGTCCTGTGTCACCATTTCCTTGTTAATGGATCCTCTTATATATAGTGAAATGCTCACCTGCGTGATTTGAAGACTAGTACGGCTGCTCACAGTCATTGCATCTTTTCTCTCGTGTGATTTGAAGTTTCAATCCAGTACGCTGAACTTTATTGCAATTAGTTTTTTCCTTGATCTAGCTGCATTAGAGCTCTTCCTAATCATTCGTGTAAAGTTCTTTAATCCAAACACACTAATCTTGAAACTTAAAGTTCAATCACCGTGTATTGTTGATGTGCCAGTCAATGTCATGGAATACAATTTCCAAGACATGGTTGGAAACAGGGGATTTTTTTTTTTTTTTTTTTTTTGAAAGGGGGAGAGAGAAACGAAGGATGAGAGATTAGGGCAAAAAGAAAGAAAGAAAGAAAGGAGACTCACAGGCGACATGGTTGGATTCGTCGACAATGCGATCCAGGGTCTCAAAAACGAGCTTGCTGTCCACCAAGTACTTGAGGAACCCTTCCATGCTTGGCTGCCACGTGTCAGCATCACCGTCACCATCCGCCAGTGCTGGTTCCTCTTCTTCCTGCTCCATCTCTCCTCCTTTCTTGCTGTCGCTGTTGCTGTTTCGGAGTTTCATGGCGATGAAACGCATCTCCTCGACGATGCCCTTGGATTCTCCAGGGTACTGTTTCCTGTATCTCTTCCTTTTCTTTATAACAGCCGCAGTCGTTGTGGTTGTTGTCGATATTGTTGCTGTTGCTGTTGCTGTTGCTGTTGTGGGTGTTGAAGGTAAGAGGTTGGAGACAGTAATGTCAGCGGGAGAAGAGCAGCAAGAGATGCGGAAGCTGTTTCGATTTCGAAAGCGGATGCCCGTTTGGGAATTGTTCTCCAGCTTGGTTTTCGGGAATTGGAGTAGATTGGAAGGAAAATGAGGAGAATATTGTAATCTATTCGAGAATGGAAGAGATTCTGAGGCTAGCTTCAAAGAGGAAGAAGATGTCATTGGAGAAGATATCATCTTCTCTTGCGTTGCGCTTCTTCTCCCTTTCAATTTCTTTTGATTTTTCTGCCTGACCGGAACCGGCCGAAAAATGGGTCGGGCTTGGGTTGAACCCTATCCACCAAACCTGCCATTCAGATTCTACTTATCGATGGGTTTTGGTCCAGATGACCTGATCGAATGGAATCCAGTAATTGGGCCGGGCTGTGCATAATGTTCCGTACCCAAACTTGAGTTTGGGTCATGGCGGGTCTGGTTGGGCCAGTCAAGCCCAAACCAATCACAATTAAATGGTTTTGGTAGGGCCTGAGCTTGATTAATTTCAGGTGGGTTGGGTTGGGTTGGGTTGGGTTGGGTGGGGCCAGGGAATAATGGATAGTGGCTTGGGTTTTAGCTATAGAATTCTTGGCTTGTTTAGTAAATGCGTTGGACTCAGCAATATGGTCCATCCAGGATGGCGGCCCACAGAAAACCTTCTGCATCACTGAACCGTGAGCTCCACTCCTACCAAAATTACATGTGATCCACCAGCTGAGCTCACGCACTATATCATGGATCCATTAGAGTTAGTCTGTTAGCGTGCCTGGGCAGCCTGAGGTCTATCCAAGATACAGCCCAAATGGTAAATCTTAGGCCGGGCCCGAACTGGGGTTTAAATGACGGGCAAAAAACGGACCCAAAGCTGTCCCAATGATTATTCACCGCCCCAGACCATATGGCCTAAGGCCAAGCCCAAGCCCAGCCACTTTCCGTTCTGAAAGATTTGGGCTGCTCATTACTTGTGCCCATGATATATTACAAATTGAATGAATGTTCTCCAATTCTACACTCGAATAATCATATGAGCGAAATTTTCTTTGCTTATGTACTTGATTTCTAAGTAAATTAGTAAATTTCTAGCGCCGGCTTATCCGTTCCATTACAATATTAAAATTAGAAGGTTTTTTTACCGAAGTATAACTAAGGTTAGAATTGGGAGCGTTTTTTACATACCCTTTCTTACTTTCTTTCAAATTTTATAATAATATCGGAAAAGTATCTGGTTCTTTTTATTTATGCTTAATTTACGGTCAGATCAATTGGCTCAAAAAATACCACTTAGCCATATGCCACACAAAGTGAAGATGATCCTTAAAATGCTAGCTAGAGGCATGTCAATATTGAAAGAGCTAAAGGGGCATTTGTTTTTCAATTCCATGGCGTAAATACATGTAAATGGGTAATAATTAATTATTAATGTAATTTGTTCACTTTTTTTTTTTTTTTTTTTTTTTTTTTTTTTTTTTAATTTTTACTATCAACTGCTTGCTTTTTTTAATATTAAAATTGAGATTGTGTACATTTTATGTGGGGCCCACTGTGATATATGTGGCTCATCCACACTGTCCATCCATTTTGCGGGCTGATTTTAGGGCATGAACCCAAAGTCGATCCAAATCCAAAGCTCAAGTGGACCACACCACACAAAATAGTGGTTTGAACGCTTACCGTTAAAGACCTTTTACGACCATAATTTCTTATGGTGTGGGCCACTTGAGCTTTAGATTTATCTCATTTTTTGGGCTCATGCCCTCAAATGTTTTGATAAAATGGATGGACGACATGAATGTGTCACAAACCATACAACGGAGGCCATGAATTTAAGTCTATCCTTTTCAAACACATTTCAAGGAGAAAATACTACTCATTTATGCCAAACATGTATAAATGGTAATTATTACCCATTTACCTGCGCTTATCGAATAGAATTGGAAAATAAACACCCCCGTAAATGTAAGAGCTCAACAACATCAACTCTTTAGCAAAGCATTAAATATGAGTCCTACAAAAACAACTTTCTAACCAAGCATTAAATTCAAGAGTCTAGACTTGAAGCTCTCCAGCAAAGCTTCCTCTACATGTTACACGATTGGAATAACAAGAGTAGAGGTCTAGGAGAGCATACACACAATCATGCTACTCGCTGGAAATTATATTGGTACACATGGCTAAATGTGAAAAGTTGCACTTACGTGAAAGATCAAGAAAATTTGCATGAAATCACACGATCAATTAGCTTACTTTCTTATGGTACCAAAGATCGCTCACTACTTAATGCCTCCCTATCTATAAAAGTAACACATAATGAAGAATTCCAAGCCTTCACTAATCCAATAAAATACGACATCTCTTTTTAGCTCAACGAAGCCTATCAATCTTTCATCTCAGATGAATACTTATCTCAGCATAGCTTAGCTTAGTTTAGTATCTCTATTTCTATCCAGCACCATGTTGCAGTAAGTCCAAATTGATTAACATACTTGAGTTTACTTCACCACTTTTGTTTAACACATTGCTGTAGCAAGTCGAATTTAGTTTAGTTAAATATCCATGATCTTGTTGATGGATTCCCCAAATCCCAAAGTCCATACTTAGTGATTATTTGGTTACATCATGTTGGCCAAATCACGACTGTCTTATGATTGTCTAGGTTTTCACAACCACCTAGGTTTAGAAGACTATTTAGTCCATAGTTGTCTTGTCCGCTTGAAATATCGTCAGTAATTTATTTAATTTTCTTTTATTATTGTTTGCTGATTATACGACATCTACATTTAGATTAATAAAATCTGCATTTGGAATTTAATTTCTTGTTTTCGATCTTTATATTATTTTTTTATTGACTAACCCTTGTAAAATCGCTTGATCACATAGGCATATTAATTTCCTACTCTCGGGATTTGAACACTTGACCTTCCACTTTGATACTATGTCAAGTAACCACTTGCTCTAGAAGCTCTGAGCCTTCCGAGGATGACATACCAATGCATACCAAGGGACTTTAACAATTAGGATTCTCCTACAGTTGTAGTCCTTTAGAATCATAAGCTATCTGTGATGGAACCCAACGATAGATTGCTCAAATGGTTGGTTATGACTATTTTTCCTATAAATGATCTTGACCATTTATTTCAAAGATCAACTTAATTTTATATGCTAGCCCATAAAACGTTTGCTAGAATTAATGGACAATCCAGATGGGGTCGAATCTGTTACTGGGTCATCTCTCATGCAACTTTTTAAAGGAAGTAGAAAGAAACAGATTAGCAATCTACTGTGGTGGCTGTAGATATTATGCTCCTTGCATTCTGTTGCAAATAGTACCCAACGGTTTAGATATAGAAATTACAAGTACTTTTTATGGTATTTGAACAAGTCGGCGACGTTAAACGTACGTGAGATATCGAATTCCTTTAGAAGGTCGACAACGTAAGCATTGTCATTGATCTTCCGGAGGATCGGCACGGGTCCAATCTTCTTGTGTTGAGTTTGTTGTATGTGTCAGTAGGAAAGTGTTCCTTGCGCAAATGGACCATTACTTGGTCTCCTACCTCGAAGACTTTGGCGCGACGATGCTTGTAAGCATCTTCCTTTTATTTCTTGTTCGATTTCGAGAGCTTATCCTGAATTTCGACATTTACTTTAGTGATCATTTTCGCCATGTTCTCTACGACTATGCTTCTTCCCGGAACTTTGACCAAGGGAAACAAGTTGAGCATATGACGGGGAACTCATCTGTAGACGATTTGGAATGACAACTTTCCTGTGGATTAGTTCACATGTTATTGAAGGCAAACTTAGCTTAAGATAGGGCTAAGTCCTACTACTCCGGCTTGTTCCCTGAGATGCACTGGATGAGGTTATCCAATGTTTTATTCATAACTTCAATTCGACCATCGATTTGAGGATGATATGCGCTGTTGAATTGAAGTTGGGTATCATATCAACTCCACAAAGTCCACCAAAAATGGCTAACGAACTTTGTATCACAGTCTGAAGTAATTGTTCTGAGGATGTCATGCAACCTCACCACTTCCCTGAAGAATAGGTTGGCCACACTTGTTGCGTTGTATGTCTTCTTGCAGGGTATGGAGTGTGCCATCTTAAAAAAATCGGTCTATCACCAAGAATATAGAATCCACACCGCGTTGTGTTTGTGGAAGACCTAAGATGAAGTCCATAGAAATATCCTCCCAAGGACTTTCAGGAACGGGCAATGAAGTATAAAGCCCGGTATTTTGTGATTGTCCTTTGGAGGTTTGGCATGTGTAGTATCGCTGAACCGTTCTCCCTATGTCTTGGCCTAGATGAGGCCAATAGTACCGCTTCTCTGCCAGGGCCTTCGTCTTATCACGTCCTAGATGGCCTCCAAGATCACCACCATATGGTGCTCTAAAATGATCTTGTCTCGTTGCGAACTTTGTGGGATACACAAGCGATTCATGTAGAATAGATATCCGTCCTAGATATGAAAATCACCCAGGTGGCATTCTTTACAATGCAGCCATATTTCCTTGAACTTTTATCTTTAGACTACAACTCCTTTATGCATTCAAACCCAATGACTTCATTTGCCAAGGTAACGAGTAGTGCGCTCGATGGCTCAAGGCATCGGTAACTTTATTTTGCTGGCCCAATTTGTGCCTCAAAATAAATGTGAATTCTTATAAAAACGAAATCCACTTGGCATGCACACTGCTAATGTTAGTTTGACTGTTGATAAATTTAAGGCCCTGATAATTCGTGTACAAAACAAATTCCCTCTGGATAAGATAATGCTACCAATATCACAGCGGTTGTACCACCGCATAGAGCTCAATGGGTAGTGGGTTAGGTTTTAGCTAGAATTCTTGGCTTGTTTAGTAAATAGGTTGGTCTTAAGCCAGCCCAACCCTAGCCCTTTGATGTGATCCAGGCTGTGCTGCATGGACTCTGTTAGTACGTTCTTACTATTTTTTGCTAACCGTACATGTTCTTATGCAAGTGTTGCCTACAGGATTAGTGGAGGGGGCCTGATTTCTGGATTATGCCATGTTTTGCGCAGTCTTATCTGCCTAATGGCCTAGACTTTTGACAGCATTTTAGGAGAGTTTCTGAAAATCTACTCTTCTGTTAGTTCCGAACATGTGCCACGTGTTGATAACATCTAAACCATCAATTTAGTATTTTCCAATGGCGAATGGGCCATGGTCTAAAATTCATATTTTTTTTAAAAGCAATTGTAGCCTTGTAATTAATGGTGTCCAAATGAACACCAAAAGACACAAATCAGCAATTGCAACCATTAAGCATTAAGGGGTTTTGCTAAGATCCAAATTGAAAGTGACTCAAAAACTATTGTTGACATGCTTATACTAAGTCAGAGGGTATTTCCAATTCGACCATGTGGTACTGGAGGGCTCACATTGACTTGCTTAGGCAGAGCATAGAAGTCGACATTCACTGTGCCCCTAGAGCAGTCGACGAGGCTGTGGTTGCTTTGATGAAGCTAGAAAGCTTAACTATAGACCGGATGATATGAAGAGGAGTCTACTCTTCCTCGCCGCATTCGGGGTTTACTTTTCTTGGATCGGGTGGGGCTGGCATAGTTAGGGATAATTCCACACTTTCTTAATTCTTTCTTTTCCAAGGCTTTCTCATTTCCTTTACGATAGGCGGCCCCAATTGTCCTCTCTGTACAAGCCTTCTGTGATGAATATATGTTTTTTTTTTTTTTTTTTTTTAAAGGAAATGCCCACCATTTATTAGGCAGTTAAGAAAGTAAAATCAAATTTTTTTTGGTTAGGTGAGGATGTATGACTGGGACTTGGCCACTTGCTTATTTATCTAAAAAATTAGCAATATTATGGTCCATCCAGGATGGGGGCCCACAGAAACCTTCTTCATCACTGAACCGTGAGCTCTACTCCTACCAAAATTATATGTGATACCCCATTTGAGGTTATGCCCTATATCATGGATCCGTTAGAGTTAGGCTGCCAGCGGTCTATCTGGAAAAAGCCTGAATATTAAATTCTGGGCTGGGTCCGACCTGGGCTTGTAATGACAAGTAAAAAAACAAACCCAAACTTGGCCCAATGATTATGTAGGCCCAAAGCCATATGGCCTAAGCCCAAGCCTAAGCCTAGCAAGCCGCTGTCTTAAAAATCTGGACTGTTCATTACGTGTGCCCACTTATGCATGATATATGAAAAAAATGCCTTTGCATGGGCAAACAATTCATAACCGGGTTCTACAATCAAGCCCTGGATGGGTTTAACAATTAGGCTCGGGCCCATCCCGGATATTAATTTCAGACCATGCCGGGAGACAAAGGCCGGTCATGCCCGAAAGCCCAATGGGCCAGCTCGGCCCGTGAGAGCCGGAGTGGGAGTAGCGACTAGCCATGACAGATCTCTTCCGCCATGAACCTTTAGGCATGTCTGGGTGTTCATGTCCTCCTCATACACCCTCTGCACACACACGGCAAAGATGCTTGTGAGACTAGCACAATAGTCTTTCAGTGATCGAAACCGTTCATACTCTGTGACCTGATGTGGATGTGGATCGCCCCACGCACGAAAGACTCTGGAATGGGCACCACAAAAAGATCGGCCACCTCACCTAGTGTAAACGGCCCAAAAGAAAAAGGAGCAACTAACGGAAACCAAACACAATTAGTCCTTCCTAATCGCTCCTAACCCGACATTATATAAGGTAATCAGACCCCTCAAACTGGAGGCGATGTCCTCTCTACTATAGTATTGTCTATTATTAGGCCAATGACCGCTGCCCATACAGGCTAAGGCATCCGCAACAGCACTTCCTCCCTGCAAAATGTGAGTAATCCTAACTTGAACTTGTTGCTGAAGGGGCTAAATGAGCCTTAAGCGGTACCAACACTATGTGAAAAAGCACTAAATTCGATGGTCCGTGCTGCTGAAAAAAGCCGTCGTAGATCAAATACTCCAATGAGAAGCTGCTCGGGGGGTTAGAGGCTGCTTCCGCAATGATGCTAGAGTCAGTCTCTATAATGATGTTCATAATTAACGCCAATCTCCAAGCCATCAACTGTTGGAAGTTGCAAATCAATCCGGTCCATCCATTTGCTAGCATAAGTCCCTGACGGTTGAGCTTCCAAGAAACAATTAATGTGAAGCTTCCAGCAGCAGCTGGAGATGGAGTTTCCAGGCAACGGTTCATCTCTCCAATACATTGAGAAGAAAAAATATTAATTGCATATTTTGATTTTTGCAAAAGAAGTTAATCACATACCCCTGTAATGTATTTTGAAAGGGCATTTTTGTCTTTTCATCTTGCTGTAAATGTCTATAAATTGGAGGCTCTTGCTGTCCGTTTCTTATCAAGTCAGCAAGCTTGTGCAAGCTTGTAAGCAAAAAAAAAAAAAAAAAAAAAGTTTGGTTTGTTCTCACCAACATAGTAGTCTTGTAAAAAATCATTAAAGCAACAAAGTTTCTCTTTCTCACTTCCTCCTTCACGTGTTCATTGAGTTTTAAGTTTAAGGCTTAGAAAAGCCAACCTGTCTAAGGCCAATATTGCCAACAAACTGGAATTAGAGCCCTTGGTTAAATGGCCTCCGCGATCCAGCAGCAGATTCCTAAGTTGTCAAAAGACAACTATGAAAATTGGTGTATCCAAATGAAGGCACTGTTCGGGTCACAAGACCTATGGGAGATCGTCGCCGACGGATACGAAGAGCCCACTACGGAGCAAGAAGCCGCCTACACTGCTGAGCAAAGGACCGACCTTAAAGAACAAAGAAATAAGGACAAGAAGGCCCTGTTTCTTGTCTATCAAGGGTTGGACGAATCCACCTTTGAAAGGATCGCCGAAGTGACGTCAAGCAAGCAAGCATGAGAGACTCTTAACACCATTTTGAAAGGAGTTGATCGTGTAAAGAGGGTTCGTCTCCAAAACCTTAGGGCCGAGTTCGAGACTGCACACATGAAGGAAGGTGAGACCATTTCTGATTATTTTTCAAGGTTGCTTGTTATTGTTAACAACTTGAAAAGAAATGGTGAAAAAATTGAAGATATACGTGTGATTGAAAAAGTGCTTCGATCCCTCACAACCAAATTTGAGCATGTGATTGTGGCCATAGAAGAATCAAAGGACTTGAAAAAACTGTCCATTGAAGAACTAATGGGATCGTTGCAAGTGCCTGAGCAACGAATGCAAAAGAATGCCGGTTCAATGCTTGAACATGCCTTGGAGTCTAAGTTAACTCTAAATGAACAAAAGAATGGCCATACACAAAGAGGGGGTCGTGGCACCAGCAATCGTGCAAGAGGCAGAGGGCGTTGATATCATCCAAGCTATCAACAATATCAACAAAAGTTTACCAGTTTCCGTGGAAGAGGAAATGGTAGAGGCCCATTCGTGCGTGGTCGTGGAAACACAAAGAACATTCAATGCCACAATTGCAAGAAATTCGGCCACTATGCCTCTGAGTGTTGGAGCAAAGTGGATCAAGATGAACGATCCAACTATGTTGAAGCATCACACCATGAACAAGAAGACTCCACACTCCTCCTCGCACAAGGAAAGGCATGTGAACGGCCGGATGTGTGGTATCTTGACACTGGTGCAAGCAACCACATGAGTGGTAACAAAGAACTGTTCGTAGAACTCATAGAAGGAGTTCGTGGCAACGTGAGTTTTGGCGACTCATCAAAGGTACCAGTGATAGGTAAAGGAAAAGTTAAAATCTATCAGAAGAATGGTGAGCCAAATTATATCTCCAATGTGTATTACGTACCAAACATGAAAAATAACATCCTCAGTATCGGCCAACTCCTTGAGAAGGGGTATGTCATACACATGGAAAACTATTCTCTCTCTATAAGAGATACTCACATGAGACTTGTGGCTCAAGTCCAAATGGCGAAGAATTGCATGTTTCCGCTCCATATTAACACAAAGGCTGATAAGTGCCTATATAGACTCGTGAAGAATGATTCATGGAGATGGCATCTTCGCCTTGGGCATCTCCATTTCATCGGCCTTAAACTCTTGTCTTCATCAAGCATGGTGCATGGCTTGCCGACTATTGAAGGTTCAGAACATGTGTGTGAGGCGTGCACACTCGACAAGCAACAAAGGAACTCCTTCCCAAGTGGAGTGTCCAGAAGAGCAAAGGAACCATTGCAGTTGGTTCACACTGATATTTGCGGACCACTTGAAACACCCTCTCTTAGAGGTAATAAAGTTCATTGATGATTTCAGCAGAAAACTTTGAGTGTATTGCATCAAAGAAAAATCTTTCGCTTTCACTGTCTTTAAAATTTTCAAAGCTCGTGTTGAAGTTGAAAGTGGTTACAAAATTAAAGTACTCAGATCTGACAAAGGTGGAGAGTACACCTTAAATGCATTTCGAGATTATTGCAGGGAACAAGGCATCAAGCAGCAGCACACTGTAGCCTACATGCCACAACAGAATGGCATTGCGGAACAAAAGAACCGCACCATCCTCGACATGACAAGAACCATGCTCAAAGAGAAAGGCCTGCCAAAGAGCTTCTGGGCAGAGGCAATTGCATGTACTGCTTACTTGCTCAATCGGTGTCCAACCAAGAGCGTCAGAAACATGATACCACAGGAAGCATGGAGTGGCTACAAACCGAGCGTGGTGCACCTAAGGATCTTTGGGTGTGTCGCCTACGCTCAAGTTCCAGAAGCAAGAAGAAGGAAGTTTGATGATCGTGGCGAGAAATGCATCTTCATCGGCTATAGTGAAGAATCTAAAGCGTACAAGCTCTACAATCCACTAACCAATAAAGTAGTGGTGAGTAGAGATGTAGTCTTTAGTGAGGAAGAAGCTTGGAAATGGAACAATGAAGAATCAACCAAAGATATTCAAGTCGAAAAGAAGAATAGGAAGAAAGACATGACCATCGAGAGCAAACGCCCGCAACACCATCTTCAGCCACATCATCAGTACAAAGAAGTTCAGGAGTACATTCCATCTCTCCTGGAAGTACTCCATCAAGTCAAAATTCGGCCGGCTCATCCTCACCCATGGCACCTATCAAAATGAGAAGCTTAAGTGACATTTATGAGCAAACTGAAGAAGTCAATCTTTTCTGCCTATATGCAGATCATGAGCCTCTGACGTTTCAGGAGGCCATAAAAGAAGAATGTTGGAGAATCGCTATGAAAGAAGAAATCCAAGCCATTGAGAAGAATAACACATGGAAGCTGACTACGCTTCCTAATGGCCAGAAAACTATTGGCGTCAAATGGGTGTACAAAATCAAGCGAAATGCTAATGGTGAGATTGATCGTTACAAGGCAAGGCTCGTAGCAAAGGGCTACAAACAGAAGTACGGGGTGGACTATGAAGAAGTTTTCGCTTCTATTGTTCGCCTTGATACTGTAAGGATGATTATCTCTCTTGTAGCCCATCACAGTTGGATGATCTACTAACTGGATGTAAAATCTGCATTCTTGAATGGAATTCTGGAAGAGGAAGTCTATGTTGACCAGCTTGAAGACTTTATTATACAAGGGGAGGAACACAAGGTGTATCGGTTAAAGAAAGCCCTCTATGGGTTGAAGCAAGCTCCACGTGCTTGGAATGCACGCATCGACAACTATCTTCAAGCGAACGTCTTCGCCCAATGTCCATATGAGCATGCAGTCTACATCAAGAAGAATGCTCATGGCGATATGCTCATAGCATGCCTGTATGTTGATGATTTGCTTTTTACAGGGAATAGCCAACCGATGTTTCATGAATTCAATAAGGCCATGTTTAATGAGTTCGAAATGACTGATGGAGGTCTGATGTCCTTCTTTCTAGGCATCGAAGTGAAGCAACAATATGGTGGCATCTATATATCTCAGAAAAAGTATGCCAAGGAATTACTTGAAAAGTTCAAGATGGTTGATTGCAACATCGTAAACACGCCTGTAGCAATGAGCTTAAAACTGACAAAGGACGGAGAAGGAAAAAGTGTGGACTCGACTCTGTTCAAGAGTCTAATTGGAAGCTTAAGGTACCTCACAACCACAAGGCCGGATATCGTTTACAGTGTTGGGCTTCTGAGCAGGTACATGGAAGCACCAAAAGAATCACACTGGCTAGCCACAAAAAGATCGAATCCTCCAGTACGTCAAAGGAACAATGGAATTCGGTCTTTTCTATCCATTTGATGATGAAGCAATGCTGTATGGATACTCAGACAGCGATTGGGGAGGTGACTGAGATGAAAGAAAGAGCACCACTGGCTATGTACTCTATCTTGGAACGACTGCTTTCACATGGAATTCGAAGAAGCAAAGTGTGGTCGCCCTGTCCACATGTGAAGCCAAGTACGTGGCAGCATCATCCACTATCTGTGAAGCGATTTGGTTAAGGAACTTGTTAAAGGAGCTGAAGCATCCGCAGGAAGAATCCACAGTTATATATGTGGATAACAAGTCAGCAATCGAGCTTGCTAAAAATTCGGAGCAGCATGGAAGGAGCAAGCACATCGATACTCGATATCATTTTCTAAGAGATCAAGTAAAGCAGAAAGCGATAAAATTGAAATATTGTCACACCACTGAACAGGTAGCAGATATTTTCACCAAGGCACTCCCAACAGATGCATTTAGACGACTAAGATCAATACTCGGAATGAAACCGGTTTTGGTTTGAAGGGGAGTGTTGGAAGTTGCAAACCAATCCGGTTCATCCATCCGGTCCATCCATTTGCTAGCACAAGTCCTTGACGGTTGAGCTTCCAAGAAACAATTAATGTGAAGCTTCCAGCAGCAGTTGGAGATGGAGTTTCCAGGCAACGGTTCATCTCTCCAACACATTGAGAAGAAAAAATATTAATTGCATATTTTTATTTTTGCAAAAGAAGTTAATCACATACCCTTGTAGTGTATTTTGAAAGGGCATTTTTGTCTTTTCATCTTGCTATAAATGTCTATAAATTGGAGGCTCTTGCTGTCCGTTTCTTATCAAGTTATCAAGCTTGTGCAAGCTTGTAAGCAAGCAAGAAAAAAAAAAAAAAAAAAAAAAATCTTGTTTGTTCTCACCAACATAGTGGTCTTGTAAAAAATCATTAAAGCAACAAAGTTTCTCTTTCTCACTTCCTCCTTCACGTGTTCATTGAGTTTTAAGTTTAAGGCTTAGAAAAGCCAACCTGTCTAAGGCCAATATTGCCAACATCAACAAGAGCCTGAGCTTCGGCAGAGTTGCTAGAAACCACACCATAAGAGTTGTGAAAGGTAAAAATCACTTTTCCTGTGCCAGTGCTAATGAACAAGCAACAGATTGAGCGCTAGCAACAAGCAAAGGCTTTGATGCAGCAGTCCTACAAATACCGGTACGATTACCTGATATATTCATAAGTTAGCCCTATCTTTATAGCCTTCTATCTCTATGCAATGGGATGGTTAGGAGACTCTGACACAGATGTGATCCTTTTTACAATCATAAGTAGCAATCCATGATGGAACCCAACTGATAGATTGCTCAAATTGTTGGTTAGGACTATTTTTTTGCATAAATGATCTTGATCATCCATTTTCAAAATCAGTGTAATTTTACATGCTAGCCCATAAAATTAATGTTTGCTAGAACAAATAGGCAGCCCAGATCGGTCGAAACTATTACTGGGTCATCTTTTATACAAATATTTAAAGGAAGTAGAAAGAAAAAGGATTACCAATCAACCACAATGGCTGTGGATATCGATTCTCTATGTACTCTGTTGTTACTACCCAACAGTTAAGATTACAATGATAGAATTAGAAGTTTTTATAACAAAGGCCAACCGAAATTCGATAGAGCTTTAACAAGTAAATGAAAACAAAATTTTCCAAAAGAAAATCTGATGAATATGATGAGGCAAGAAATTGAACAAACTGTTGTACCTATATATTTTTTATTTTGGACTGTTTGGCGCCTGCAATGTTTTCTAATGAAAAGAAAACTCCCTTAATTAAAACAAAAAAACATGATTAGATCATTTTCGTTGTGTATTAAGCCTTACTCCCTTAATTAAAACAAAAAGAAAACATGTTTATTTCGTTTTCGTTTGCATTAAGTGATGTTCATTGCTTTTCATTCTTCCATGACTGGTAGATGAGCCCATCTTTGCACATTTGCACACTCAAATCAGAACTTCTTTTCTTGTGCAAGAAGCAAACAAGTTTAATGAACCATGGATCGGATCAATGTCGGTAGGGCCACAAGTGTGATTTCTTGCCTTATAGATGCTCCGACTAGGTCACCATGCCCTCACTGCCCTGGCTAAGTGCACGGTGCACCCTGGTTTCTAATTTATATGTTCTTTGGTGGAATTTTCCAACTTCTACCAAATAAAATGTCACCATGGCCAAATGCACCTTATGGCACATCATCTTCTACAGGTCTGTTGATATAAAGATTGTTCACCAAGAAAGCCAATTAGAGATAAACCATACTCGTAAACAAACTCATCAACTAGTCTCATATTTTTACTCCATCAGACTCAGTCCAACTCTCTTTCTTGTAGGTTCTTCCCATAATAAATGAGCAAATCATATTAAACTTCACCTAACACCTTCGATATTTCTTACCTACAATCCTCACTCCATGAACCTTATAAACCTCTCATTAGCTTGGCTTAATTGAAAGAAAGAAGTGGTTGCGGTTTGGACCATTTCAACCACGACCACGCATCCCATCTAAAACACAATCCGTGTTGCTATCACTCGAATCCACGTGTATGAAACTGAGTCATCGATCGAGGACAAGGAGAATGGTGAAATGAATACTTTTCGCTTGCGTCTACTGAAAGAAAATCAGAGAGGTTTCCTTACTCTGATCTAAGAAAGGCTAGCAATTACTAATACTCATTTGAACACCAGAATACTCATCATTTGAATAATCCTTCCTCTTCTCAATCCATTTCCTTTGTGAGTTTTTGTTGCTACTTCTCCGCAATCTGTCATGGAACGAACATCATCTATCGTTAATCAGATCCAACCACCAACCTATGGAACCCTAGTCACCATTCTAAGCATTGATGGGGGAGGCATCAGAGGAATTATCCCTGCGACAATCTTAAGCAACTTGGAAGCGCAACTTCAGGTAGAATAAATTCTTAAGAAAACCCTAATACAGGCTTATCAAGCATTACCCAATCGTCTCATATTTCCATTACGAAAATATGTATGATGTTAGTACTCCTTGCATGAAGTCTTTTATTTCCATAGTTTTAATTCCAAAAGAGTGTTGTGGAGTAGGAGTTGGATGGTGAGGATGCAAGAATTGCAGACTACTTCGATGTGATCGCTGGGACAAGCACTGGCGGCCTTGTGACCGCCATGTTAACAGCTCCAGATGAAAATAATCGTCCTTTGTTCACCGCCAGAGATATCAAAGCCTTCTACCTTGAGCACGGCCCCGGAATCTTCCCGCAGTGCCTGTAAGAAACTAACTATAGGTCATTACTAATTATAATAACAGTGATATTTTTTATTCCTTTTTCGAATAGTGGTATCGATGAGAAACTGACTAGCATTTCTGGACATGCTTCTTGTATATAAAATCAATCACAGAGGTCTACTAGCTAGGATCATAAAGATATTGAAAGCAGTAACAGGGCCGAAATACAATGGGAAGTATCTTCACGGCCTTTCGAGAGAAAAACTAGGAAAGACGCGATTGAACCAGACTCTTACGAATGTGGTCATCCCGACATTCGATATCAAGCGACTCCAGCCGACCATCTTCTCCACCTATGAGGTTCTTCTTGATTTCTCATCACACATATAAGGAATTGATATCTAACAACCATTTTCCTATAATTTTTTCTGCCATTTCAATTCAAAAAAAAAAAAAAAAAAAAAAAAAACTGAAATTGGGTGTAAGAAAATCGATTGAGCTGGTTTAATTGCATTCATCTTATATTCTCCTTCTCGTTTCTCCTTGATATTTTCTGATTCATAGACTTAAAGATGCTGGGAACTTACAGGTTTTATGCATGACTTTTACATGGTGTAGCTCACCTGGGTTTTAGAGGTCTGGTTTTTGGGCTCCCAGGAGAACATCATGAGGGTGCTAACATGATCGATGGACTAGATGTCATGCACAGATCATGGTGGGCCCCACACGCTACATTGTAGAATAAGCTTATTCTACAAACGCTGTGAAACAGCCTCCACGGTGATTTCCTACTTCTACCAATGCTTCATACACCGGGCAATCTTAACCGTTCAAATAATATACTTCTGCTATTTGAGCAAGAAAGACATCTTTTCTTTTTCCACCGTATGTTCGAACCCTTTGTAGGACCGATGAATCATCCAACCAGAGAGGATTTTTGCATCATGAACCATGCAATAGTTCTGGGCACTTACACAGTGGATGATGTGTAACCGCCCCTTTTCATGTCTCATGCATACATTTCAGAGCTTAAAAAATTCTACTCGTTTTTACTTCAAAGATCACATTCAGGCTTGTGTTGGGGAGCCACGTAGACGCTACAATAGTACCAAACTGTAGCCTTCGATTACCAGTAGGAAAATGGGGTGTAAGTATCAACTACCGTGACTTATCATACCTTCTTTTCTCAGGTAAAATCCACACCAAGCTTGAATGCTCGACTCTCCGATATATGCATCGGCACATCGGCTGCTCCAACATACCTTCCCGCCCATCATTTCCAAACCAAGGATTCTCAAGGGAAAGTGAGAGATTTCAACCTCATCGATGGCGGTGTCGCTGCTAATAATCCGGTAAGCTCATCGGAATCCTTCAACATATACATAAGAAAACCCAAATTAGGGTTTTCGTTTTTAATCTTAACTCTCCACAATATCATGTTTTCAGGCATTGGTTGCAATGGGTGAAGTAACAAAGGAGGTCTTTAGAGGGAACCCAGATTTCTTCCCGATCAGACCGATGGATTACGGTAGATTTCTAGTGATCTCGATAGGAACTGGTTCGCCAAAAAGGGATGAGAAATACGATGCGGACCATGCAAGTAGGTGGGGCATTCTGGGTTGGCTGATCAACGGAGGTTCCACTCCATTATTTGACGTATTTACTCAAGCAAGCGAAGACATGGTCGATATCCACATTTCTGCGCTTTTTCAAGCCCTACACTCCGAATCAAACTACCTCCGAATTCAAGTAAGCTTACATTCTTGTTTTTATTGATGCCTAACACACAAATCTTTACTCCTTGAGTTAATTACAATACGCTTTCATGAAAAAATTAGGATGATACGCTAAGTAGGAACATATCATCGCTTGATATCGCTACCAAAGAGAACTTAGATAATCTTGTGAAGATTGGCGAAGGGTTACTGAAAAAACGGGTCTCGAGGGTGAATTTAGAGACTGGTATCTTCGAACCCATCGAAAGTGAAGGAACAAATGAAGAAGTTCTCAAAAGGTGTAAAATTCTTTCCATTCTTCTCATTAGTAGTACTGGTAATTTCACTTATACCATGCTAATCATTGTTTTACGGTAATCCTTATGCAGGTTTGCTAAGAAACTTTCAGACGAAAGGAAGCTTCGCGAGGCGAGGTCGCCACACACCAAATTTCTCATTTCCCGTCGGTAGTAGTCCAGATGGATTATTAGCCTAATTAATAATTCTGTGTGTTTGTAATATTTCACTGTAAGTCTTTGATTTATTCATTTTATGCAAAATGCAATTCATGTAATGTTTTAGCTGTGAATTTCTTGTTAACATGCTTCTTGTGAGATATGGAGTTGGAATCCTTCACAACTTTTCTTTTTAGAGGTGGGCTCTGGTGTTGCCATCGCCATTATTGGTGGGTACCGGGCTGTTGTGGGGCAAATGTGATGTGTGCATCGGATCCGCCCAGCCCTATATGAAATACAACCATTTAGGATGGCTTCGGGCAACCGTGTTGTGTTTAAGCCATCCAATCCATTCATCAAACGTGAGCCATGGAAAGTCATATACTTATAAGACTCAGGTGGACCGCACCGCATAAATTTTAAGGTTTAGGGCATGGTTTGTCTTAGTTCCATATTGTGTGGCCCAAATAATTTTTGGGTTGGTCTGATTTTTGGTTTCTACGATGAACGCAAGGGGCCTAACACGATGGACGGAGTGGATCTGATGTACACATAATCTAAACTAGCCTGGTACCGTGTGAGCACCTCTTCTTTTTAATTTTGAATATACTGACAAACCAAGTATAAGGCGACGTCTACAATGAACTATGTACCTAACATCTGTCGCATTCCAATGGTGGTGGGCGGGAATCCCTTTGCATGTACTAATGAGAAGTGCGAACTGATTTGTGCTCAAATTAAAAATAAGAGTCGTAATTCCTGAAGAAAGACTCAAATTTCAGTATCCTCACAGAGACTATCTGTGTCTGAGCTGACGCAAATGAGTCTAGGGTTCCCAATGGGCCGGGTCAAGGCCGTATTCGGGCCTGACTGACCATTTTCTGCCCTTTTTTGTTTTGTTAATTGGGCCTGAAAATCAGGTCCAGAATTGGTCCATTTGTTAATATGCTGTGAAATTCGGGTAATGAGGACCTGGCCCATATCAGTCACATATGGGCTTGACTCGCGGTTTGGGAGCTTGAATTTGAAATGCGTTGGTTCCATGATTTAAAATGCTTGGTTGTGTTTGGCAGCCCCTAGGAGTCCAAAAATATGAATGCATTTAAATTTTGTAGCATATTTTTAAAATTTTAAATATGATTATTAAATCAACTTTAATATCTCTAATTAGTTTGAATATGTGATATTTGACAAATGATTGTAATAAGCATATTGAAATATATACTTTGGTAAAGAATGATGAAAATTCCAAGCCTTGGGTGGGCCATGAGCATAGGATCACAAATAAGTTACTTGTCAATGTTTTTTCTAACCACCGATTTATATAGCCAATGTTTGGACTATTTTGATCATTATATTGATATAATCTTAGTGATACAGTTGATAATGTGATTGTTTTGAGGTACATGTATGATTGATTAGTAGTCTAGCAACACCCATTTTACATGTACGGACTCATCTTAAAAAAATGGAGAAAAAAACTATGTGATTCTGAATCACATTGAAAGGGAGAGGTTTCAAAACACAGCAAAACTGTATATTTTAAATACCTTCAATTTCAAATACCTCACAATCTACACTGCCTAACGACTTTTGAATTTTGAATGCACTTAAATCCACAATACCAAATTACCCCTAAAATGCCTTTAAATTTGGCATTGGTGTAGATATATGGTGCAATGTAACAATATTTTGAATGACTTCCTTTTATCATTATTACTAAGGATGTGATCACACATGTGAACCTTATAGGGTGAGGGGGTAGGGAGGGAATACAGAGAAATTATGAGGGGAAAGGAAAAAAAGGAAGGGAGGTGAAGGGAAAGGTGCAAGCTGCATGGGGCAACTTTATGCATAGGCACAAGGTGGGGAGGATAGTAAGTGATGCATCTTCATTATTTCCTATGTTGTAGTTCACTCGAGTCCCTAATCTGCCTAAATGAGTCTTTTATTTTTTCTTCCTATGTTCTGGTTCACTCGAGTCCCTGATATGCCTAAATGAGTCTATACAACAAATATATGGAGTTGATCTCACACAGCCATTGAGATGGTCGTGTAAAGCCTTTATCATATGGTCTCTCTAATCGCATAGTCATCAAGACAGGTCACAAAAAGCCTTTATCACATGATCTCCCTAATTAAACAATTCATATATGCTATATTTTGGAAAAGAAGAGAAGTGAGTGTAGGCTACACATATTAAAAGATATGAAAGGAAGTGGGTTTATCTAAGCTCTTCATGGTGTTTTGTGTGGTAAAATCTGATTGCTAAGCACAAATATTTTTTATGGCAGTTTTACTTTCTAATAATTAAAGTTTATGAGATTAATTAGCTAGCTTTCCAAAACTACTTGCGTTATATATAGGATATGAATACATATATAGATTATTTTATTGTGCTCTTAATTAATTTTGATAACAAATGCAGATGTTACTATTCACTCATCTTAACCGTCGGAGGTGAGGAACAATGAATCAAAGGCATAGATCAGTTAACCATGAACCCCGTTTGTACAGATTTAAAATCAGAGGACACTGTGCATGCTTTGGTCGAGGATAATTCAGTACGTATGCATTGACTTGATATTTGTTGGACGCAGGTTTCCTGCAACACCTGTTCCAGGGTGTTCCCATAAATCTGTGTAAAATCCACTCCATCCATTAGTTTTTCCAGATCATGTTAAGATAAGAGCACAAAAATTAGACATGTTCAAGAACGAAGTGGGCCACGCAAGAGGAAATAGTGGTGAAGGAAATGCCCACCATTAATGAAACCTTATTGGGCAGAGAAGTTTCGGAACAGGTTGATATATGTGTTTTCCATTCATCTTGGTGGGTCACCTTATGAAAGGTTGGATGGCATGTAAATATAACGGTAAGCCCCAGAATGATTCAATGATGGGTGTTTCCAGCCCCACTGTTTTTTGTGATGTGGCCCTCTTGGGTCTCGGATCTTTCTAATTTTTTGGGCTCTCATGCTAACATGAACTGGATAAACTGATGGACGGAGTGGATTTTACGTGAACACTGTGGTGGGCCTCACAGAATTTGTGTTGCATGAACTACCTGTGACAGGTATTACCGGATACTTGCGTCCATATATTTAATATTTGCATGAAGGACACATCCAAGATGAAAATTTGTACACGATTTGCCATCCATGAGAAACTAAAAACTCATGATCCATTCCAAGAAGAATTATATATTCGACCCGAGTGTACGAACAGGATACTCGATCGGTCTTCAATGTTCCAGATCATTAGCTGTTGTGCCCCACCGTGGATGGGCCATGGCAACCTTTCGTTTATGGGTTTGTAAAATAGATGGTCAAGAACAGACACGCCTCAAAAGATTGGTGGTCAGGATCCTTCTTTCTCGTAGAATTTTGGTGCATATCCATCCACGCATGCTGGAAACCAACAGACAGACGGTCTGGAATCTGGATTAGTGAACCATGGGTCCCACTTACACAAATTGAAGACTTTAGTAGACTGTGGATTATCCTCATGGGAGAAAAGAAGGCATAACAATGGAAGCAAAATGCGTGTTGTCCTTATCCGTTCAGGACGATCAGAACCGTCATGTTCTTCTCGTGGCCCATTTACAACATTTGGATAAGAGATGGAAGAAGCGTGGGAAGACCAATACTCCGTGGAATTGAGACCGTCATGTTCTTCTCGTGGCCCATTTACCACATTTGTATAAGATATGGACGAGGAGTGGTGGCAAGACCAATACCACATATGCAACTGAAATCCCAGTTTGGGAACTCCCCAACATTGAATTGATTTATGCTGACGAAAAAGACAGAGGCAACTTCACCCATTGAATTCAAAGTCGTAAATATGAAAACCCATAAGACCTACGTTTAACGACTAGTGGTTGTGATGACCTTGGTGCCCAGTCTACGTAGCCTGGGCCCATTTATCTGTTAGGACCTTAACTTGGGCTACAGCCCAATTCCTTTTCCTGTAGGCTTATATCACGGGTTGGCATTCAGACTGTATTTTTTCGCATTTTGCAGAAAGATATCCTATGGTGCATATTATTTGCAAATGACATACTTTTAATAAATAAGGTGAAGGGATGCTTCAGAACCTAAAAAATTCTAAATTAGTACATGGAGTATAATTTTAACAATAATATATATATAGGTGTGAAAAAAAAGAAATAGTTCAGAATATTGACTAAGAAAATTTTCAAAATGACCATTTTTGATACCTTAAGTTATTGATTCATAAGAGGAGAGGTTGAAAAGGATGTTGCCCATAGAATTTAAACTGAGAGGAAGAACCAGAAATGTAGCTCTGGAATTTTATGTGACCATATTGTACCACTTAAATTAAAAGGAAAATTTTATAAGATAGATATAAGACCAATCATATTTTATTGTATTGAATGTTGGGTAGTAAAAGAACATACTCATAGGATGACTATAGCTGAAATGAAGATGTTATGAATATGTTGAGATGGATGAATGGCAAGAAAAGGAAAGATAAAATTAAAAATAGATGCATTCAAGGGAACTTAAGGAATAGTAGTAACAGGTAATAAAATGAGAGAAAGTAAACTTAGGGCCTGTTTGGTTGGTATCTGAATACCCATTTCTAGCATAAAATATAGATTCCAGTAGAATTCAATTTTAACTAGTATGTTTGGTGGCAAATTCCAGCCAAACAAGATTCCGTCTGGAAACCTAAATTGAGTGGAATCGGGATTAGTGGAAACAGTGTGGGCGACCGTTTCTACAAAAGGGAAAAGATGCAGAAGTGAGCGTCACCACCTCCATGTATGCGTTGTACATCTATGTTGTATGTATTTTATATCTCTACGGTCTATTAGTTTTGAAATCTCAATTAAGGGCATTGAACAAAAAATGAGGCAGATCTAAATCTCAAGTGGGCCACACCACAGGAAAATAGTGTTGATTAAACGTCCATCATTAAAAACTTCTTATGGCCCACTATAATGTTAATTTGCCATGCAACCTGGCCATCTGTCTTGTGGGACTACAATAGGCCAGGAGTAAGGTTCTCGGGTGGATTTGAAGCCCAAGTGGGCCATGCCACAAGCAACAGTTTGAACAAAATTTGTATTGCACCATTTTCAACCAAACAGCAAGTTACGGATGAAACCTGGATTCCACTCTAGTTTCTGCAATTTTGGATTCCAGTGGAATTTAGATTTTCTCTAGAATTTGGGTTATGCAACCAAACAGGCCCTTAGATGGTTTGCTCATGTGCAATATTAGAAACCAATTAAGATATGCGTTGGTATAAGCCGAAGGATCTAAAGGAGTAAGCAAAAAGGTTAAAAAAGACGTGGATGAAGATGGTAAGGAAATGCTTGATGACATATGGTCTGGGATCCTTCGGGAGTGGGAGATATCTAACTAAGAGAGTTGGATCCGGGCCTTATTTTGCTAGTGCCTCTGCCTGCTACTATAGATTTGGAATGTAAACTTCTATCACAAAATGTAATCTCTAGTAGTTGTTTGGTATGGGCCTTAGGGCCGTCCGGATGTAATGGGCCGTTAATTTTGTTAGGTGAGCTGCTGTTGTTGCTCTCTTGTACAGGTGTTGTAACTCATTGGACTACTCATTGGTCATAGTCGATAGATGAGGCCTGGATTTTTTTTTGCTGACGCCAGCTTGAATTGATGTATTAATTTTTTTCAATCAATAAAATTATTACAGGTGGTGTGATAAAAACTCTAGCCTTTTAGAGAGTGGAATGTCAGATTAGGATCTCAATTAATTAGAATAAGGCCTAGATGATGATGACAACTACTATATTTGTTTATTTATTTGCATGTAACATGTGTAATTTCTGAGCCAAGAAATTAGAAGAGTAGGGCACACCTAATAAGTGTCTTGGATCTCATTCAATAGTTTTTTTTACTATTTTATAGATGATCTTGGACCTACCCAGTACCAATCTCGCAGTGAGCTGCAGTTAGGTAATTAGGCCGACCAATTCATTAACAAAAGATTAAGAAAACACAATGCTACAAGAAAAAAAAGCAAAAGAACCACGCCAAAGATTCTCTAACGCTCCATGTGAAATTATGTGAAAACGTTCTTCAAAAAGGTTTCCAAGAGAAATTCAAAGTTCCATGCATGTAAAACTTATTTATATGTTTTGGGTTGTTGTCCATTACTTTTATGGTGTGGCCCACTTGATGACACGATCGACTTGTTTTTTTAGGTGCCCCATCTTCATTGTGGGACGACCATGAGTTGGGTGTCATTACATGCCATGGTGGAGCCAACACACGGTCAATTGCATGAACTTCTCATCTATAACAGTCGTAGAGGAATGACCTCAATTTATTTTACATAAAACTTATTACAAAACATATATGATGCACTCTAATTATGCTTAAATATAGTGAACGTGTACTTGAGTTATCCTTACATATTGTTAGAAGAGGTTTGCTCGAATACATTCCGATGTATTGTGATACTATACATCGAGACTTTAACTTTTGAGTCTGGGTCGTCTTCCATATGATCTGAACTGTTTATACGGTAAATCCTACTTTGCACAAAGGAAAGACAACAAAGAAAGCTCTCTATTAGGCCGTTTCAACCCTTCGATAATTTGACTGCTTTCCTTTGAACAATCACTGTAACCTTTCTATAATAATGGTCGGAAATATTCATTTTTTGAGTTTTTGGGGCACCTTCCATTTAAGAGAAGCCCTGTCAAATAAACGCACCGCATCATTTAAAAAAATTTAAATCCAATGGCTAGAGTCCCGACGTATCTTGTTGGAATAGGGGGATTGTATCTAATCAGCAAAGCTGTTAGAATTATATAAAATATGGTGCTGGGCAGGCTGTCTTTTTTAGACTTTTTTTTTTTTACACGTACTCACACACCCCACACGTGCCCATGCACTCGCACCACAATTGGTGTGCGAACCCATGACCTCATGATGTGCTGGTTTATCTACAAGGAATAAACGCATCCTACAAGGGGCCTGGATTGCGTCCAAACTGAGCTGTGGAGGGGCCTATTGTGATGCATCTGTTTATCTACTCCATCCATTCCTTTTCTAAGATCATTTTAAGGCATTAGACCAAGATTGAGGCAGATCCAACGCTCAGGTCAGCCACACCAGAGATGACCCTTGCATTTAATGCAGCTGAGCTCAGTATTTTAGTGTGGTCGACCTCAGTGTTGGATCTGCCTCATTCTTGGTTTCATGTGGTTGGCTTTAGACAGGGAATGAACAAAGTGGATAAAAAGATACATTATGATAGCCCCTCCACAGCTTAGTTTGGATGCAATCCGCGTCCTACAAGGGATGTGAATGGGGCCACAAAAATCAAGCTAATCTAACCATCTCATGGGCCACAACTTGAATTGGAAAGTTTTAAAGTGGTTTTCAATTGTTTTTTTTATGGTCTGGCCCACCTAATCATCAGATAGTCCTGATTTTTGCAGCATCCCATCATTATGGTAGGGCACACTTACCACTCGGTTAGATGGCATATACACAACATCGTGAACCCACACACAGAATAGTGCACAAACAAGCTGGTAACTAACTTTCACAGGCTACGTTTTACCCACAGTGAAATTCATCGGACGAAAATACCCTTTCCTTCTCTCTTCCTCCTCCAGGGTCGTATTCCTCCTCCGTCTTCCTCCACCGCTGTCCACCGTCAGCTTCCTCCTCCGTCATCTTCCTTAGCCATCATCTTCTTCCTTGGAGTGGTCGTCTTCATCCTTCGAGCGGCTGAAAATGGCTCACCCGTCCAAGCATCGAAAAGGTATTCTAATATAAGTAAAAATGTGAAAGTGTGAATGGAGTGTACCAATTTGATTGTGAAGTATTTGTGAAAATGTGAAAATGAAGGTAAAAATGAAATGGAATGTGAAGTGTTTGTGAAAATGTGAAAATGAATGTGGAAATGCTAATGGAGGTGGGAATGGTGGTGAATGTGAAATGTTTGTGAAAATGTGACAATGGAGGTGAAAATGGAATGGAATGTGAATTCGCCTCTCTGATCGGTCAAAGCCCACAGTCAATTCCGCCCTTGTGATCGGCCAAATCCCACTACGATCGGCCACTTTCGCCCTATGATCGGCTAAAGCCCACTGTGATCGGTCAAAATGACCGATCACAGTGAAATTTGCCCCTGTGATCTGCCAAAGCCCACTGTGATCGGTCATATCACAGTCAAAATGACCGATCACAGTGAAATCTTCCCCTGTGATCGTCCAAAGCACACTGTGATCGGTCAAAATGATCGATCACAGTCAAATATGCCCCCGTGATCGGTCAAAGCCCACTGTGATCGGTCAAAATGACCGATCACAGTGAAATCTACCCTTGTGATCGTCCAAAGCTCACTGTGATCGGTCAAAATGACCGACTTCTCCTTTTACGACGGACTTTAACCGTCGTTTTTTCGATAAAAACGACGGCCAAAGTCCGTCGTAAAAGGAGAAGTCGGTCATTTTGACCGATCACAGTGAGCTTTGGACGATCACAAGGGTAGATTTCACTGTGATCGGTCATTTTGACCGATCACAGTGGGCTTTGACCGATCACGGGGGCATATTTGACTGTGATCGATCATTTTGACCGATCACAGTGTGCTTTGGACGATCACAGGGGAAGATTTCACTGTGATCTGTCATTTTGACCGATCACAGTGCAATCTTTCACTGTGATCGGTCATTTTGACCGATCACAGGGGCAAATTTCACTGTGATCGGTCATTTTGACGTATCACAGTGGGCTTTAGCCGATCATAGGGGCGAAATTGGCCGATCGTAATGGGATTTGGCCGATCACAAGGGTGGAATTGACTGTGAGCTTTGACCGATCAGAGGGGCGAATTCACATTCCATTCCATTTTCACCTCCATTGTCACATTTTCTCAAACATTTCACATTCACCACCATTCCCACCTCCATTAATATTTCCACATTCATTTTCACATTTTCACAAACACTTCACATTCCATTCCATTTTCACCTTCATTTTCACATTTTCACAAATACTTCACAATCAAATTGGTACACTCCATTCACACTTTCACATTTTTACTTATATTAGAATTCCTTTAAATAGCATGTAGAAGTTTCGAAACGTTAGTGAGTTCATAGGTTCAGGCCGGTTCCTACTCAACAGTCATTCACGTGACATTTATTCACCTCAAATTCAATCATCCAAGCCGTGAGCTCCGCAACAGATGGTCACAACCCAAAAGCACACTGAACATAAGATCACAACCGCATGTTGGCTGGAAGCCTAATAAGAGTATAAAAATGAATAGTAACCAACGGCCTAAATTCAATAAAAAGAAGTCCGTTAATTTGAGGCCTGGAAGGTTTAATCAAAATCTGATTTGTGGCCATATACCATCTATGGTGGGTCCTGCTATCAGGGATGTTTAATCGGAGCCATGAGTATGTCATGCTAAGAGTTTATGTGTGCATGTGTGCGAAGCCACAGTTAGGTAGACTATATGCCACAACAATCCATCCATCTGACGTGTCTCATCAGGACGAAAGAACTACCATAAAATGACAGTATTTCAAGACTCAGGTAGGCCATACCCCTTGAATTCTGGATTTAGGTGTAATTTTTCAGGGGTGGCCCATCTGAGTTTTGAATCAGCCTGATTTTTCGGTTCAAAGACCAAAGAAGGGATGATGAACCTGATGGACGGCATTGATTTTGTGCACGTTAAGTCGTTTGCCCCCATGTTGGAGAAAGTAACCCCGTAGGTACCTAGAGGCACAACCATTTTTCAAACCTATAATAAAATTCAAGAAAATGGCTTGCTTAAGTATCGGCATTGGCTTACATATTAACATATACTTGGAGTGCCTCATCTATTTTAGACATTGACCAAGCCATTCGGTGACTTGTCACATTTGGGTTGAAAATGACAGGCCAGTTCGTCTACAAGTCCTTGTTGAATAAGCTCTTCAACAAGGTTTCGCATGGCCCACTAAGGCATGTGAATAACATCTAACCTGTCCAGCCACATAACTGTGAAAGTTGGAGAGCATAAACAAGGCCAATCCAAGTGGGCTATCATGTGAATTTGGGAGTTTGGTAACTGCTTTCCATGGTGTGGCCCACCTAATAAAATGATAGACCTGATTTTTTGAGGCATCCATCATCATGGTGAGATTCATTTAATGTGCAGGTTGGATAGCATAAACACAAGAGGTTGAGCCCCATCCAGGGAATAGTTTATAAGAGGGTGCCTATTTATATATATATTAATAGGTAGGTGAATAACGACACTTAAAAAAATAATAATAATAATAATAAGGCCGATTGAACTTCTCGTGGAGCCCCCAATTTGAATTTGAAGGCTTTTGGGTGGTTGGTAATGGTTTTCTATGGTGTGGCCTGCTTTGAGGTATCTCAACATGATGGTGGGTTCACTTAATGGACAGATTCACATGGGGAATGGCGTATAACTGGAGCCTATTCATTTCGATGGTAAGTGAAAAACCTTTACACATGCATGGTTATAATGTTTTGCATGTTAGTGAACAACTTATTAATTCTAAGGGACCTTCAGAGTAACCGGCTGAAAATGAAAGGAAATACATAAAAAATCGAAGAGAAGTTTAGATATATAATCTATGAAAACGAAATTCCAAAGCTTTCATAAAATTTAAGTAGACTTATAGATAAAAATATGTTGGAGATTTTGAATAAAAAAATTGAAAATTAAGGTTTGAAACTTACAGGTTCAATAAGCTAGTACAAAATATCATGGTTTATAAAAAATATATATATATCTTAGCCGAATGCCATTGGCCTGTCGCGTTGCGCTATCTTAGGGTGCAATTAATGTTTATTAATATTCATCATGCTTACTAGAAAAATAAAGAACAAAAAAATAGTAAGCACTATGTGAGATGTGTGCATGGGCGGCGTGAATTTGAACATCCTTGTTGAATCCACAATTACACGCCTCGAATGGTAGGTAAATCCGGCCGCCGGACATCTTAGTTGAATCAGGGTCCGCCGCTTGTTACATCTATATATTTACTTTATGTGCTCGAGGCTGCGGCACGTACGTGTTGTTAGTTAAGGCATGATGTACATGCACAGCTAGCTGTACATACATATCCTGTACTCCAACACGGCTTGTCACATGTGCATCACATGGCCTCACGTATTCTTCTATTTGGTACAGGCCCGGAGGCTCTCCATGGCACGTCACTCGCTAATCATCCCACCTGAGGTTACCAAAGAAAGGATTTGTCTTCTTAGAATGGATTGGTGTCGTAACCCAATCAATGGATGTGGCCATATGTTAATCAATCCCACCCGCCATTGGCCACTAGTTTTCGAACTAAGGACTCGGTTTGGGGCCCATCAATCACGCAACTTGCTTGTTCAACTAGGTGGGGTAGTAAAATTATTATTTGATTATATTTTTTTTTATCATAAGATAACAATAATAATAAATTACTAAGAGATAGTTCTGTGTTTGTAATGAACTACGAACTTACCACGCTCTGAGCTTGCACATGTTATTGGGGGTGTGCCTTAGAAAATCTATGTTATCAAACTTCAATTAATGACATGATGCACTTTTCAAGTTGATTTTTATGGAACATGTTTATGTGGATTTGAGAGGTAAAACCTCTAATACTCTTGAGCATTTGAGATTGGGACACAATCGCTTAGTGGCTAAGGGAGAATTGTGGTCATAGATTTTATTGCCCTGGATATTTTCCATATAGGTTCTTAAGCATATACTTATAATACGATTAGATGATCATCTTATGTGAGGGACTGGCTTGGTGTCAGGATAGACAATCTTTGCTTAGTAGGACTGAGTTAATGTTGATTTGCTTTTTCCTATTACACATGAGTGAGTGTGTAAGCGTCATGGATGGTTCCTTATGTAGGGTAGGGCCTTTGGTTACTTGCGTTTGTTGAGATTGCTTACGAGTATCAAGCGTAGGAAACTCCGCATGCTCAGACTTGAGTAAGCTTATGATTATATAAGCTTAAATCCTCGTGATCTAAGGATATGTAGATGAAAAAACTCTGGTTTAACAGGCTTTAGCCCTAATTATAAGACTATTGCACCACCATTGAAAGTTTATGTTTTCATCAGGATCCTCAAAGTATGCACAATCTAATATTGAATCCACTTAATCTACTCAAGACATGAATAGGTGGATGATCTTAAGATTTAGACTATCCATCAAATGTTTAAAAGGCTAGTCGACACCTTTAAGGTTTATAATTAGTTAATTGGGATTTTCAATCATTGATTTATTTTAAATCATGCATATTGGGCATTCAATAGTTGAGATCTGATTTAATTCGTACCCTAGGTAGCATGAAAATTGTTGGAGGATGGTGACCATGAATAGTGAAAGAATTTAGATAGTTGGAATGCATGGATTAGAAAGATAAACAAACATTCTTTATAGTTTGTAGGTTGTTAGTGTATCATATGATGTGCTCTCCTTGAAATCCCAATCTCTCCTTGTAAGATTCCATCTTCAAGGAAGATAGGAAGAGAACTTGGGCATCCACACCTCCCCCCTTGTAGATGTCACCATAAAGCTAAAAAGAAAAAGAAAATTGTGTGTGTGTGTGTGTGTGTGTGTGTGTGTGAGAGAGAGAGAGAGAGAGAGAGAGAGAGAGCAGGTGGGTCACACCCACACGCCCTCTGGTCCACATGATCCACACATGCCAGCATGGGATCCGCCACATGGACAAGTGTGTCTAACCTAGCCCCTATCAAGATACAGACAAAATTTCTCATCTCTTCATATATTTGAGATTGATTTGGGAGAGACTCTACATTGAAAGTTAGGTACTAAATGATACATTATGTACTTCAAGTGTGATTTGAAAGTATAATTTTCTTCTTCTGTCGAGAAACATGAATTGATCTAGGAGAGGCTCCTATAAGAATTAACAATTAATTTTTTCGACAATCATTAAATTTCACTACATTTTACAATAAAATCCACCACATGTAGGGCTCGTAATTGGTTTGTAAGCCATTGTTTTGACGGCCCTCATCATCCATGGAGCATACCGAAAACTTCTCCTCAATTGGTCAACTCTAAACTTTACATATTT
This sequence comes from Liriodendron chinense, assembly GCA_003013855.2. Lineage (NCBI taxonomy): Eukaryota > Viridiplantae > Streptophyta > Magnoliopsida > Magnoliales > Magnoliaceae > Liriodendron > Liriodendron chinense. The sequence continues at coordinate 707,712 of ML058554.1, forward strand.
GCAAATGTATGGATAATTAGAAGAAATGCAATAGCAGACCACAATTAGAATGGGAGCCTTCATTTTGGGAGACTGAGGGGTATGATCCATCCATATTAATGGGGGCCTTCAAATCAATGGCTTGGACAAACCAACTACAGGCCCCGCATGTACGAACTCGGTGCATAACATGTAAGGTCCATGTTCATTACTAACAAGAACTTTGGCCTTTAAATCTGCTTGGGTCGAAAACTATCAAGGGGTTTTGATAGCATGCCCTGCCCTATAAAAGCTACTATAAGTGGTAAGTTTCCACCCTGGGTTGCATCTTAGATGATGATTTGAACTGTTCATGCTTTCATTACTACCATATGGAAGTTATTATAATCCTACACCCCGATCCATAGCTCAAGTGGTAGACTAAGTGACGGTAACCTTGTTTCAACACTGAGCTCTTGGTATCGATTTCCATGTGGGGGTGGCTAACAGTGGGGGTGGGTGTACTAATAGTGGGGTGTGAGTACTAACCCAAAAAAAAAAAAAAACTATTATCCTGAAACCATGCTTCATTCCTGGCCTTTGACTCTTGTATTTGAGCATGACCCATTAAAACAGAATCACATTTCAATGTTCCAAATTCATCCTTGGCACAAATTAATCATCATCTGTTTACAAGTATTTCTTACACTGGCATGTCTAGCAATCCAGAAATGAACACTCTGATCGTCAACTAAAATGCAATTCGGGCCAGGGACAGAAACCCGCCTCCTACCGTAGCTTTGGCATGTGGCATCGTAACCTATCAAAACTACAAGTAAAGATAGGACATGAGTTCAACCCATGACATCACCCAACTTTCTATCTAATGATTGTATGTAAATGGGTCCATTTCTCAACCTTAGAGTAGGTTTTACATTACTGTTTTGTACGAATTTCACATGGTAAGCCTAACTTTTTGGGTAACACTCAGCTTATATTCTCAAACAAGCTATATCTAACAATATCAGCTAATTCACACGACTTTTCCTAAGTAGAATGACCAACTCCAATGGCGTGATGATCAAGCCATCTACGTATGACTTGACAAGGTCTACTCAAAATTAAAAATTAGAATAGAGATGGATAATATCCGTTTGCATATGTTCTGGTTTTATGCTTCTAAACGAATAATCTGATGGATTCGAACTTCAAGCCATTCCCCCTATTTATAGGGGTACTTGACATCAACAGAGTCATAACATTTAGAAATTCGCTCTTTGTTACTTTGCTGTCCACCCATTTCATTTCTCTCACCGTGTGACCCGCCATGGAAGGAGTAACATTAGCCGTCGATCAGATCCAGCCTCCAACTTATGGAAACATGGTCACTGTTCTTAGCATCGATGGTGGAGGAATTAGAGGCATCATCCCCGCTATTATGCTTGACTTTCTAGAGTCACAGCTTCAGGTATTACATATAGATGATTAAGGAAAGGGAGCCATTGTTGGATTGCATTCATCAGGAATTGTATGCGGTGAACGTGCCCTGGACCAACAAAACAAAAAAAATCTGCTGATCAAGTAGGTCACACCTGTACTTGAGATCTGGACGCTTAGGAAAAAGGTCCAATGGTCCAAATTCAATTTTGTGGTTCATCTGATGAGTTTGCTACCCTGATTTTTGGTCCATTATGTTCATCGTCCACATTACGTAATGAATGGCCTAGATTGATCACATTCATGCAACCTGACGGTGAGAATCGGGTTCTGCATGGTACTTCCATCCAACTTTTGCACCCTATGATCAAATTTCAAACTATCATAATACAATGCAGTTGGTTGATTTTTTCTAAAGTATTTCTTTTATTTTTCATTTTCCACTTCTAAATTGGGTGTCTGCCTGCTGTGTGACAGGCTCTCGACGGTGATAATGCGAGAATCGCAGACTACTTCGATGTGATCGCAGGAACAAGTACGGGTGGTCTTGTGACAGCCATGTTAACTGCACCCAATGAAAAGAATCGCCCCATCTTGGCAGCCAAAGACATCAAGGACTTTTACCTTGAGCACGGCCCAAAAATCTTCCCACAATCCAGGTACAAATAGAGACTGTGATAAGGAAAGATGCATTTTCTTTTATCCCTCATGGAAAAATTGAATATTTTGTCACCACTTCTTTTTTAAAATTAATTTCACATTGCAAGTATTGTGCCTTTCTTAAGCATATCAAATGTATGGAGGATACCATGTTATTGGATTCTAATTACAGATTTGAGCGTGCTTAATGTTAGGCATGAAGATGTATGCATACTTTCCGAATCCACTATAATGAATGTAGTTGAAATTATTGTATTTTGTATCTATACTGAGTGACCAGTGATACGTGATATGATATGCATTGTAATAGTGTGTGTGTGTGTGTGTTTGCGCGCACGTGTTGTATTATTGTATATACTTGTTTTTTCAATTAAAATTATTTCCATGTATTCATAAATGACATTAATATTTTGTTTAAGCATAAAGTAAATAACAAAATGTGTATTCTTTATTTTTTTTTCCCTCATGATTTTTCTTTGATATATCATATTGGTCAGAGACGATACAAAATACGTATCCGCCAATATTTAAAATGATGATAGTGAATGACTAACACGTGTTGTATACTTTTTTTTTTTTGGTTCCATTCATTACAGTGGCCTATTGGGTTCAGCTAAGAAGACATTGAAATCACTATTGGGACCAAGATACAATGGCAAGTATCTTCATAAGGTCATCAGGGAAACATTAGGAGAAACGCGTTTGCACCAGACCTTAACTAATGCTGTTATTCCAACATTCGATATTGAGCAACTCCAGCCCACCATCTTCTCCACTTATGAGGTTCTTCGTCACTTTTCCAAGACATGCATTTTCTTTATTTCTTGTAACCTTTGGACAATGCGGCATGTCATGAGCTTAATGTGTCACCTCCAAGGAATTACTGGTATTTTCCTTAAGATTAGTGATTATCACACAGACACAACTCACTTAACACAAAAGCACGCTTGCACCCCCCACGCATGCCCGCACACAGAGGCACCATGATTTCTATAAAAATGGACTATATATATATATATATAGAGAGAGAGAGAGAGAGAGAGAGAGAGAGAGTCCTGCTCTCCGGCGCACCAGTGTTCACAAGAACTCGTGAGCACCTTTTCGAGGACTCATCACAGGTGACGTGAATCCAAAATCTGAGCCATCCATGTGATGCATAACCTCAAAAAACCCCTAGGGCACAGATTTCAACCTAATTGAAAACTTTTGTGGGCCGTAGCACTGAGAGAGGGGCAAATCAAGGGAGGAAACTGTTTCCTTTTTCCATGGCCCACCAAAGTTCTGGATCGGGTTGAAAGCTGGATCTAGTGGTTTTTTGAGGTGCTGCATCACATGGACGGCTCCGATTTTGGGATCACATCACGTGTGATGATTTCTCAAACCGGTACTCACGAAGTCTCGTGAGCACCAGTGCACAGGTATATATATATATATATATCGAGGCATCCCATCACAATATGTACTCTGAAATGTGCCCACTTATAAAATTTGATAATATATTTATTAATAAAGTTTAATAAATTTTATTTTAAGTTTATTTAAGTGAATAAGCTTCTTTCAACTATTTAACTAATAAGAACAGGACACAAGAATAAACCTATACTATATCCTAACCAATGAGAATTAATTTCTCTAATCAATCTTTCCTCAAAACCAACAATCAATCAACCCTCACCTAAGTAAAAGAACTTATGGAAAATTGCAAATCTTCTAGAAGTACGCATGTGGGAGAATCCAACCACCTCTTCATGTGGGAGAATAAATTATGGACGACTTGTGGACGACTGGAGATGTCCATTTCCAGTTCTCCTTTCTACTCCCTGTAGATGATATATCACCACATGATCCTATTGGCGTCCGAGTTATTGGGGCCCAGCATAGAACCATCAACATTGTTCCAACTAAAATTAGGGGTGGCAATGGTTCGGGTTGGACCGGGCCAGGCCTGAGTCCAAAAAACCTGCCGGCCCAGGGCCTGACCTGGCCTGGCCTGAAAATTGATAAAATCCGGATTTCTTGCTTGAATGTTTTGAACCTATCCATCAATCAAGTCGCCCACACATGAACAAAGAAATAGACACTCTAGTAATGAAACTAGCAGTCTGCATTTAAGATGGATGGATTGCCTAACGAAGGATTGGAATGGCAAATTTGTAGGATTTAACACATGTACATATAAACCCAGCTGGGTCAGGCTAAAATGACTAGCGACCAAGCCTGGCCCAAAAATTGATCGAGCCATGCATGGAAGGACCAAGCCCAGCCCACAGGCAAGGTAGTAGGTGCAAGTCCGGCCAAAAGCCAGGTCAGGCTCGTTGGGTCTGGTGGGCTTCCCAGCCAATTCCCATCCTTAACTGAAATTGTGTTTGTGACCATCAAATCAACTGCAACTCGCCCAAACGGAAATAGAAGTTTGTAGTACTCGTGATTTCGTTGGGAAGTTTAACTCAATAATCTTTCAAACAAGATCATGCTCCAGCGTTCTGATATTGTTTAGTACTTCAATAGTGAGGCACAAGTTGATATTGTTACAGTTGATTGATGGTCCCATGTAAATTGATATTGGCCATAAGGCCCAACTGCCAATGTGGTCCACTACCCCACACGAGATGGTCCACTAAGACATTGGCCATGAGGCCCAGCAGCCAATGTGGGGGGCTTGTTAATCCCAAGGTGTGTGGGGTAGTGGAACATCTCTGTCCACTCGGGTTGAAATTAGTAACATCCATACAAGTTTCTCCGCTATTATTTCCTGGTTAGGATCAAAGGCTATTTCGTGATCAACAGTGGAGATTGATTATTGAACGACTCCCATCGAACCCTGAGTGCAATGAAGTTGCGACCACACCGGTCTTTGCGAGCCCCGTCTGTGTTGAACTCTTCATTCTTTTTCGTCTGCGTTGAACTCGAGCTCAATAATTAATGCGTGGAAACTTGAAAGAGGATCCATTGATATCATATTTATAGTTAGGAAGTATTCAGCATCTGTATGTGCCATCCAAGACATGTTCCGGAACTTGCATTTACTGGACCCTGTCATAGATGTGGTCTACCCAAAAGATTACACCAGTAGGATGATCCTAGCCACTGATTACAGGACTCTTGATTGTTACAAGTGTGTGGTACTGTCCAACCAACGGTTGAATTTCACTGAGTGAAATTCTTGCAGTAGATGGCTAAGATCATCCAATTGGTATAAATTATTTATTTTTGGGGTATGGCCTATTTACAGTAGGTTATATAGGTGAACAGTCGGATCTCATACACGTGTGCCATGTTTATATAGATTGAGATCTTTTCTAACATTGGTTCCTTCCTCCATTGATTTAGGTTAAAATATCAGTAACTAACCTTAAGATAATACTTCAGGTGTGAAGAAAACCCTTTTAGCACCATGGATTTGAGGAGAAAGGAGGAGAAACTGGTTGCTTTATTCTGTTTGGCACCATGGATTTGATGAGAAGTGGATTTGAGAGGAATTCAGGAGAACTCAAAAAGGCACTTTTAGCCCCCTTTTCAAATCCTCAAAAAAAAAAAGGTGGGATTTGAGGAGAAATCCTTCCCAACGTGGGACCCACCATAATGTGTCCCTAACTATGGGACCCAACATGATGTATGTTTTCCATCCAACTTGTTGATAAGATCACAAAGACCTAGATGAAGGGACCACACAAATTTCAGTTTAGTCCAAAACTTTTGTGCATCATAAAGGTCTCACTCTCCATTTTTTCTTGTTTTATGGTCCACTTTAGATGTGGATTTGCTTTATTTTTTGGATCTTGGCATAAAATGATCTGTAAAAATGTATGAATGGCATGGATTTAAAAATCGAGGCTAATACGGTAGGCATACAGTGGGATTAAAATTTACATAGTCCATTCTTTCATGTTTGATTTCTCTCCAAATCTTGGCTGCCAAACAGAAAATCTGGAATTGATAAGAATTGGAATTGATGAGAATTCATATCATGGAATCCACTTCTCCTCAAATACTTAATAAAATTTCAAGGCAGGTGTTTGGTAAACCCCTGAAAATGAGTTCATCTCATTTCATTTAGGTTACAGTAATCATGTATTAAAGATCCTGATCTCTCATTACACAAGGAGTTCATGCTAATAGTAATTATTTATTAGAAATCAAAATCTCTAATTCATTATTATTAACCAAAATGAGATGAGCAAAAGAAAATATCTAACTAGTCATATTAGCTTCACAAGCGAACTATGCCCTAATTTTTTTTTCCTGAAGTCAATCCCAACCCTTCAAAGATCAGACATATAGGATATTCCAGCAAGGGAGGTGATCCATATCCAAAGGCAGCCCATCAGATGAATGGTGTGGATTGCCAACCCGACAACTGCAGTGTGTACAGACATAGGGCCATGGACAATCTACATAAGAGCAGACAACAATATTGTGTTATAGATGGTACCCAATCTTACTAGCCATTGTTCTTATGCAGATAAAATCCAACCCTTCTTTGGATGCTCTCCTCTCAGACATATGCATCGCCACATCTGCAGCTCCAACTTACCTTCCAGCGCATTACTTTGAAAACAAAGATTCTCAAGGGAATGTTAGGGAATTCAACCTCATCGATGGTGGTGTGGCTGCTAACAATCCGGTAATGCATCCCTACCGTACCCTTCAGCATGCTGACTATAAAGAACAGGACGAGTGTTTCCTGCTAGGGAGCCCGTGCAAAAACAAGCCCTGCAGGCTCCACCGTGATTTGGGAGTGACATCCACTCCGTCCATCATTTGCATCAGGGCATGTTAGGACAGCTAGCCCAAAAATAAGGCCGATCCAAAACTCAAGTGCGCCACACCACAATGAAAAGTGAGGATGGGAGGACTATTATATATTCTCCTTTCGGCCGACTGAAGTTTTGGATCAGACTGATCATATTCCATGAGGCGATGGTGTCCCTAACTGTGAATGAGGTGTGGCTTGCCCCACCTGGGTGATCATATCTAGTCGATCGATTTGAATCATTGCAATTCAAATTTGATTAAACATCCAAACTCAGGATGAAAGACCAAATCCCAAAACCAAACCAAGTTTTCTAATGAATTTCTCCACCATATTGTTTCAGACATTGGTCGCACTTAGCGAAGTGACAAGGGAGATTTTCAATGGTAACCCAGATTTCTTCCCAGCGAAACCAATGGATTATGGTAGATTTTTGGTGATCTCATTAGGGACCGGTTCACATAAGAAGGAACTGAAGTACAACGCAAAGGCTGCAGGAAAGTGGGGGATTTTGGGTTGGCTTGTTAATGGCGGCTCCACTCCATTAGTGGATGTGTTTACTCAAGCCAGCGTTGATATGGTTGACATCCACATTTCTGTAGTTTTTCAAGCCCTTCGTTCGGAAAATAAATACTTGCGAATTGAGGTAAGCATCTAAGGTTTGTGTACATACATGTGTGATAGATCCAAGATGCTCATCAAATGGACCCATTGCCAACGTGACCAAATATAGATATTGGACTGATCAGACAGTCATGAATCTCAAATTTGAGCACTGCATAACTGTCCATCTTCTTCATGGACTGACCTGATTTTTGGACACTGGCATCTATGATGGTTACTGTCCAACGAGTGGATTGGATCTCTCACACATGTGCTTCAAATAAGGATGTGCGGATGAGATTGACATTCTTTTCTTTTGAATTGAAAACTAGGATGACAGATTAACTGGAAATGTATCATCCGTCGACATAGCTACCAAGGAAAATTTAGAGGATCTTGTGAAGACAGGCGAAGCATTGTTGAAGAAACCAGTTTCGAGGGTGAACTTGGAGACTGGAATCTTTGAACCTTTGGAAAAGGAAGGGAGCAACGAAGAAGCTCTCATAAGGTGGATCAGCATTTCTCCTTATTCTCCTATAATCTCATCACTACTGGCATTGTTTTTAGTTTTAATTAATTTCTGGCACTAATTATTTTTTTCGGCCATTGATCACAGGTTTGCTAAACTACTATCTGAAGAACGGAGGCTTCGTGAATCCAGATCTCCCCACTCCAAATCTTCCTGATCCAATTGATATTGCATTAGCCAAACGAGGAGGTTTCACCTTCTGCGTGTCAGATCAGTAAGAGGCAGTGAATCCAGACAGTCGAACCAGTGGGTCTTGCCTGTAGATGGCCCATATATGGGCACGACCTACTGGATGGACGGTCAGGATCCAAAAAAACCACCTGCCGAGCAACAGGGCTGGGCATCTGAAACCCCTTACTGATCCAGCTACGCATAGGAACTGAGTCGGCCTCGATGTATAAATACCATATTTTTTCATGTTTAAAGACATTATTTTTACATGTTTGGATGGTGTGTATATTATAAATGGTTGTAAATTTAACAGTAGTCAATCATAAGTTATTCTTGATTGTATTTTAATTAGATTTGCATAAATCTCACTACAGAAGTAAGACCAGAACAATAAATAAATAAAATTACGTTTAAGTTTTGTTTTGTACAAAATTTAGACAAAATTCATTAAAGAATTTTCTCATATTCTACAATAATTTCGGACTAATTTGGAAAAGAATTTGTTATTCTATAATTGAAATTAAGTACCAACAACAGTGCTGTCACACACCCACTAATCTACTGCCTGAGATACAAATTTTAGTTATTGTCATTTTATGATCCATTCTAGCAGAGGGCTGCAATTAATTTGCACATTTTACCTTGGAGCCGCATCTTTCCAGACCCAGATTGGGTTGGACCTTTAAGTGTCCAATTAAATTTGTGTGGGAGCACACCATTATGTATCTATTTATCCACGCAAGTCTATCCCTTTTTTAAGATTATGTTAAGATATGGGCCAAAAGGCAGATCCAACACCCTAGTGGACCACACCAATAGTAAGCTTGGTTGCAATAAATGCACAAAGCATTAAATGTAAGTTGCATTAAATGTAGGAGTTATATCCGGTGTGGTCTACTAGAGTGTTGGATTAGCCTCATTGTTTTTTTGGGCCCATATCTTAACATGATCTCAAAAAAGGGATGGAATCTGTAACTTAATGTAGATGGATAGGTTAGAGGAAATCCCGGAGAATGAGGTGGTGGTGGTGGAATCTATAGAAATTGTCAGGGACATAATTTTTGCCTTCCACAGCTCTTATGGTCAAACAACTAATACGACAGTGGAAATCCTGGCAGTTGTTGATGGTTTGAAGATCTGCAAAGAAATGGGCCTTTCCAACATTGCTGTGGAAACGGACTCAAAATCATAGTGGAGGCAATTGCAAATAGCCAAGAAGAGCCATCCTTGGAAAATTTGGTATCATCTTTAGACCATTCGAAACATCCGACACTTAATGGTCTTTTCTATATCCCACATCTTGCAGGAAGCTAATTCAGTAGTGGATGCTTTTGCACAGATAAGGAGTAGTGGGATGCCCAATGCCAGATACTTTAACAGATCTGATTTGCCTTGTCATATCAGGGGTTTACTCACTCTAGACAGTGCAGGTTTGAGGTCGATTAGAAAGCTCCAAGGGTGATGCCTGTGGGATGCTGTGTTGTTTTTGGTGGCTGGTGGGTCAAATTGAGCGCTGGGCTCTGTCCTCTATGCTCTTCTTCTTCTTTTTTTTTTTTTTCCTTCTTTCCTGTAGTTTGTAACAGGGGAGTAAATGATAGGTGGCCCGCTCTGTTTTCTTGTTGGACTGGCGGGCTGCCCGAATGTGTAGTGCTCCTTGAGCAGTTTTTTCCTAGTGAATAAATTTTCATTTCCAAAAAAAAAAAAAAAAAAACAGATCTTAGAAAAGGGATGGATGGAGTGAATAAAAAGATCATCATGGTGGGCCCCCACACAGATCTGGTCGGATGCTTAATCCGTTTCCCATCTTTGCTAGGTGTGGTTGTGGGTAAACAATCAGTATGTGTAAACTCCATCATCCTAATCATGATGGCTTATCAAACATAGATCATTACTATGGTTATTCTCAAGGTGGTACTTATCATCATTTGGGTGCTTAGTGGGCGGGGCCTTAGCCTTGCCCAGGTCTATTCAAGTGCAACCTGGAAAGTAAAACCCAGGCCTGAGCTCGGTCCAGGACCATGACTGGCCAAATCAAATCAGCCCAAATCTGGCCTTAATTAGATGATTATGCATATATAGTTCAAAACCTCTGAACTCAGACTTAACTTGAAGGTCAACCTAAGTGGATCAGACTCAAAACCTTGATCAAGACGGCAAGATTCCCTAAGCCAAGACAGTAATATAATAATAATGTTGATGACAACGGTGATGACGATAGATGGGCGGTGACTTATCCTCACAAGTGACACTTATTTAAAGATATCTATAACATTCAAACCTCAAAACTATGCCATGTGTACAGTTGAAGGAAAGCAATTAGCATTTTGAATGGTGAAAATATTGAATATGCGAGGAGGTTTAATGCTAATTCTACATCCGTATAGGGATTTACATATACACATGCAGCACATGTGCAAGCATGAGATCTGATGATCTTTTCATGAGGTTGGAAATAATGCTTAAATCTTCTTCCTAAAATCAGACACTTTGGCTTTTCAGATGGGCAGCTATGGACATAGCAAATGCTAGTCATTCAATCGTTTTAATATGCTGTGGTCTACTTGAGGTGTAAATGGCCTAATTTTTAATGCTAGAAGATATAAACAATGCACCTCCAATGATGGAAACCCCAAATCTCGGGCGGCGCTCCTCTTGTTTGGATGAATATAGTAGCCCTTCGTTCCAAAGATTCCTTTCTAGGGGTCGTTTGGCACCAGTTAAAAGTCGTGAAGGTCAGGTCATTTGACAACCCTTGAAAATCTTAAATTTCAATTTCGAGGTGGTTCAAAATCCAAATTATTTTTCTCTTTTCTTAATTCTGAAGGGGATCTCTAGCTTTACAAAAATCTAGAATTTTGGGTTGATCTGCAACTGGCATAACCATCATACCCTTCTCTTTTAAGGTATTCACATCTGTTCACAATATTGGATGTTATCACTTGCATTCATGTCATGATGAAGATATGAATATAGAAATCAAACCACTGCAATCATATGTGGGCCACACCATAGAAAAATTGAAACCATCCTATATGAAATATAGAATTGTATGTCAATTATGAAATGAGTGAACCTACTTTTATGGGCCACATGTTTTAATTTACATTATTTTGAGCCAATGCTCTCTTACCATGTTTAGAATATTGGAGAGCATTTAATTCACCACATTTATTATCACATAAATAACCATAAAATAATTTTAGGAATGTTTAAGAGTCAATACTCCCTACTAGGTGTGTACGAAAAATCGACTGTCAGTGAAAACTGATTATTTATAGGCAAGCATATGAGCTTGGCTGATGAACGTCTCTAATCTTCCATGCATGTGAGGCATGGCATGAAGTTGGTTCTTAATTAGAACCTCTCTAATACTTAGGAAGTCCGTATCTAGTATTTGTATATAGAGTTGGGGTTATGCTAGCTACGAGTGCGTCGGTTTTGGAGTTGGTTCCTATGTCCCTGGTTTGTTTTGTAGTCGTTGTTTTGATCATTGTACGATAGGTGTGTATGAGAGGTTGCCTGTTTCTCTCACAGCAATTAAGGTCCAAACATATTCAACTAAACTCATTCATTTCTCCGAAATCCCATTTCATCATCTTGTCATGACAAGATTACCCCAAGGGGACACGTGGACCATCTCGGTTAGGGAATTTATGGCTCGTTGAAATATCCATTGCCTGCCAAATATCCATAAACAAAGATTAACAGGTTTGCTTTTGAATTTGAGTCGTCTCCTCGTGATCCGAACCGTTTACATGACAGATCTTAATTTGTAGGGACAAGGACAACAAATGATCAAAGCTCTCAATTGCATTATTTCAATCCTTTAATAATTTGGCCCTTTAGCTTTGAACATGAAGGGTCACCGTAAGCTTCCTATAATCAGTGGGTTGAAATGTTCAATCTGGAAGGTCTTTTATGCGGAAACGGATTGCATGCGGAGTGACAATCGTGTGGAGTAAACTCAGTTGGGCCCACCTAGAATGTATGTGCTTTATCTATTCCGTACATATGTTTTTCCAGCTCATTTTAGTGGTTGAACCCAAAATTTAAGCATATCCAATCTCAAGTGGACCATGCCACGGAAACAGTGGGAATAATGATTTCCACCGTTGAAACCTTCCCAGGCCCTACAGTGATGTTTATTTGTCATCCAACCTGTTCATAAGATCACATGGATATGGATGAAGGGAAAGCACAAATATCAGCTTGATCCAAAACTTCTGTGTCCTCCGAAAAATTTTCAATGGTAGACATTCAATTCACACATTTCTTGTGGTGTGGTACACTTTAGATTTTTGTTTATGCTTCATTTTTTGGCACCATATCTAAATTCTTCTATTAAGATGGATGGACGGAGTGGATAAAATACTTAAATCACTGTGGGCCCCACTGAGTTTACTCCGCACGCTAGCGTGCGGAATTACTCAGTACGCAATCGATTCCCTTTTATGCATCCCTCGTGAAACAAACGGGTACGCTGTCAAATAAACGGTGTGTCATTGATAAAGGAAAAAATCCAACGGCTTTGAACGTTGGATATTCCATGAAATACGATGGCCCACGAAAATCTTGTATTAGCTGGGTAGCTGAAAATATGCGTGTGAGCTAGTTTTATGTACATGTGTCAGCATAAGTCCATCTACATATGGGTTCGGAGCCATGCCTTGCTGGCAGACTTTGCGGAGTTTCAACAGCGGGTCTTGATTTCAAACCCATCAGTGGTGAAGATACACACTTCTGACAGCACCGGGTGTGTTGCGCAATTACCAAAAAAAAAAAAAAAAGTCCATCTACATATGCACATATTCCCGTGAATTACGTGTATTTCTTCGCATGTGTGGCTATACCTAGATATACCACCACGAGTGCTATGGGTCCCACGTCACCTGTGCATCTGATACACCACGTGTGTTAGATGGCCCCTTTGCTTTTAGTGGCTGAAGCTAAAAATCATCATGAACCGAAACTCAGGTGCCCGCACGCAAACGAACAAACAGCCGGGAAGAGACGGATGTCGACTCGGTGGATCTGGGGAACGGACGCGGATTGCGTCCGACCTTCGTCGGACCTTTAAGCGTCCGACCAGATCTTTGAGAGGACCCACTGTGATGTATCAATTCATCAAAGCCGTCCATGCCTCTTATAAGATCATTGTAAGGTATGATCCCAATAATGAGTCAGATCTAACGCTGTAGTCGACCACACAAAATAGTAAAGCATGGGTTGCATTAAATGCAAGAGTCATCTTTGGTGTGGTACCTAACACCGTTGGATCTTCCTCAATTTTGGGCGTACCCCTTAACATAATCTCAGAAAATGGATGGACGGCGTGGATAAATAGATACATCACGGTGGGCCCTTGCACAGATCTGATCGGATGCATAAAGGTCCTACCAGGGTCGGACACAATCCGCATCCTGGGTACCGTACAGGTCGACGGATCTGTAACTGTGGGGCCCATTGTGACGTGTGCGTTTTATATCTATGCCATCCATCAGCTTTACCATTGTGATGTGCGTATTTTGTATCCATCTATTTTGCCAGCTTATTTTAAGGCATGAACATAATGAAACACATCCGATTCTTGTATGACCGCACCGTATAAAACAGTGGTGATTTATCGGCCACCATTAAAATCTTTTTGGGTCCACAAAAGTCTTGGATGAAGCAGACGGTTTTTTTTTTTTTTTAAAACGCGTAGGCGTCTTCTAGGTGGGCTAGCAGGCGAGACACAACTTACCAATATGTCGGATGGTGGGTTAATAAAAAAACCTTCCTTGCTATTTGTGGGGTCCACTGTATAGTGTATATGTAATCTTATTCATCCATTAGACACGTACCACTGGGATAAAGGGACACACCAAACAACAGGAAATTCAAAAACCCGGGTGGCCTACACCACGTGAAATTAGAGATCTGAGGCATGAGTTTACATTTTTTCCTTAAGTTGTGGCCGTCTTCGATTAGCCTTATTTTTTTGTTTATACGGTGATCAGAGAGGGAGAATACAATGGACGGGATGGATCTGATGCACAGATGACGTAGGTCGCACAGCAACCATGTACCTAATGAGCGAACCACTGCTTGATTCTCACGCACATCGTTATCTGCCGCGTGTGGATACAGGAGTGAATGGAATTCTGGATATTCAATCTAGTCGAGTAGGAAACGACAAAAACTAACCTCACATTCGAAATTTTTCCGTATGGCATACAAACATACAAGGCATTATTTCAGGACCCAGATTGCCTCAGCAGGAGCTGGGTGGGGTTCACCGTGATGTTTGTGCGAAATCCACCCTGTCCATCCGTTTTTACAGATCATGTTAGGACATGTGCCTAAAAAATGAGTGAGACCCAAAACTCAAGTGGGCCACGCGACAGGGAAAAGTGGGGATTGAGCGTCCACCATGTGACCACAGAAGTTAAGAATCAGGTTAATATTTTGTTTTTTCAGTTCATCTACTGGGAATGACCTTATGAACGGTTTAGATGGCATATAAACATCACGGTGGGCCTGGTAAGGTTTCAACAGTAGGCATTTTTCTCTCAACTTTTCCCCTCTCCGTGGCTCACTTGAGTTTTGGATCTACCTCATTTTTTGGTAAGCTGAGAAAGCGGATGGACGGGTAGATTTCATACAAACATCACGGTGGACCCCACCTGGCTTTCGAAGGCAGGAACTTACTGCAGCAGGGGATCCCAGGAAATCCCAGCTATATAACAACGTCCATTGTCTACAACAAGAGAGGGAAACGAAGAAGAAGAAAAACAGCAGCATCAACGTTTGAGAAAAGCAGCCAAACGTTCCATCATCACACCAGCTTTTTCGCTGCTAGGATTCAACAGATGGAACACGTGGTCCTCCCCTTCCTCCTCGTACATCTCCACCGTTCCTTCCCATCCGCTCGAAGCCAACGTATGATAGTAAACCCACCCTCGATCCCTGAATTTATCTTTCCCTGCGACACACACAAACACTCGTTTGCACCCCAAGCCTTTCAGGCTTGGTGCTGCAACAGCCATCGGATTTATCAGTGGATCATCGAGGCCACTTGTAGAAGGATACACAAGCATCCATAAACCATCCATCTTAGCCTTAGTAGCTGGATCCTTCATCTCATTCCCGATTGCCTCCACTCCGCCATGGTGGTAAACGAGAATCGGAAGCTTTCGACTCAGGTTGGCAAGTTTGGGGATGTAGAGACGGGCCGAGACACCCAACTCAGGTAGAATGTCTACATCTTTGGATGACACGCCAGTCTTGGGATCGATAGATGGAGGCATGACATCCACGAGTATTAAGCGCTCGGTGCGCCCGTCTTTGTACACACGAAAGAAGGGAGAGAAATCAAGAGCAATTTCATCACTTGAATCCATTGCAAGAATGGAGAGCATGCAAATGAAGGGGAAATGAGAAATAAGAGGAAGATGATGAGAAAAAAGAAAGAAGGGAATCGGTGTGTTTGGCAGCTAATGGATGTTCGTTTCTCAGACTTGGTGCTTTTGTTTTGTGCCACTTGTGAGAATATGGTACGAAGGGTTTTGATAGAATGTTGGGCCCGCATGATAGCTGCCGTAGGATGCCAAATGTCTAAGAGAGCCAAGCCATTCATCAGGTAGGGCGCTACACAACAAAACTGAAGGGTAGTTCGCTCACCGAACGTGGATCACGTGGTGTTGCCAACCTCCCGTGGATTTGTAGCGCTTTGGGCAGACCGTGATGTATGTGCTTTATATCCACAACGTCCGTCCGTTTTGCCAGCTCATTCTAAGGGACGCGGCTTGGCTAGTGACGCTGCGGCTACTGGTCGGGGACTCTGTGGGCCCCACCATGATGTATGTGTTTCATCGACGGTGTCCATCCATTTTTGCCATTGTGATGTTTGGGCCCATTGTAATGTGTGTTTTTATAACCATCTTGCCAACTCATTTTAAGGCATGAGCCCGATGAAACTGATCCAAATCTCATATGACTACACCACAGAAAAGTGGTGATTGAATGCCAACCGTTGAAAAAAAACCCAGTGCCACACTTTTAGATCAAGCTCATATTTATGTTTTCCATTCATCAATGACCTTATCAGCAGGTTGGATGGCAAATAAATGTTAGAGTGGATTAATACAACCTTCCTCACTATTTACGTGGCTAATTCGTTCACCAGCTGTTAACGAGCCAGTCCTAGGGAACGTCTCGGTTCGGATTTTGAACTGTTTCGGTCTGGGTTGTCAGGCTGGGCTGCCGGAGCCCAGACCATTGACAGCCCTATTCACCAGACATGTACTACTGGGATAAAGTGACACGCCAAACAGTACGGAATTCCAAAAATCCAGATGACCTACCCAACGTGAAATTAGAGATTCTAGGCATGATTTTACATTGTTTTTGTGGCTCACATAAGTTTTGGATCAGCCTCATTTTTGGTTGCTACAGTGATAAGAGGGAGAACACGGGATGGATATGATGCACAGCTGATGTGGGTCGCACAGCATTCCATTACTGCATGAGTAGGGCTGTAAATGGTCGGTTTCAGGGCAGATTTAGTAAAAACCAAACCCACCCATTTATTAAATGGGTCTAGGTCCAAATTTTAGACTCAGACCCTTTTACTAAATGGGTGGGTCGGAGTCGGGTCCAAGTCAATCCATCATACCCATTTATAAATGGGTTTGGGTCTAGTAGAAGGAGATTCACCCAAACCCATTTATAAATGGGTCGGGTCTAACAGGTCTGGGTCTGGATTTATTGTGCAATCATTTTTACATGGCTTAAAGTCGAGTCTAGGCTGGATGGGTCCCTCGAAACATAGACCAAACCTGCCTACTTACTAAATGGGTTCGGGTCGGGTCAAGTTTGGTCGGGCCTAATATAAATGAAACCAGACCCAAACTCATTCAGCAAATGGGTCTATTCTTGGACCAAGACCCGTACCATTTAACAAATGGGTCAGGTCTGAGGCGGGTCTAAATGAGTTGGGTCTAGGTACACCATTGGGTCCGCTGACCCATTTACAGGCCTAACACACCACTGCATGATTCCAATGGTGCGCGGTAGTACTCCACTGGGACCTAGGTAGAGATGGACGGTGCTCACAGGGGCTCTGTGGGGCCCACCTTGATGTATGCGTTTTATGCACGCCGTTCATCCATTTTGACAGATGATTTTAGGGCACTAGCCCAAAAAGGAGACGGATATAAGGCTTAAGTGGACCACACCACAGGTGACTGTAGGGATAGAATGCCTCTCGTTGAAAACCTTTTTGGGCACAAGTTTTGGACCCAGCTGATATTTATGTTTTCCCTTAATGTTGGATGGTAGCTCATACCCTAAAATGATATGGAAAAATGGATGGACGGCGTGGATAAAAATATATTCATCACGGTGGGCCCACAGAGCCCTTGCCAGGATCGTGCGTCATGCACTTCGGAATCCGCCGGCGTTTAGATCCACGAGCGAATTGTGGACATTCAATCTAGTCGGCGTTTAGTCAAGAAGGAAATGACAAAAACTGTTGCATCGTTGAAATATTCCCCCTAATTGTAATCACGTTTTTTACTACTTTAAAATAGCTCAATATGCAACACACATTCGCAATTTTTCCACATGGCATCCAAACAGAGAATTCCTAACTTTTGCTAGGGTGTCGCTACTTGACTTCTGGATGGCCATGATTGTTGGGTTTGAAAATGAGGCATCTTACCTAATGGACGTGGTGGATCTCTTGGAGGTTCCACCCATGTGGCTTTCAGTGTGTAAGGCATGTTAGTGAAGCTCATTTTCGTATGTGGTTAGGAATGGTCTTAGGAGTGTGGTCCAGCAACTTCAGACGAGAATTTTCAAATTTTAATTTCTTTCTCCAAATGATTTTGAATTTATTAAATGTTTATTTCTTTGTGCATGTGTGCCTGCCGCAGGGGTGGGCGAGGCCCAACCAATTTTATTTTTTGGGTCGGGCTTGGACCAGCTATGCTAAGCCCCTGCTGGCTTGAGTTAAGTTCAGGTCTTGCATCGTTTTAAAAATATTGCATTGTATTAACATATTAATGATATAATAGAATGATTTTTCATGTAACAGTACTCCGAAATTTATGGACTTCAGGCTCTTTTGTATCGACCAGCCACTATAGCAATGATATATTAACAAAAACACACTCACCATGGTGTCCAGGGATCGTAACTTATCAAAACGACATGAAATCTTCCCAAGGGACCTATTCATGTTTGGCAATTCGATGAGTAATGTGCAACGAAGGTGTGTTTGGCTACACAAGTGAATTAAATTGTGAACATTTAATCGAATCTTTAATCTAATCCAACGGTAAACAACAGAAATTATTGAATATTTGAAGTACACAAGATGAGAAATGCGAAATCAAACAAGTAAATAAGATGCAATCAAACCACACACAAGCATTCACCATAAGAGACTCTAAATTTACTGGAAAAACCCCTCAACGGGTAAAAAAAACCACAGCACAAAGCGATCCACTATAAATATCAGAAGATTACACAGATAGACAGCCCACTAGCAAGGAAAAACAGAGAAAACCCCAAGTTATCTCGCACACATACCTCTCCCATCTTCCTAACACGAATATGAAACCTTGGACACATTATGATTCCATCTAAGTTCGGATACATCCCATATATATAGTAGGAAACCCAAAAATAGAAACCTCTTATGCACTACCACGTAATGCGCAAGAAACTGCGTGCACAGTCAACCGATCGCCCGATCAGTCGCACATCGCACAGAAACAGTACAGGGGAAAAACTCACACAAACCATTCACTACCTCACCACTGACCAATCGGAGCCCCTTGTAGACCAGTCGGCCGACCGGTTTAGGGCACACAAAAAAAAATGTCCAAAATCTTCTGCTGTGCATCGGACCAAAGAGCGGACCAGTCAGGCAACCAATCTGCGTACACACACCTTGCACGGTATGAAGGCTTTCCAACAATGACATCCAAACGTACATGTATTATTTTCCCAAATACGCCACACACAAGAGCTAACAATGTCCAAAGTCAATGAAAAAGAAGAAGAAGGAAGCAGCACCATCAGTTATTGAGAAAAGCAGCCAAACGCTTCATCAGCACAGCAGCTTTCTCACAGCTAGGATTGAGAATATGGAAAACGTGGTCCTCCCCTTCCGTCTCGAACATCTCCACCGTTCCTTCCCATCCGCTCGAAGTCAACGTATGATAGTAAAGCCACCCTCGATCCCCTGAACGCATCTTTAGCTGCGACACACAGAACCACTCGTTTGCAACCCAAGCCTTTAAGGCTTGGTGCTGCAACAGCCGTCGGATTGATAAGTGGGTCATCAAGGCCAGGCGTAGATGCACACACAAACATCCATAGCTGCTCCATCTTAGCCTGAGTAGCTGGATCCTTCATCTCGTTGCCAATCGCCTCCGCTCCCCAAAAGAACGGATCGACCAGAATCGCACCATAGATCTTCACTCCATTGCCCAATTCATGACTTCCAGCACGCATCGCTATGTGGTGGGCGATGTTACCGCCAGCACTTTCGCCAGAAACAAAGACTCGGGTGAAATCCCCATGGTCTCTGAGCCATGCCTCAGGACCGCCGTTGGCATGCGAGGCGATCCACTCCAGCGCAGCCCACGAGTCTTCGTAAGCGGTAGGGAGAGGGTGTTCAGGAGCTCTTCTGTAGTGGACCGACACGACGACGACGTTAGCCTCAGCAACTAATGAAGTGAGGTAGTTGTGGACTAAGGGCGAGAAGGGGGTCTCGACAATAAAGGCGCCGCCGTGGTAGTGAACGAGAACTGGAAGCTTTTGACTGGGGTCGGGGAGTTTAGGGAGGAAGAGACGGGCAGACACGCCCGATTCGGGGAGAATAGAGACGTCTTTGGAGGAGACGCCGGTCTTCGGATCGACGGATGGGGGCACGATGTCGGTCCCTCGTAGGCGCTCTACGCGTCCGTCTTTGTACACACGAATGAAAGGTGGGAAATCGACGGCAATATGGTCGCTTGAAGCCATTGGGGAAACGGAGAGCGTATGCAAGAGAACGTTCCTGGGCTGTAGCGCTGCGCTTATCTCTAATTCTAATGGAAGAGACGTTTGTGGTGATGTGGATTTTGCTACACCCACGAGTTAGCTACGCTAGCTACACCGGGTGTAGCAATGACCCCACCATGATGTATGTGTTGTATCCACACCGTCCATCCATTTGGCAAGATCATTTTAAGGGTATGATACCAAAACCGAGGTAGATCTAAAGCTCAAGTGACTCCCAAGAAGTTTTTAATGGTTGGTATTCAATCCCTACTATTTTCTGTGTTGGTCCACTTGAGGTTTGGATCTGCCTTATTTTTTGTGTCATGCCCTAAAATGATCTAACCAAATGGATTTACGGTTTGGATACAACACATACATCACAGTGGGTCATTTCTACACCGGGTGTAGATAGCGTAGCTAACGCGTGGGTGTAGCTAAATTTTCCTCCACTAATTTATACGTCTGGACAGGTTTTCTTAAATGGTCCATTTCTTTAGTTAGTGCGGATCGTCTGAGCTGAATGCACATGAAATTCCGTGCCATCCCTTCTCATTAGTGCAGGTAATTCCTCCCTAAGTAACATAACTTTTAACCCGTGAAACTTCCCAGAGCCCACTATTATTAATTTATTTATTACATCCGGGACATCAATTTTTTTCAAATCATTCCAGAGCGGACCACACCTGGGAAAGTATTGAGGATTGAATGAGTACTGTTGAAATCTTCCTAGGGTCCACCTTGAGGTTTACTTACCATCTAACATCTTATGAAAGGTCACAAAAACCCGGATGAAGAGAAAGAAAACAAATATCAACTTGATCAAAGCCTTCTATGGCTCAAAATGTTCTCAACAGAGGAGTCCAATTCCCACTGTTTCCTATAGCGTGGCCCACTTGAGCCTTAGATATGTTGTGTTTTTATCCCATGTCCTAAATTGATATGGAAAATTGGATGGACAATGTTGATCTAATACATACATCATAATGGACCATGAAAGTTCAACATGGCAACACTTTTAGTTTTCTTTCTCCCCAAGATGATGTGTTTCTTAGATCCACATTGTCCATCCATTTTCTCATATAATTATGAGGATATGAACCCAAAAGGAGGCTGATTCAAAGCTCAAACAGACCACACTATAGGAAACAATAGGATTTGACACCTGCCGTTGAGAATTTCTTGGGGCCACAGAAGGCTCTATCAAGTTGATACACATTTTCCCTCTATTGAGAACTTCTTAGGGTGACAAAAGGCTATGGCCAAGTTGATATTTGTTTTCCTTTCATCCACATCTTTGTTACCTTATTAATAGGTTAGATGGCAAACAAATCTCTTGGTTGGCCCAAAGAAGATTTCAAAACTAGTTTGTTCAATCTTCACTGCTTTGTGTGGTGTGGTCCACTTGAGATTTGGATGTCTCATTTTTGGGCCAATTATAATGATATGGAAAATTTGATGGACGGTGTGGATCTAACATATAAATTATGGTGAGGTGTGGACCCTCGCCGATCCGCGCTCCCAGACTTTCTCCCTTTCCTTTCCAGAAAAGAATGAGGGGTGCGTGCGCGCGAATCGCCGTTTGTGCCACTGGCTTGCCTCGTTCTCGAGAGCTTTGTTCGGTTGTCATGTTAAGCTGGATGTGTTTAGATGAGTTTGTATAAGACCAGAGTCGCCACTAGCCAGTTACTTCGAATCTACAGTCGACTAGACCCCGTAGAAACGTTAGAGAAGGGGATCCGAAGATTCCTTCCTCTAAAATGACTCCTTTTGATCTGCGGCCAGAGATTCGAGGTAAGGGATCACTGTTACAGGGTGGGAAGAGGTTAAGTACTCCACACACTGCCTATACCAAAGTACGGTCTCTACTTCACAGAATCGAACTAATACTTGAAAGTCTGTTTTAATCCTCGTACGTTCTCATGGATGACATGATGCATAGATGCAGGTCTGAACAGTAAGAGTTTCTGATGGGCAGGTTTCTATTAACAGGCAAGCCCAGAGCATACGCTCGAACTAACAGGTGCTTTATGCGAGATGCATGCTGTGTGTTTGAATAATCAAAGTGCTTGTAGTGATATGTACATGAATGTAGGTCTGAACAGTAAGAGTTTCTGATGTGCAGGTTTCCATTAACAGGCAAGCCCAGAGCATACGCTCGAACTGACAGGTGCTTTATGCGGGATGCATGCTGTATGTTTGAATAATCAAAGTACTTGTAGTGAAGCAGGAGGGTTGGAAGAAAAGTAAATATTACACTTATGCTAGCTAGATGCGAATGAGATGATGTTGCTGAAAGAATGGCTGGATGGACGGAGGTGTCGCAAGGGTCTGCTTCGAGTGGCTGGATCAAGACTTGGATGGCTTGGAAGACTTGGGCCAGGGTCAGGCTGGGCTGGACCAGGGCTAGGCTCTCCTCACTCGGGCTCTCCTTGGTGGAAAAGTGGGCTAAAGGGGGAGATGGACTCGGAACGAACGGATTGCTCTCGACTGAAAGGCTTGTTGAAATGAAAAGGGGAGGGGGGTATTTATAACAACGGGGAGTGGCAGAACCCGTAAATAAGTTTGGGCGGCCCTCAGGAGACCACCCGTACGGCCTTTCTTGGGATTCAGCGGGCAGTACGGACCTGCTCCGAGGCTACGGTCTGGAACTCGGTGAGTTGACTGGGTTTAAGAGATGGGTTGACACGGTGAGTTAAGAGATGAGTTGACTCAACAGGTTGACTCGGTGATTTGACTCTGTGGACCCTCGCCGTTCCGCGCTCCCGAACGTCGTTCTCCCTTTCCTTTCGAAAAAAGAAGAAGAAGTTGCGTGCGTGCGAATCGCCATTTGTGCCACTGTCTTGCCTCTTTCTCGAGGGCTTTGTTTGGTTGTCGTGTTAAGTTGGATGTGTTTAGATGAGTTTATATAAGACCAGAGTCGCCACTAGCTAGTTACTTCGAATCTACAGTCGACTAGACCCCGTAGAAACGTTAGAGAAGGGGATCCGAAGATTCTTTTCTCTAAAATGACTCCTTTTGATCTGCAGCCAGAGATTCAAGGTAAGGGATCACGGTTACAGGGTGGGAATAGGTTAAGCACCCCACACACTGCCCGTACCGAAGTACGGTCTCTACTTCACATAATCGAACTAACACTTGAAAGTCTGTTTTAATCCTCGTACATTCTCATAAATGACATGATGCATGAATGCAGGTCTGAACAGTAAGAGTTTTTTATGGGCAGGTTCCACTAACAGGCAAGCCTAGAGCATACGCTCGAACTGACAGGTGCTTTATGCGGAATGCATGCTGTGTGTTTGAATGATCAAAGTGCTTGTAGTGATATGTACATGAATGCAGGTCTGAACAGTAAGAGTTTCTAATGGGCAGGTTCCACTAACAGGCAAGCTCAGAGCATACGCTCGAATTGACAGGTGCTTTATGCGAATGCATGCAGTGTGTTTGAATAATCAAAGTGCTTGTAGTGAAGCAGGGGGGTTAGAAGAAAAGTAAATGTTGCACTTATGCTAGATGCGAATGAGATGATGCTGGAAAAAGAGTAGCTAGATGGACGGAGGTGTCGCAAGATTTGCTTCGAGTGGTTGGATCAAAACTTGGATGGCTTGGGAGACTTAGACCAGAGTCAGGCTGGGCTGGACCAAGGCTAGGCTCTTCTCACTCGGGCTCTCCTTGGTAGAAAAATGGGCTAAAAGAGGGATGGAAGTGGATTCAGAGCGACTGGATCGCACTTGGGCTGAAGGCTTGTTGAAATGAGAAGGGGAATGGGGTATTTATAGCAGCGGGCAGTGGCAGTTCCTGTAAATATGTTTGGGCGACACCCAAGGGGCCGCCCGTACGGACGTTTCTGGGGATCCAGCGCGTGGTACGGACATGCTTCGGGGCTGATGCTTGGAACTCAGTGAGTTGACTTGGTGGGTCGACTCAGCGGGTTGACTCGGTGATTTGACTCAATAGGTTGACTCGGTGATTTGACTCGGTATTTTGACTCGACAGTTTGACTCGGCGGGTTGACTCAGTGATTTGACTCAGCGGGTTGACTTGGTGAGTTTGACTTTTTTAGGATTTTTGGCTGGTTTTTCTTATGGGGGGTTTTTCAGGCTGATGTTTAGGGGTGAGTTGGGCTATGGATTGGGGCTTACAAGGGTGAGTTTGGCTGAGTTTGGACATGGGATTTGGGAGTATGGTCCTCCATTCATCCAGCTATCTCTATCAACAGTGTAGCCGAAGGTGGGGTGTCTACAGACTCAGCGGGTTAACTCACCGAGTTTGACTTTTTTTGGGATTTTTTTACTGGTTTTTCTTATGAGGGTTTTTCAGGCTGATGTTTAGGGGTATGTTGACTGGGTTCAGGCTTGAGTTGGGTTATGGATTAGGGCTTACAAGGGTGAGTTTGGCTAAGTTTGGACATGGGATTTGGGTGTATGGTCCTCCATTCATTCAGCTATCTCTACCAATCTTGTAGCCGAAGGTGGGGTGTCTACAGATGCCCCTCTTTGGCAGAGGTTGTGTGCAACCTAATGCCAAAGTGAGTAGACACCCCACTTTTGACCCGGTCATTCATAGATCATGGTCTGAAATCTTTGCTTGCCTTTGCATCTGTGCTAGTTGATCGTCTGGAAATTAATCACTCACACATACCGCGGGAGTTTGGAGAAAACGTTGTAATTGTCCCTGCATGCGCTGCAACTTGGGTACCCAATCGCAACCCTTCCATTCCCGATCGGTACTAACATCGGAAAGGTACAGCAGAGCTTCTGCGTCGTAGTCTTACGAGGATACTTACCCTGTGATTGATTGGTCAATGCTTTCCCTGATCACTCCAGGAGTAGTTGTTTCGCGTGACTGTCAAAGTGGTTAGCTGCCCTGCGTCATGTAGTCTTACGGGAGTCCACTATGCCGACTTGGAATCAATCAAGATACTTCAGGCATCCACGCCTAGGTATGTGCGGGTGGACTTCTTCCACCCGATCTGCTGGTTTTGATGCTTGGTTTGCAATTCATTCCTTCCTAAATTGTGGTCTGCAATCTTTGTTGTCCTTTGTATCTGAGTCAGTTGATTGTTTGGAGATTGATAACTCGCACATACCGCGGGAGTTTGGAGAAAATGTTGCGATTGTCCCGGCAGTGTGCTGCAATCTGGGTACCTAATCGCAACCCTTTCATTCCCGATCGGTACTAATATCGGAAAGGTACAGCAAAGCCTCTGCGTCATAGTCTTACGAGGTTACTGACCCTGAGATTGATTGTTTGATGTTTCCCCGGATCACTCCAAGAGTACTTGTTTTGCTTGACTGTCAAAGTGGTTAGCTACCCTGCGTCATATAGTCTTACGGGAGTCCATTATGTCGACTTGGACTCAGTCAAGGTACTTCAGGCATCCACGTCTAGGTATGTGTGGGTGAACTCTTTCCACCCGATCTGCTGATTTTGATACTTAGGTTACAATTCATCGTTTCCACCTGTTCAAATTAATGGTTTCTTTGACCGAGCCTTTTGGCTTTCATCTTTTTGTATCTTGGCATGTGGTAAGACCGCACTGACAATGGAGTTCAGTTCGACCGTACCTTGAGTGCATTGGATCCGATGGTCTCCGGGAAAATCCGCAAGGCATCGGATCTTATTTGATTTTTGCGTCGGCTCCTACCCATAGATATGGAAGATCTCTCGGTGTTTTGAAGACCAAACGCTCTACTGGAAAAATATTTTTGGATTTTGAAAAGATACCCACTCTAGGGAGTGATACTCCATGGGGTTTTTATTTGCAAATAGAAATATTTTTATCTTTTTGAAAAGGAAATCTAGCTTGCACCCGCCTCCACTAGGGATGCCTGTGGGGTTTTTGGCTAACCGACTTTTATTTTGAAAGCAGGGTGAACATGATGATTGATGCGATGCTGCTGATGCATGGAGATGCATATTTGGTGATGGATGCATGGTTTGGTTCATTCTCTTTCAGTTCGATGATTTTGCTTTTGCTGGGGGTGCAGAGAATTTTGAGCTTATTGCTTGTAGGGTTATGCTCCCCTGGGGATTTTCTTTTCAATGCGGATGTTTGGTTAGCGGGTTGGTCAAGATCCCAACCCACGGTCGATCAAGTCCATCGTCCCAAGATGCTGTTTCTTTGCTAATGGGAATGGATGAAGGATGTTATCAGACTTCAAGATGTTCTTCTGTGAATGGATGCGATTAAGACGGTGCTTGGTCGCCAATTTTGGTCAAGATTTCAATTTGCGGGCGATCGGATCCGTAATCCCAAACTGCGAAATGAGTGAGCGGAGTTCGGGACTCCTGCAGTGCTGGGGATAGTGACAATTTTTGTGATTTTTTACAAATATTTGGTCCGAATCTTTTACCTGAGTTAGGATAAAGAATGGTTATTTGAAAACAAATGAAATATTTTTGTGATTTTGAGAATATTTGGCTTGAAAGCGAGGGAAATATTTTGTGATTTTTGGAAAATGATTTTGCAATGTTTTAGTATTTTTCTGATTTTTCTGAAATGCAGGGAAAGGTAAGGAATTTTCATCCACTTCCAGCTTCTACTGCTGGTAAGGCACCCGATCCATTTTACGTCAGCGAGCAAGACGAATCTCACACAGTTAAGTGTCATAGTTTTACATCTTTGGATGAGGAGATTTTGAGGATTTTCAGTTAACACACCCACAAAGTTGCCTGTTCCTCATGTGCAATGCACATAGACCACGTATTGTCTGACGGACTCCTTCGGCCACAGAATGAGCCACATCCTCACATTTTCCTTTATCAATCCAGTTTGGGGCCTTACGTTGCTCACAATTTCGTGAGGGTGCGCTTCACCTCCCAACTGCCTTAATCCCCTTCATGAGTTTTAGGAACAGGGAACATCCGTCAGATTCAACAGCGACTTCCAAATTAAGGTTGTCTATCATGGTGCGTTCAACACGAATAGGATTGCGGGGTTCTGCCCGCCTCAGCTTTTACCTGTCTAGAAAAACTCCGGACACCCGTTCGATCAAGTGTCAGCCATGTCCAGAACAGGTTGGGAAAGAAAGCCCCCGAGAAGTTAATCCCAGTGTAGTTTTAGGTCTTCAGACCGCTGGGGGTGAATTTGTGCAGTTAAAATTGATGGTGAAACTCTCTTTTTTTTTTTTGAAAAAGTTCCAGACTTCTACTCAAGTAATCGAGGTTGATACTGATTTTTGTGGAAAGCTTAAAATCTTTTTGGTATTTTTGAAATGATCTGGGTTATCGAACCTTGATCCAAGCAGTCGAGGCCAATGCCGATTTTTGGTTGAAAGCAAGAAAGGTCCCCCAAGAAATTAATCCCAGTGTAGTTTAAGGTCTTCGGACCAAAAATATGTACAAGCTGAAAATACATTCCTTTTGTGATTTTGAAAAGATCCGGTCCATCTGACCCCTTCCTTGATCGGTTGAGATCGAATGACGGTTTTTATTAAAAAGTCTCTCGAGATGTTGATCCCGACGTAGTTTAAGGTCTTCGGACCACAAAACTGTACAGAACAGGGCAAACACATTTTTTGTTTTTGGAAAATCTCCGGTGTCAGCGGATCTTGATTCGAACGATCCAAACTATTACCGATTTTTATTTAAAGAGTCCCTCGGGATCTTGATCCCGACGTAGTTTAAAGTCTTCGGACCCGAACTTTACAAGCGAGGGCTGGAAATGCATAGACATATTTTTTTATTTTTAGAAAAATGTCCGGAGTCATCGGATCTTGATTCGAACGATCAAGAACGATGCCAGTTTTTATTGAAAATCCCTCGGGATCTTGATCCCAATGTAGTTTAAGGTCTTCAGACCCAAAACTTTGTACAAGCGAGCTGGAAATACATTCTTTTTGTTTTTTTTTTTTTGAAAAGATCTGGATTATCGAACCTTGAGCCAATCGGTCGAGGTCGATGCCAGTTTTTATTAAAAATCTCTCGGGATATTGATCCCGACGTAGTTTAAGGTCTTCGAACCAAAACTTTGTACATGCTGAAAATACACATTTTTTTGTTTTTTGAAAAAATGTCCGATGTCAATGGATCTTGATTCGAACAATCAAGGCCGCTACAGATTTTTATTGAAAATCCCTCGGGATTTTGATCCCGACGTAGTTTAAGGTCTTCGGACCTAAACTTAAGAGCGAGACTGGTAATATTTTTTTGTGATTTTGAAAAGTGTTCTGAGTCATCGATTCTAATTTTGATGGTCGAGATCGATGCCCATTTTTTATTCAAAATCCCTCGGGATCTTGATCCCGATGTAGTTTAAGGTCTTCGGACCAAGACTTTGATGGTTGGGCATACTTACCTTACTTTGTTTAGCTTCTGACGGGGCTGATTGTGATTTGAGTGGTCCGAATTGCTTGAATTGGCCTTGTGGCCCCTTTCCAGACTTCAGCCTTGCTTTGGAGCACCTATCCTTGATGTTTGGTGAGGTTAAGAAGGCTTTCCCTGGTGTGGATGATGAATTGGACGGCTCGGAACGCTCTTTTCAGCCATGTGGACCCACTTGATGATCAGATTTTGGATTCTGGCCCTCTTTCTTGATGATCAAGCCTTCTATCTTACTATTTGATAGCTCATGCAAGCTTTTCCATGGTTTAGATCATGATGATCTAGTCTTTGAATGGCTCAGATTGCCTGTGGGCCCCTCTTGATCAATTTTTCTTCTCTTTGACTTGATCAGGCCCATGTTGGCTGTAATACTTCAAGATTGGACAGGTGGGGTACCTTCAAGAAGATTCTGATCATTCTCAAACGAAATTCAGAGTGGATTGGAGCCTTGGGCGGCCCTCAGGGTGTCATCTGTTGACGTGGACTGTCAGCCTCACCTACTAACGACCATGGAGCCAATCCCGCGGAGAGAGAGAGAGAGAGAGTGTGTGCGTCCGTACGGGCAGCCCAAGACTCGCCTCTTCTGCGGCCTGGGCTGGCTCGTGCTCGGACATTCTCCACAATCCACAGTCCACTGTCCCTGTCCCCACATTCTCTGTACTCTCAGGTTCGATTGCAACCATGAATCTCCCTTTTGTCTCCTCTTTCCTTCTCTTTTTATCTTTTTCTTGCTTGGTCCTTTCTTGGGCAGCCATTGATGATGGCTTGGGGGGCCCTTGTGGGAGAGATTGATGGGTCAGATCTCAAAAATTACATGTACGATGTGAAATCAAAATAGTAAATCAGTTTTCTAACTTTAACTTTTAACAAAATAATAACGGCATCCTTTGAGTTTTTCTTGAATAGTATCTTCCACGGACTTTAGAATCTGACAAAATTTGGCGTGTAGGCATTATTTAATGTGCTCTACTTGCTTGTGCGAAAATCGGCCCAAACTGACACTCTGGTAAAAAGTCAATTTTTTAAAGTGATCATTTGTCCCACGTTACCGCTCAAACTGCACCGTGGTTCATATATACTTTTCTAACCCAATCTAAATTATCCACGTCGTTCGACACAGTAAATAAGCTATACAGAATATTCATTGACCCCTTGTCGTAACGGTGGAAGCATACGTCTTCTTATACTTTCAAATTCAGCACTTTACCACTCGGTGCGTTTTTTCTTCCGTTTTTTTCGCTTCTTCTCTCAACTTTTGGACTCTGGTGACCCCTCTACACATTCTAAGTTGTACTCCTTGACAGTTTGATTGTGTTCTTGCTCGATCTATACTTCCTAAAAATCCATAAAATACTACTTTTAGCATGAAAAACACGTACATGATAAAATTGCAATGCTTGTGCAAACTCGATCTAAATCATTGATTTTAACCATGAAAACTAACTAAAATCCTACTGATTAAGGGTATATATATGCAATATATGAGCTACAACACCACTTGATGTGGATAGTCCATTATGTGGGACCCACCTTTGATGTCCACCGTCCATCATGTAGGTCCCACCTTGGTTGTGGACCGCCCATCATGTGGGGTCCAACCTTCAATATGGGTCATTCATCATGTAGGCATGCCTTTAATGTCAACCTTCCATCATGTGGTCCCACATTCAATATCTACCATCTATCACGTGGGTCCTACCTTTGATGTGGACCATTCATCATGTGGTCCCACCTTTGTTGTGGAGCATCTATCATGTGGGGTCCACTTGATGTGAATAGTCCATCACGTGGGACCACCTTTGATGTCCACCATCCATCATGTAGGTCCCACCTTTGCTATGGATCGCCCATCATGTAGGGCCCAACCTTCAATATGGGTCATTCATCATGTGGGCCCACCTTTAATGTCAACCTTCCATTATGTGGCCCCACATTCAATGTCCACCATCTATCATGTGGGTCCCACCTTTGATGATGATGGAGATAGGGCCTGCTTGATGTGGATCGTTCATCATGGGGACCACACTTTGAAGTAGGCCATCCATTATGTGGGGCTCACATTTGATGTGATTGTGCATTATGTAGGCCCACCTTTGATATGGACCATTCATCATGTGGAGCCCACCTTCACTATAGGTCATTCATCATGTGAGCCTCCCTTGAAGAAATTGTAAAGAGAAGAGAAGAGGGTAAGATGGGAATTACTTGAAAAGATTAAGGACAGACTTGTCTAAAAATTAATCCAACATGTCTACCTGCTTAAGTCAAATAAGCTCTGTTTTAAAAAGTAACCCCTCCCCAGCTTATTAAAATCAGAGCCTATTTGCTACATTCTAAATAAATAAGCACTTAATTAGACTTTTACCAAACAATCTAAAAGCTTATTTTTTTTAGAAATAAGCCAATAAGCTCTTATTTGTAGAGAAGCCAAATGCCCCTTAAGATCTATGATTTTGACTATTTCGTGGGAACTACTTTTACGCCACATCCAATATTGGGTATTACACTCTTATCATTGTTGGAACTAGAAAATGAACCGCGGGGAACATTTTCTGGAATGTGGTGTTTTACTGCTCTGGGGTTTTGAGTAATGGAAACATTCATAGACAATCACAAGCATTCACAAAAGTACACAAGAGAAGAGATATCGCAAGGCGAATTTTATTCCAGAGATTCTGAGATCTTGCGCATTCCAGGCTGTGATCTGGCACGAGCCCTTAATTACATCGAATGATCGATGACCCTTGATTAGAAGGCAAAAGACTAGTCAGCAAAGACTATGGTTTTAGAGTTTATGGTCATAGAGACCTGTGTTCGTTTCGCTGTATACTGAACCACCTTTGTGTTAGTCAGATGTCTATGTCCCATATTTTGGCCGGAGATCCGGGCTGAGACTGTAAGGGTTTATGACTGAGATAGACGACTTTGGGCCCGCGCATGTCAATGTAGGGACAGGTGACCTCGGAAAGTCCATTCTACAGTTGTGTGTACCTGCGCGGCCCAACCGGCGGATACCGTTTAGATGGGTAGGGCATCGACTGTTGTGATGTGGCAGTTGAGAGCGATTGGTTTGCAGAGAATCGAAACTCTTTGGCATGGTTTATCATGGTAACCATGGCCTTGCTTGTCTAGCTTTTGACACAAATCGGATCATGCCTTTACAGTAAACATAAATGATGGCATATTTGCATAGCTCTGGATGCTGGCGGCTCCTTTCCAGGAAGTCACTTCGTCCATCGCGTCGAATCGGGTCAAGCCTCGAAGACGCTCGATTCTACTCATTTGGAGTTCCCGAAACGTTCGTTCGACCGTTCCATTGCGTCCGGAATGCTCGAAATACCCAAAATAGGCTCAAACGGACTTTGAAAACACTTAAAATTGAGCCCGGTGCACCTGCAAACATGTTCTGCAATTGGCTGATTTTTTGGGTGCGTGGGACTTGATTTACGGGTGCGTTGGGCTCCATGCACCTATCAATTAAGTGCCGATTTTATGATGAATTTAGGGGTGCGTGGGTCTATATTCAGGATGCGTGGGTCCAATTTTACAAATCTGGTTTTGCAGAATTTACGGACGCGTGGGACCGAATTAATGGATGCGTGGGACACTTTTTCGGTGCGTGAGAGGCTGATGTACTTTGTTTGATTTAACGATTTTAAAGATGCGTGATCGGAAAGGGGATTCCGATGGTCGGAAAGGTATTCCGACGAGAATTTTGGGTTTCCGGCAGCGGTTCCTCTCTCTCTCTTTCTTGAATCGTCCCAAATGAACGGGATGAGGGGGTATTTATAGGTGAAGTCGGCCAATAGGGGAGCGCCACGTGCCACGCACCTGTCAAACGTCCCCCACGCACCTGTTTATTGATGTGAGGACGTCCGAAAGCATGCTCTAAAAATACTCAATTTTTGGGTGCGTGGGGCTTAATAGACGGGTGCGTGGGGCTCCACGCACCTGTCTTTTGACTTTTGACAATTTATGGATTTTACGGGTGCGTGGACCCATTTTCAAGGTGCGTGGGGTGTCTAAACGCCTCCGCAATGAGAATAGCAATGTGCCATTTTTTAAGGGTGCGTGGGACTATTCTCAGGGTGCATGGGAGTCGAAACGCCCTTGGATGGATCCCTGTTTTTGCTGATTTTTCGGGCGCGTGGGGTGGTCCGAATTTGAGGGTGCGTGGACACATAAATGTGGGCTCCACTAATTGGGTTTTGACTTTTGGAGGGTTTGTGGGGCCCGTTTCGTCGCACAATCACTTGCACTGTTCATCATAAATGGTAATGAGGTTGCAGGCCCACTTCCGGGAGGTTCAGAACACGGTGATTGGCGGGGCCCACTGGAGAATTTGGCTTAAGTAAGGAAATCCTGCATATTTTCGTTTTGCGTGCACTGGAAGGCGTTCTGCGTGATTTCTTCAGAGGTGTGTGGTTATTTTGCTCATTTTAAGAGTCCCCACTATTTAGGACCCCAACAGATGTCCCTCCGGTGGGTCGTGACGGACGCACAATCGGCTGGTGCGACGCACCGGACTTCCTCGGCCCCACTATAAATAGAGGAGACGGCTTATTCTCGTCATTTCACTGTTCCTCGCTAGACATCTCTAATCAAGCCCACGCACCCTTTTATTCTCCAACGCACCCAACAATTGTCTCCAACGCACCTTTTTAATCCGTACGCACCCGCTTATTTGAGGTAGAAATGACTTCATGGGTGCATGGGATGCGCACTGCACCCAGTAATTTGAACTTCGGATTTTTTTTTTTCGAATGGTCTTTTTAGGGTGCGTGGGGTGTTACGCACCTGTAAATTTAGAACTTTGTGGAATTTTCTGAATTTTTTTTGGGTGCGTGGGGGGTCACGCACCCTTTGTCAATCTTGGGTGGGTCTTGGTCTTTCACGCACCCGAAAATTGGGGTTAGAATCAGTCTTTAAGGGTGCGTGGGGTCTCACGCACCCTGAAATACAATCTTAGCATACTTCAAAATTTGGGGTGCGTGGAGCCCCACGCACCCAGTTTATAGGACTATGTACATGTAAAATTTTGCTTTTAATAATCTTTTGCGAGACTAGATATTTAAAGTGTATGAGCCCCTTGACCTCTACCTCGCATTCGCACACATATGACAGTTATCTTGAGGAGGCGTAGGGTCTCACAGACTTTGGGAGTTTTCTAGATCGCATTAGTTTAAAGGTAATACCTATGGTTAATTTAAGTAATGTTTCGAGCATACCTTTGCATGTCTCTTCTAGCTTTTCTGACTTCACTCGACTAGCTTCTCTTGCTCTCTCTTTTTTGTCGGACTGCCGTATCGGTTCATCAGCCTTGTTTCTTAGCAGACAATGGTTGTAACTCGTGCTTCTCTTCGTGCGGCCCGAGATTTTCTGAGGCGACTGCTGGGCTCTCTGGACCATCCCGAGACTTGGTCATCTCTCGCTGATCAGCGCGACGAGGTGGCCGAGGCCTTGGCCCAACTGGGCGCGGACTCTCGCCCTATTCTTCAAGCCATCCAGAATGTCTCATTGATGGCTTCCATCTCTGACGAACACAAGGAGGCCATTTTTGACTTCATCGGCGATTCTTCCCTCTTGGAAGAGTTGGCGATCCTAGAGGCGGCGGAGCCTTCCCTGGCCTGCTTCTTTCTTTTCTTTATCGAGCCGGCGTCACTCCCTGAAGGAGGAAAAGAGGGAGAGCAGAGGGTTCTTAGCTTGGCTTGTCCCACTAGCGGAGGCCGAGTTCCCGGATCGCCGTGCTGGTGTCTAGAGGATAGTCAGGGAAGCCCTACGGGAGCATGATAGGCTAGCGATCGACGTCTCTATCATGAGGAACTATGCCAATGCCGAGCACCTGAATTTTGACTTTGTGCAGCAATGCATTTCCTTCTTAATTGACCTGATTGCCAAGGAAGCCCAGGTCCAGGCGAAGGTGGACGCGTTGAAAGCTCGAGTTCTTCCGCTGATGCAGGATTGAGATCCTTGCTTTCTGGTTATGGGGATGGATCCCCGCAATTTTGTGTTATTTTACACCGATTATTAATTTCTAATTTAAACAGTTGATATATAACAATCTAGACATTTGGAATTGTCTTTGGGGTTGGTGAATGAATGATAATTGTATCTTTCTTCTTCCCTGCTGCCCTTCCTTGTTTGTATGTTTGCGATGATGACGTTGTGGTTGTTGCTTTACTTCTTTCTCTGTTGCTTTCGGTGTGCTCTGTCGGGGCTTTGATTGGCGCTCGTATTTTGTTCACCTGCCGTTTTATATTCCTTTGGATCTTGTGACCGTTTGATTGTCTTTATGCAAACATCTCCCCTTTACCTTGTATCTGAGTCTTTTACATACCGTTGCAGGTTACAATGGCCAGCGATCCTTCACAGGCCGGTCCTTCGGGTCCACCCCAGACTCCGTCAAAACTCAGGCACGCCGTCGCTAAGCAGGTTTCCAGGCCATCAGCTGAGAATCCACAATGGTTCCTGCCTCCGGAGACGTTCAACTTTTACAAGCACATCCTTACGCTATCCAAGGACATACAGAAGAAGATCCTTTGTGATAGGATCGTGCCACCCCCTCCAGATAGGGGTACACAGGAGTAGTGGGATGCCTGGTATGCTCCTCTCCGGGGTTTTCAAAGTGACGGGACAACAGGTTCCGAAGAGGGCGAGGCGAGTCCGTCAATCCCTGCTCAGGCTACCAGGCGCGGTCGCCCGAAAAGGGCTGGCAAAGGTGCCAAGCAAGTGTATTTGGAGAATCAGGCTAAATCTAAGTCGGACAAAATGAAGGTGGCCTGGTCTAAGCGCCAAACTTGTCACTGCGCTGCTCGTCGTTAGAAACCCCTACACTCGAGAGTACATTCGTTACTCGAAGAGTTACTGTTGAACTCTTAATTGTGCATATTCTAACCCCAATTCATCACTCATTGTGCGAGGTTTGCATGGTTTATAGACAAATCTAATGCATGTTTTGTGATTGCAGGTTTGAGAGTGAACTCCGCCTAATTGATGATGAAAAGAGCTGATTTAGAACCTTGGATGAAGACCCAAGGAGGGCCGAAGGAAGAAGGAAGCAAAGAAAGAAGCAAGGAAAGAAGAAAAGAGAAGAAAGAAAGGAAGAAAACAAGAAGAAAAAGAGACCGACCAGGTCTTGAGCGGTCGGCCAAGAGAGCCAGACCGGTCTAGACCGGTCAGCTATGCACACTGGAGTGCATCTGAATAAGCCCGACCGGTCTTGACCGGTCGGCCATGCCTGCTGGACCATTGCTGAAGAGGCCAGACCGGTCGTGACCGGTCGGCCAGCCTAGTTCGACCGGTCCAGACCGGTCGGCTACGTGAAGAAGCAGGATTTGCTATTCCTGGCCCGATTTTCTCTGCGCACTGTGTAACTCTTACGCAGATTCTCGATCTTTCTGAAGTTGTGGAGCCTTCCTACTATAAAAGGACACCTAGGGATCGTTCTTAGGGCATCTAAGAAGGGTTGAAGCAAGCTTGGAGGAGACGGAAGTGAATTTCAGAGTTCCACAACTCCCTCTAGTTTGTTTTGCTGTTTTTATGAACTTTTTAGTTGTTTCATGTTTCCTTGGATCATGAGCAACTAAACCTCTTAGCTAGGGCTAAGAGGTGAAGCTTGTAGTGGATTCAAGATGTTTCAATTCGTAGTTAGTTGGTTTTAAAGTTGGAATTCATGATTATGAACTATGGTTTGAAGTTTATACAAGCTTTAAGTAGTTTTTCTTAGTCTTATGATGACTCATGGATGTTTGGGAGAATTACTTAAATTCTTAATTAGTTTGTATCAGTCTAGACCTGTATGATCCGAGGAATCAGAGTGCGCTCTAGTACTATGATCTTCATGAAGGGACTTCCTACCAAAATTCTATTTTTCTGATTTTCTGAAATATGTATGGACTGTGCATATGATTTGAATCAAGTTCAAATCCTGATCTAGCCTTGTCTTGTGACAGGACTTGAGGATGATTTTGATTGTGAACTAGACCTTTTGGAAAGGGGAATGACCTATGCAATTGAGCATGCTCAGCTCAGCCTACATTGAGTAATCTTATGCATAGAACTTACATATGACAGATTGTTTGGTTTAACGGCTCTATCATCCGACTAGATAGATCTTAATATCGATTCTAGTTGAGAGAATGAGAAACTACAGCGGATTGAACATCAAGGATTGCTACAAGTGGATCCATTGAACCCCTAGTGCCTTTTTATAATTTACATTCAAATTAGTTTAAAACTGCTACTCACATCAATCTTACTCAAAATCTGATCATTAGCTTTCAATAGACACTTTTGGATGTGTTTGTGAAATCCTACGTAAGTCCCTGTGGATCGACCTCGGTCTTACCGAGTTTATTACTACATCGCAACCCTACACTTGGGGAAGCGAACAGTTACCAGCGGCAGTGATCCCTCCCGAGTATCGAGCCGTCCGATATCTGCAGGAACAACTCTTTCTATAGCGTCGACGCTTGGACGTCCGGCCCGGCACCGTTCCTCAGTTGTTCTCTTTCTAAGAACGGGAAGCATCAGTCAGTCCTAGGCGTAAAGGACATGATCTTCTTGGAGCCGAATCACAGCCCCCATAAGCCCTTTCCCAAACATTATTTTGAGACCCTCCGCCAGCGGTTCCATCATCTAGGGGATACTGAAGTCTGGTTGACCGGGGCATTCCGAACCCACGGCCATCTGGTTCTCCACCCTGGCTACGAAGCGTGGGCGAACCGGATCTTAGAACAGCATCGGGCTACCTTACGGGCGGTGGGCTTATATAAGGCGATCGAAGCGACGTCAAGTTATTTTTGCCGAGAGCCCTGGGTATACAAGGGCTTCCTTAACCACTGGTGTTCCATTACCAACTCCTTCCATATGCCATGCGGCGAGATGAGCATTTCGCTCTGGGATCTCAATAGGATCGCAGGGCCTCCCAATCCGCGGGAGAATCTACGACGAATGGGTCCCAAGCGACGATGAACTGTCGCGAAAGAAGAAAGGCATCAATGAAGGCTTCTTCTCCGAGGCCTGTTATGAGTTGTTCGCCGAATTACCCCAGTTTTGGGGCCTCAAAGACAAGCTCCCATTCGAGGACTGGCTAGTCTATTTCAATCACGGCTTAAAGTAAGTGTTCTGTAATTAGTTGTGCCTTCCTGCTTAGTCACACTTCTTTCTTTCTGCTAACGCCTCGTCCCTTTCCTTTCAGCTTAGATTACGCGGCCTATGACGAGGGCTGGGGTGACAAGGCACTTCTGGAGAAACAGATGAGGGAGAACTTCCCGCGTCCCAACAAGCTCTCCCCCACCTGCGAGCTGGCCGGCTTCCTGGTGTATTGGCTCAGCTGTGTGGTGCTTCCGAGCTCCAAGCAGGCTGATAATATCAAGGTGTCTTGTTTTGTCGTTGCGGGGGCCCTAGCAAACGGTCACCGGTACGCGCTGGCTCCAGTGATCCTATGCTCTATATATCGGGCATTCGGCTACGTTATCAGTAACAAGGAGCGCGCTGCCTACGAGATGAACTCCGCCTACTGCGGATGGCACTTTTTCTCCGGTTGGCTCGGGGTGTACTTCACCTGGGTCTACGGCGTGCGACGCGGAGATTACATCAGAGAGGGGAAGCTCCCGCTACACTTCTTTCAGAAGAAGAGGATGATCAGCCATAACCTGACCACCATCGAGGATAGGATCGCGCGGCTCGACGATGTATATTTCTATCACTTCTCCGGTACCCGGAGTGAAGAGTCGGTCCTGTGCACGGATGACGATAGCGTTGACTATTACGAGCGTTCCTTCTTGATCGCGATTCGTCCTTCGTTACTGCCGCTTCGCGAAGGGCTGGAGTTCTGGAGGGAGCCCTATTATCCGAATCGTTTCTCCCGCCAATTCGGGTATGATCAGGGGGTGCCAGCGACCTTAAAACCAGTAACGCGCGAGCAGCGGGCGTATGGTGTTGGGCCCATTCACTGGAAGTGGATGTGGCGGCAACTCCTTGCTGACCGGAACCGGCTGCTCCTTCATCATCCCGGGGACGCAGTGTTTTGCCGGGGCTACCTTTGGGTGGATGAGGTGGTGGGCCCATCAGTACGCGCTGGTTCGGAATAAAATGCTCATCACGGAGCCTGTCTTCATCACGCCTCCCATCGTTACGCCTACTCCTGTCAACGGACTCAGCTATGTATCAGAAAATCTTCATCAACCTGCGGTGCCGGGCACGGAGAGATTGCAGACCTCCTTGAATGTAGTGATTGACCATGAAAAGCAGGAACACACCCTGGAAGGTTGGATCGCCCATGGAGAGAGAAACGTGACAGCAGCGGGGCCCGAGTTCCCGTCCCTCGGGCCTATCGATGAGTTACCCGCAGAGGGCGATGTTCTGGGAGGGGGAAAAGAAGGTGGAGGCTTTAATGGTGATGATGGTGATGACGATGGTGATGATATCATGGCCGAGGCAGGGGGCGATGAAGATGATGCTGACGCTGAGGGTGATGGTGGTAGGGACGGTGATGATGCTATGGGCGGAGCTGGTGGAGGTGATGAAGATGTGGGGGGCGGTGAAGGCGGAGGCTTTGATGGTGATGATGGTGATGGCGATGGTGATGATGGGGTATGGGCTAAATGCACTGGTCCTCGGGTGAAAACTGCTCCTCGTCTTCCTGCCGTTTCCGGCGGCAAGAAGATAAAGGACTTGTGGAAATTGGGCAGAGCCGAGCAGTCTGTGGGAGCAGCTTTCCGAAGAGGTCGGCGATGCTCCGGCCGTCAACATAGGAGAGGCCAGGGAAGAGGGTGAGTTAAGCTCTCAAGCCAACTTGAGCGAAGGGTGCCGCGCTCGGGGGAGCAACGAGAGTGAGCCTATATATGATAGATCTGTCCCTGAGGAGAGCATGGGGGCGATCTTTATGGATCTGGATGATGAAGCACCTGCTGAGTCCGTCCTCCCCCCCAATCCTCCGGTGGCAGACGCTGAAGCTCAGAGCGCGGTTCCAGAAGTGACTGTCGCCGCCGTGGTGAAGAGATCGCGGCCCCTACTATCGAGTTAAGTGCTCCCGAGCCTGTTGTGGGGGCTCCTCCTTCCGCCGAGCCGCCGTCAACCGAACCCGCTGCTGAAGTTCCTCCCGTCGCCATGTCGTTATCAGCTGAGCCTGCCACTGCAGTTTCTCCTACCGTTGGGCCAGCATCTGATGTCAATATTCCGAGGTCGTGTTGATATCTTCCCCAGAATTGCCCGAACCATTGACTGAGGGAGCAACGGGACCGGCCCCAGTGTCACCTGTGCCTACTGCTCCATCCAGCGCCCTTGTCGTTGGCATTTCTGAAGTTGCTGGTATATCACTTGCTTCTACCGTCTTGACTGCTTCCTTTCTGGTGATGATTTTCCTGTATTGACGTTTGTCGTTTGTTTTGTCAGCAGTAGTTCCGACCTGTGCCCCTGCCCCTGTGGTTTTGCCTGAAGCACTCACTTCTTCTCTTCAAGGTTTGTCGAAGATAAAGGCGAACCTCTTGAAGAGTCTCTTGATGACTGCCATCGACTCCTTGAAGAACGAGGATGAATGGTGCATTCTGGACGAAGGGCTACAAGCGCTTGAGCATAACGCTACATGGCTCGGGGTTGACGTCTCTTCGATGGTCGATCACGTGGTCCGGTTCAAAGAGGGGATGGCTCGTGTCGTTGGCGCAAAGCGTCTCAGACCTGACCCCTCTACTGAGGAGAAGCGTAGCCATTACAGTCTCTTCTTCCAAAGCTGGAACTTCACAGGGCAGACGTGGCAGCGGTGAGGCAAGATTGGCAAGTCGCTAATACTGGATGCCAGGGGGCCTCAGACCGTCTAGAAGAGATTGATAGTGAAATAGCACGGCTGCAGGCCGAGCGTTTGATTGTTCACCTGAACTTTTCCAAGTTTACCAGTCAGAAGGCTCGCTTGCAGTTGTCTATCGATCAACATGAGGCGAAGTGCAACGACATAGAGGCTAGGTCACAGAAGTGCGGCAATTTCTCCAGAACATCCCTGACCCTGCACAAGTTTTGGCTGAAGCAGAGGCGGCACAAAGGGATATCCAAAGTTCTGCGATCGATATGTTAGAACAATGAATGAAGAACTTAAATGGTTGAACAGCGACATTTTTTTTTTTTTGTAACTTTAACACACGTTTGTAACGGATATTGTATTAGTATGTATACTATCGCAGATAATGTACCAATATGTGTACTATCGCAATTTCGGATTCATGCTGGGTTTCTAGTTTATCCGTGAGAACGTAAACTGACTGAGCTATTTGGGAAAGAACGTCCCCCTATCAGGACCCAAACCTGTGCTTGTATGAGCAGGGATGCGACCGAGTCTTTATCAGGGGCCTGTCCCCCTCTCTTGATGGTCTTGAAGGGCGGGGTGCCATATTTGATGGATCTTGAGTCTTAACGACTTTCTGCCATCTGTAGAAGCGAAAAGTAGACAATTAGTACCTCGCTTCAAATCCTATGTGGTATCATTTCTTTCGGTATTTCCTTCATTACATTCTCCCTCTAATGGGGTGTTTACAAAATATAATGAGAAGCTTGCGTCAAGTATAATATCTTTTCAAGAATCGACCGTTCACCAGTGAACTGATGCCCTGTCCTTTGCAATCTGTCACCCGGTATGCTCCATTGGAGTATACTTCATCGATGATACACACCGGATCCCATTTCGGATCGAATTTACTCTTTTGACCTTGAGCCGGTGCTGGACATTTCATCATTAGCACCAAGTCACCTCTTTTGACTGACCTGCCACGAACTCGTTTATTATATGAAGCTAAGATTTGTTTTTGATACATTTCGAGCCTTTGCTGAGCGGCGAGTCTTTTTTTGTCCAGATCGTCCAGCTTGACCATTCTGATTTTAGCATTGTACTCGGTCGTCAAGGAGTGTCGGAGCGCAACCCGTAGTGACTCCACCTGTATCTCCATCGGGATCACAGCTTCTGTACCGTACACCAATGAGTAGGGTGTGGCTCGAGTGGCTGTGCGGTACGTGGTCCTATATGCCCATAACGCTTCGGGCAATCGTCTGTCCCAGTCCTTCTTATTCTCTGCCACTGTCTTCTTCAGGATTTTCACAATAGTCTTGTTGAACGCCTCGGCCAACCCATTCGCGGGAAGGTAGTAAGGCGATGAATAGCAATGCTTAATCTTGAACTTTGCGCATAGCCTATCGATAGTGACATTTTTTAAAGGCGTTCCGTTGTCGGTGGTGATTCTTTCAGGGATACCATGCCGGTATAATATGGAATGACGGATGAAACTTTCGACGTGTCTGGCTTTTACGTTTCTCAAGGCAATGGCTTCAGCCCACTTAGAGAAATAATCAGTCACAGCAAGAATGTACTGGTGCCCCTGAGAGGATGGCGGATTGATCGGCCCTATCACGTCCATGCCCCAAGCGGCGAAAGGCCAAGATATTACAGATTGATGTAACTCTTTCGGTGGGGAGTGTATTATATCTGCGTGTATCTGGCATTGATGACACTTCCTGACGTACTCCATCGCGTCTTTCGTCATTGTGGGCCAATAATACCCCATGTGTTGGACACGGTGATGTAAGTTCTTGCCCCCTGATGGGCACCGCACTCTCCTCCATGAGCTTCTTTTAGTGTAGCATATGCTTCATCCTGGTCCAGGCAGCGTAGCAACACTCCCTCATACAAGCGCTTGTAGAGGACGTCGTTCTGTGTTATAAATGAACCGACGCGTCTTCTGACCTGTGTGCGCATCTTGGGCTCTTCCAATAAAAATTCGTATTTCAAGTGGTCGACAAATGGCCTTCTCTAGTCATTTTCTTTTGCGATTTCGAAGCAGCAGATGGGATTCACGCTCGATTCGTCGCTGCGCGACACGATAGTTGGTAAGATCCTTCTCTCTTCAATTGTTACTTGGAGTGGGCTGCCCCCGGGATTAGCCAGAGCAGCGGCTAGGCTGGCCAATGTGTCAGCCTGTACATTCTCCTGCCTTGGTATATGTGAAATGCTACCATTGCGGAATTGGTCGAACAAGGACTGCGCTTGGTGGCAAAAGGGCGACAACTCAGGTTTGCGAACCTCATATTTTGTCGTCAGCTGCCCGATGAATAGCCTGGAGTCACCGTAGATCTGTATTGCCTTAATACGCATCTCGAGGGAGAGCTGTAGTCCGATAATGAGGGCTTGGTATTCTGCTTCGTTGTTGGTACAGGCTGGCACGATCGTAAATGAATAGGGCAGTAGATCTCCCTGCGGGCTAATAATATAACTCCTACTCCTGCCCCTGTGGGTCTAGAGGCTCCGTCGAAGTACATTTTCCAGAGTCGCGGTTCTTCGATTATCATAACCTGGTCGTCCGGTAGGTCACATTCCATTTCTTCATTGCTTGGGACGGGGTGCGCAGCGAGGAGATCCACAATCGATTGTCCTTTAACAGCTCGGGCTGGGACTAAGTAATATCGAATTCAGAGAGGAGAAGGGCCCATTTCGCTAAGCGTCCAGACAGCATAGGTCGATTCATGAGGAATTTGATCAGGTCGGCCTTGGATATCAACGTTATTTGGTGCGAGAGGCAGTAATGTCTGAGTTTCTTCACGGCGAAGATGAGAGCCAGACATATCTTCTCGATCACTGAGTAGTTAAATTCAGCCCCAACTAACGTGCGGCTAAAATAATATAGTGCGCTTTCCTTACCTTCCTCGTTTTTCTGTGTCAGGAGCGCTCCTAGTGAGCTATCACCTGCTGCGATGTATATAATCAGTGGCTTTCCCTTGATCGGGGCAGCGAGGACTGCCGAATTCCCGAGCATCCCTTTT
Organism: Liriodendron chinense; assembly: GCA_003013855.2. NCBI lineage: Eukaryota > Viridiplantae > Streptophyta > Magnoliopsida > Magnoliales > Magnoliaceae > Liriodendron > Liriodendron chinense. The sequence goes on from ML058554.1 coordinate 750,980, forward strand.
AAAGAATCGAAAGCTTTCTGACAGGCGGCGTCCCATTCAAACTTGACATCTTTCTTGTTGAGGCGGGAGAATGGCTGACAACGACCAGCCAGGTTTAAAATGAATCTTCTCAGATATGCTACGCGGCCTTGAAAGCTCTTCAATTGCTTCAGGTTCTTCGGAGGCGGCATTTCTATGATGGCCTTGATTTTTGCGGGATCGATTTCTATGCCCCTGTGTCTGACTAAGAAGCCTAAAAATTTGCCAGACGCAACTCCGAACGCGCATTTTAGTGGATTCATGCGGAGACCCTTCTTGCGCAATCGTTGGAACACTTGCCTTAGGTGCTCCCAGTGCTGCTCATGATTGGCCGACCTTACGACTAAATCATCTACATAGCATTCGACGTGTTTATGCATCATATCCTGAAATATGACGTGCGTTGCGCGCTGGTATGTTGCCCCTGCGTTCTTTAATCCGAAGGGCATTACGTGATAATAGTAGATGCCGAGAGTTGTGCGGAAAGCCGTGGCTTCTTCATCTTCTGGGGCCATATGAATTTGATTATATCCCGAATACCCGTCCATGAAGGACATCACTGCATACCCATTCGTGCTATCAATCAGCAGCTCCGGAATTGGGAGGGAAAAATCGTCCTTAGGGCAGGCTTCATTTAGATTCCGAAAATCAACACATACTCAGATTTGTCCGCTCTTCTTCTTGACCGGCACGATGTTTGAGATCCATCGGGGGTACTTCACCTCTCGAACGAACCCGGCCTGAATCAGTTTCTTAACTTCTTCTTCAATCTTGGGTATAATGTCCGGATGAAATCGTCGCTGTGGTTGTTTTACTGGCTTCTTTTCCTTCATGATACTCAGCTTGTGCATGGCGATCGTCGGGCTGAGCTCGGGCATTTCTGAATATGTCCAGGAAAAGACATCCTTATTCTCCCTTAATAGCTGCAGGTACCTCTCTCTCTCACTTTCCGGGACGGTTCTGCTCAAGTATGTATTCCTAGGTTCTTCGGGGGTGCCCAGGTTTATGTCTTCGAGTTCATCGATCGTCGGTTGTCCACCATCTTCTAGTTGCACGGGTGCGACACTTGGTTGGACAACATCGGTAGGTTCCTGCGACTGAATCTCTTCTGCCGGGCCGATGGTTACCATGTTTATGCTTGCCCTAGCCCCTAGACCTTCTCCGTTTCGGTATACTCGCTTATGTTCTTCAAATGGAGCCAGTAACCTCTTCTTTGTGTATGTCCCTTGGCCGGAGAATCCCATATTTCTCATGATCTTCCAGCTGGCTCTGCTATATCTTTTCTCCTCTATCGGTCGAAGTTGGGCGAGTCCCCTTCCCTCCTCTCTTTCTTCTGATGGTACTGGTTGGCTTGGCCCTAAGTGAAACGCGATGTCTTTCTGGGTGATGTCCTTTGACGGCACGATAAATTGGCTTGGAGCTTTTAGAAATGGTTTGGTTCTTCCTATCTTGGGTACCGGCATATTGAAGCTGGACTTGAGCACGCTCATGTCTTGATCTGAGATCAGTTTTAACACAAACTGCCCTGGATGACGCAGATGTTGCGGTACCACATAGAACTTCTTCGTAATCGTCTGAGAGTGATTTTCCAGCTGATGTCGGGATCTCCCCTGGGCGACGGTTTGAGGTTTACCTTTCTGCACGAACTTCTTTATCCGAGGCTTTGCCCCTTGCCCCTTCCTCGATACCTCGGACCTTTCACTGGTTTGACTGTCGTCGGCCGAGTCGTAGTACTTTGCATCAACTAAAAATGACTCGGCTATTGTGTATGGTTTTGGATCCGCCGCTACCCTGTGTTGGACCCCGTCTCTGCTATATTTAAAACACTGGTGATATGTCGAGGGGATTATGCAATTTTGATGGAGCCAAGGCCTTCCTAGAAGGAGGTTGTATGTTGTCACTGCATCGATTACCTGACATGTCACTTTTGTTGTCAGTTCTTCGATTTCTAACATTACTGTGATTGATCCAAGCGTATGCTGACTGTCTTGATTGAAACCTTGAATCATCATGAAACTTGGGCGTAACGCCGATTGCCTGTAACCCAGTCTCTGCAATGTTTTCAATAGCATAATATTCACGGCAGACCCATCGTCCAGCATGCACCTCTTGATCTCGGTATCCCTGATTATTCCTGTGACCATTAACGGACGATTGTGGTCCATTGATTCTATCGTGCGGTCTTCTTTTGAGAAAGTGATGGTCGAAGGATGGCTGACAGGCATGACTTGTGACACCGGCATATACCCTTCCCAAAACTTATCTGAATTATTCATTTCTTCTTCTATCTCTATTATTGTAACCTCCCTGACTTCATTGTCAAGTAAGGCGTTGATTAACATTTTCCTGTACACTTTCGAGAGACATAAAGCATCGTATATGCTTAAGCGGGCGAGAACCTTTCGTAGGTGCGACACAATGTCGTATGCCACTGGCCTGGGGTTTGGCTGACTGGTTGTAGCTTCGACGACCTTTTCTTTCGACTTTTGCATGGGAGGTCTTTCCTGTGATTTGTCAGGGGTACCGTCTTCCGGCATCGGGTTGTCTGGTCTTGGGGGAGTTCGGTCAGGCATTTGCTTTCCTGACCGTAGGATGACTGCGTCAACTTCCCTCTCCACTGCTTGTGGGGTCTCTTCAGGTGATGCCTGTTCGGCGAACGACACCATTCCGCAGTGGGCCATGCTTATCATGAGTCGTTCCTGTCCCTGCGACCTCTCTCTTCTTCCTCTTCCTCTGCTCTTCTTTCGTTTCACGAGTCTCCATCTGTTCCCAAGTCTTTTCTTGCTACTGACTAGAGTCCATGGTTCCTCCGGCTCATGGAACGAGGTTGATCGGCTGGTTTCACCTTTTATTGGAACTATTGAAATTGTCCCGGCTGCCTCCTTCGCTGTCTCAGGTACCTTCATGCTGATGACCCCTTGATTGATCAACCTCTATATTCTTCCTTTTAAGGATAAGCAATCTTCTGTTTGGTGGCTGATGCATCGGTGATATTTGCAGTATTTAGGGTTGTTTGTTCGCCCAATTTCGTGTGGACGAATTGGCTCTGGTAGGCATATCAAGCCTTCTTCGATCAACTGCTCCATGATCGGAACCAGATCGGCCATGTCGTATGTGTATGGACCGTTCGCCCTCTCCCTCTCGGCTATCGACACACGCTTTGATACATAGGGCTTTTTGCTCTTGTCTTGTATGTCTGTCGCCTTCATCTCTGACCCATGGTCGGTAGCGGGACGTTTTTGGTCTTTCTGGTCCCTACTTCTGTCGACCTGGTGAGTCTCCACTACTCCTTCTATCTCTCTTTTCTGTCTCTCGGGTCTGAAGCTTACTCGGGATGCTGCTTCCTCTACCAAGTGTGCATTCGTCGCCAGTTCGCGAAAGGAGTTGAAGGTATTGCCTGACAAGCCATACGAGATCATCGGGTCTAGGGCCCTTAGACACATCTTCATCTACTCACCTTCACTGGGTAATTCACGACATTGAGCTACTGTAGTTCCCCATCTGTCGATGAACTTTTCGACTGGTTCCCCGTTCCTCTGTCTGACCATTGCTAGATCTATCAGGGAGATCTCTCTCTCGGTGGCGAAGAACTTTGAGATGAAGGCATCTTGCATCTGCTCCCATGTTCTCACAGAGCCGGCCGGTAGCGACATGTACCATTGAAAGGCTTTCCCTGTCAAGGTAGATCCAAATAACCGCATGCAATACTGCGGGACTGCGGACCAGTTTCCCAACGTGGTTAAGAAGTGGGTGATGTGCTCCTCTGGCGACCCTCTGCCGTCAAATTTTTTGAAGTCCGGGCATCTAAAATTGGCCGAAAATGGTACCTCCTCTACCTCTGATGGGTATGGGACCCGATATTTATAACTGCCTCTCCTTTCTTTCTCCCTTTCTTGCTGCATCATATGGGATATTGTTTGAGACAACTCTTCTCGGGATACATGAGACGTGGCAAGCGGCGCATGTCCTATTGGCACGATTCTGGGCTGGACGGGTGGTTCAGGCTTAACCGGACCTTCTGCCGCACCTTGAGATTCTTCTGCCGACTGACGGGTGGGCGGTGCGATACTTCTGGTGGCATTCTGTGCTATCAGAGTAGTCAAGGCCTCCTGGATAGCCTTCATTCGCTCATTTGTCTCGTAGTTAGCCTCAACCAGTCTGTCGATCTGATCTTGTAGCGGATGTAATTCTTCTGTCTCATAAGGTTCCTCTTCTGCCTCTGCGGCCACTTGGACCATTACTACTTGCGCCGACTGGATTTTTTGAACCGGGCTTTGTTTCTGTTCGCGGGTTGTCGCGGGCTTGGACTTTATACTCACAGGCCCAGTAGTCCTTTGCGGGGTGCGAGAGGTTTTGGACAACGGCGGGAACTGCTCCACTGTCATTACAGGCATTGCGGGCTCAGCTGGTGCAACCCTCCTGTCGATAAGGGTCTTCTGGCCCTGCTTTGGCTGCCACTGTTTCCTGATCGCGGGGCGAGGTCTTGTAATGTTTGCCTTCCTGTACGCTGCTAAGATGGTAGCTCTCTTCTGTTCCTTCTTTTGCCTTCGGGTCTCAATCGTCTGCCACTCTGATTTCGGATTTACAGTTGCGGTGAAACGGGGGAAGTTGAAGCCTCCGGTGACAAGGAAGGTGCATGAACTGGTCATCGGACCTGCCATTTCTTTTGTCTGTCCTGATATCTTGCTAATTCTGTAGTGTCAAAAAATCATTAGAACAGTTCATAAATGCGGCCGGGGACGTGAATCCATCGATCGCGGTACATAAACTAGTAGAAATAAGCAAGGAGAAGACAAATATGCGTGGTTGTAGAAGTTTTGAAAACCTTTGATTTACCGTCTACTGCCTTAAAGATGAAGGGAGGAACGTTCCCGTCGAGAGTCGCCAGTTTGGTGCCTGAGGGCGCCGAAACATTATACCTCACGATAGCTTTCCTATGTATACATTCATGTCTACAAATGATTGGTCTTAGAATGTTTCCATACCCAGATATAACTAGAGATTCTGGGTTCGATTCCCCAGCAGAGTCGCCAGTTTGTTGGAACTAGAAAATGAACCGCGGGGAACATTTTCTGAAATGTAGTGTTTTGCTGCTCTGGGGTTTTGAGTAATGGAAATATTCATAGACAATCACAAGCATTCACAAAAGTACACAAGAGAAGAGATATCGCAAGGCGAATTTTATTCCAGAGATTCTGAGATCTTACACATTCCAGGCCGTGATCTGGCACGAGCCCTTAATTACATCGAATGATCGATGACCCTTGATTAGAAGGCAAAAAACTAGTCAGCAGAGACTATGGTTTTAGAGTTTGTGGTCATAGAGACCTGTGTTCGTTTCGCTCTGTACTGAACCACTTTTGTGTTAATCAGATGTCTATGTCCCATATTTTGGCCGGAGATCCGGGCTGAGACTGTCAGGGTTTATGACTGAGATAGACGACTCTGGGCCCGTGCCTATCAATGTAGGGATAGGTGACCTTGGGAAGTCCATTCTACAGTTGTGTGTACCTGCGCAGCCCAACCGGCGGATACCGTTTAGATGGGTAGGGCATCGACTGTTGTGATGTGGCAGTTGAGAGCGATTGGTTTGCAGAGAATCGAAACTCTTTGGCATGGTTTATCGTGGTAACCATGGCCCTGCTTGTCTAGCTTTTGACACAAATCGGATCATGCCTTTACAGTAAACATAAATGATGGCATATTTGCATAGCTCTTGATGCTGGCTGGCTCCTTTCCGGGAAGTCAGCTTCGTCCATCGCGTCGAATCGGGTCAAGCCTCGAAGACGCTCGATTCTACCCAAAACATTCGTTCGACCGTTCCATTACGTCCGGAATGCTCGAAATACCCAAGATAGGCTCAAACGGACTTTGAAAACACTTAAAATTGAGCCCGGTGCACCTGCAAACATGTTCTGTAATTGGCTAATTTTTTGGGTGCGTGGGACTTGATTTACGGGTGCGTGGGGCTCCATGCACCTATCAATTAAGTGCCGATTTTATGATGAATTTAGGGGTGCGTGGGTCTATATTCAGGATGCGTGGGTCCAATTTTACAAGTCTGGTTTTGCGGAATTTACGGACGCGTGGGACACTTTTCCGGTGCGTGAGAGGCTGATGTACTTTATTCGATTTAACGATTTTAAAGATGTGTGGGGCCGAATTTACAGACGCGTGGGTCACTTTTCGGGTGCGTAGCCAAACTTGTGGGATTCAGACCTGTAGTGATGTATCTATGATCGGAAAGGGGATTCCGATGGTCGGAAAGGTATTCCGGCGAGGATTCCTGGCGAGAATTTTGGGTTTTCGGCAGCGGTTCCTCTCTCTCTTTCTTGAATCAGTCCCAAATGAACGGGATGAGGGGGTATTCATAGGTGAAGTCGGCCAATAGGGGAGCGCCACGTGCCACGCACCTGTCAAACATCCCCCACGCACCTGTTTATTGATGTGCGGACGTCCGAAAGCATGCTCTAAAAATACTCGATTTTTGGGTGCGTGGGGCTTAATAGACGAGTGCGTGGGGCTCCACGCACCTGTCTTTTGACTTCTGACAATTTATGGATTTTACGGGTGCGTGGACCCATTTTCAAGGTGCGTGGGGTGTCTAAACGCCTCCGCAATGAGAATAGCAATGTGCCATTTTTTAAGGGTGCGTGGGGACTATTCTCAGGGTGCGTGGGAGTCGAAACGCCCTTGGATGGATCCCTGTTTTTGCTGATTTTTCAGGCGCGTGGGGTGGTCCGAATTTGAGGGTGCGTGGACACATAAATGTGGGCTCCACTAATTGGATTTTGACTTTTGGAGGGTTTGTGGGGCCCGTTTCGTCGCGCAATCACTTGCATTGTTCATCATAAATGGTAATGAGGTTGCGGGCCCACTTCCGGGCGGTTCCGAACACGGTGATCGGCGGGGCCCACTGGAGAATTTGGCAAAGGAAATCCTGCATATTTCCGTTTTGCGTGCACTGAAAGGCGTTCTGCGTGATTTCTTCAGAGGTGTGTGGTTATTTTGTTCATTTTAAGAGTCCCCACTATTTGGGACCCCAACAATCATTATCTTTATATTTAAAGCACAAATAATACAAAAGGGGCGTGAGCCTGTGACCCAGTGTGCAGCCCTGAGTGTGAGTGGCGAATAGCGCATCAAAGATGCTTGTGTAAAATACATGTCCACTAAAGACTTCTATCCGCCTCCTTTTAGGCTCATGCTCTAAAATGATTTATAAAAATGGATGGGCGATGTGGATAAAATGCATACATCACAAAGCTCTTGCCAGGATTGTCTGTCTCTAGTTGGGTCTGGTAGGGGTAGTACGCAATCCGCACCTATAGCAAGGGTTATCTATCTTTAGTTGGGTCTTCGTGCAAGTAGTGGGGTAGCTTCCAATGTGGCGCAGCGTAGACAAGATGAGATCGATCACCATCTCTTTCACAAGATACATACTCCGAATCCATGGAGCTACTGGGACTCTTGAACCAGTCTTCCTCGAATCCACGAGACATATCTTTGAATCCATAAAGAAATAAAGACTAAAAGTCTAAAATTTTCATTAATCAAAGAAGAGATGTCTAACAATCGAGTTTAAGCCTCCTTAAATATAGAAAAACGAAACCCTAAAACCCTAAAAACGTTATTAAAAGAGTTCTAAACAAACTAGTAAATAATCACAAAAAATCAAAAAAATCAAAAAATCTGCGCAGGATTTTGTACATCTGTCCACTCATGGTTGGGCGCCCGATGAAGGGTGGTCGGGCGCTTGACACCCCCTAAAATAATCCAACAAGAAACCATGAAGTTCAAATGAATTTCGAGCGCCCGATGAAGGGTAGTCGGGTGCCCGACAATGCCGACGGTCCAGAAGCATCGGGAATCCATCGGAAAGCCATCAGGAATCAAAAAATTCTGAAGAATTTCTACCAACTCTAGGTTTTTTATCCAACTTGGCCGGTCGAAAAGGTGTTCAGTCGACCCTAATATGATGACGATCGTCGATTTTCTTGATCTTCTTTTGGTCAATCTCCATCAAGAACGTCGTCGATCCTCACCCACGATTAGGAGGTTCGATCTCCCTGCATCTCCACTTCAAAATGACTTGCCCTCGAGTTATGCTTTGAAATCGAGCCAAAACGCTTGCTCAATGTTGGATGCCTTCACTTACTCACCCTTTCCTCACACGTTGGGGAATGATCAAACATGGTGATTGTGAATCCTAGTAGTCGTGACGTGACATCACATCGTCGGCGACATACAGAGAATCCACATCCGCCGCTAGCTCGATTAAGGCCTTGATCATTACTACTTTGATTACCTCGCCCTTATCCTCCATTGGTACACAAACTTCAGAGCTTGGATCATCAGTCAGATTATCGACCTTCTCACCTGCTTATGGCAGCACCAAATCGGCAAAAGGGATCTGGGCATCTACCTGCTCAATCTCCTCGACAGTTTCTACCCGACTGGGTGAAGAAAGCGTCTCAACAAAAGATGGCTTCACATCCCTTGATACGAAACATGTATGTTCTTCCTAAGGCTCATCATCTGCATCCAACACATCTTGTTCAGATACCTTGGCGAAGTCCTGCATATCTACAGAAAATTTCCCCTCCACTTTAAAAGTTTCATGTGGTTTTTTTTAATCTCACAGGGATGACGTATGCGTTGTTGACAGGGTTGGAGGCTTGTAGTGACATCGCCACAACCAGATCTTCGTCGCTTAGGAAATGGGACAACAATCATTGTTTCATATGTTGCCACAAGCAAATTGGCGGTTCCCCTTCTTGCTTCTCATAATACATGACATGTATTCACCAATCCCAAGCGTCATCATATAAGTGGCAAGTCACGATTGAAACTTTTCTCTCCTCAGGAACCTACATGTAGTCGAAGAGGTACTTGACGTCAGCAAGCCTATCGACGATTCGATCCTGGCCATTAAAGTTAGGAAGATCTATCATCTTTCTATAGGATCGATCTCTCTTATCCACCCGATCAGAGAATCCAACAGATCTTGGGAGCGGGATTCTACTATAAAGAAGGATTTGATTTAATTTTTCATTTATATGGTCGAACCTAGCTAGCAACTTTTGTGTGGCTTGATCAACCTCACGATGTACCTGATTACATGGCGAAATCGGAGCATCCACTAAACGGTAAAGAGAAGCCTGTAGCCCTTGCATAGTCTTCTGTCTCTCCTGGTGGAGAGTTTCCATTCTCCAAAAGAAAATGAAACCCTTGAGCAACGTCAGAGGGGTTGTTGTCATGGTCGTCGCTAAAAGACATCTTCCCAAGGTTATTCCTCGCTCTGATACTAACTTGGCAAAGCGTAGATGGGGTGAGATCGATCACTGTCTCTCTCATAAGATACCTACTCCAAATTCACAGAGCTACTGGGACTCCTCAACCAATCTAACTCGAATCCACGAGAGGATATCTCGAATCCACGAGACCTATCTTCAAATCCACGAAGAAATAAAGACTAAAAGTATGGAATTTTCATTAATCAAAGAAGAGATGCCTTACGAACGAGTTTAAACCTCCGTAAAAGTGAAAAACGAAACCCTAAAAACATTATTAAAAGAGTTCTAAATAAACTAGGAAAGAATCATGAAAAATCGAAAAGAAAATAAGAAAATTCGTGTAAATCTGTGCATGGTCGAGCGCCCGATGAAGGGTGGCTGGGCACCCGATGAAGGGTGGTCGAGCGCCCGACACCCCCCTAAAACAGTCCAATAAACACAAAGTTCAGATGAATTTCGAGCGTCTGATAAAGGGTGGTCGGACGACCAATGATGCCGATGGTCCAGAAGCATCGAGAATCCCAAAATTCTGTTGAATTTCTGCTAACTCCAGGTTTTTTTTATCCAGTTTGGCCGGTCGACCAAGGTGTTCGACTAGCCGCAATATGATGTCAACTATCGATTTTCTTTTATCTTCTTCCAGTCAATCTCCATCAGGAACGTTGTCGATCCTCGCCCACGATCAGGAGGTTCTCTCCCTACATCACAATGGGGGACAAAGATGCCTTAACTGATAAGCTCTCCTTAGACATCTTAGGTATTCCACTTAATCATGAAGAGAAGGTTAAAAGAAACCCAAGTCATTTATTTGCATAGACTAGAGAGGGGATGGCTTAAGCTTAATGTGGATGGATCCTCCTGCTGCAACCAGGGTGAAGGAAGGGACAATGGAGTTTGTAGAGATCGTCATGGTAGGATGGTTTTTTGCTTTCCACAATAGATATGGACCTGTCTCCAAAACGGTGCTGGAGGCCCAAGTAATGCTAGATGGAATCCACATCTGCGAAAATCTCGACCTAACTAACATCATCATGGAGACTAACTCGCGGGTGATTGTGAATGCGATGATGATCCCCCATAGCCCTTGTCCTTGGAACATCTGGTATCGCTTAGGAGAGGTTCTAGCTAAGCAATCTCCTCTTCACCTAAGATTCGGTCATATTAACCTGAGATTTGGTCATACCCTTAGAGAAGGTAACTCTGTGGTAGATGGCCTTACTAAGAGAGCTAGCAAAGGTCTCCCAAACGGGTTATTCAGGAATCGGGCTAAGCTTCCTTTAATAATTAGAGGCTCCCTTACTCTGGATAATGTTGGCATTGGCGCGGTGAGGATGAGGAAGGTGAACAAGAAGGGGGAAGAATGACATCCATCACTTGACGTTGATTATGAATCTGTTGCTCTTGTTCTTGTTAGCTTTTTTGTTGGGGGCTGGGTTGGTGTTCTTTGTATAAGTTTGGTTATAATAGGCTGACTCTCAAGATTTTTTATATAGGAACTAGCCCGAATGTAAGAATGCTTAACCTCTAATATAAATCTCAGTTTATTATATATATATATATATATATATATATATATAGAGAGAGAGAGAGAGAGAGAGAGAGAGAGAGGAATGCTCGCCTGCGCACCAATCCTCACGAGATCTCGTGAGGACTTTTACAGGGCTCATCACACGTGATGTGAGCCTAAAATCTGAGCCGTTCACGTGATGCAACATGCCAAAAATCCCCAGGGCTCAAGTTTTAACCTGATCTAAAACTCTGGTGGACCGTAGCAAAGAGAGGCAAATCAAGGGAGGAAATTATTTCCTTTCTCCATGGCCCACCAAAGTTCTGGACCAAGTTGAAAGTTGGGCCATTGGGGGTTTTTTGGGGTGCTGCATCACATGGACGTCTCAGATTTTGGGCTCATGTCAGTGCTTACGAGTTCTCGTGAGAATTGGTGTGTTATGGCAAAACATGTTGTCAAGAAAAATCTTTTTATTCTCCCACTCCCACACACCACATGTGCTCGAACATATGACCTTAGTGTTGCAAAGCACACTGTCTACCTAAAATGAGCTGTAAAAATTTGATAGATGGAGTGGATATATAACACATACATTAAAGTGGGGCTCCATGGTTAGGACTCACCCACTACCTGTTACCCTGACTCACCTAATCCACTCCCCACTTCGAGTGGCTCACCTATACCATGTCCAAGTTCCTGTCAGGCGGGTTCCTCCACGAAGATAAGCATGTAAAATGGGTCGGGCCGCCTAAGCACGACTCGGCCAGGCACGTTGACCGGCACAGCCCATTATGGCACGTAAAATGTGGTGGGCCATGCTGGGCTGAGGTGTTAGGCTTGTCGGGCCGGCACTGATGTGACACGCGGACTGGCATAGCATGGCACGGCCCACCAGGGGGCCCAACAGTAAAAAAACAAAATATAGCAATTTTTGACCATTTTGCCCATTTCAACAGTCATAAAATAACTAGTTTAAGGGGTATTTTGGTCTTTTTGACTATATAGATAATTTTATCCCTCCCAACAACCATAAAACGGCTAGTTTAAGGGGTATTTTGGTCTTTTTTACTATATGGACCTTATAAATACCCTATTCTCCCCTCATTTGTAAATTATAACCAACAACTTCTATAAGCTTTCTTTCTCTCTAAAAGCTCTCTCTCTCTCTCTCTCTCTCTCTCTCTCTCTCTAAGTGTTTAAGGCTCAAGTTCAAGTTCAAGCTCTCTCTCCAACATCAAGTATTCAAGTTCAAGTTCAAGTCAACAAATCCTTTAAAATTTTTGGATATTTAAGTTTATTTCTATATAATATTCTTACTATATATAATTAAGTCTCATATTCTTATTATCCTCTTTCTTATATAAATTATCATAACAAATTTATATCTTACTATTTTAAAAAATGGCCGGATCTTCTCACTACATTTCTGATGATATTGAGGTAAATGAGAAAAGTAAAATACACATCATGGAAAGTGTATCCGTGGATGCCCCTTCTCAAAAATAAAAATAAAAATAAAAAGGTCAAAACTTCGCCTGCTTAGAGTGGTTTTGAGCTTATTAATGTAAAATATCCAACAAGAACCACTATACAAAAAGCACGTTGTATTTATTGCAAACGTATATATAATGCAAAAAGTTCAAGCGGCATTGGGCACCTTGAGAGACACTTAGGGAAATGCAAACCCCAACATGTTGGGGCTGGAAAAGGCACTCGACGATTACTTTCACATACCGCGTCTTCATCAGGTGGTAGTTTAGGAGTTTTTAATTATAACCAACAAAATGTAAGGTATCAATTAGTAAAATTTATAATAATAAATGAGCACCCCTTTTACTTTTTTTGAAAATGAATCTTTTAAAAATATGGTCCAAAATGCCCTAAACCCACAATTTAAAATTTTTTCTAGAAATATGGCTAAAAATGATGATGTAATAATATGAAAAAAAGAAAAGAAATTTTTTTTAAATACTTTGCAAAATCTTTCAGGAAAAATACCTTTAACTTCAGATATGTGGACTTCTAAAAAAATGGGATATATAACTATCACTACATATTATATTAATGAAAATATAAATAATGCATAAAAGAATTATTTCATATAATATGCTTGATTACCCACATAGTAGCCCTAATATCGGGTCTACTATTGTGGACAGACTTAGAGAATATAGTATTGCACATAAAATTAATTATCTCTATCACCCTAGATAATGCAAGCACAACAATGACGTTATTAATTTAATGAAATCCGTGCTTCCACTTCCACTTAGTGGGGCTATTTTTCACAATAGATGTGTATGTCACATCTTAAATGTTATAGTACAAGATAATTTAAATTCAAAAGATATAAGCTCCATCATAGACAATCTTAAAGATATTACAGCTCATATTTTTACATGACATGCCTGAATACAAGTTTTTAAGTAAATCTGTAAAACACATGGGCTAAAACCTAGATCAATACCAGCCAAGTGTCAAACTAGGTGGAATTACACCTATAATATATTAAGTGTAGATTTACAATATAAAGATGTATTTAATGAATATTGTGTTTCACATTCTCCACAATATCTTATTGAGGATAATTATGGGCAAATTTTTAATTTAATGCAAGAATTTTTAAAAGTTTTTTATAATGCAACTGTACTTTTCTGGTGTATATTACCCGACTTCATCCCAAGTAATAAATCACCTTTATGAAATTAGTAAGACTTTTAAAAAATATAAAGATATATATATTTTTTTTAAAGATGTTTGTAGTTTAATGGAAGAAAAATTTAGAAAGTATTGGAAAGAAGCTCCATTAACAATTTGTTTAGCTGCTACATTAGATCCTAGGCTTAAATTATAAACCCTTCAATTATTTCTAAAAGAAATAACTAATAACATGAATATACTAAATAATAATGATATTAATAGCATTAGAATGTCTTTACAAGCTCTTTTTATAGAATATTCTTCCCAAATGGGTAGTAGGATAGGGGAATAAGCAGTTCCCCCTCCCCCTCAAAATCATCACGGAGGGCTGACTGAAATTTTGTTATCTGATCTCGCAACAAATCATGCAGTTAAAATAATGCATCCAAATTAGCGACATATCTTGAAACTAGCTCGTTTGATGTCGATATGGACGAGAGCACTAGTTTTGATATTTTGGTCTGTTGGAAAGCATGTGAACACAAATTTTTCATGCTTTCTGCCATGGCCTGTGATTTACTAATGATTCTAGTATCTACAGTTGCATCAAAATCAACTTTTAGTGTAGGTGGGCGCCTGATTGATAATTATAGGACGAACTTAGCTCCCGATACAGTGGTGACTTGCATATACCTTCAAGACCACTTCTTAGCAGAAAATTAGAAGCAGTAGTTGATGGAACAACATGACATCAAAAAAGAATTTGAAGGAATAGAAATTTAGTTATAATTTGTATTTTTAAAATTGTAATTTGTAGAGCTTTATTTCAAAATTAATAATAAGCTTATTATTCACTTTATTTCAACATTCTACACTCATTTGAATACGAAAAAAATGAAAAAAATGATTAAAAAAAATAAGTTAAAAAGATATAGGAAAACAGGTGGGCTGCTTGGTGGGTTGGCACATGGACCGACACGGCATGGGATGTCCTAGACCGTGCCACGAGTCGTGCTGGGCCAGCCCTGGTGAAAATCAGGCACGACATGGCACGACATGGCTGAGGTCGTGGGCCGTGTTCGGCACGGTTGTGCCTAGGCTGGGCCTGACCACTCACAGCCCTTTTTACAGCCCTACATGGAGATGCGCACTTTCGCGAAAGTTGGCATGACCTGACTAGCAAGGGCGATATAAATGAAAGAGACTGTTTAAGACATTGACCGACGACCCACATTACTTCAAAAAGAAAGAAAAAAAAAACTTACGGCCCACATTCAATATACAAGTCTGGCCCATCTGATGATCAGATCAACCGAATTTTTAAAACAAGAAATTTGCAAGTGGGATCTAGTGGCCTAATCCGTTGCTATTCCGGATCGCACAAGTACTGAATGGTTAAAGTTACTTCAACAGCAAGAAAGATGGTTTCTTGAAGAGTCGATAACGGATCGCATACAAGCACCTACAATTTGTCTGTCGTACCATCTTTCCCTACAAGGTGACACTTGTGTGGGACATCTGTATCATTAAAATGGTGCCCCACTACGAAGATGACCTTTTTGGAAATTCAAGTTGATCCCCTCACTGGCTAGACCACACTTGTATCTTGAGTAAGACGGACCGTGGTTGGCCATTAATTCCAAACTGTGTGTATCATCTGATGAGTGGAGCTGATGTAGGACGGGTCGCTGACTATTTCATGGGCCAGATGGACCAAAAGAAGACCGGACGGGGCCGAAAGTGATCCGGACCGTCAGGACCGTGAATCGGTCGTATCTCACAATCCGGAATGAGTTACGGGACGTATAATATATCAATTTGGGGTAGCTCGAGCTACTTTAGCCAACCAACCCTGCTACGCCGGGTTGCCCAATCCGGAATCGCGAGAATCGACCGTATCGACGGTCATTAGGCTAGTTTATTTTCGTTTTTACTATTTATAGTAAGTTTTAATTCGATCATAACTTTGCATCCGTATGGTTTTAGAGTTAGTGCCCAACATAAAAAGGGCTTAGAATATTTCGTAGAACAGCGTGGTTGAGGCCGTTTGAAAACTTTCTATTTTTGGCCGAAAACCAAGAGTTCTAGTAGGATTGAACGACTTCTATAAATAGTAAGTTTACTATTTATAGTAAGTTGCGTTTTCTAGGAGTTTTAGTTGGAGTTGGATTTTGATACTTTACCTAGGGTTTAGTTTCCTATTTATATGCATTGTAATTCCGTTTTTATTCATTCAATCATCAATAAATCAATTATTCGGAATTTATTTCCTCTTTTTATCTTTTATTTCTTCTCGTGGATTCGAGAACTATCGGTTAGGAAGACGGTGATCGACCTACCACGTCCTCCCTGCGTCATTGGTATCAGAGAGAGGTTTCTTCCTCAGGACGATGACCTCTAATGAAGGGATGGATCCTCATCCTAAGGACGGTGCTCCAAGGGACTATCTAACGGCGACAGCTTTCGAAGCAGCGCAACGGGAGAACCGGTTGATCCTGCAAGGTATACAGGCAACCCTCGACCAGATTGCAGCATCGCTAGCTCCGCTTCGAGCCCAAGGCGACCAACAACCACCAACCGTTGCTATACGGGACAATCATTTTGTCCGTAGAGCACCCCAGGTGGATAATCGTAGGGCTACACCAGACGATTCAGAACCAAGCGATGATGAGGTCGAAGACATTTTGGTACGACGACCTGCGCTAGGAAATGAGCGTGTGGAACGAGCAGAACGAGACTATCGGGGCAAAGCTGATCTTCCCAGCTTTAATGGCCTACTTCGAATAGAAGAGTTCCTCGACTGGCTGGCAGAGGTCGAGCGATACTTCGACTATATGGAAGTGCCGGACGACAAGAAGGTAAAACTAATTGCTTATAAATTTAAATCCGGTGCTTCAGCATGGTGGGAAAACCTACAGGTTTCCCGCGCCCGTCAGAATAAGGCACCCATCCGAACATGGCCTAGAATGAGACAACTTCTTAGAGCTCGATTCCTCCCTAGCGACTATGAACAAATTTTGTTCCAACAATACCAAAATTGTCGTCAGGGAAATCGAACCGTAGCCGAATATCTTGAAGAATTCCAACGATTGGCTACACGGAATAATTTATCGGAATCAGAGGCACAACAGGTGTCACGATTCATTGGTGGATTGCGATTTGCAATCCAGGATCGAGTCCAGATGCATCCGGTATGGACGTTGAGTGAGGCCAACCAATTGGCCACTCGAGCAGAAACACAGTTGTCACGGCCCCCTGCTCGACCCTATCCGGCAACACGAAATCCCAACACCGGACCCACTCAAGATACAACGCTGGCCAAAGGCAAGGAGCCTATAGGAGGGCGTCCTCAACCTCCTACGGTCACGAACCGGGACGGGGGAAGCGGTTCCTCAAGACCTCAACGTACAGCTCCCACTACAGCAGGTTCCAGCAGGATCCCCAACCCATATGGTCGGCCAAGACCAGACCATTGTCTCCGTTGTGGCCAACCAGGTCACTGGTCGAACGCTTGCCCCCAACGCCCTGCAGCACACTTAACTACGAATGAAGGCGACGTGGAAGGCGAGTCAACAGAAGACAACCCTGAATTGGAACAGGCCGAAGAGGGGGACACAGAAGATGTCGATTGGCTGACTGAAGATCATGGGGAATCGCTAGTAGTAAGACGACTACTTTACGCCCCCAGGAAGGAAGTGCACCCACAACGACATAATATTTTTCGCACAAAGTGCACCGTGCAGGGCAAAGTCTGTGACGTGATCATAGACAGTGGGAGTAGCGAAAATATTGTCTCGAGAATTATGGTGGATAAGTTACATCTGCCTATGACGAAGCACCCTACCCCTTACTCTATCGGCTGGATCAAGAAGGTGAACGAAACCAAGGTAACTCATCAATGCATTATTTCATTTTCCATTGGTAAAAGCTATAAGGACGAGGTCCTCTGTGATGTGGTTGACATGGAAGCCTGCCACATGTTACTTGGGCGGCCATGGCAATCGGATCGAGATGTGACCCACAGTGGACGGGAAAACATATACATGTTCACCAAGGATGGTCGGAAAATTGTTTTGGCCCCTATGACACCAGACAAACACCCTGAAGCTTCTAAAGTGGAGGGGAACTCTCTCCTCACCATTCGTGAGTTTGTTAAGGAATCAAAGGAAACGGGCGAGATTTATGCGGTTATGGTAAAAGGCGAGGAGCCAGGATCCTCTAATATTCCTCAACGCCTTAAACCGCTGCTAGAAGAATTTCGAAGTACTTGGCCTGCAGAGTTACCAGATGAGTTGCCTCCCATGCGAGACATACAACATCACATCGACCTTATCCCAGGGTCCAGTCTACCCAACCGACCGCACTATCGGATGAGTCCAAAAGAGTGTGAAATTCTACAGGGACAGGTGGAGGAACTGATCCTTAAGGGTCTTATTAAGGAGAGCATGAGCCCGTGTGCCGTTCCGGCACTCCTTACCCCAAAGAAGGACGGAACATGGCGTATGTGCATCGATAGCCGCGCGATCAATAAAATAACAGTTAAATATCGATTTCCAATACCGCGGTTGGATGACATGCTGGACATGCTCGAGGGCTCCAAGGTGTTCTCGAAACTGGACTTACGGAGTGGATACCATCAAATCCGTATTAGGCCAGGTGACGAGTGGAAAACGGCCTTCAAGACCAAGGAAGGGCTATATGAGTGGCTGGTTATGCCCTTCGGTTTGACCAACGCACCAAGCACCTTCATGCGTTTAATGAACCAAGTGTTGAAGCCGTTCATTGGTCGTTTCGTTGTCGTTTACTTTGACGACATTCTAATATACAGTCAGGATGAAACGGAGCACATGACCCACATCAGAAAAGTGCTACAAGTGTTGGCCGACAACAAGCTATACTTAAATCTGAAAAAGTGTAGCTTCTTAACTGATCAATTATTGTTTCTGGGGTTCATCGTGTCGTCCACGGGTATCCGAGTGGACGAAGAAAAGGTACGAGCTATTCGGGATTGGCCGGCTCCGACAAACATTCATGAGGTACGAAGTTTTCATGGGTTGGCGACCTTCTATCGTCGATTTGTGCGGAACTTCAGCAGTATCGTCGCGCCGATTACCGACTGTATGAAGAAGGGTCCGTTTCAATGGACCGAAGGGGCTGAGAAGAGCTTTGCAGAAATTAAACATCGGTTGTCCACTACCCCGGTTCTGGTACTCCCTAATTTCGACAAGCTATTTGAGGTAGAATGCGACGCATCTATTGTCGGCATTGGGGGAGTCCTTTCTCAGGAGGGCAGGCCGGTTGCCTTTTACAGTGAGAAACTCAGCGACGCACGACAGAAGTGGTCGACCTATGAACTTGAATTATATGCAGTGGTTCAAGCACTGCGCCATTGGCGCCATTATCTTATTCAAAGGGAATTTATACTGTACACTGATCATCAGGCCTTAAAATTTATCAATACTCAGACTAACGTGAATCGTATGCATGCTAGATGGATTTCGTTTTTACAGGAATTCACGTTCGTTCTGAAACACAAATCAGGGCAGCAGAACAAGGTGGCGGATGCACTAAGCCGACGTGCATCCCTTCTTATTACAGTGAGCAGTGAGGTGATCGGGTTCGACTGCCTCAAGGAACTTTATGCCGACGACGAGAATTTTGCAGATGCATGGAAAAAGTGCCAAGAGGGTCACCCGAGTGATCTCCTAATTCAAGATGGTTTCCTCTTCAAAGGAAATCGACTTTGCATTCCGCAGAGTTCGTTACGGGACAAGATTATTATCGAGCTGCATGGCGGTGACCTCGGCGGTCATCTAGGACGAGATAAGACTCGAGCGATGGTGGAAGAGCGGTATTACTGGCCGCAACTTGCTCGTGATGTTGGCAGGGCGGTACAACGATGTCATATTTGTCAAACCGCTAAGGGACAATCTCAAAATACAGGTCTTTACACGCCATTACCCGTGCCAGATGCCCCTTGGGAGGATTTATCTATGGATTTTATATTAGGGCTCCCACGAACACAACGCGGCATGGACTCAGTGTTCGTGGTGGTAGACCGATTCTCCAAGATGGCACACTTCATTCCGTGCAAGAAGACCTTTGATGCGATACATGTTGCGAACCTTTTCTTCAGAGAGGTTGTGCGACTACATGGTATTCCTAAGACGATCACTTCAGACCGGGACACAAAGTTCGTTAGCCACTTTTGGCGAGCCTTGTGGAATCGGTTCGGTACACGACTTCACTTCAGCAGTGCTTATCATCCACAAACAGATGGACAGACTGAGGTCGTCAACCGCACATTGGGAAATCTCATCCGTTGCCTTTCAGGTGACAAACCGAAGCATTGGGACATGGCCCTGGCTCAAGCAGAGTTTGCATTCAACAACATGGTAAACCGATCGACAGGAAAGTCTCCATTCCAGATTGTTTATGGGTGCGTGCCTCGTCACACACTCGATTTGGTTCCCCTGCCCAAGCTTCCGGGCATGAGCGTTACAGCTGAACATATGGCAGACCGAATCATGGACATACATGCAGACGTGCGCAACAAATTACAGGCTTCGAACGAGAAGTACAAAGAAGCGGCCGACAAGCATCGGCGCGCCAAAGTGTTCGAAATAGGTGATCAGGTGATGGTCCACCTACGTAAAGAGCGATTTCCTACCGGGACCTACAACAAGTTGAAACACAAGAAGATTGGACCGGTACCGATCATTCGCAAGATCAATGACAATGCCTACGTTGTTGATCTTCCAGATGACATGGAGATTTCAAGGACTTTCAACGTGGCAGATCTGTACGAATATCATGAACCAAAGCTGGACGAGAACTCGGGGTCGAGTTCTTTCGAAGTGGAGGAGACTGATGTAGGACGGGTCGCTGACTATTTCATGGGCCAGATGGACCAAAAGAAGACCGGACGGGGCCGAAAGTGATCCGGACCGTCAGGACCGTGAATCGGTCGTATCTCACAATCCGGAATGAGTTACGGGACGTATAATATATCAATTTGGGGTAGCTCGAGCTACTTTAGCCAACCAACCCTGCTACGCCGGGTTGCCCAATCCGGAATCGCGAGAATTGACCGTATCGACGGTCATTAGGCTAGTTTATTTTCGTTTTTACTATTTATAGTAAGTTTTAATTCGATCATAACTTTGCATCCGTATGGTTTTAGAGTTAGTGCCCAACATAAAAAGGGCTTAGAATATTTCGTAGAACAGCGTGGTTGAGGCCGTTTGAAAACTTTCTATTTTTGGCCGAAAACCAAGAGTTCTAGTAGGATTGAACGACTTCTATAAATAGTAAGTTTACTATTTATAGTAAGTTGCGTTTTCTAGGAGTTTTAGTTGGAGTTGGATTTTGATACTTTACCTAGGGTTTAGTTTCCTATTTATATGCATTGTAATTCCGTTTTTATTCATTCAATCATCCATGGTAACTGCGTCAGGAGCGGCCTGATTTCTCTACAAGGTAATGTTCATGGTGAGGCCCACTGCATCCATGGTCCATATGTTCCATGTTATCGGTATGTTGGCGAGAAAGATGGTACAACTCTTTGGTGTAGTTGTACATGGATGATCATATCGTCTTTGAGGGTTTTTTTTTAAGTGCATAAATGACCACGAAACCATGGGAGCACTTAAATACAACCTTTTTTTTTTTAATCTTTATTTTTCTATACCTTAGACATCTTTTTTGGAATTTCTTGGGACGAAAATGTCTATCATGGTCCTTGTACTATAAATGCCCTTGGACTTATTTTAAACCTCAACCTTCTTTAATTAATGCTTTCTAGCTAATTTTTCTTTTACCACTACACTTTGCTGATCGTTTATGCTTTGTGGCTATTATTTTTAACAAAAATTCCTACCTAATTAAAGTTAGTTTTAAACTTGTCTACGAAGAAAACTAGAGGAAAAATATATTGCAAAAAATTCATTCTTAGAATTTTAGTTCTTTTTTCTTCAAAAAGTGTTCACGAGTTGGACTTTGTTCCACTTTTAAAAGGTTAAACAGATTCTAAATGAGACTATTCAAGTCTCATTTAAAACCCTACAAATTATTTTTTCAATAAGCCAAAATCATCCCAATTCGACTTATAATGATGAAGTTATATATGGCCATTTTCATGAGACCGCACAATGCTAGAAATGATACTAAATAGTTTGCAAATGCCATGGCCTACATTTGAAAGGTCAAATGGTATTTCAAATAAGATAATTCCAACCACATTTGAAAGTTGTCGAATTATCTTTTCAATAAACCTAAGATCACCTCAATCTAACGTGTAACGAGGGAATGATAACCGTTTTCGTAAGATCACATAATGTTGGAACTGAATGTAAACACGAGTGTGTATCAAATGCAGGTACACTCTCGTGTTCATGTTTAGTACCCTCTCACGTTCAGAAGCAAATTGCTTATGACCCCGGGCACAAAGATATACTTGTGTTCTGGGCTGTGTGGGGTCCACAAAGATGTACATGATAAATCCACTCGGCTCATCTGTTTTGAAAGACCACAATAAGACGAGTCTAAAAATAGATCCAAAACTCAAGTACTAGGCCACACCAACGAAATAGTGAAAACAGAAATGTCCACCGTTGAAACCTTGTTGAAGCCAACCATGATGTTTAATCCCCATTGTTTTGAGTGGTATGGGCCGTATAAGTTTTGGATCTATTTCATTTTTAGAATCTTGTCCTATTGCAGTCTTACAAAATAAATGAAAATTTTGGATTTTTCATGGATATTTCTATGGGCCCCACACAGCCCTGTGCACAAGAATATCTTTGTGCCCGAGGTCACAAGCAATCCACTCCCCTCACATTCATGTTTGGTACAAGCTCACATTTAGTACACACTCTTGTTCATTTTCAACTCCAACATCGCATGATTTCACAAAAATAATCATAACTCCCTCGTTACAGGCCAGATTAAGGCAATTTTAGATTTGTTGGAATAATATTTGACGAGCGTTTAAATGAAACTAGAATCATCTTGTGGACTCTATTTGTCCTTTCAAAATTGGGCACAAAGTCCATAATAACTTGATGTTCATTTTTACCATCACACGATCCCACAAAATGGTCATATATAACTCCCTTGTTTCGGGTCGGATCGGGACGATCTTAAGCTTATTGAAAAGTTAATTTGACCAGCTTTCAAATGGGACTAGAATTACCTCATTTAGACATTGTTTAACCTTTTAAAATCGAAGCTCAAAATCTTGTTTTCAAGTATTTAAAAAAATAAAAACCATTTTTCAAAAGTGAAATTTTTTCCTCTGATCATTTTCTTGTCAGATAAGCTTAGAACCCATTATTTTAAAGTGGGAGTTTATGCTGAAGAAAGTAGCTGGAAAGCACGAAGAACTGCCAAAAATAGTTGGAAAGCACAACAAAACACTCAAAGTAGAGTGGTAAAAATAGATTTAGCTAGAGAACAACAGTCATAATAAGTTCTAGTGTAGAAAAAAAAAAATGTCCAGATGCCAAGCATCGATGCAGAACATTTTTGTCACCGGAAATTCCAAAATAGGCATCAAAGGTACAGAAAAATAAAGATTTAGAAAATGGTGGCTATTTAGGTACTTCTGTTTTCGATCATTGGATGTATACGCCTAAGAAAGTAGTAGGGAAGAAAAAACAGTTCTCTTTCAAATCACAAGGAAGATTCCAGAGAACAAATAAAACAAATGCTCACCCATTAGCTCACTCATCACGTAAGCATAGTTTGAATTGTATACTATTTCCTGGATTTTCAGTAATTGGGGGTTAAAGAAAATCCCCTCCCAACCCAAGCTCATATCCAAGGGCGTGGATCGGCTCGTCCCACAGAAGGTGTGGTTTCAAACCTCTGTGGGCCCCACCATGATCTATGTGTTTTATCCACGCCGTCCGTCCAGTTCTCCATCTAATTTTAAGGCACGATCCCAAAAATCAGACAGATCCAAATCTCAGGTGGACCACACCACAGCAAAAGAGTGGGAATTGAAAGTCCACCATTAAAATCTTCCTAGGGCCCACTGTAACGTTTATTTTTTATCCAACATGTTGATAAGGTCAAATAGAACTAGACGAAGGGAAAAAAACAAATATCAGCTTGATACTAAACTTCTGTGGCCCCCAAACAAATTTCAACAGTGAACGTCCATCCCCACTGTCCTTTGGTGTGGTCAACCTTAGATTCGGATCTTCTGATATTTGGGTTCAGACCTTAAAATCAGATGGTGAAATGGATGGACGGCATGGATAAAACACATATCTCATGGTGGGACCCACGGAGATGTGAAACACAACCCTTTTGAGACTAGCAGATCCGCGCCCCATGTCCAATCGGTTTATCAATCGCAGGAGGTCATTCCAGGACCCGAGCCTAAACATGAGGAATATCCTAATCTAAGCAAACATCTAGATCGGTTGACGGTTTCAAAGTCACGTTTCATTGAAACTAGGTACCAGGCCTGTCAATGGCCCGGTCCTGGCCTGCTTCAGAAAAGCTTGGGTTGGTATGTAGTCCTGAAGGCTGGACCGGGCATAAAATTTAAGCCTGTCTACTAATCGGCCGAGCTTGGCACGCGTTTAAGAGCCGGTCGGCCTGGCCCGAGCCTAATCCAACCGTTCCAATTTGGAGTCGCGAGGGCATTTTCGTCATATAACATGCACGATGGAGCACCCTTACTCAACAGACCAGATCCTGCATATAAGTGGGCGGGGCCGGTTTGGTCGGACGCGAATTGCCTAGGAAAGGCTTTCGCACCAAGCTCCTGCACTGGGAAGCTACGTGGGGCCTCTGTGATGTTTGTGTGAAATCCACACCGTCTATCCATTTTTCCAGCTCATCTTAGAAGGCGCATCCATAGCACAAGTGTCACACGAGAGGAAACAGTGGGGATGGAATGATCACCGTTGAAACATTCTTTTGGCAAGGTAAGTTTTGTATCGGGCTAAGTTGTTGTGTTTTCAGTTCATTCCAATGGGAATGACCATATAAACGGTTTCGATGAAATATAGACTTCAAGGTGGGCCTCAGGAAAGTTTTAATGGTAGGCATTTCTAAGAGGCATCCTTTAGTCTTGGATCCGCCTCATTTTTTGTCTCATTTCTAAAATGAGTTGGAAAAGCAGATGGACGGGATAGATTTATCACAAACATAACGGTGGGACCCACCTAGCTTCCCACCGTAGTTACTTCCTGCCACATCCTTTTGGCAGGCTGTTTGGTTACCGTCAAAGGCCCGGACGTGCCCATTAGCCTTAAAAGTAACCCAATTGCAATTTGGAGCGCGGACACACACTGCCATTAAACTGAGGAAAATACGATTTGTTTAATATTAAGTATACGAGACTCACAAGCCCCAATCTTATTCCATATGGCATCCAAACGTACCCGAAATATATTCTTTTGTCCAAAACACTTTATCCTCAGAGCTTACCACATCAAACATCTATGACAAAAGAAAGAAAAACAACAAGAGCAACAACAAAACAGGAACATCAGCGATTGAGAAATGCAGCCAAACGCTTCATCATCTCCCCAGCTTTCTCACTTCCAGGGTTGAACATATGGAATACATGGTCCTCTCCTTCCGTCTCTAATATCTCCACCGTCCCTTCCCATCCGCTCGAAGCCAACGTATGATAGTAAAGCCACCCTCGGTCCTTCAAAGCATCCTTCTCCGCCACACATACAATCACTCGGATGCAACTCAACCCCGAAAGACTCGGTGCCACGCCTGATATCGGATTGATAAGTGGGTCATCAAGGCCCACCGTAGAAGGACAAACATACCTCCATAACGAATCTATCATACCCTTAGAAGCTGGATTCTTCCCCTCATTGCCAATCACCTCCTCTCCCCAGAAGAACGGATGGATCAGAATAGCACCGTAGATCTTCACACCATGGCCCAATTCACAATTCCCAGCACGCATCACCATGTCATGGGCGATGTTACCGCCGGCGCTATCGCCGGCAACAAACACACGGGTGAACTCACCATGGTCTCTGAGCCAGGCCTCTGGGCCGCCATCAGCATGCGAGGCGGTCCACTGGAGCGCGGCCCACGAGTCATCATAGGCAGCAGGGAGAACGTGCTCAGGGGCTCTTCTGTAGTGCACCGACACGACGATGATATTGGCCTCGGCGACTAGTGAATTGAGCTAGGAGTGGTATGTCGGCGAGAAGGGTGTCTCGATTATGAAGCCCCCGCCATGGTAGTAAACGAGAACTGGAAATTTTTGACTTGAATCGGCGAGTTTGGGAAGATAGAGGCGGGCCGACACACCCAACTCTGGAATGATGTCTATGTCTTTGGACGAGACGCCGGTCGTTGGGTCGACCGACGGTGGCACGACGTCGGCGCCAAGTAGGCGCTCTATGCGCCCATCTTTGTACACACGTATTAAAGGTGGGAAATCAAATGCAATTTCATCAGTTGAAGCCATTGTATGTATGGAAATAGAGAGAGTATGCAAATGAAGGGGGAGATGAGCAAATGAGATAGGATGCAAAGCCTCTTAAAGGAAGAACAGGAAGGAGATGAAAAGGTGACAGGTGGGCTTGTTTGGCAGTTTCTGAGTGTTGATTTTGACATGTGGTTGTGATTGGCCGTGGTCCATGTTACCTATTGATAGGATGAGAGTATACAGAAGAGACGAGTGCGGAGTGCCTCTGTCCAGGACGTGATATTTTAGAAAATGGGACAAGGATTGCGTACTAACTCAGCAATTAGTATACTCTGTGGGCCGACTGTTATGTTCGTGTCTTATCCATGCCGTTCATCCATTTTAACGGATCCTTTTAGGATATGATACTAAAATTGAAGCATATCCACATTTCAAGTGTTCCACACCAAAGGAAACAAGAGGAATGATGACTTCCACAGTTGAAACCTTTCTAGGGCCAAAGTTATGCTATTTGTCATCCAACCTGTTTATAAGGCTACAGAGACGTGGATGAAGGGAAAACAAAAATATAAGCTTGATCCAAGTAGTTGCCAACTCGTAGCTCTTCAATTCCCATTGTTTCCTATGGTGTGGTCCAATTGAGCTTTGGATATGCTTCAATTCTGGTCTCATGTCCAAAAATAATAAGTAAAAAATGGATGGCGGCATAGATAAGACACATACTTTACGGTGGACCCAATAGAGTGTACTCAGTACGCATATCACTACCCCAATCCGCGTCCTAGAAAATGGTGGTGATTCGTTCTTTTTTTTTTTCTTTTTTCTTTTTTTCTTTTTTTTTTTAAACACACAACAAGGAGCGGATTAAGTGAGACGAGGGATTCACTGAAGTGGGTGGGACCCCTGACTGTGAGGCTCACAGTGATGTATTGGACTTAAATTCACACTGTCCAACCATGTTGAAAGCTCATTTTAGATCATGATCCGAAAAATGAAGCTGAGTCAAATCTTAGATGGAACACACCAAAGGAACAGTCTTGATAGATTTCCTACCATTAAAAACTGCATGGACTCCAACTGAATGTTTGCTTTCTATCTAACCTGTTGATAAGGTCACAAATATCTAGATGAAGAGACCACAAAAATGTTATATTGTTCCAAATCTATTTTGGCCTACAAGAAGTTTTTAATGGTAAATTACCACTTTTTCCTTGTACTATTGTCCATCTGATATTTGGAGCTGCTTCATTTTTTGGATCATGTCTAAAGTGAGCTTCTAATACGGATGGACGGTATGGATTTAATCACATATATCACAGTGGGGGCATACAGTCAGGGGTCTCACCCACCTTGGCGAATCCGAGGTCCCACGTAATCCCATCCCCCGCCCCGCCCCGCCCCCGGCCGCCGACACCATGGGAGACGTTTTACTTAAAATAGTCCTGGGTGTGGCTATGTTTATTAAAAGTCCAATTTCTCATCTAGTTCATCTTTTTTGACCTTTTAATGAGAAATTAAAATTTTATGGTCAAAATGCCTCTAGCACTGTGGATCCCCTCTTGGGCACGGTGGATTCCCCCAAACACGTGGTGGTCAGAGGGGGATTATCGCCCCTACGATTTTCAATTTCTCGTCAAAAGGTTAAAAAAGATGAACTGAACGAGAAATTGTACTTTTATTAAAAACAGTCACACCACAAGGCTATTGCAGTAAAAATCCCCACCACGAGGGCGGATTAGGTGAGACACTTAAGACGGCGCGGCCCACCTTAATGTATGTATTATTTATCCATGCCGTCCATCCATTTTTTCACATTATTTAAAGGCATTCTACCAAAAAGTAAGCAGATCCAATTATCTTGTGGCCCATTAATGGCCAATCACCACTGTTTCTTTTGATATGGTCTACCTGATAATTGGATCTTCTTAATATTTGGTGTAATAAGCTTAAATTATGTATATAAACGGTTGGACGGAGTGGATACATAATACATACATCAATGTGGGCCCCACGGTAAACATATGTAAGGGCTGCACCGTCATAGGTGAGCCCGGGGTCTCACCAAATCCGCTCTCCCACGCCACATGGGCGCTTGAAACATGATTCATTCTATGTTTGTTTTGCACAATTTAATAAATTGTGGTGACTTGTCGTCCTCACATTACACCGATGTGCAGATATCCAGACCATCCAAACTGTGGGTCCCATTTTGATTGAGGCGTCTGTCTAAAATCACAATGATCGAGCAATAGAAAACTATTTAATTGATGGTTATCAAATGGATAGTTGAAAATATTAGCCAGTGGTCCAAATTTAAAAGAAAAAATAAGATGACTTATATTACTTCTCAATCAATTTAGCGTTACGCTCCATCATCAAAAGTAGTATCAGCAATTTGGACAGTCTAGATTTCCACACAACTATGCCATGCGTATGGTGAAAATCTCATGATTTTTTAAATTATGCAAAACTAACACATATTTTAACCCGCTGACACAACAAAGATGAGTTATTTGATACTCCGGCAGTGCGATGGATGATATTCAGTCGCTTGTATATGGATATTAACCGTTCAAATCATTGTAAGCACCGTACATAGGTCATGGATCTAAACTAATACTAATTGGATGGTTTAAATATTTGATATATGAAGTTTTTTTGTGTCCAATTACAACTCTCGATTATTTTTTGTGTTGATCATCCATAAGTTTTATAAACCATTTAAAGTATCTATAATTTGCATGGTTTAATTTCAACTAGACGCATGCCACGTGTACAATTTCAAAGTGCATGTGTATCAACAATTTGCCAGAGTACCAAACATTTTTTTCCTTGAAAATAACTTCTTGACCTTTTGCCCTGTGTTCAAAACATAAAAGTTCAAACATGGACCAGTCTTGTAGTCTTGTGTGTGGAAATAGTCGCTGGACACGTGTAGCTCACCTGTGGCAGATCCAAACATCTGATCAGACAGCTCCGTGTAAGTAGATGACTCCCCTCAAAATGAGAAGGATCTGATTATCAAGTGGCGGCACAGTATAAGTGATATCGACGGTTTGAGATAAATTGGTCTAAGGTCCGCATTCGATAACACAAGTGGCCCGCCAGATGATCAGATCAACCTGATTTCTAAAATCTGCACCAATGGATCCTGATTTCCTGAAATTTAGATCACAGAACGGGTATGTTTGGAGATGCTTAAACAGGGAAGGGAATTACGTGCGAATACACCAGTATTTTCTCAATAAGCTGTGGCGAACGACAAGATGAGATCTTCGACCCTAAATGTACTCACGTTTTCAGCACTTACCACCTACCTGCTGGTAAGTAGGCCTGGCAAAATTTCACACGACCTACCAACCCCATGGAATCCGCATGAAAAATTCACTTTTTGGGTTCGGCCTTATTGTGTTGGGTCACTAATGGGTTAGCCCACCAAGAACCGTTAACGGGCTGGGTTAGTGTTTCACCTACGAAATCCGTTATTGAGGGTATTTTGGTAATTATTTTAGGGGGGGGGGGGGGGGGGGGGGGCGGAATCCTTAAGAATCTAAGACAAATGATAAGGCTCTCTCTCTCTCTCACACACACTTGGGGGGTTTTCTCAATCTTTTTGCCCACAACCCCACACTGCTATGCTCCAAAATCTCTGTTGAATCGAGCTCCTTTCCCATCTTTTTGCCCACGAAATTACGACCTGTTTATTTAACAGGTTAAATGAGTTGGGTTGCGAGTAACCTATTAAATTAACAAATGGGTTTGGATTTTTAAATTTTGACCTGATTTAGGTTTCTAGATCTACCACAATGTATATGTTATATCCTCACCATCCATCTATTTTTTTTAGATCAATTTAAGGTATGGACCCAAAAAATGAAGAAGATCCAAATCTCATGTAAATCACATCATAGAAAGAACACCTACCATTGGACACTTCTTAGGGGCCACAGATGTTTTGGATCAAGCTGATATTTATCTTTTCCCTTCATCTAGGTCAATGTGACGTTGCCAACAGGTTGGATGGAAAATAAACTTCATGGTGGGCCCTAGGAAGGTTCCATCGGTGATCACCATTGTCCCCATTGCTTCCGTGGTGTGGTCCACTTGAGCTTTAGATCTGCCTCATTTTTGGGGCCATGCCCGAAAATGGTCTTGTAAAATGAATGGACAGTGTGATATAACATATACATCATGGTAGGGCCTACAGGACTTGTTGACCTCAACACACCACCGACACACTATGCAATCTGCTTCCTGGTTCACCGGTCCCAATTTCACAACACTAGTGAGTTGCATCCAATTGTGCGTGGACAACGCACCCTGCACAGGAAGACCAACGCCAGCCTTCTTAGGGTTTCTTTTTCAGTTGAATATGGACCGTTGCTTTATTTCTATTCTTAGCTGTCTATTTGTTGGGCATGAATAGACGAGTAAGAATTTTTTACCGTTAAGGAGAATTTTTGGGAATCATCCATCCATGGTCGAGAACCCACTCGAGTATGAGTGGGTATGTTACCAAAAAAATTAATAATAATAAAAGAAAAAATGGATCTGACTAGGACCCGTTTCTACTGAAGGGAAAGGAAGGAAAAGAGGCGGAAGTGAGCCTCACTAAGGTTGTGCCCACCTCAATGTATGCGTTGTACATCTATGATGTATGCACTTTATATCCAATCAGTCCATCCTTTTTGAGAGCTCAATTAAGGGCATTAGACAAAAAATGAGGCAGATACAAATCTCAAGTGGACCACACCATAGGAAAACAGTGTTGATTGAACGTCCACCATTAAAAACTTCCTAGGGCCCACTATAATGTTCATTTGTCATCCAAACTCCTGTCTTGTGGGACTACCATAGGCCAGGGGTCAAGTTCTCAGGCGGATCCAAAGCCCTAGTGGGCCATGCCGCAAGCAACGGTTGGATTACACAATTTCCAACCAAACAGCAAGTTACAGATGGAATATGAGTTTTCAATCCAGTTTATGCAATTTTGGATTCCAAAAGTGGAATCTGGATTCTGCATCCAAACAGGCCCTTACTGATCGAAAAGTAGGTTCTAGGATCCTATTGTTAGATAATGATATATACCATGCAGCGTCTGTGGTCTTTCATATCCATCCATCTAATTCTGACCAACGTGTCACTTGCGTAGAATATCCAATCAGTGCAAAAGGTGCTCACGCCATGATGATCACTTGCAATGAAATTCAGGCCAATCCCCTCATTAAGGCTCTCAATGGAGCGGGTCAAATCCGATATCCAATTTATTCCGAATCTATATAATGCAGATTTGGATCTTAAAATAGATCTGATTAATTAAATGGACTGGATTTGGATCTTAAAATTGGTCCGATTAATTAAATGGACCGGATTTGGATTCATAAAAATATATCTAAATCCAATCCAAATCCATTTATAGATTTTCAAATTTGGAGCCGAATCCAACCGAATCCGATTCAGATCCGACTCATTGTCACCTTACCATATATGTTTTATCCATGTCGGATATCCATTTTCTAGATTATTTTATGCCAAGTCTCAAAATTGAGACATGTCAATCTCAGCCCGATCATATCATAGTAAATGGTGGGATTTGCACCATTTTGCTACTAAATTAAATATATCATGTTATATAATTTTTAGATTTGTGATGGGGTGGATTGGGACCTAGATCGGACTGAATTCGATTGTTATATGGATTTTGGACTAGCCGATTCGCGCCCCATATCCAATTGGTTTATCAATCGCAGGAGGTCATTCCAGGACACGAGCCCAAACATGAGGAATATCCTAATCTAAGCAAACATCTAGTTCGATCGACGGTTTCAGAGTCACGTTTCATTGAAACTAAGTACCAAGCCTGTCAATGGCCCAGTCCTGGCCTGCTTCAGAAAATCTTGGGTTGGTATATAGTCCTGAAGGCTGGACCGGGGCATAAAATTTAAGCCTATCTACTAATCGGCCGAGCTTGGCACGCGTTTAAGAGCCAGTTGGCCTAGCCCGAGCCTAACCCATCCGTGCCAATTTGGAGTCCCAAGGGCATTTTCATCATATAACATGCATGATGGAGCACCCTTACTCAACACACCAGATCTTGCATGTAGGGGGGCAGGGCCGGTTTGGTCGGACGCGAATTGCCCAGGAAAGGCTTTGGCACCAAGCCCTTGCACTGGGAAGCTACGTGGGGCCTCTGTGATGCTTGTGAGAAATCCACACCGTCTATCCATTTTTCCAGCTCATCTTAGAACATGAGATCACCATAACTCAAGTGTCACACGAGAGGAAACAGTGGGGATTGAATAACCACCGTTGAAACATTCTTATGGCAAGATAAGTTTTGCATCAAGCTAAGTTATTGTGTTTTCAGTTCATTGCAGTGGGAATGACCTTATAAACGGTTTCGATGAAATATAGACTTCAAGGTAGGCCTCAGGAAGGTTTCAATGATATGCATTTCTTCCCTCACTTTTTCCTCTTATATGGCATCCTTTAGTCTTGGATCGGCCTATTTTTTTGTCTCGGCCTATTTTTTGTCTCATTTCCTAAAATGAGTTGGATTTATCGCAAACATACGGTGGGACCCACTTAGCTTCCCACCGTAGGTAATTCCTGCCAAATCCTTTTGGCAGGTTGTTTGGTTACCGTCAAAGGCCCGGACGTGCCCATTAGCCTTAAAAGTCACCCAATTGCAATTTGGAGCGCGGCCACACACTGCCATTAAACTGAGGAAAATACGATTTGTTTAATATTAAGTATACAAGACTCACAATCCCCAATCTTATTCCATATAGCATCCAAACGTACCCAAAATATATTCTTTTGCCCAAAACACTCTCTCCTAAGAGCTAACCACATCCAACATCTATGATAAAAGAAAGAAAAACAACAAGAGCAACAACAAAATAGGAACATCAGCGATTGAGAAATGCAGCCAAACGCTTCATCATCTCCCCAGCTTTCTCACTTCCAGGGTTGAACATATGGAATACATGGTCCTCTCCTTCCGTCTCTAATATCTCCACCGTCCCTTCCCATCCGCTCGAAGCCAACGTATGATAGTAAAGCCACCCTCGGTCCTTCAAAGCATCCTTCTCCGCCACACATACAATCACTCGGATGCAACTCAACCCCGAAAGACTCGGTGCCACGCCTGATATCGGATTGATAAGTGGGTCATCAAGGCCCACCGTAGAAGGACAAACATACCTCCATAACGAATCTATCATACCCTTAGAAGCTGGATTCTTCCCCTCATTGCCAATCACCTCCTCTCCCCAGAAGAACGGATGGATCAGAATAGCACCGTAGATCTTCACACCATGGCCCAATTCACAATTCCCAGCACGCATCACCATGTCATGGGCGATGTTACCGCCGGCGCTATCGCCGGCAACAAACACACGGGTGAACTCACCATGGTCTCTGAGCCAGGCCTCTGGGCCGCCATCAGCATGCGAGGCGGTCCACTGGAGCGCGGCCCACGAGTCATCATAGGCAGCAGGGAGAACGTGCTCAGGGGCTCTTCTGTAGTGCACCGACACGACGATGATATTGGCCTCGGCGACTAGTGAATTGAGCTAGGAGTGGTATGTCGGCGAGAAGGGTGTCTCGATTATGAAGCCCCCGCCATGGTAGTAAACGAGAACTGGAAATTTTTGACTTGAATCGGCGAGTTTGGGAAGATAGAGGCGGGCCGACACACCCAACTCTGGAATGATGTCTATGTCTTTGGACGAGACGCCGGTCGTTGGGTCGACCGACGGTGGCACGACGTCGGCGCCAAGTAGGCGCTCTATGCGCCCATCTTTGTACACACGTATTAAAGGTGGGAAATCAAATGCAATTTCATCAGTTGAAGCCATTGTATGTATGGAAATAGAGAGAGTATGCAAATGAAGGGGGAGATGAGCAAATGAGATAGGATGCAAAGCCTCTTAAAGGAAGAACAGGAAGGAGATGAAAAGGTGACAGGTGGGCTTGTTTGGCAGTTTCTGAGTGTTGATTTTGACATGTGGTTGTGATTGGCCGTGGTCCATGTTACCTATTGATAGGATGAGAGTATACAGAAGAGACGAGTGCGGAGTGCCTCTGTCCAGGACGTGATATTTTAGAAAATGGGACAAGGATTGCGTACTAACTCAGCAATTAGTATACTCTGTGGGCCGACTGTTATGTTCGTGTCTTATCCATGCCGTTCATCCATTTTAACGGATCCTTTTAGGATATGATACTAAAATTGAAGCATATCCACATTTCAAGTGTTCCACACCAAAGGAAACAAGAGGAATGATGACTTCCACAGTTGAAACCTTTCTAGGGCCAAAGTTATGCTATTTGTCATCCAACCTGTTTGTAAGGCTACAGAGACGTGGATGAAGGGAAAACAAAAATATAAGCTTGATCCAAGTAGTTGCCAACTCGTAGCTCTTCAATTCCCATTGTTTCCTATGGTGTGGTCCAATTGAGCTTTGGATATGCTTCAATTCTGGTCTCATGTCCTAAAATAATAAGTAAAAAATGGATGGCGGCATAGATAAGACACATACTTTACGGTGGACCCAATAGAGTGTACTCAGTACGCATATCACTACCCCAATCCGCGTCCTAGAAAATGGTGGTGATTCGTTCTTTTTTTTTTCTTTTTTCTTTTTTTCTTTTTTTTTTTAAACACACAACAAGGAGCGGATTAAGTGAGACGAGGGATTCACTGAAGTGGGTGGGACCCCTGACTGTGAGGCTCACAGTGATGTATTGGACTTAAATTCACACTGTCCAACCATGTTGAAAGCTCATTTTAGATCATGATCCGAAAAATGAAGCTTAGTCAAATCTTAGATGGAACACACCAAAGGAACAGTCTTGATAGAATTCCTACCATTAAAAACTGCATGGACTCCAACTGAATGTTTGCTTTCTATCTAACCTGTTGATAAGGTCACAAATATCTAGATGAAGAGACCACAAAAATGTTATATTGTTCCAAATCTATTTTGGCCTACAAGAAGTTTTTAATGGTAAATTACCACTTTTTCCTTGTACTATTGTCCATCTGATATTTGGAGCTGCTTCATTTTTTGGATCATGTCTAAAGTGAGCTTCTAATACGGATGGACGGTATGGATTTAATCACATATATCACAGTGGGGGCATACAGTCAGGGGTCTCACCCACCTTGGCGAATCCGAGGTCCCACGTAATCCCATCCCCCGCCCCGCCCCCGGCCGCCGACACCATGAGAGACGTTTTACTTAAAATAGTCCTGGGTGTGGCTATGTTTATTAAAAGTCCAATTTCTCATCTAGTTCATCTTTTTTGACCTTTTAATGAGAAATTAAAATTTTATGGTCAAAATGCCTCTAGCACTGTGGATCCCCTCTTGGGCACGGTGGATTCCCCCAAACACGTGGTGGTCAGAGGGGGATTATCGCCCCTACGATTTTCAATTTCTCGTCAAAAGGTTAAAAAAGATGAACTGAACGAGAAATTGTACTTTTATTAAAAACAGTCACACCACAAGGCTATTGCAGTAAAAATCCCCACCACGAGGGCGGATTAGGTGAGACACTTAAGACGGCGCGGCCCACCTTAATGTATGTATTATTTATCCATGCCGTCCATCCGTTTTTTCACATTATTTAAAGGCATTCTACCAAAAAGTAAGCAGATCCAATTATCTTGTGGCCCATTAATGGCCAATCACCACTGTTTCTTTTGATATGGTCTACCTGATAATTGGATCTTCTTAATATTTGGTGTAATAAGCTTAAATTATGTATATAAACGGTTGGACGGAGTGGATACATAATACATACATCAATGTGGGCCCCACGGTAAACATATGTAAGGGCTGCACCGTCATAGGTGAGCCCGGGGTCTCACCAAATCCGCTCTCCCACGCCACATGGGCGCTTGAAACATGATTCATTCTATGTTTGTTTTGCACAATTTAATAAATTGTGGTGACTTGTCGTCCTCACATTACACCGATGTGCAGATATCCAGACCATCCAAACTGTGGGTCCCATTTTGATTGAGGCGTCTGTCTAAAATCACAATGATCGAGCAATAGAAAACTATTTAATTGATGGTTATCAAATGGATAGTTGAAAATATTAGCCAGTGGTCCAAATTTAAAAGAAAAAATAAGATGACTTATATTACTTCTCAATCAATTTAGCGTTACGCTCCATCATCAAAAGTAGTATCAGCAATTTGGACAGTCTAGATTTCCACACAACTATGCCATGCGTATGGTGAAAATCTCATGATTTTTTAAATTATGCAAAACTAACACATATTTTAACCCGCTGACACAACAAAGATGAGTTATTTGATACTCCGGCAGTGCGATGGATGATATTCAGTCGCTTGTATATGGATATTAACCGTTCAAATCATTGTAAGCACCGTACATAGGTCATGGATCTAAACTAATACTAATTGGATGGTTTAAATATTTGATATATGAAGTTTTTTTGTGTCCAATTACAACTCTCGATTATTTTTTGTGTTGATCATCCATAAGTTTTATAAACCATTTAAAGTATCTATAATTTGCATGGTTTAATTTCAACTAGACGCATGCCACGTGTACAATTTCAAAGTGCATGTGTATCAACAATTTGCCAGAGTACCAAACATTTTTTTCCTTGAAAATAACTTCTTGACCTTTTGCCCTGTGTTCAAAACATAAAAGTTCAAACATGGACCAGTCTTGTAGTCTTGTGTGTGGAAATAGTCGCTGGACACGTGTAGCTCACCTGTGGCAGATCCAAACATCTGATCAGACAGCTCCGTGTAAGTAGATGACTCCCCTCAAAATGAGAAGGATCTGATTATCAAGTGGCGGCACAGTATAAGTGATATCGACGGTTTGAGATAAATTGGTCTAAGGTCCGCATTCGATAACACAAGTGGCCCGCCAGATGATCAGATCAACCTGATTTCTAAAATCTGCACCAATGGATCCTGATTTCCTGAAATTTAGATCACAGAACGGGTATGTTTGGAGATGCTTAAACAGGGAAGGGAATTACGTGCGAATACACCAGTATTTTCTCAATAAGCTGTGGCGAACGACAAGATGAGATCTTCGACCCTAAATGTACTCACGTTTTCAGCACTTACCACCTACCTGCTGGTAAGTAGGCCTGGCAAAATTTCACACGACCTACCAACCCCATGGAATCCGCATGAAAAATTCACTTTTTGGGTTCGGCCTTATTGTGTTGGGTCACTAATGGGTTAGCCCACCAAGAACCGTTAACGGGCTGGGTTAGTGTTTCACCTACGAAATCCGTTATTGAGGGTATTTTGGTAATTATTTTAGGGGGGGGGGGGGGGGCGGGGCGGAATCCTTAAGAATCTAAGACAAATGATAAGGCTCTCTCTCTCTCTCACACACACTTGGGGGGTTTTCTCAATCTTTTTGCCCACAACCCCACACTGCTATGCTCCAAAATCTCTGTTGAATCGAGCTCCTTTCCCATCTTTTTGCCCACGAAATTACGACCTGTTTATTTAACAGGTTAAATGAGTTGGGTTGCGAGTAACCTATTAAATTAACAAATGGGTTTGGATTTTTAAATTTTGACCTGATTTAGGTTTCTAGATCTACCACAATGTATATGTTATATCCTCACCATCCATCTATTTTTTTTAGATCAATTTAAGGTATGGACCCAAAAAATGAAGAAGATCCAAATCTCATGTAAATCACATCATAGAAAGAACACCTACCATTGGACACTTCTTAGGGGCCACAGATGTTTTGGATCAAGCTGATATTTATCTTTTCCCTTCATCTAGGTCAATGTGACGTTGCCAACAGGTTGGATGGAAAATAAACTTCATGGTGGGCCCTAGGAAGGTTCCATCGGTGATCACCATTGTCCCCATTGCTTCCGTGGTGTGGTCCACTTGAGCTTTAGATCTGCCTCATTTTTGGGGCCATGCCCGAAAATGGTCTTGTAAAATGAATGGACAGTGTGATATAACATATACATCATGGTAGGGCCTACAGGACTTGTTGACCTCAACACACCACCGACACACTATGCAATCTGCTTCCTGGTTCACCGGTCCCAATTTCA
The DNA here is from genome assembly GCA_003013855.2 of Liriodendron chinense. Lineage (NCBI taxonomy): Eukaryota > Viridiplantae > Streptophyta > Magnoliopsida > Magnoliales > Magnoliaceae > Liriodendron > Liriodendron chinense. The sequence continues at coordinate 788,951 of ML058554.1, forward strand.
CAACACTAGTGAGTTGCATCCAATTGTGCGTGGACAACGCACCCTGCACAGGAAGACCAACGCCAGCCTTCTTAGGGTTTCTTTTTCAGTTGAATATGGACCGTTGCTTTATTTCTATTCTTAGCTGTCTATTTGTTGGGCATGAATAGACGAGTAAGAATTTTTTACCGTTAAGGAGAATTTTTGGGAATCATCCATCCATGGTCGAGAACCCACTCGAGTATGAGTGGGTATGTTACCAAAAAAATTAATAATAATAAAAGAAAAAATGGATCTGACTAGGACCCGTTTCTACTGAAGGGAAAGGAAGGAAAAGAGGCGGAAGTGAGCCTCACTAAGGTTGTGCCCACCTCAATGTATGCGTTGTACATCTATGATGTATGCACTTTATATCCAATCAGTCCATCCTTTTTGAGAGCTCAATTAAGGGCATTAGACAAAAAATGAGGCAGATACAAATCTCAAGTGGACCACACCATAGGAAAACAGTGTTGATTGAACGTCCACCATTAAAAACTTCCTAGGGCCCACTATAATGTTCATTTGTCATCCAAACTCCTGTCTTGTGGGACTACCATAGGCCAGGGGTCAAGTTCTCAGGCGGATCCAAAGCCCTAGTGGGCCATGCCGCAAGCAACGGTTGGATTACACAATTTCCAACCAAACAGCAAGTTACAGATGGAATATGAGTTTTCAATCCAGTTTATGCAATTTTGGATTCCAAAAGTGGAATCTGGATTCTGCATCCAAACAGGCCCTTACTGATCGAAAAGTAGGTTCTAGGATCCTATTGTTAGATAATGATATATACCATGCAGCGTCTGTGGTCTTTCATATCCATCCATCTAATTCTGACCAACGTGTCACTTGCGTAGAATATCCAATCAGTGCAAAAGGTGCTCACGCCATGATGATCACTTGCAATGAAATTCAGGCCAATCCCCTCATTAAGGCTCTCAATGGAGCGGGTCAAATCCGATATCCAATTTATTCCGAATCTATATAATGCAGATTTGGATCTTAAAATAGATCTGATTAATTAAATGGACTGGATTTGGATCTTAAAATTGGTCCGATTAATTAAATGGACCGGATTTGGATTCATAAAAATATATCTAAATCCAATCCAAATCCATTTATAGATTTTCAAATTTGGAGCCGAATCCAACCGAATCCGATTCAGATCCGACTCATTGTCACCTTACCATATATGTTTTATCCATGTCGGATATCCATTTTCTAGATTATTTTATGCCAAGTCTCAAAATTGAGACATGTCAATCTTAGCCCGATCATATCATAGTAAATGGTGGGATTTGCACCATTTTGCTACTAAATTAAATATATCATGTTATATAATTTTTAGATTTGTGATGGGGTGGATTGGGACCTAGATCGGACTGAATTCGATTGTTATATGGATTTTGGACTAGCCGATTCGCGCCCCATATCCAATTGGTTTATCAATCGCAGGAGGTCATTCCAGGACACGAGCCCAAACATGAGGAATATCCTAATCTAAGCAAACATCTAGTTCGATCGACGGTTTCAGAGTCACGTTTCATTGAAACTAAGTACCAAGCCTGTCAATGGCCCAGTCCTGGCCTGCTTCAGAAAATCTTGGGTTGGTATATAGTCCTGAAGGCTGGACCGGGGCATAAAATTTAAGCCTATCTACTAATCGGCCGAGCTTGGCACGCGTTTAAGAGCCAGTTGGCCTAGCCCGAGCCTAACCCATCCGTGCCAATTTGGAGTCCCAAGGGCATTTTCATCATATAACATGCATGATGGAGCACCCTTACTCAACACACCAGATCTTGCATGTAGGGGGGCAGGGCCGGTTTGGTCGGACGCGAATTGCCCAGGAAAGGCTTTGGCACCAAGCCCTTGCACTGGAAAGCTACGTGGGGCCTCTGTGATGCTTGTGAGAAATCCACACCGTCTATCCATTTTTCCAGCTCATCTTAGAACATGAGATCACCATAACTCAAGTGTCACACGAGAGGAAACAGTGGGGATTGAATAACCACCGTTGAAACATTCTTATGGCAAGATAAGTTTTGCATCAAGCTAAGTTATTGTGTTTTCAGTTCATTGCAGTGGGAATGACCTTATAAACGGTTTCGATGAAATATAGACTTCAAGGTAGGCCTCACGAAGGTTTCAATGATATGCATTTCTTCCCTCACTTTTTCCTCTTATATGGCATCCTTTAGTCTTGGATCGGCCTATTTTTTTGTCTCGGCCTATTTTTTGTCTCATTTCCTAAAATGAGTTGGATTTATCGCAAACATACGGTGGGACCCACTTAGCTTCCCACCGTAGGTAATTCCTGCCAAATCCTTTTGGCAGGTTGTTTGGTTACCGTCAAAGGCCCGGACGTGCCCATTAGCCTTAAAAGTCACCCAATTGCAATTTGGAGCGCGGCCACACACTGCCATTAAACTGAGGAAAATACGATTTGTTTAATATTAAGTATACAAGACTCACAATCCCCAATCTTATTCCATATAGCATCCAAACGTACCCAAAATATATTCTTTTGCCCAAAACACTCTCTCCTAAGAGCTAACCACATCCAACATCTATGATAAAAGAAAGAAAAACAACAAGAGCAACAACAAAATAGGAACATCAGCGATTGAGAAATGCAGCCAAACGCTTCATCATCTCCCCAGCTTTCTCACTTCCAGGGTTGAACATATGGAATACATGGTCCTCTCCTTCCGTCTCTAATATCTCCACCGTCCCTTCCCATCCGCTCGAAGCCAACGTATGATAGTAAAGCCACCCTCGGTCCTTCAAAGCATCCTTCTCCGCCACACATACAATCACTCGGATGCAACTCAACCCCGAAAGACTCGGTGCCACGCCTGATATCGGATTGATAAGTGGGTCATCAAGGCCCACCGTAGAAGGACAAACATACCTCCATAACGAATCTATCATACCCTTAGAAGCTGGATTCTTCATCTCATTGCCAATCATCTCCTCTCCCCAGAAGAACGGATGGATCAAAATAGCACCGTAGATCTTCACACCATGGCCCAATTCACAATTCCCAGCACGCATCACCATGTCATGGGCGATGTTACCGCCGGCGCTATCGCCGGCAACAAACACACGAGTGAACTCACCATGATCTCTGAGCCAGGCCTCTGGGCCGCCATCAGCATGCGAGGCGGTCCACTGGAGCGCGGCCCACGAGTCATCATAGGCAGCAGGGAGAACGTGCTCAGGGGCTCTTCTGTAGTGCACCGACACGACGATGATATTGGCCTCGGCGACTAGTGAATTGAGATAGGAGTGGTATGTCGGCGAGAAGGGTGTCTCGATTATGAAGCCCCCGCCATGGTAGTAAACGAGAACTGGAAATTTTTGACTTGAATCGGCGAGTTTGGGAAGATAGAGGCGGGCCGACACACCCAACTCTGGAATGATGTCTATGTCTTTGGACGAGACGCCGGTCGTTGGGTCGACCGACGGTGGCACGACGTCGGCGCCAAGTAGGCGCTCTATGCGCCCATCTTTGTACACACGTATTAAAGGTGGGAAATCAAATGCAATTTCATCAGTTGAAGCCATTGTATGTATGGAAATAGAGAGAGTATGCAAATGAAGGGGGAGATGAGCAAATGAGATAGGATGCAAAGCCTCTTAAAGGAAGAACAGGAAGGAGATGAAAAGGTGACAGGTGGGCTTGTTTGGCAGTTTCTGAGTGTTGATTTTGACATGTGGTTGTGATTGGCCGTGGTCCATGTTACCTATTGATAGGATGAGAGTATACAGAAGAGACGAGTGCGGAGTGCCTCTGTCCAGGACGTGATATTTTAGAAAATGGGACAAGGATTGCGTACTAACTCAGCAATTAGTATACTCTGTGGGCCGACTGTTATGTTCGTGTCTTATCCATGCCGTTCATCCATTTTAACGGATCCTTTTAGGATATGATACTAAAATTTGAAGCATATCCAAATTTCAAGTGTTCCACACCAAAGGAAACAAGAGGAATGATGACTTCCACAGTTGACACCTTCCTAGGGCCAAAGTTATGTTATTTGTCATCCAACATGTTTATAAGGCTACAGAGACGTGGATGAAGGGAAAACAAAAATATAAGCTTGATCCAAGAAGTTTTCAACTCGTAGCTCTTCAATTCCCATTGTTTCCTATGGTGTGGTCCAATTGAGCTTTGGATATGCTTCAATTCTAGTCTCATGTCCTAAAATGATAAGTAAAAAATGGATGGCGGCATGGATAAGACACATACTTCACGGTGGACCCAATAGAGTGTACTCAGTACGCATATCACTACCCCAATCCGCGTCATAGAAAATGGTGGTGATTCGTTCTTTTTTTTTTTTTTTTTTTTTACACAACAGGGAGCGTTTTTTTTTTTTTTACACAACAGGGAGCGGATTAAGTGAGACCAGGGATTCACCGAGGTGGGTGGCACCCCTGACTGTGAGGCTCACAGTGATGTATCGGACTTAAATCCACACTGTCCAACCATGTTGAAAGCTCATTTTAGGTCATGATCCTAAAAATGAAGCTGAGTCAAATCTTAGATGGAACACACCACAGGAACAGTCTTGATAGAATTCCTACCATTAAAAACTGCATGGATTCCAACTGAATGTTTGCTTTCCATCCAACCTGTTGATAAGGTCACAAATATCTAGATGAAGAGACCACAAAAATATTATATCGTTCCAAATCTATTTTGGCCTACAAGAAGTTTTTAATGGTCAATCACCACTTTTTCCTTGTACTATTGTCCATCTGATATTTGGAACTGCTTCATTTTTTTGATCATGTCTAAAGTGAGCTTTTAATACGGATGGACGGTATGGATGTAATCACATACATCACAGTGGGGCATACAGTGAGGGGTCTCACCCACCTTGGCGAATCCGACGTCCCACCTTATCCCCCCGCCGCCGACACCATGAGAGAAGTTTTACTTAAAATAGTCCTGAGGTGTGGCTATGTTTATTAAAAGTCCAATTTCTCATCTAGTTCATCTCTTTTAGCCTTTTGATGAGAAATTAAAATTTTATAATTGAAAATGCCTCTAGCACTGTGGATCCCCTCTTGGGCGCGGTGGATTCCCCCGAGCAGGTGGTGGTAAGAGGGGGATTCTCAACCCTAAGATTTTCAATTTCTCGTCAAAAGGCTAAAAAAGATGAACTGGACGAGAAATTGAACTTTTATTAAAAACAGTCACACCGCAAGGCTATTGCAGTAAAAATCCCCACCACGAGAGCGGATTAGGTGAGACACTTAAGACGGCGCGGCCCTTACCGTGGGGCCCACCTTGATGTATGTATTATGTATCCATGCCGTCCATCCGTTTTGTCACATTATTTAAAGGCATTATACCAAAAATTAAGCAGATCCAATTATCTTGTGGCCCATTAATAGTCAATCACCACTGTTTCTTTTGATATGTCTACCTGATAATTGGATCTGCTTAATATTTTGTGTAATGCCCTTAAATTATGTGTATAAACGGTTGGACGGAGTGGATACATAATACATACATCAATGTAGCCCCCATGATAAACATATGTAAGGGGCTGCACCGTCTTAGGTGAGCCCGGGTCTCACCTAATCCGCTCTCCCACACCACATGGACACTGGAAGCATGATTCGTTCTATGTTTGTTTTGCACAATTTAATAAATTGTGGTGACTTGTCATCCTCACATGTGCCACCGATGTGTAGATATCCAGAACATCCAGATTGTGGGTCCCATTTTGATTGAGGAGTCTGTCTAAAACCACAATGATCAAGCAATAGAAAACTATTTAATTGATGGTTATCAAATGGATAGTTGAAAGCATTAGCCAGTGGTCCAAATTTAAAAGAAAAAATCAGATGGCTAAAATTACTTCTCAATCAATTTAGCGTTACGCTCCATCATCAAAAATAGTATCAGCAATTTGGACAGTCTAGATTTCCACACAACTATGCCATGCGTATGGTGAAAGTCTCATGATTTTTTAAATTGTGCAAAACTAACACATATTTTAACGCGCTGACATATCAAAGATGAGTTATTTGATACTCCGGCAGTGTGATGGATGATATTCAGTCGCTTGTATATGGATATTAACCGTTCAAATCATTGTAAGCACCGTACATAGGTCATGGATCTAAACTAATACTAATTGGATGGTTGAACTATCTGATATATGAAATTTTTTGTGTCCAATTATAACTGTCGATTAATTTTTATGTTGATCATCCATAAGTTTAATAAACCATAGGATCTACAATTTGCATGGTTTAATTTCAACTAGACGCATGCCACGTGTACAATTTCAAAGTGCATGTGTATCAACAATTTGCCAGAGTACCAAACATTTTTTTCCTTGAAAATAACTTCTTGACCTTTTGCCCTGTGTTCCAAACACAAAAGTTCAAATATGGACCCAGTCTTGTAGTCTTGTGTGTGGAAATAGTCGCTGGACACGTGTAGCTCACCTGTGGCAGATCCAAACATCTGATCAGACGGCTCCGTGTAAGTAGATGACTCCCCTCAAAATGAGAAGGATCTGATTATCAAGTGGCGACATGGTATAAGTGATATCGACGGTTTGAGATAAATTGATCTAAGGTCCGCATTCGATAACACATGTGGCCCACCAGATGATCAGATCAACCTGATTTCTGAAATCTGCACCAATGGATCCTAATTTCCTGAAATTTAGATCACAGAACGGGTATGGTTGGAGATGCTTAAACAGGGAAGGGAATTACGTGCGAATACAGAGTATTTTCGCAATAAGCTGGGGCGAACAACAGGATGAGATCATCGACCCTTATTGTACTCACGTTTTCAGCTTTTACCACTAGAGCTCGGCACAAACCAAGCCAGCTCCAAAGCTCGGCTTGGATTGGTTTGAAAAAGCTCGGCTTGGATTAGTTCGAGTGGAAGTTCAAACCAAATCAAGCCTCGTAGTCAAGCTCGTTTGAAAAAAAAAAAAAAAAGCCAAGCTCAAACTATGGCAGTACTGGCTGAAGCCCAATTTTGATTTAGCTCGGTTTAATTTGGCTTGATTCGGCTCATAGATTGTAAGCACACAATTTCCTATGGTGTGATCCACTTGAGCTTTGGATATGAATCCATTTTGGGATCATGTCCTAAAATGATATGTAAAACAGATGGACAACATGGATAATGCATAAACATGATGGCATGGATGATACATAATACATATACATGAATGCACACGGTTTTCTTGCACTTGTAAAATTATGCTCATGTCCTTTTGTTTGGAAAATGCTCTTACATGTTTATTTGAAGCTGCACTCCTTTGAAAATGTTAAACATAATATGGTAAGATATGTTTGTACTTTTTTTTTCCTAACTTTTTAAATTCTTTTTTATTTAAATAACAAGCAATAAAAGACCCGCCACTTGTTTGAACTTGGCTCGACTCGGCCCGACATGGTTCGAAATTCTTGACCAAATTGATCTCGGCTCAAACTAAATTTTTCTAGAGCAAACCAAACTCAGGCCGCACGGGTTGGCCTGAAATCCAAACCAAGTTGATCCACAAACTGAGGTGGCAAAAAAATAAGCCAAACCAAACTAGGGCTAACTCGGCTCAGCCCAGATCATTGCCCACCTCTACTTACCACCGACCTGCTAGTAAGTAGGCCTGGCAAAATTCCACACGACCTGCTAACCCCATGGAACCCGAACGAAAAATTCACTATTTGAGTTCGGCCTTAACGTGTTGGGTCACTAATGGGTTGGCCCATCAAGACTCGTTAAGATAGCGGGCCGGGTTAGTGTTTCACGTACGTAATCCATTAGTGAGGGTATTTTGGTAATTATCTTTAATGTAATGAGAAATCCTAAAAAGCTAAGACAACCTATAAGACTCTCTCTCTCTCTCTCTCTCTCTCACTCTCTCACACACACACACAGACACTCGAGGGTTTTCTCAATCTTTTTGCCCACAACCCCACATAGCTATGCTTTAAAATCTCTTGAATCAAGCCCCTTTCCCATCTCTTTGCCCACGAAATTGCCGGTCTATTTAATGGGTTAAATGAGTTGGGTTGCGGGTAACTCATTAAATTAACAAATGGGTTTAGGTTTTTAGATTTTGACCTGATTTGGGTTTCTAGATTTTGACCCATTACTAATAGGCCAGGTTCACCAATACAACACGACACGAACACTGTTCAACACGGCCCCATTGCTAGGCCCTAGTGGTAAGACACGAACACTGTTCAACACGGCCCCATTGCTAGGCCCTAGTGGTAAGTTGATGTCACCAAGTCACGTGGCCCCCTACCACGATGTATATGTTATATCCACACTATCCAACTATTTTTTTAGATCATTTTAAGGCATGGACCCAAAAATGAAGAAGATCCAGATCTCATGTAAATCACATCATAGAAAGAACACCTACCACTGGCACTTCTTAGGGGCCACAGATGTTTTGGATCAAGCTGATATTTATTTTTTCCCTTCATCTAGGTCTGTGTGACGTTCTCAACAGATTGGATGGAAAATAAACTTCATGGTGGGCCCTAGGAAGGTTTCATCGGTGATCACCATTGTCCCCACTGCTTCATGGTGTGGTCCATTTGAGCTTTAGATCTGCCTCATTTTTTAGGCCATGCCCGAAAATGGTCTCGTAAAATGAATGGACAGTGTGATATAACATATACATCATGGTAGGGCCCACAGGACTTGTTGACCTCAACACACCACGGACACACCATGCAATCTGCTTCCTAATTCCCCGGTCCCGATTTCAAAACACTGGTGAGTTGCATCCAATTGTGCGTGGGCAACGCACCCTGCACTGGAAGACCAACGCCACCCTTCTTAGGGTTTCTTTTTCAGTTGAATATGGACCGTTGCTTTATTTCTATTCTTAATTGCCTATTTGTTGGGCATGAATAGACAAGTAAGATTTTTTTTTTTTTTTTTTTTTCCTGTTAAGGAGAATTTTTGGTAATCATCCATCCACGGTCGAGAGCCCATTGGAGTATGAGTGGGTATGTTTCCAAAAAAATTAACAATAATAAAATAAAAAATGGATCCCACTGGGGCCGTTTCTACTGAAGTAAAAGGAAGGAAAAGAGGCGGACGTGTGACTCAGGGTGGTGCCCACCTCAATGTTTGCCGTGTACATCTATGATGTTTGCATTTTATATCCAAGCGGTCCATCCTTTTTGAGAGCTCAATTAAGGGCATTAGACCAAAAATGAGGCAGATATAAATCTCAAGTGGACCACACCACAGGAAAACAGTATTGATTGAACGTCCACCATTAAAACTTCCTAGGGCCCACTATAATGTTTATTTGTCATCCAATCTGGCCATCTGTCTTGTGGGACTACTATAGGCCACGGGTCAAGTTCTCAGGAGGATCCGAAGCCCTAGTGCGTCATGCCGCAAGCAACAGTTGGATTACACAGTTTCGAACCAAACAGCAAGTTACAAATGAAATCTGAGTTTTCAATTCAGTTTCTGCAATTTTGGATTCCAAAAGTGGAATCTCGATTTTCTCTAAAATTTAGATACTGCAACCAAACAAGCCCTTACCTATCCAAAGTAGGTTCTAGGATCCTATTGTTAGATAATGATATATACCATGCAGAGCGTCTGTGGTCTTTCATATCTATCCATCTATTTCTGACCAATGTGTCACCTGCCTAGAATATCCAATCGGTGCAAAAGGTGGTCACGCCATGATGATCACTTGCAATGAAATTCAGGCTTATCCCCCTCATTAGGGCTCTCAATGGAGCCGGTCAAATCCGAGATCCGATTCACTCCAAATCTATATAATACGGATTTGGATCTTAAAATAGGTCTGATTAATTAAATGGACCAGATTTGGATCTTAGAATAGGTCCGATTAATTAAATGAACTGGATTTGGATTCATAGAAATACATTTGAATCCGATCCAAATCCATTTATAAAATTTCAAATTTGGAGCCGGATTCAACTGAATACGTTCCAGATCCGGCTCATTGTCACCTTACCATATATGTTATATCCATGCCGGCTATCCTTTTTCCATATTAATTTAGGCCACGTCTCAAAATTGAGACATGTCAATCTCAGCTCGATCACATCACAGTAAATAGTGGGATTTGCATCATTTTGCTACTAAATTAAATATATCATGTTATATAATTTTTAGATTTGTGATGAGGTGGACTCGGACCTAGATCTGACTGAATCTGATTGTTATATGGATTTTGGATCGAAGATAGATCTGATTATTTATAAATGGATTGGATATGGATATCACCTTTTGGATCCGAGTTGGATCCGAATCTGTCGAACTTGGAGCCGGATCCAACTTGATCCGACCCATTGAGAGCCCTACCCCTCATTGGTTGGGTCAAGAAAGTACATTGAGCAATACCATCGGTTGTCCACTGATTTTGACGGTCTGGATCGACCTGATTTCCAGGTGTACCTCAATCAGAACCGTTAAACTTTTGTCTCCACCCCCAACTTAGAATGGACGATCACAACATAACCGCCAAGTAAACGGTATCAAAGTAAAATGGCCGCCGGCCCAAATTCAACAGATAAATTAGATGACTAATATTGGTCAATCAATGAGATCTTTGGGACAGAATGGGCCCACAGTTGGTTATTTATCAATGGTTAGAAAATGTTTTCTATGGTATGATCCACCTGATGCATTGATCGGGCTGTTTTTTTCACAAAATGCTCCTCATGGTCAGCCCAACCTATTGGAAGGGTTAGTGGAAATTATTCACTGGGTGGGCCATAAATTTTGGTCCAACCAATTAGACTTGATGATGCCTCATATGTGTGCTTGTATATCTATTTATATACATGTATATGTGTGTATACATATACATATATATATATATATATATATATACACTTATGGCTCCGTGCTAGACAATTAACGCATTTCTACATTGAGGTCAAGAGCCCATTGTGTGTGTATCAGACATCCAGACCATGCATTTGGTGGGTCCCCTCTAGGCTATGGGATATCCCAAAAATCAGCAGCATAAAGAATTCAAGTGGGTCACACCAGTTAAAACCATGTGAAAACATGCTAAAATATCTAAAAGCACTTGATGGGCCCACTTATGTTTTAGATACTGCTGAAACTTGGTGTGACCCATCATCAAGTCAGACGCACACAATGCATAGGATGGATGTCTGAACTACATCTCAGTGAGCCTTATAAACGATCATGAAGATTTCAATGGGTGAGTAATCGATCTCAACTCATGTTGTCTGTGATGTGGCCCACCTAAGTCATGAATTGAGCTAATTTCTAAGCATGTGGCCCACCATGGAATGGTCCATCACACACACAATGGTGGGGCCCACACAGCTACCACCCATTTGAACTTTGGTAATTCGAATAAAACCTATTAAATTGAAGGGAAATTGAGTTATTTCATGATTTGGAAAATAACATATCCCATGTGTTTGCATTTATTTCATTTATGGTTTATCAATGGCTTGCATTTGTTTCATGATTTGTGGGACCCATTGTTAGACAAGTAACCTTACCAAAAATCAGCTTGGTTGAAAAATCTATATCCCTAGTTCATAACACTTGTTTTAGCATTCAGCAATATCTCATGTCAACCATCCAATAGATGTTGATCAGTCTATTAGTTTTAAATTATCAAGTTACTGCACTTTTGGTTCATGATCCATTTAAAGAGAGTATCGTTGCTCTGACTGTTTGATCTGAGCTACTTTTATGCCACTTCTACTCGGCTGCATACCATGCTTGATACAGAGGCACTTGAAACACCCTGATCCATAGCTTAAGTGGTAGACAAAGTGAAGACATATAACCTCATTTCAACATAGATGCCGCGGCAACGACACCCAAGTAGGGGATGGCTAACATTGTGGTGTGACTAACAGCAGGGTGGGTGTACTAACAATGAGGTGTGTGTACTAGCCTTAAGAAAAATAATAATAACATAGGCACTTGAAATGGTACACGTGGAATAGATTAACTCAATTTATACCAATTACATTGTGTAAATCGTCCAATTGGTTCTATCCTCGATTCTATTCTTGGAAAAAGAAAAAAAAAACAGTGACATTCACAACTCAAGTGGGCCACATCACCAAAAACTATATATGGGGATGAGATTCCAAACATAAGTTTGCTTGCGATGCCACCATGGTATATCTTTGATCAAACTAGTTAATCATTAAGTACTGTAACCCACTAAGTTGAAGTGAATAGAACAAAATCTGCGTGCCAAACCAATTGGACTATACCATGCGTCCAATTAGTTTAAATTTTGTCAATTAAATCAATGACAAAGAGTAAAATGGAGAAAAGTATTATTTCTTTAAAAATAACACCTTGCATGCTTGCATTTATTTTAATTATAATTTTCAAAGGCGAACATCAAGAGAGAAAACAAAGCTCTTTAATCTATATTCTCCAAAAGAACCATCCATCTCTATGATACACTCAGCGCTTTCACCCATCATGTTATATATATAACATTCACTCCATCCATCCATCTAGTTCTATCCTTCCCATTTGGAAAAAATTAGTGACATCCACAACTTAGGTGGGCCACACCACCGGTAACTATGGGGATGAGATTCCAAACATATATTTGTTTCTGAGGCCACCAAGCTGTGTATTTTTCATCAAACCCCTTAATAAGGTGTAACCCACCAAGATGAAGTGGAATAAAAAAAATCAGCCAGGTCCAAAATACAAGCGGACCACACCGCATGGTTAGAGGATTTAGGATCAATTTTACATTTTTTCTAACAAAAATATTTCCTATTGGGCTGATTTTTATAGATAAGGTTTAATAAGAATTCTCATCCGATGGATGGAGTAGATTTATGCATACAACATGGCAGGCCCCACAGAGATTGGGTGCTTTATTCGTACCATAACGACACTCCAAAACAAGAAATGTTGCAAGTGTAATAAATGCTATTATTAAAAACTATCTTTTCTTGTATTTATAACCATGTCCTCCTTTTATATTGATTTGAAACTTAATTGCAATAACATTCAATCCTTTTGAATCAATGATACGCTCACACACGGGAGCGGATTGCATTCTTCCCCGCCGGTTGTTATGTGTTAGGGGCCAGTGTGATGTATTTGTTTATCCATATTGTCTATGCCTTTAATTTCCCACGACATTTTAAACCATGAGCTAAAAAATGAGTCAGATCCAACACTCAAGTTGACTACACCATAGATGATTCCTGCATTTAACGCACATAAGATGACTTGCATTTAATGCAACCCAAACTTACTTTGGTGTCGTCTACTTGAGAGTTGGATCTACCTCATTTTTAGGCTCATTCATGAGAAAATGTATGGATGGCACGTCATGGATAAACAGATACATCACAGTGGCCCCTACATAGATTTGTCCGTTCTTGGCTATAGACTAGCAAGGGTAGGATGCAGTCCACTTCCATCACAGACAACTGGTTGGGCGTACAACCAGTTGCCTAGTTTGGAGACTAATTAATGCCTAATGAATGTTTGGAGACGAGTTATTTAGTCAAAAAAATAGTTAGTGGCTTGGGTGGGCCACACCATGGTGGTAATGTGAAATTTTCCCAGACCATCAAGTGTGTCACTGCATGCTAGACCTGGGGCCCAAAAAATCAGCCATATCTATGGCTCAAGTGGAGAGTGAAGATATCCTCATCTCAACGCAGAGGTCCTGGTATCAACTCCCAATGTGGGGGTGGCTAACATTGAAGTGTGACTAGCTGTGTTGGTGAGTGTACTAACAGTGGGATGTGTGTGCTAAAAAAAAAAAAAAAAAAAAATTGGATCACATGATTAAAAAAGGGTCAGGAAAAAGCTCACCCTCCAAGCTATTTCCCTTGGTGTGGACCAGTTAAATCACCTATGTGTTTGCTTTTTCCGCCTTAAGCCTAGCTTTGGGTGTGGTATCTAATAGATGGAGAGGATTCAAATACTCATCATGGTGGGGTCCTGTAAAAATTAAGGGTGTACCTCTCTCTCCAAACTTTTTTCATTGGCATGGCCCACAGGATAAATCACTGGTCAACCTACTTATTTGGCTATGGGCACAACATGGGATTACACATCTAAATGGTTGGAGAGGATTCACATACACTTCACAGTGTGCCCATCACAAATCAAGGGTGGGCGTCCGTAGGTTGGCCCGTCACGAAAATCACCCAGTTCAATAGTCAACAGGATTCGTGGATTAAGTGATCCACACCATATAAAAAATGTTCAACATCGGTAAATACCAAAATGCAAGTCTAACTCCCTTTAAGTGAGTGGTTGTTGTTGAGTCTTCTAAGGTGATCCTCATGACAGCTAACCTATTATACAATTGGTGTCGGGAGCGGATTAGGTGAGACCCTGGATCCACCTGAGGTGGATGGGACCCTTGACTGTGGGGCTCACTGTAATCTATGTGCCTTAAATCCACACCGTCCAACAGTTTTGAAAGCTCATTTTAGGGCGTGATCCCAAAAATGAAGAAGATTCAAATCTTATGTGGACCATCATATGAAACAGTAGTGATTAAATCCCCACTATTAAAAACTTCATGGGGCCCACCGGAATGTTTATTTTTCATCGAACCTGTTTATAAGGTCACACAGATGTGGATGAAGAGACCACACAAATATCAGCTTGATCCAAAACCTTTGTGGTCCATGAGAAGTTTTTAATGGGCCACGTGAGCTTTGCATCTACTTTATTTTTGAATCATGCCATAAAATGAGCTTTCATTAAAGATATGGATGGACTGCGTGGATATAGTCACATACATCACAGTGGGCTCCAAAGTCAAGGGGCCCACCCACCGATCCAGGGTCTCACCTAATCCACTCTCATTGGTGTCATACACACACACACAAAAGGTCGGAAGTTAGCCGCTGGTTAGACCTTAACCTATAGTCCAACCCAGCATCAGTAAAAGAAAGGGGCCAGGAGGGTAAAGACCTGAGCAAGTTTGGTCAGGTTGTGTCTCTGGCCTGCTAGCCCAGCTGGAAGACGCCTGGGTGTTTCAACAGCAGGTCTCTGGCTGGAGTGCTAAGGAGACACACTAACCCCACCGTGGGTGGGTGACTCGTGTGACTAACAGTGAGGGTGCATTTCACAGCTAACAGGGTGGTAGACAAAAAAAAAAAAAAAACGCTCAGTCAGGTTCTTTATTCCCTTTTGCGAGCTCATTTTAGCACATGCGCCTTACATGAACTACACCACAGAAAACAATAGGGATTGACCATAAAAAAAAACTTTTTGTGTGCCACAAAAGTTTGTTTGACCTTATCGATAGGTTGGATGGCAAATAAACATTACCATGGGCACTAGGAAGTTTTTAATGGTAGGCATTCATTCACCGCTACTTCTTGTACATAGTGTGGTCCACCAAAAAAACAGACGTGATTGAAGGGAAAGTACAAACATCAGCTTGATATATCCAAAACTTTTGTGTCCCAGGGGAAGTTTTTAATGATCAATCACTATTGTTTCTTATAGCATGGTCCACATGAGAAAAGTATCAGCTTCATTTTTAGGCCTATGCACTACATTGAGCTACCAAAACGAACGTGGAATTTTTAGGCCTATGCACTACATTGAGCTACCAAAACGAACGTCGATATACAATGTACCTCAAGGTGGGCCCAAGGTTGAGAACAGATGGAGCTCGGTCAGGTTCTGACAACTAAATACGCTACCCAAAAAGAGTTTTAGGGATGCTGCCCTTGGTTTTTTATGAGGCCCACCATGATGTTTATATGACATCTACTCCGATCATTAGATGTAATCTCAGGTTGGGCTCAGAGCAAAAACTAATCAGATTGACTTCTGATTCCGGTGGGCCACACTGAGAGAAAAAGTTGGAAGAGAGACTTTCACCCTTGATTTTTATAGGACCCATCGAGATGTTTATACAAAACCCACACCAACCATTAGGTGCCACACCAAAAGCTAGGCCTTTGGCCTAAAAACTCAATACCATCCGATTCAACTGGGCCACACCAACGAAACAGTTGGAGGGTGAGTTTGTTTTTTCTAAACATTGTTTTCGATCGTCAGGTCCACATGAATATGAATGGGGCTGATTTTAGGGCCTTCTATTTAACATGGGTCCGATGGATTTAACCTTAATACCATGGTGGGGCTCACCCAAGCGCCCACTCTCTGCCAAAGTCACATTAAATATCTCTCCTGAACATTTGTTAACATTATTAAATCTCTGCATAGGGGCTAGTGGACATGTATATATACATATATACATAACCGCTGACACACACACACACACACACACACACACACACACACACACATATATATATATATATATATATATATATATATATATATATATATATATATGCTTAGCTGAGAACAAGTCTCATGATAACTTGGGAGGATTTTTTTAGAACTCATCTCGCGTGGTATGAGGTCTACATGATGCAACATCTCATAAAACCTCCAAGCCCCAACTTTTATCCTAATCCAAAACTTTGATGGACCAGGCAGAAGGAAGCAATTTTCTCCCTTAATTTGCACATCTCTTTGCTATGGCCCAAGAGTTTTGGATCTAGTTGAAAGTTGGGCCTTTGAGTTTCATGAAGTGCCGCATCACATGGGTTGTTCAGACTTTGTACCCATGACACATGTGTGAAGGTGTGCACGTAAGAAAGTGTGCAGATGAGCAATATTACTCTATATATCCATATTTATCTATATTTGTGTGGATACGTGTGTGTGTGTATATATATATATATATATATATATATATATATATATATATATATATATATATATACACACACACGTATACGTAGGGCAACTCTTTAATTTATTAAGAAACCAGCTTACATCCTCAACAAGATGATTTTCTTATTTATAAAATCCCAAAAACACTCGATCGCTAAGATAAGCCTTCTAATGTCTTCTCCCCATTCTGACAAAATTTTTATTACTAAGACATCCCAGCCATCTGATTCCCTCGACACCATGACCAAGACTCCGACGGAGAGCGCGGTAAAGGTGGCAGCAGCAGCATCTTCCGGTAGAGACCGAAAGGCCAGCCTTCCAAATAACAGAACTCCTCCAACACCGACCGGCTTCGAACATGCTTGCAGTCAACTCCGCTTGCAGCTGAAGAATGAGAAAAGCAGCTCTTGACAGAGAAGAAGGCTTCATCATCATCCTCTGCATCGTATTCTTCATTTTTTCCACCCTTTGGAGCTATAAACAGTTCTCCTGTCACTGGAGATAAGACCCAACAGAGGCTTTCCATCGTCAGGCTATCCTTACGCCGAAGCTTTGCTTTCATCGCTCCACTTCGAACAGCTAAAATGATCACCTGTAAAAGAAAAAGGGAGAGAGAGAGAGAGAGAGAGAGAGAGAGAGAGAGAGAGAGAGAGAGAGAGAGAGAGAGGCCCCAGATGAATGTCGTCCACATAAACTATGACAGTCCTATTCACCAAACAGAAGTGCAATTCATACAACTCCACGAAGCATCCACATAAAAATAATAATAATAATAATAAATAAATAAATAAAAGAAAGAAAGAAAGACAAGGTATACTGATTGATCATCTTCAATATCGCTGGTGGGATTCTCATCTTCCAAACTCGAAGCAGACCGCCTTCCAAGAGGGAAAGCATGGCACTGAGCAAAAGCATCCTTCAAAGCAGAAGGGAAGAATTTGCAAGCGATTGAAGGAGACTTAGTAGGCTCTTCCCAAGCAACAAAGCCCATGTTTGGTGCAAAATCTCTCCAAGAAAATAAGAAGATAGAAGATAGAAGAAAGCTATAGTGGGGCTTTTTCTAAGGGTGTTTGTCGATATGGATGTTTAATTATCATACTTATATGTACATGAAAGTAGACAACATCAAGTTGGAAAAACAGAGAGAAATGTCATTTACGTGATAGTGGCTTCACATCTTATTTTAAATCAGGCTTCCCAACTCTTTGGGGTGAAGATAACGTTAGGATGGGTATGCAATTGAAATACCAGGACTATTCTTTCGAAATTTTACATGGACGCCCTCACTCTTGGAATGAAGACTGCGGAAGGGCAGGGCTAGTATGGTCTTTTAACGGTGGTATTTTTCGATGTAGAGGAGATTTTGGTGGTTTTACATAGTTTTCACTTTTCACTTTAAGCAAACGTTAGCCTGAGACATGTTACCTAACTACAAAGCGCAAAATTGCCAAAACTGACCCTTTGCTTCCCTGCCCGGGACTGAGCCTGAAGACCCATTAGTTGGATCTGAACCATTGATGTTCTAGACCTGATAACTCATTGGGCTAGACAAACCTTGAATCTAGGGCTGTCAACGGGCTGGACCAAGGTTTGTCCCAGCCCAGCCAAAAAGTAAAACCTAGGCCCGAGCCTGACCAATGATGATTATAGACCGCCCAAGCTCGAGCCTGGCCACCCACTTTTGTACAAGATTTGGGCTGTTCATTGATGTACACCATCACGCATGATAGGACAAAAATGCGTTTGAAATCCTAAACAGGCTTACAACCCAATAAATGTGTAGCCCGTGGTTGGCCCATTTAAAATTTAGCCTGGAACCATCCCTCGGGACTAGTTTTCCAGCTCCGGCCCTGCCCGAAACGGGCGAGTTCCAAAAGCCCAACGAGCGAGCCTGGCACATTCACAACCCTACCTGAATCTGTCTAAATGATTGACAAGTAGGGCCAGAGCAATTCATGTGTTCGTATTTTGTGGTTGGCCCAAACCAAACTTATTTAGCATTGGTGTGGGTATTTGTGTGGGTATTTTCTGATGGACCCAGTTTGAGCCTGATTCTTTAACACATGGCCCTGGACTCAGGTCCTCAGCCCTTAGAAATGGTTCAGCCCAGCCCATTTTCCACCACAGAGATTCAGCGCCTGACAGGGAGCAGAAATGGACCGATGGACGTCTTCTATACATGCTCCTACAGTACACTTGCAAGGAAAAGACTGTCCAAGGGGCGTCATCCAAATGCAAAGCAGCATTTTCATGGACGACAACCTTATCCATGAACCCAAACACAATAAACGGAACCCATTCCAATCCAGTTGTTCATAAGTGAGATTTCCAAGGATCCAAACAAGCCCTAAGAGCTCAGCCATTGATTGTGCATCCAAACAGACGTTAAGACACCTCTTCTCTCCTTAATGACGGTTTGCTAGACCGGTGATCATCTCGCCTGTTCCTGAACACTTGTTTGATGCTCTGATCATACCGTAAAAAGCCACCACCACAACCCAATCTAATTATAAAGAATGAAAGAAAAAGAGATCAAACGGAGAAGCTTGCCCGATTAATCTATAATACGAAGTGCTTCAAACCGGCCTTTGCTTCCTAGCAGATTCTAGCGGGTGTGGTCCTCCACAGTGAGGTACACCATACCTGACGGTTCTGGATTACTGATCTAAGGGCCTCACTGGACAATTGGAAACAGCAGCACATGCTGCAAGCCTCGTTTTAAAGATCCGGCAATTCCTTCCCTTTATATATAGCCCTAATCGCACTCTCCAGGAATGCTGGAGATAGAGCTGTACACGAGCTGAATCGAATCGAGCTTGGCCCAGGCTTAGTCATCAAGCCCAATTGGACAGCGCAGCTTGACTTGGACGAGCTTTTGAGCCGATCTGAGCTCATCTTTCGAGCTTCCAAGGTGGGCGTGTGCGGGCCGCCAGCTGCTGGAGAGAGAGAGAGAGAGAGAGATGGAGGGAGTCTAAGAGAGAAATCGAGGCTAGGGTTCGCAGGGCTGGCCAGATGGGAGCTGGCCGTGTGGGGGAGAGAGAGAGAGAGAGAGAGAGAGAGAGGAAGGTTTTGCCAGACAGCCGGTAAGGAATGGCATGGGGGCTCCGGGCAGGTTAGGGGCAAAAGGGGGGCGTTCATCGACTGATGTAGAGATTAGGGCAACAAAAGGAGCGCTCGTTTTGATTTTATGAGTGTGTCACACACACACAGTATGTGCTCA